>CM068375.1:53196889-54422987 GCA_034769895.1 Magicicada septendecula | reverse complement strand
GAATGTTCTACATGTTTCTCGGCTATCACAGTGTCACATTGCCTTTACGATGGAGGCAGTACACCATTACAGAATGTTCTACATGTTTCTCGGCTATCACAGTGTCACATTGCCTTTACGATGGAGGCAGTACACCATTACAGAATGTTCTACATGTTTCTCGGCTATCACAGTGTCACATTGCCTTTACGATGGAGGCAGTACACCATTACAGAATGTTCTACATGTTTCTCGGCTATCACAGTGTCACATTGCCTTTACGATGGAGGCAGTACACCATTACAGAATGTTCTACATGTTTCTCGGCTATCACAGTGTCACATTGCCTTTACGATGGAGGCAGTACACCATTACAGAATGTTCTACATGTTTCTCGGCTATCACAGTGTCACATTGCCTTTACGATGGAGGCAGTACACCATTACAGAATGTTCTACATGTTTCTCGGCTATCACAGTGTCACATTGCCTTTACGATGGAGGCAGTACACCATTACACAATGTTCTACATGTTTCTCGGCTATCACAGTGTCACATTGCCTTTACGATGGAGGCAGTACACCATTACAGAATGTTCTACATGTTTCTCGGCTATCACAGTGTCACATTGCCTTTACGATGGAGGCAGTACACCATTACAGAATTTTCTACATGTTTCTCGGCTATCACAGTGTCACATTGCCTTTACGATGGAGGCAGTACACCATTACAGAATGTTCTACATGTTTCTCGGCTATCACAGTGTCACATTGCCTTTAGGATGGAGGCAGTACACCATTACAGAATGTTCTACATGTTTCTCGGCTATCACAGTGTCACATTGCCTTTAGGATGGAGGCAGTACACCATTACAGAATGTTCTACATGTTTCTCGGCTATCACAGTGTCACATTGCCTTTACGATGGAGGCAGTACACCATTACAGAATGTTCTACATGTTTCTCGGCTATCACAGTGTCACATTGCCTTTACGATGGAGGCAGTACACCATTACAGAATGTTCTACATGTTTCTCGGCTATCACAGTGTCACATTGCCTTTACGATGGAGGCAGTACACCATTACAGAATGTTCTACATGTTTCTCGGCTATCACAGTGTCACATTGCCTTTACGATGGAGGCAGTACACCATTACAGAATGTTCTACATGTTTCTCGGCTATCACAGTGTCACATTGCCTTTACGATGGAGGCAGTACACCATTACAGAATGTTCTACATGTTTCTCGGCTATCACAGTGTCACATTGCCTTTACGATGGAGGCAGTACACCATTACAGAATGTTCTACATGTTTCTCGGCTATCACAGTGTCACATTGCCTTTACGATGGAGGCAGTACACCATTACAGAATGTTCTACATGTTTCTCGGCTATCACAGTGTCACATTGCCTTTACGATGGAGGCAGTACACCATTACACAATGTTCTACATGTTTCTCGGCTATCACAGTGTCACATTGCCTTTACGATGGAGGCAGTACACCATTACAGAATGTTCTACATGTTTCTCGGCTATCACAGTGTCACATTGCCTTTACGATGGAGGCAGTACACCATTACAGAATGTTCTACATGTTTCTCGGCTATCACAGTGTCACATTGCCTTTACGATGGAGGCAGTACACCATTACAGAATGTTCTACATGTTTCTCGGCTATCACAGTGTCACATTGCCTTTACGATGGAGGCAGTACACCATTACAGAATGTTCTACATGTTTCTCGGCTATCACAGTGTCACATTGCCTTTACGATGGAGGCAGTACACCATTACAGAATGTTCTACATGTTTCTCGGCTATCACAGTGTCACATTGCCTTTACGATGGAGGCAGTACACCATTACAGAATGTTCTACATGTTTCTCGGCTATCACAGTGTCACATTGCCTTTACGATGGAGGCAGTACACCATTACAGAATGTTCTACATGTTTCTCGGCTATCACAGTGTCACATTGCCTTTACGATGGAGGCAGTACACCATTACAGAATGTTCTACATGTTTCTCGGCTATCACAGTGTCACATTGCCTTTACGATGGAGGCAGTACACCATTACAGAATGTTCTACATGTTTCTCGGCTATCACAGTGTCACATTGCCTTTACGATGGAGGCAGTACACCATTACAGAATGTTCTACATGTTTCTCGGCTATCACAGTGTCACATTGCCTTTACGATGGAGGCAGTACACCATTACAGAATGTTCTACATGTTTCTCGGCTATCACAGTGTCACATTGCCTTTACGATGGAGGCAGTACACCATTACAGAATGTTCTACATGTTTCTCGGCTATCACAGTGTCACATTGCCTTTACGATGGAGGCAGTACACCATTACAGAATGTTCTACATGTTTCTCGGCTATCACAGTGTCACATTGCCTTTACGATGGAGGCAGTACACCATTACAGAATGTTCTACATGTTTCTCGGCTATCACAGTGTCACATTGCCTTTACGATGGAGGCAGTACACCATTACAGAATGTTCTACATGTTTCTCGGCTATCACAGTGTCACATTGCCTTTACGATGGAGGCAGTACACCATTACAGAATGTTCTACATGTTTCTCGGCTATCACAGTGTCACATTGCCTTTACGATGGAGGCAGTACACCATTACAGAATGTTCTACATGTTTCTCGGCTATCACAGTGTCACATTGCCTTTAGGATGGAGGCAGTACACCATTACAGAATGTTCTACATGTTTCTCGGCTATCACAGTGTCACATTGCCTTTAGGATGGAGGCAGTACACCATTACAGAATGTTCTACATGTTTCTCGGCTATCACAGTGTCACATTGCCTTTACGATGGAGGCAGTACACCATTACAGAATGTTCTACATGTTTCTCGGCTATCACAGTGTCACATTGCCTTTACGATGGAGGCAGTACACCATTACACAATGTTCTACATGTTTCTCGGCTATCACAGTGTCACATTGCCTTTACGATGGAGGCAGTACACCAATACAGAATGTTCTACATGTTTCTCGGCTATCACAGTGTCACATTGCCTTTAGGATGGAGGCAGTACACCATTACAGAATTTTCTACATGTTTCTCGGCTATCACAGTGTCACATTGCCTTTACGATGGAGGCAGTACACCATTACAGAATGTTCTACATGTTTCTCGGCTATCACAGTGTCACATTGCCTTTAGGATGGAGGCAGTACACCATTACAGAATGTTCTACATGTTTCTCGGCTATCACAGTGTCACATTGCCTTTACGATGGAGGCAGTACACCATTACAGAATGTTCTACATGTTTCTCGGCTATCACAGTGTCACATTGCCTTTACGATGGAGGCAGTACACCATTACAGAATGTACTACATGTTTCTCGGCTATCACAGTGTCACATTGCCTTTACGATGGAGGCAGTACACCATTACAGAATGTTCTACATGTTTCTCGGCTATCACAGTGTCACATTGCCTTTACGATGGAGGCAGTACGCCATTACAGAATGTTCTACATGTTTCTCGGCTATCACAGTGTCACATTGCCTTTACGATGGAGGCAGTACACCATTACACAATGTTCTACATGTTTCTCGGCTATCACAGTGTCACATTGCCTTTACGATGGAGGCAGTACACCATTACAGAATGTTCTACATGTTTCTCGGCTATCACAGTGTCACATTGCCTTTACGATGGAGGCAGTACACCATTACACAATGTTCTACATGTTTCTCGGCTATCACAGTGTCACATTGCCTTTACGATGGAGGCAGTACACCAATACAGAATGTTCTACATGTTTCTCGGCTATCACAGTGTCACATTGCCTTTAGGATGGAGGCAGTACACCATTACAGAATTTTCTACATGTTTCTCGGCTATCACAGTGTCACATTGCCTTTACGATGGAGGCAGTACACCATTACAGAATGTTCTACATGTTTCTCGGCTATCACAGTGTCACATTGCCTTTAGGATGGAGGCAGTACACCATTACAGAATGTTCTACATGTTTCTCGGCTATCACAGTGTCACATTGCCTTTACGATGGAGGCAGTACACCATTACAGAATGTTCTACATGTTTCTCGGCTATCACAGTGTCACATTGCCTTTACGATGGAGGCAGTACACCATTACAGAATGTTCTACATGTTTCTCGGCTATCACAGTGTCACATTGCCTTTACGATGGAGGCAGTACACCATTACAGAATGTTCTACATGTTTCTCGGCTATCACAGTGTCACATTGCCTTTACGATGGAGGCAGTACACCATTACAGAATGTTCTACATGTTTCTCGGCTATCACAGTGTCACATTGCCTTTACGATGGAGGCAGTACACCATTACAGAATGTTCTACATGTTTCTCGGCTATCACAGTGTCACATTGCCTTTACGATGGAGGCAGTACACCATTACAGAATGTTCTACATGTTTCTCGGCTATCACAGTGTCACATTGCCTTTACGATGGAGGCAGTACACCATTACAGAATGTTCTACATGTTTCTCGGCTATCACAGTGTCACATTGCCTTTACGATGGAGGCAGTACACCATTACAGAATGTTCTACATGTTTCTCGGCTATCACAGTGTCACATTGCCTTTACGATGGAGGCAGTACACCATTACAGAATGTTCTACATGTTTCTCGGCTATCACAGTGTCACATTGCCTTTACGATGGAGGCAGTACACCAATACAGAATGTTCTACATGTTTCTCGGCTATCACAGTGTCACATTGCCTTTACGATGGAGGCAGTACACCAATACAGAATGTTCTACATGTTTCTCGGCTATCACAGTGTCACATTGCCTTTACGATGGAGGCAGTACACCAATACAGAATGTTCTACATGTTTCTCGGCTATCACAGTGTCACATTGCCTTTACGATGGAGGCAGTACACCATTACAGAATGTTCTACATGTTTCTCGGCTATCACAGTGTCACATTGCCTTTACGATGGAGTCAGTACACCATTACAGAATGTTCTACATGTTTCTCGGCTATCACAGTGTCACATTGCCTTTACGATGGAGGCAGTACACCATTACAGAATGTTCTACATGTTTCTCGGCTATCACAGTGTCACATTGCCTTTACGATGGAGGCAGTACACCATTACAGAATGTTCTACATGTTTCTCGGCTATCACAGTGTCACATTGCCTTTACGATGGAGGCAGTACACCATTACAGAATGTTCTACATGTTTCTCGGCTATCACAGTGTCACATTGCCTTTACGATGGAGGCAGTACACCATTACACAATGTTCTACATGTTTCTCGGCTATCACAGTGTCACATTGCCTTTACGATGGAGGCAGTACACCATTACAGAATGTTCTACATGTTTCTCGGCTATCACAGTGTCACATTGCCTTTACGATGGAGGCAGTACACCATTACAGAATGTTCTACATGTTTCTCGGCTATCACAGTGTCACATTGCCTTTACGATGGAGGCAGTACACCATTACACAATGTTCTACATGTTTCTCGGCTATCACAGTGTCACATTGCCTTTACGATGGAGGCAGTACACCAATACAGAATGTTCTACATGTTTCTCGGCTATCACAGTGTCACATTGCCTTTAGGATGGAGGCAGTACACCATTACAGAATTTTCTACATGTTTCTCGGCTATCACAGTGTCACATTGCCTTTACGATGGAGGCAGTACACCATTACAGAATGTTCTACATGTTTCTCGGCTATCACAGTGTCACATTGCCTTTAGGATGGAGGCAGTACACCATTACAGAATGTTCTACATGTTTCTCGGCTATCACAGTGTCACATTGCCTTTACGATGGAGGCAGTACACCATTACAGAATGTTCTACATGTTTCTCGGCTATCACAGTGTCACATTGCCTTTACGATGGAGGCAGTACACCATTACACAATGTTCTACATGTTTCTCGGCTATCACAGTGTCACATTGCCTTTACGATGGAGGCAGTACACCAATACAGAATGTTCTACATGTTTCTCGGCTATCACAGTGTCACATTGCCTTTAGGATGGAGGCAGTACACCATTACAGAATTTTCTACATGTTTCTCGGCTATCACAGTGTCACATTGCCTTTACGATGGAGGCAGTACACCATTACAGAATGTTCTACATGTTTCTCGGCTATCACAGTGTCACATTGCCTTTAGGATGGAGGCAGTACACCATTACAGAATGTTCTACATGTTTCTCGGCTATCACAGTGTCACATTGCCTTTACGATGGAGGCAGTACACCATTACAGAATGTTCTACATGTTTCTCGGCTATCACAGTGTCACATTGCCTTTACGATGGAGGCAGTACACCATTACAGAATGATCTACATGTTTCTCGGCTATCACAGTGTCACATTGCCTTTACGATGGAGGCAGTACACCATTACAGAATGTTCTACATGTTTCTCGGCTATCACAGTGTCACATTGCCTTTACGATGGAGGTAGTACACCATTACAGAATGTTCTACATGTTTCTCGGCTATCACAGTGTCACATTGCCTTTACGATGGAGGCAGTACACCATTACAGAATGTTCTACATGTTTCTCGGCTATCACAGTGTCACATTGCCTTTACGATGGAGGCAGTACACCATTACAGAATGTTCTACATGTTTCTCGGCTATCACAGTGTCACATTGCCTTTACGATGGAGGCAGTACACCATTACAGAATGTTCTACATGTTTCTCGGCTATCACAGTGTCACATTGCCTTTACGATGGAGGCAGTACACCATTACAGAATGTTCTACATGTTTCTCGGCTATCACAGTGTCACATTGCCTTTACGATGGAGGCAGTACACCATTACAGAATGTTCTACATGTTTCTCGGCTATCACAGTGTCACATTGCCTTTACGATGGAGGCAGTACACCATTACAGAATGTTCTACATGTTTCTCGGCTATCACAGTGTCACATTGCCTTTACGATGGAGGCAGTACACCATTACAGAATGTTCTACATGTTTCTCGGCTATCACAGTGTCACATTGCCTTTACGATGGAGGCAGTACACCATTACAGAATGTTCTACATGTTTCTCGGCTATCACAGTGTCACATTGCCTTTAGGATGGAGGCAGTACACCATTACAGAATGTTCTACATGTTTCTCGGCTATCACAGTGTCACATTGCCTTTACGATGGAGGCAGTACACCATTACAGAATGTTCTACATGTTTCTCGGCTATCACAGTGTCACATTGCCTTTACGATGGAGGCAGTACACCATTACAGAATGTTCTACATGTTTCTCGGCTATCACAGTGTCACATTGCCTTTACGATGGAGGCAGTACACCATTACAGAATGTTCTACATGTTTCTCGGCTATCACAGTGTCACATTGCCTTTACGATGGAGGCAGTACACCATTACAGAATGTTCTACATGTTTCTCGGCTATCACAGTGTCACATTGCCTTTACGATGGAGGCAGTACACCATTACAGAATGTTCTACATGTTTCTCGGCTATCACAGTGTCACATTGCCTTTACGATGGAGGCAGTACACCATTACAGAATGTTCTACATGTTTCTCGGCTATCACAGTGTCACATTGCCTTTACGATGGAGGCAGTACACCATTACAGAATGTTCTACATGTTTCTCGACTATCACAGTGTCACATTGCCTTTACGATGGAGGCAGTACACCATTACACAATGTTCTACATGTTTCTCGGCTATCACAGTGTCACATTGCCTTTACGATGGAGGCAGTACACCATTACAGAATGTTCTACATGTTTCTCGGCTATCACAGTGTCACATTGCCTTTACGATGGAGGCAGTACACCATTACACAATGTTCTACATGTTTCTCGGCTATCACAGTGTCACATTGCCTTTACGATGGAGGCAGTACACCAATACAGAATGTTCTACATGTTTCTCGGCTATCACAGTGTCACATTGCCTTTAGGATGGAGGCAGTACACCATTACAGAATTTTCTACATGTTTCTCGGCTATCACAGTGTCACATTGCCTTTACGATGGAGGCAGTACACCATTACAGAATGTTCTACATGTTTCTCGGCTATCACAGTGTCACATTGCCTTTAGGATGGAGGCAGTACACCATTACAGAATGTTCTACATGTTTCTCGGCTATCACAGTGTCACATTGCCTTTACGATGGAGGCAGTACACCATTACAGAATGTTCTACATGTTTCTCGGCTATCACAGTGTCACATTGCCTTTACGATGGAGGCAGTACACCATTACAGAATGTTCTACATGTTTCTCGGCTATCACAGTGTCACATTGCCTTTACGATGGAGGCAGTACACCATTACAGAATGTTCTACATGTTTCTCGGCTATCACAGTGTCACATTGCCTTTACGATGGAGGCAGTACACCATTACAGAATGTTCTACATGTTTCTCGGCTATCACAGTGTCACATTGCCTTTACGATGGAGGCAGTACACCATTACAGAATGTTCTACATGTTTCTCGGCTATCACAGTGTCACATTGCCTTTACGATGGAGGCAGTACACCATTACACAATGTTCTACATGTTTCTCGGCTATCACAGTGTCACATTGCCTTTACGATGGAGGCAGTACACCATTACAGAATGTTCTACATGTTTCTCGGCTATCACAGTGTCACATTGCCTTTACGATGGAGGCAGTACACCATTACACAATGTTCTACATGTTTCTCGGCTATCACAGTGTCACATTGCCTTTACGATGGAGGCAGTACACCAATACAGAATGTTCTACATGTTTCTCGGCTATCACAGTGTCACATTGCCTTTAGGATGGAGGCAGTACACCATTACAGAATTTTCTACATGTTTCTCGGCTATCACAGTGTCACATTGCCTTTACGATGGAGGCAGTACACCATTACAGAATGTTCTACATGTTTCTCGGCTATCACAGTGTCACATTGCCTTTAGGATGGAGGCAGTACACCATTACAGAATGTTCTACATGTTTCTCGGCTATCACAGTGTCACATTGCCTTTACGATGGAGGCAGTACACCATTACAGAATGTTCTACATGTTTCTCGGCTATCACAGTGTCACATTGCCTTTACGATGGAGGCAGTACACCATTACAGAATGTTCTACATGTTTCTCGGCTATCACAGTGTCACATTGCCTTTACGATGGAGGCAGTACACCATTACAGAATGTTCTACATGTTTCTCGGCTATCACAGTGTCACATTGCCTTTACGATGGAGGCAGTACACCATTACAGAATGTTCTACATGTTTCTCGGCTATCACAGTGTCACATTGCCTTTACGATGGAGGCAGTACACCATTACAGAATGTTCTACATGTTTCTCGGCTATCACAGTGTCACATTGCCTTTACGATGGAGGCAGTACACCATTACAGAATGTTCTACATGTTTCTCGGCTATCACAGTGTCACATTGCCTTTACGATGGAGGCAGTACACCATTACAGAATGTTCTACATGTTTCTCGGCTATCACAGTGTCACATTGCATTTACGATGGAGGCAGTACACCATTACAGAATGTTCTACATGTTTCTCGGCTATCACAGTGTCACATTGCCTTTACGATGGAGGCAGTACACCATTACAGAATGTTCTACATGTTTCTCGGCTATCACAGTGTCACATTGCCTTTACGATGGAGGCAGTACACCATTACAGAATGTTCTACATGTTTCTCGGCTATCACAGTGTCACATTGCCTTTACGATGGAGGCTGTACACCATTACAGAATGTTCTACATGTTTCTCGGCTATCACAGTGTCACATTGCCTTTACGATGGAGGCAGTACACCATTACAGAATGTTCTACATGTTTCTCGGCTATCACAGTGTCACATTGCCTTTACGATGGAGGCAGTACACCATTACTGAATGTTCTACATGTTTCTCGGCTATCACAGTGTCACATTGCCTTTACGATGGAGGCAGTACACCATTACAGAATGTTCTACATGTTTCTCGGCTATCACAGTGTCACATTGCCTTTACGATGGAGGCAGTACACCATTACAGAATGTTCTACATGTTTCTCGGCTATCACAGTGTCACATTGCCTTTACGATGGAGGCAGTACACCATTACAGAATGTTCTACATGTTTCTCGGCTATCACAGTGTCACATTGCCTTTACGATGGAGGCAGTACACCATTACACAATGTTCTACATGTTTCTCGGCTATCACAGTGTCACATTGCCTTTACGATGGAGGCAGTACACCATTACACAATGTTCTACATGTTTCTCGGCTATCACAGTGTCACATTGCCTTTACGATGGAGGCAGTACACCATTACACAATGTTCTACATGTTTCTCGGCTATCACAGTGTCACATTGCCTTTACGATGGAGGCAGTACACCATTACAGAATGTTCTACATGTTTCTCGGCTATCACAGTGTCACATTGCCTTTACGATGGAGGCAGTACACCAATACAGAATGTTCTACATGTTTCTCGGCTATCACAGTGTCACATTGCCTTTAGGATGGAGGCAGTACACCATTACAGAATGTTCTACATGTTTCTCGGCTATCACAGTGTCACATTGCCTTTACGATGGAGGCAGTACACCATTACAGAATTTTCTACATGTTTCTCGGCTATCACAGTGTCACATTGCCTTTAGGATGGAGGCAGTACACCATTACAGAATGTTCTACATGTTTCTCGGCTATCACAGTGTCACATTGCCTTTAGGATGGAGGCAGCACACCATTACAGAATGTTCTACATGTTTCTCGGCTATCACAGTGTCACATTGCCTTTACGATGGAGGCAGTACACCATTACAGAATGTTCTACATGTTTCTCGGCTATCACAGTGTCACATTGCCTTTACGATGGAGGCAGTACACCATTACAGAATGTTCTACATGTTTCTCGGCTATCACAGTGTCACATTGCCTTTACGATGGAGTCAGTACACCATTACAGAATGTTCTACATGTTTCTCGGCTATCACAGTGTCACATTGCCTTTACGATGGAGGCAGTACACCATTACAGAATGTTCTACATGTTTCTCGGCTATCACAGTGTCACATTGCCTTTACGATGGAGGCAGTACACCATTACAGAATGTTCTACATGTTTCTCGGCTATCACAGTGTCACATTGCCTTTACGATGGAGGCAGTACACCATTACAGAATGTTCTACATGTTTCTCGGCTATCACAGTGTCACATTGCCTTTACGATGGAGGCAGTACACCATTACAGAATGTTCTACATGTTTCTCGGCTATCACAGTGTCACATTGCCTTTACGATGGAGGCAGTACACCATTACAGAATGTTCTACATGTTTCTCGGCTATCACAGTGTCACATTGCCTTTACGATGGAGGCAGTACACCATTACAGAATGTTCTACATGTTTCTCGGCTATCACAGTGTCACATTGCCTTTACGATGGAGGCAGTACACCATTACAGAATGTTCTACATGTTTCTCGGCTATCACAGTGTCACATTGCCTTTACGATGGAGGCAGTACACCATTACAGAATGTTCTACATGTTTCTCGGCTATCACAGTGTCACATTGCCTTTACGATGGAGGCAGTACACCATTACAGAATGTTCTACATGTTTCTCGGCTATCACAGTGTCACATTGCCTTTACGATGGAGGCAGTACACCATTACAGAATGTTCTACATGTTTCTCGGCTATCACAGTGTCACATTGCCTTTACGATGGAGGCAGTACACCATTACAGAATGTTCTACATGTTTCTCGGCTATCACAGTGTCACATTGCCTTTACGATGGAGGCAGTACACCATTACAGAATGTTCTACATGTTTCTCGGCTATCACAGTGTCACATTGCCTTTACGATGGAGGCAGAAAAACAATGTTGTCGAGCAAACAATTCAAAACTTCAATAGCGCAACAAAGATTTGAACGATGAGAAAAAGACAGAAGACCGAAGTGTTACAACTGTGGGAAATGTGGCCATCTACAGGTAGACTGTTGGAAGAAGAAAATACTGAGAGGAGAGAGTGATCGCACCAATTGGAAAAGTAAAGCCCCAGAACAGCACACAGTTTCCACGCTACATAAGACCAGTGGAAACTTGATTGTTAGTGGATTTGTGGAAGGTAAAGCAGCATCATTTACAGTTGACATGGCCGCTACAGTGTCTATTGTACGCCCTGACTTAGTCAGCAACCGCCAGCCTTTAATTAGCTTGTGTACAATTCAAACTGTGACTGGAAGCCCCATCAATCTGTTAGGAAAGGTCGTCGTACATGTATGCCTGGGTCTTCTCGAGTTTAGCCACCAATGCTCGTTGCAGACATTGTCGATGAAGTGATTCTTGGCACAGACATTATGAATGAATACAGATTCATTGTGGATTTAAGAGAGAGTGTCCTGAAGATTGGCCAAGAGAAGATAAAGCTTTGTGTGGCTAAAATGACAGGGTCTGTCAGCCGTTCTATGAAGCAAGTGGCATTGGCCGAAGAAAAAGTCAACAGGTATGGTCAAAAGGAACCTTTTCTATTGCAGGTCGAAATGGAAGAAGAATTAGCAGAGGAAGTACATAAGTGTAATGACAAAAGAAGTGATTGGAAAGCCAATTGTGGGTGTCATGACAAGACTCTTG
This sequence comes from Magicicada septendecula, assembly GCA_034769895.1. Lineage (NCBI taxonomy): Eukaryota > Metazoa > Arthropoda > Insecta > Hemiptera > Cicadidae > Magicicada > Magicicada septendecula. The sequence continues at coordinate 54,410,382 of CM068375.1, read as the reverse complement.
CTTGTTCATGAGTTAATGGAAGCGCCCGGGGGAAACGTTGCTGAAGATGAAGTTACGCAAGAGGTTGTTGACGAGAACCAATCAGACTTGGACCAGCTAATGGTGTATATGTCATCAGTACATGACCCAATAGGAGTGATTCCATCAAAACTAGTGTTTGAGCGGAAGACTCATTCCTGGGAACTTGATGTTCGGGTCACACAAGACTGAATTCGAAGAGGCGGAGAATTATCTTTCACAAGTAAACCAGCTATGTAGATTGGCTGGCCAAGTATTACTTCAGACATGGTTTACCAGTTTGGAATGAACAGGCTTAAGGAAGGGGCAGTGTTACGCCATTACAGAACATTCTACATGTTTCTCGGCATTATGGATTATTCTGGAATCTCAGCGGTGTATAAATATAAGCATTCAGCGATGCTTAGTTTCAGTTTAAGTGGCGATTTATTCAAGTGAGTTTCGAGTTTACTTCGGGCGATTACTCTGTGCATTCAAGTGGGTTATTAGTGAAAAGTGATTATTGTGTGTGACTCTATTAGTTGCCATTATTATTGGTGTGGACAAATTAACTTGAATTATTGTACGAGTATAATTTTGTTGAATAACGTATTGATTACAAACTGTTAATTGTGATAATTGTCTGGTTTTTAATGACTTAATTGGTGTCTTGTATTTTGTTTTCTGCTGGACCATTATGATGATCAGTAGCCCATTGTAACAATATGTATAAGTTGTGTTAAACAGAAACCAAACTCTTGTCATGAAATCTTTGTTAATGTAATTAGAACTTTATTCAGGCTTGTCTTCTTCAACGTAGTCCCCTCTTGTGGCAAATACATTTCTCCCATTAATGCTTCCATTATTAGATGTTTTTCTAAATTGCATGCAACTGTTGTATCATATTTTCCTTAATACTGTTTACACCTTCAAAATAATGTATTTTCAAGGTTACCTTCAATTTTGGTAAGAGAAAAAATCTGTTGGGACCAAATCTCAAGAATAGTGTGGGTGAGGTAGGATGGTTTTCTCATATGATGCTGTAAAGACTGGCTCATAAGATAGTACATCATCATGGTGCAACATCCAACTCTGGCTTCCCATAGTACAGGGGAATCCCATTTTTAATTTCTTCGGAAAACATTGTCTCAAGTCATACAACCAATAAGTGTGCCTCAGAAGCAGTTTTATTTAAAACAAAACTATGTTAATTTGCAAGTTATATTTAAGTTCATTAAGCATTATGTTTAATTTGCAGGTTGGGAATCAAAATTCGATAAGTAAATTAGAGTTGTATATAAATCAATTAGAAGAGGAAATCAATATTATCAGTATTGCATATGACAGATATGATAAATATGCTTTTGATAAAGTTTTAGAATGGGAGGATGATTCCCCTATAAATATACATTTTTACGCAATACATGCTTCAAATTCCGAAACCAAAACAAATATTTTAAATAAAGTATATCCTATAGGTAAGTAAACCAAATTTGTAATGTGTGTGTGTGTGTGTGTGTGTGTGTGTGTGTGTGTGTGTGTGTGTGTGTGTGTGTGTGTGTGTGTGTGTGTGTGTGTGTGTGTGTGTGTTGTAATAATTTAAAAATAAGTGTATGTGTGTTGATGATATACTTATTATGGAGTATGAGACTCCGATGCAATCAAGCCGCACTGTTTGGGCTAGCCAATTTGTAATAAATTAATAAATAAGTTGTAAGTTGTAAGGTGTTTAATTGGTGTGGCTCTCGACGTCTTACTGGCCTGAAACACTTCCTTAAGTTTCCCAGCTGGTCGAGTCCCAATGGTAGCAAGACCGGTCGAGTAGCGTAAAGTTGATGAAGAAATAGATATGCTCAGCTTCACCGAAAGTTTCAAAACAAAAATTATTGTTTTGAAGAAAATTTAAAAAAAATTATGTTTATAAAAAAAAATAATAAAAAAAAATTTTAATTTTATTAATTAATTAATTAGGATCAATTAATTAATATAGGGCTGTGAAGTTTTAAACAGTGTAATGCTCTTCTGAAAATTTTTATTAAAGTTTTAGTATAATTTAAATAATCTATCACCACTCATAAGACTGTCTGTAAACCAATCGATATTTGTTTACCTTTCTATTTTTTTTTTTTAGGTTATCTTCACTTACGGGTGGTAAAGTCCTTGTAGATTATCAATTAGAATTATATTATTGGTAATTAGTATTATTGAAGAAATAAAGAACTATTAAGTATTGAAAAATATTAATGTTTTATTAAGTAACAGCAATATTGACTCTTATCGATTAGTATCGATTCTCAGGATATCGAAAAAAGTTACAAGTATATGTTATAAAAATTATATAGGGTTCTTTAAACAGCCAGTTATTACCAAAGTCAGAGAAATCGGGCTTATATTTAAAAAGTATAACGTTACAATCAAATTAATAGTTATTAATAAACACAGACATTGAATAATAAATTGTAAATATAATAATTGTTTTCACCAAACAGCTGTGATGAACCAAGAAGAGGCACTGGGTTTGTCAAAGCAAATGGCCGCCGTCAAGTTGATCAAAATGTGACTCGTCCCTGCTGCGTTCCAAATAATGTATTTTGACGCAATATTTCTGTTCTCGTGTCCGCAAATCTCTTGTTATATGTTGTGTAGTGACTGGTGTAGTGATTCTGGGTTGTATTTAGTGTATCTGTATAATTATTAGTTCAAACACTTTCTCCGATTCCGTCACTAATTTGGTTTAATGTATTATACAGTTTTCTAGTGTTTTATGGTGTTTTTCGGAGTAGATTTATATTGTTCTGTGTTATGGAGTGTTACTTGATCGTTTCTGTTATAATATGATAGTTTCAGAAGTATTTTACAAGTCACTCGCGATTTCACAATAACTCACTATACACTCGCTTTGTATGACGATTATAGGTTAGGTTATTCACGTTATCAAAGGTATGTCATGTTAACCGTTCAACTACCAATAATTAACTAACTGTTTCCTCCAGTTTCAATTAAACTCTTAGCCCATATAATATTATCCTTAACATTGTTCAAATATTTTTCACATCCTGTATGCACTTTTACATTTTCACTATATGAATGCCTATACTTTGGTTATTTGTCAATTTTATTCACTAGATTTGATTTAAATTAATCTTTCAGTTCATTCTGGTTATTTTCAGATTAAATAATGCCATTTTATAGTGTTTTCTGTCCAAAAAAAATAGTAATTTTACTTTCAGTTTGGGTATACTCTGAAGAGTCCAAAACATCAAAATTTACTTCCTGTCATTATATAAATTCAGCCATTTTATCAGTTATATTTAATATTAATAATCCTATATTGTATTAAAAGGTTCCTATTCCCTTATTTTCTGGTAATTAATTGAATTAGTTGTATTCTGAAACATTATTCTGAAATATATGACTCCCATGTCTAAATTTCTGAGTTTAGTCATTTTCGTTTTTATTCATAATTCTGAATATAATTTATTAAAATCTCTCTAAATGGTATGTGCAATTATATGGCATGATCTCAAGTTTATTTTGTCTAAACCCCTTTTGTTTATTTGCATTTAAATGAGCAATTTCTCTGTTTTGATGAAGTTTGGTTTCCATTCTTTTGGCCTATGATTTTTTAACAATTTTTCTTACAAAATAATTTACAAACAATATATGCTGTGTGATACCCTCTCTGACTTTTACAAATAGTATTATAAATTAAACATGCTTTCAAATTACACAAAAACAATAGTATTGGCCACAATACAAACAATAGTCAAACAGAATAAAGAATATTTTTTTTAAATAAATGGTTGTCTTCAAATCAGATTTTGCAACAAAATTCCCATTTCCAACATGGAAATATGGTTTACAACAAAGGTTTTTTACTAACTAACATCTTAATTACTCTCTACTATTTACAAGTGGTAACTATTTTTATAGTTCTGATGTTAGTTGTTTCAGACCCAAACAAATGGCCTTATATCTAATACATTTTTAAACATTCTTGTACTATATACATAAAAAACCTTATATTTATATTCTTATTTCTAACTATTATTATAAGTAGGATTCTACAGTTTTTATACCGTCTTTTACATTGTCTTTGGGGAATTGTACCCTGTCATTAACAAATAAATAGTATTAATTGTTCAAAAGGTATTATGAACTCTGTTTTTCTTTTTTCATGCAAAACAAAATGTTATTTTAAACAGATTCATGTCTTATGAACAACATATTGTCACAGTACATATTTTAAGTCATTGAAAAATGCATATTTCATTGCATCCAATGTTTGTGATTGCCAAGAATGAAACACAAGGTTCATTTTTTATAATACCCAAAACTATCACTGGTTCACTTTGCACTTATATATTATGTTAATGCTAAATGGTCGTATAGTCTTATTAACATAATAAATTGGTTAGCGTTTTTTCAATGGAGATTTGTTCCATGGGTACTATATTATTGCTTCATCTTAGTTCACAGGAAACTTTTACTTTATACACTCCTCTCTCTTAAATTTATATACATGTGGTTTTTATTTCGTTATACTTTTATTTTTAGATATTTATTTTGGGGATATAGGGATTTGGGTGTCTTTTATAAGAGCATGACATCTTCTTCAGGATGCTGCCCTCTTCTTCTTTCTTCAGTCTTCTTTTCTCCTGCCTTCTGGGACTGGTATCTTCTCCATCTTCTTCTTGTTGCCATCAGGTTTCTTGGGATCTTCTCCATCTTCTTCTTTATTACAGAAATACACAACCTGTATTGGTTGATCTTGGCTTATTTTAGGGTTTCTCTTCTATTTATTCTTCCTCGTTGTGGGTTTGGTCATATTGTGTACTGCTTTGTTATTTACTATTTTACCTTCCTGGGTTATACCTTGAAAACCTTTGGTTATGAGACTGGTCTTGGATGACTCATCACTAGTAACTCCTTTTATTTGTACTTGTATTTTCTTTATAATAATGATTTCTTTCCACAGTTGATATGAATTAATCTATTTATATTAGACTTAATGCTTTCTTCCAAATTTAAATATTATAACTTCATTATTCTAATGATCAATTGCCATTCAATATTATGCAAACATCTGTCACGCTACAGATTGCTCCCCTCCAGAAGTAATTATTTCAGACATGTTTATGGATGAAATAATTTCTTATGATAATTTCATCATTTCTTATAATTCATTTTCTTCTCCATTTGTATATCGACATTTTATAATTAGAGTTTAATTAATTTTATATATATAATTATTTGTTTTACTACTGATCCTTTTCAGATAGTTAGTGTCTTCTGAGATATATTATTATTGTAATACATTTTCTTTCTATATCAACTTCGTGTTGTATCCTTGGGATATTTATTCCCTAACATTCCCTATCACGTGGGCTGGGGCAGATCAGAGGGGCACTGTACGCTACTTCTCTGCTGGCCATACACCACTTCTATAAATTGAGTACAGGGGCATATCCATCCCTGCTCAAAAAACATAATGCTGCTGGAATTATCTTCAGTCAGTCATCGAATAAATAAATAAAAAGTAGTCTCATTTTCGACTAATAAAAATATCTTTGGATTCTCCACTTCGTAGTCTCTCAGATTATCTCACATTTTCTATCTTAATAAATCTTCATAATCATTATTATACTCATTACATATATATTTTTTCAAAACTCTTAACTTGTCTGATATATTTATTTTTTATTATGGTTGAAAACCTTTCTTTTAATAATTCTGGTTACTGTTTACAGTGTAACTCTCTTTCTTCTCCATCTGAATTCTCTTTATACTTTCTTCTGGTTACTCATAGTATTAGCATGGTCTTTATAAATAGTCTTTCGTATTCATTATTTGAATGGTCTTAATATGTTATATTTAATTTTTTTAACATTGTATCTTTACATTAGATATACAGGTTGTTATATTGATCATTTTATTTAAACATTTTGGTTCTTTCCTTTCTCTTAGAAAGTTATTAATCCGTCTTCGCATTCATTAGCATTAATTCATTTATATTATATTTCATGTGGTATTTCTTCTCTTTGCATTTCATATAGGTCTTATTATTATCATTTGTTCAAAATCATCTTCTCCATCTGTGTGGTATGAGTTGTTCTTCTTCGCTCTTAATTAACTGTTTTCATTATCGTTTCATAGGTAATTAGTCTCTTTGCTTCAAAATTTTTTTTTTTCCTTCTCTGGCATATTACACTCTTTTTTGTTAGTCTTCTCTACTCCTTCAAATGCTATTGTGAATGTCTAGCATTTATTCTGGATTAACGTTAATTCTCTTTTCTGAATTAATCACTTTATTTTCTCCTCAATTCAATCATAATTGACACATAATTATTTTTTGGAACTTGGTTAGTTTTAATGTAAAATTCAAACTATTCCTTTTATTTAATTGAAAAATATTTCTCATAAATCCTTGTAATATGTTGATCTTATCTTGTTTCAAAGTACTGACGTTCTATCAACATTCAAATTCTGTTTAATTCATTTATTCCCAGAATTGTTTCATTCAGAATTGTTTATAGTATTGTGATTTTACTATTATTTCTGAATGTTTTGGTATTTCTCCAAATTCAAATTCTTCTTAATTATTTACCATAAAGTTTTCTCATAAACTTAGTTTTAGTAAGTTGGTCTTACTTCATTTTTAAATTTTTTGTATATTAACTTCAAAATTCCTTTCTTCTTAATTCTTCAAAAATGTTTTTCTCATAATTCAGTGGTAGTAAGCTGTACTTACTCAGTTTTAAATTTTCATAATTATATTTCAATTCAAAAGTCTTTCTTTTTCTTTCTTCCATAAAGTTGGTTCCAAAATTATTAGGTTGTAGTAAGATGTACTTACATATTTTAGAATTTTTTCAAAATTATTAAATTAAAAAATTCTTCTTTTTTTAATTCTCCAGAATGTTCTTCTCAAAATATTAGGTTGTAAGAAGTACTTACATTATTTTAGGATTTTTTAAAAATAAATTAAAAAATTCTTCTTCTTTTAATTCTCCAAAATGTTCTTCTCAAAATATTAGGTTGTAAGATGTACTTACATTATTTTTGAATTTTTTAAAATTCTCCAAAATGTTCTTCTCAAAATATTCGGTTGTAAGATGTACTTACATTATTTTTGAATTTTTTAAAATTAAATTAAAACATTCTTCTTCTTTTAATTCTCCAGAATGTTCTCAAAATATTAGGTTGTAAGATGTACTTACAATATTTTTGAATTTTTTAAAATATAAATTCTAAATTCCTTCTTCTTATAATTCTCCAAAATGTTCTTCTCAAAATATTAGGTTGTAAGATGTACTTACATTATTTTAAAAATTTTTTAAAAATATAAATTCTAAATTCCTTCTTCTTATAATTCTCCAAAATGTTCTTCTCAAAATATTAGGTTGTAAGATGTACTTACATTATTTTTGAATTTTTAAAATTAAATTAAAAATTCTTTTTCTTTTAATTCTCCAAAATGTTCTTTTCAAAATATTAGGTTGTAAGATGTACTTACATTATTTTTGAATTTTAAAATAAAAATTCTAAAACTCACAACTCATTCTTCATAATATTTCTTCATAGAAGCTTGATTGTACACTCCTTTGATTTTTCCTGAAACGATTTCCTTCAACTCATATGTATTGTTATGCTTATCATTTACCACAACATATGGGGTTATATTGTACTCTACACTGGCCCATATTATTTATACTTTAATAAGTTGATCTCCACTTTTTCTTTTCTTATAAATTTTCTTTTCTTTTATATACCCAGGAAGATGGACGATTTTCTTTATGTCACTGCATTGCTCATATTTTTATTGGTCATGTTCATTTTCTTACATTGTCTTCACTCACAAAACCCAGTTTTGTTTCTATGTTTATTCTTCGTATCATTTCCTTTCAATGATATTTATTTCATCTCCTTCAACATTGTTTTTTGCCGTAGTCGGTTATCATGATCCGTCCCTTTTCTTGATGTCGTGTGGTATTTGTGTCAACCAGGGTCCATCATCTCAGTTGCTCTTATAAAATTTACCCTAGGGCGCGACACTCGGTTATTATTACTGTTATTATTTTTATTACTAAATTTATCATGATAGTAATTTCGGTTAGGTTGGTAAGGTCTGTCATCATTATTGTTGGGATATGGATTTCTCTGACTGTATGGGACATTATTATGTTGGTATAAATTGTTTCTATTGTATGGATAGGGGTTGTTATCCCTAACGCCGTTAAAATTACCGATAAATTGGTTATTATGCGGCGGGTTGTTAGGGCCGTCGTAATTACTGGGCTGGTTCCGGTTATTTGTATGGTTATTGCCGTTATTGGGGTAAGTAGTCGGCCTTGCTTCTGGTCTCTCATTTCTCTTCCTGCTCTGCCGATAATACTCTTCATTCTCGTATCCCTCCAATAACTCAGTCATTCCCTGGATCGTCTTGATCTGACTACCTCTCCGGGCCCTGATAATGTCCTCATCATAGTGATAAGATATCTTATTCACTAAACATTCTTCTGGGATTGCTGGCTCAAGGTGCTTTGCCATACACACCTTCCCCAAGAAATATGCCGTCATACTGCTACCTAATTGTGACCTGTATCTTCCGTTACAAATATTGTCACGTATCAAGTTCTGGGTAGTCTCAGACCAGTATTTTGTTTTAAACATTTTCCGGAACTGTTGGTAGTCGGAAATTTCACTCCGGTTGGCCATCCACCAATTATCTGTTATGTCTCGGAAAGACTCGTCGAATATCTCCCTGCTATGGCTCCATTGGGTAATTTTATGCTTGGTTAAATATTCTTCTACCCTAGCCAGGAACTCCATCGGCTTGCATTTGTATTGCCGGAAGTTGAGCCACTCTCGGCTTTCGTTGACAGGCAATCCGGTGAAATGAGTCGGTCTGTTCCTTATTGCTTCCATCTCCTCTCGGCTTTGTCGCACCTGACCGGTGATATTGGCCATGGTCTCTTGTATATCATTACATCGTTCTGTGACCTGGTTGCGTACTTTTCCGAATTTTTCTTGATTTTCCTTCCTCTGTTCTTCTACCTTCCTACGACTATGTTCTTCAATATTTGTGAACTTGATGTTCACCACTTCTTTAAACTCATGCACCTCCTTTTCGGTCTGGTTGCACTTTCCATCAATTTCTCGAATCTGTCGATTGACCATTATATTTTCTTCTTCCATCTTCTTATTCATCGCTTTTTTGTTAACAGTGATTTCTTTATTCAGTTCTTCTCGCAACAATTCCATTCTTTCGTCCAGTTTATCCAAATTCTCCTGATTTACCTCCCTTAACTCTTCTCTTAGGATTTGATTGTCTTCTCTCAATTCTTCCAATTTCTCCCCCATCTTCTCTTCCAACTTCCTGTTATCTTCTTTCAACTCTTCCTTCAATTGCCGGTTGTTCTTCTCTATCTTCTTTCTGGTTTCATCGATTTTCTGATTGGTGTTCTCAATTTTATTAATCAATTCTTCTTTAGTTGACTTGAATTCTTCCTTGAACGCTTGGTTGTCTTCCTTCAAATCTTCTATGTTCTTGTTCATCCCAGTCAACTCTTCTTTTGTGGATTGATTATCCTTCTTCAATTCTTCTAACTTTCCTCCCATCCTCTCTTCCATCTTCTTGCTGTTTTCTTCCATCTTCTCTTCCATCTTCTTGCTGTTTTCTTCCATCTTCTTCGTCAGGGACTGATTGTCTTCCTTCAATTCTTCTAACTTCTTCCCCATCTCTTCTTCCATCTTCTTGTTTGTTGTTTCGATTTTATTTCCTAAATCTTCTTTCAAGGACTGGTTATCACTCCCCATTTTCTTACTCAAGTCTTCCTTTAATTCCTTACTTGTGGATTCCATTTTCTTGTTATTTTCGTCCATTTTCTTGTCCATGTTTTTATTTATTTCTTTACTCATGTCCATCATCATTCTTCTGAGCATTTCATGTAATCTCTCATCCTCCGTCCGTTTTGGTTTTTCCAATCGTTCCTCCTGGACATTGACTTCCCCTGTCTGTGTGGGTATCTCCGGTTGTTCAGTTTGTTTGGACAACACCGGTGGTAATACCTCTTCCGCCTCTACTGGCGTCGCCTCCTTGTTGTCCATGTCAACTTCTATTTCTTTCTCGGCCTCCGCCGCCCGTTTCTTAGATGTTGCACGTCGTTGCATTTTCCCTTGAAATTCTCTGGCTTTGTAGCTGTTGCCTAGCTCCAACTAGTGATTGGACAGAAAGTATTGGCCTTCCAATCGCTAATTAAAGCCCCTAAAGTTGTGCGCCAATTTGTAATAATTTAAAAATAAGTGTATGTGTGTTGATGATATACTTATTATGGAGTATGAGACTCCGATGCAATCAAGCCGCACTGTTTGGGCTAGCCAATTTGTAATAAATTAATAAATAAGTTGTAAGTTGTAAGGTGTTTAATTGGTGTGGCTCTCGACGTCTTACTGGCCTGAAACACTTCCTTAAGTTTCCCAGCTGGTCGAGTCCCAATGGTAGCAAGACCGGTCGAGTAGCGTAAAGTTGATGAAGAAATAGATATGCTCAGCTTCACCGAAAGTTTTAAAACAAAAATTATTGTTTTGAAGAAAATTTAAAAAAAATTATGTTTATAAAAAAAAATAATAAAAAAAAATTTTAATTTTATTAATTAATTAATTAGGATCAATTAATTAATATAGGGCTGTGAAGTTTTAAACAGTGTAATGCTCTTCTGAAAATTTTTATTAAAGTTTTAGTATAATTTAAATAATCTATCACCACTCATAAGACTGTCTGTAAACCAATCGATATTTGTTTACCTTTCTATTTTTTTTTTTTAGGTTATCTTCACTTACGGGTGGTAAAGTCCTTGTAGATTATCAATTAGAATTATATTATTGGTAATTAGTATTATTGAAGAAATAAAGAACTATTAAGTATTGAAAAGTATTAATGTTTTATTAAGTAACAGCAATATTGACTCTTATCGATTAGTATCGATTCTCAGGATATCGAAAAAAGTTACAAGTATATGTTATAAAAATTATATAGGGTTCTTTAAACAGCCAGTTATTACCAAAGTCAGAGAAATCGGGCTTATATTTAAAAAGTATAACGTTACAATCAAATTAATAGTTATTAATAAACACAGACATTGAATAATAAATTGTAAATATAATAATTGTTTTCACCAAACAGCTGTGATGAACCAAGAAGAGGCACTGGGTTTGTCAAAGCAAATGGCCGCCGTCAAGTTGATCAAAATGTGACTCGTCCCTGCTGCGTTCCAAATAATGTATTTTGACGCAATATTTCTGTTCTCGTGTCCGCAAATCTCTTGTTATATGTTGTGTAGTGACTGGTGTAGTGATTCTGGGTTGTATTTAGTGTATCTGTATAATTATTAGTTCAAACACTTTCTCCGATTCCGTCACTAATTTGGTTTAATGTATTATACAGTTTTCTAGTGTTTTATGGTGTTTTTCGGAGTAGATTTATATTGTTCTGTGTTATGGAGTGTTACTTGATCGTTTCTGTTATAATATGATAGTTTCAGAAGTATTTTACAAGTCACTCGCGATTTCACAATAACTCACTATACACTCGCTTTGTATGACGATTATAGGTTAGGTTATTCACGTTATCAAAGGTATGTCATGTTAACCGTTCAACTACCAATAATTAACTAACTGTTTCCTCCAGTTTCAATTAAACTCTTAGCCCATATAATATTATCCTTAACATTGTTCAAATATTTTTCACATCCTGTATGCACTTTTACATTTTCACTATATGAATGCCTATACTTTGGTTATTTGTCAATTTTATTCACTAGATTTGATTTAAATTAATCTTTCAGTTCATTCTGGTTATTTTCAGATTAAATAATGCCATTTTATAGTGTTTTCTGTCCAAAAAAAATAGTAATTTTACTTTCAGTTTGGGTATACTCTGAAGAGTCCAAAACATCAAAATTTACTTCCTGTCATTATATAAATTCAGCCATTTTATCAGTTATATTTAATATTAATAATCCTATATTGTATTAAAAGGTTCCTATTCCCTTATTTTCTGGTAATTAATTGAATTAGTTGTATTCTGAAACATTATTCTGAAATATATGACTCCCATGTCTAAATTTCTGAGTTTAGTCATTTTCGTTTTTATTCATAATTCTGAATATAATTTATTAAAATCTCTCTAAATGGTATGTGCAATTATATGGCATGATCTCAAGTTTATTTTGTCTAAACCCCTTTTGTTTATTTGCATTTAAATGAGCAATTTCTCTGTTTTGATGAAGTTTGGTTTCCATTCTTTTGGCCTATGATTTTTTAACAATTTTTCTTACAAAATAATTTACAAACAATATATGCTGTGTGATACCCTCTCTGACTTTTACAAATAGTATTATAAATTAAACATGCTTTCAAATTACACAAAAACAATAGTATTGGCCACAATACAAACAATAGTCAAACAGAATAAAGAATATTTTTTTTAAATAAATGGTTGTCTTCAAATCAGACATTTTGCAACAAAATTCCCATTTCCAACATGGAAATATGGTTTACAACAAAGGTTTTTTACTAACTAACATCTTAATTACTCTCTACTATTTACAAGTGGTAACTATTTTTATAGTTCTGATGTTAGTTGTTTCAGACCCAAACAAATGGCCTTATATCTAATACATTTTTAAACATTCTTGTACTATATACATAAAAAACCTTATATTTATATTCTTATTTCTAACTATTATTATAAGTAGGATTCTACAGTTTTTATACCGTCTTTTACATTGTCTTTGGGGAATTGTACCCTGTCATTAACAAATAAATAGTATTAATTGTTCAAAAGGTATTATGAACTCTGTTTTTCTTTTTTCATGCAAAACAAAATGTTATTTTAAACAGATTCATGTCTTATGAACAACATATTGTCACAGTACATATTTTAAGTCATTGAAAAATGCATATTTCATTGCATCCAATGTTTGTGATTGCCAAGAATGAAACACAAGGTTCATTTTTTATAATACCCAAAACTATCACTGGTTCACTTTGCACTTATATATTATGTTAATGCTAAATGGTCGTATAGTCTTATTAACATAATAAATTGGTTAGCGTTTTTTCAATGGAGATTTGTTCCATGGGTACTATATTATTGCTTCATCTTAGTTCACAGGAAACTTTTACTTTATACACTCCTCTCTCTTAAATTTATATACATGTGGTTTTTATTTCGTTATACTTTTATTTTTAGATATTTATTTTGGGGATATAGGGATTTGGGTGTCTTTTATAAGAGCATGACATCTTCTTCAGGATGCTGCCCTCTTCTTCTTTCTTCAGTCTTCTTTTCTCCTGCCTTCTGGGACTGGTATCTTCTCCATCTTCTTCTTGTTGCCATCAGGTTTCTTGGGATCTTCTCCATCTTCTTCTTTATTACAGAAATACACAACCTGTATTGGTTGATCTTGGCTTATTTTAGGGTTTCTCTTCTATTTATTCTTCCTCGTTGTGGGTTTGGTCATATTGTGTACTGCTTTGTTATTTACTATTTTACCTTCCTGGGTTATACCTTGAAAACCTTTGGTTATGAGACTGGTCTTGGATGACTCATCACTAGTAACTCCTTTTATTTGTACTTGTATTTTCTTTATAATAATGATTTCTTTCCACAGTTGATATGAATTAATCTATTTATATTAGACTTAATGCTTTCTTCCAAATTTAAATATTATAACTTCATTATTCTAATGATCAATTGCCATTCAATATTATGCAAACATCTGTCACGCTACAGTGTGTGTGTGTGTGTGTGTGTGTTCTGTGTAGAAAACTTATTGCAATAAGAAAATATAAATGTAATGTACAGCATAAATGCTTATGTAAATATTGAAACATGCAATATTGTAATTTTATTTTTATGCAGCAAATAGCAACCATAAACATTGTAACGTAACGCTACGAGTTATGAATAATCACCTTAATAAATTGTAAATATTAGTATTACATCACGATATAAATCATCAATGTTAGTATAAATATTGTAATATTAGTAATAGAGAAGCATATAAGATTTTGTACAGAGTATTAGCTATATGAGCAGGTGTTAAGAGTAAGGTGAGGCCGAGAGCGCCGACACGTTGGCATCAGGCAGCTTAAAAATGTATTGTACATCCAAACTTTCTATATCATAAAAATATAAAATGCCTTGTTTACACGAACCGGCAAAAAAAGAGAGATACCGTTAGAAAGTGGGTGCGTTAGCCTTCAAAATACAATAGCTGACATACCGAAGCAGGGTGTGAATTTTAGAAAGTAGATTTCTTTTTTACGACTTAACGGTTGTGCTGGCAAGTGCAGCACCACAAATATGGTAGCCAATAGAAGATAGTGTCATCTCTGCGCGCGAGGAATTTGCAGATTTTGACTGGGTATTTTCAAATTTACTGGCGACACATTCAAAATATGGCCAATGGGGGTGGTTGCAGTAGTGACAGCAGAAAGGGAAGTTTTGAAGAAACTATAAAAATGACTCGCAGAGAAACTGAAGAGAGTCATAGCAGTCAGTCAGTCATAGCAGTCGTAAAGCAGTCAGAGTATTCAAGTTACGTCAGTCAAAAACAGTCATAGTATTTACATCAGTTAGCGATGAACTAAATCACTCAGTCGATATTTATGAACTTGGAGCTGTAAAGGTGTGAACAATTAGTGAGTATAATTTGAATTGTTGCGCGGGCAGAAATGCGAAGAAGTATTCATTGATATGTGTGCAAAAGTAATAGTTAAAGTCTAAAAATCGAAGTGCGCGATGCCAAGTAATTATCGCGATCGTGTAATTCTAAAAGCAGAGCAATAGAGGTAAGTGATAGTGATATGTGTTGTTTAAAGTTGAACGAGCCAAGCAGTAAAATGGATTGTCTTTTCCAAATAACAGTATCAATCTATAGTGCGTAAATCAAATAATCTTTATGTAGCTGTAGTTGTCTACCACAAGTTAATCCCATTTCATTCTCAAAGACCCATGATTGCATTCAGATACTAAATTGTGCATTTATATTATATGACATAGAATTGGATGATAATTTAATATGTGTAATGTGTTAGGTAATAAGTCATGCTTGTTTAGTCAAGGTAATCTAAGAATAGAGCAATTGAAACTCATATTGTCAAGAAGAAATATCGTAACGTTATAAATGATTAAGCTACTTGTTTAAATAATCTGTATTGGAAGATTAAGGGATGATAAAGATATGTATATGTTTGATAAGTAATTAAAGTTGAACAAGTGATATTAATAATGAGGTTTATGTATTGAAATTAACTAAATGTACATAAATTTGATAAATACAATGCTATGTTATTTAGAATCTGAATGAAGAATTGTTACTTAACAATAACCCCGAGATTATTGCCTCTGGCGCCCAATAGAAATTACAGGCAGTAAGTAGTATTTGAATGAATATGTTAATTGCCTAATGAACACAAAATTTTAATTAATATTTATCGCTAGTAACCAAGTGTTAGTTGAATAACATGGTTCATGTGATGTTAGATTATTGTGAAAAATTTTGCCGACCTGAAACTGAACACTTTAGGTTCAAGAGTAGTCAGGGGTATTCTATTTATTTTTCTTAAAAAAGTAAAAGAGCATTAACGGTACGGTAAGAGTAGAAGACGAAGAGGGAAAATGAATACAGACAGTGATGATAGAAGTGGTGATAAGTGCATGAGAAGGATGGTGGTAATACCTGGTCCATTTAAAAGTAGCAGGAAAATGGTAACATTACCCACAAAAAAGGATAGAAATAAATGAGGAACAGGGGAATAGAGGAATTGCTGCAGAACATGTTTTCAGGATAAAGGAGGAAAGTAAGAAAGCCCAATAATTTATAGAGGAGCTCAGGAAAATTAGTGAGGAAAATGAAATAATTAAGACAGGATTACTTAGAGGAAACAAACAGGAGCAAGAATATAGGAGAATAAAATAGAGTATTACGAAAGGGAGGGGAAGAACAACAACGTATTACTGAAATGGGTTTGAAACTAAATGCAAACAAACAGGCCATGGCATACATACAAGTTTAACTTATACAGTATATTGCAATAGGTGGAATTTGCATATGAAATAGTAATTTAACTCTTAACATGTTTGATAGTATGTTGCAATGAAAATTTGTCTAAGTAAAGACTGCAGGTTCAGACATTGTATGATAGACAATAAGATATGTGTTAAATTTGTTAGTTTAAGTTAATTTTTGACAGTAAAAAAAAAATAATAATTAGTGTTGTGAAGTAGTATTTGATATTTATAAATGTTTTGCAATATATAGTGCATGTACGTGATGCTGAATATGTTATGCAACAGTATACTATTTGATTCAATTATTAATAAACACAATTTTTTAACTATATGTAAATTGTTAACAATTTATTTTTTGACAATAGAGAAACTGTCAAATAATGTAATGTGAAATACAAATGAATAAAAATGTATATTCTTTTAAGAAAAAGTATTGTTTATTACTAATATTCATTAATAACAAGAATAATTGAGTAATTATGAATATTTGGTTGTAATGACATACCTTGAATAATCTAAGAAATATGTGTGAAATAAAAATAAGAAATATAGTAATAAAATAGTTATAAAAGGGCAAAAAAATCAGAAATCTAAATTTAAACTTGAATTTTGGCATCCTCACAATGTTGATAGTGGTTTTGGCTTCCACCAGGTAGCCACCCAGGCCTTAAGCCATCCCTGCATAGACATTATAAAAATATATGAGGTGTGTTCAAAAAGAATCGGACCTTTTTTTTCCATGTGCGATCAAATGAACCACAGGTGTTGACCTTGAGCACAGGCATGCAGTGAACCCTAGTGCACAAGAGCTGACTGCCGTCATTCCGCTGCAACTAATCAGTTGCTGTCTGGCTGTGTGTCAGTAAGTACATGTGCCCATTGGATTTCATTTATTGTAAAATGACAGAAAAACCTGAGCAGCTCTACTGCATTAAATTTTGCCAGCAACTTGGTGATACCCAAGCGGATACTATTTGAAAAATTCAGCAGTCTTTTGGGAACGATGTTATGAGCGTTACACGTAACAAGAAGTGGTATAATCGCTTCAAAGATGGCTGCACATCAGTGGACAGCAACCATGTTTGGCAGGCACTCAACATGCCGTATTGATGAAATCATTGACCAAGTGCAAACTTTGGTCATGGAGGATTGTCGAATTACCGTGTCGAGAGATTGCAGCAGAGATGGGGGAATAACCAATGGTTCAGTACATTCCATTTTGACTGAAAATCTGGCTATGCGAAGAGTGTCTGCAAAATTTGTCCCAAAGCTGTTAAGGATGGAGCAGAAGGGACTCTGTTTGGAAGTTTTGCAGGACATGTTGAAATGTGTAAAAACTGACCCAAGCGTCCTTAACACTGTGATCACTGGCGATGAGATGTGGGTGTTTGGGTACGATCCTGAAACCGAAGTTCAGTCTCCACAATGGAAACATTCATCATCCCCGTGGCCAAAAAAAGCAAGACAAGTGTGCAGCAAAATCAAAGCCATGCTGATTGTAGTAATTGTGATTGTGTAACTCGTACATGAGTACACAACACAAGGCCAAACAATTACCAAAAAATACTATTTAGAGGTTATGCATCACCTCTGTGATGCTGTGTGGCACAAAAGGGCAGATCTGTGGACAGCGCAAACTTGGCAATTCCATCACGACAACACACCTCCCCATTCTTCTCATCTAATTCAGATTTTCTTGGTGAAACACAACACTCCTCAACTACGCCAGCCTCCCTACTCTCCTGACATGGCTCCCTGTGATTTTTTTGTTATTTCCTAAGTTGAAAATGTCGCTGAAGGGGACCCAATTTGATTCAAGAGAAGACATAATACAAAATACGACGAGACAGCTGTAGTCCATACCATAAGGTGACTTCCACACATGTTTCCAAGAGTGGCAGGACCACTAGAAGAAGTGTGTGCAATCTAAAGGGAGGGGATGTATATTTAAAACGTCCAGATAAATAAATGTATTTTTCTTGAGCAAAGGTCTGATACTCATTTGAACACACCTTGTATTCACTTTAACTTGTTTGAATGCAAGTTAGAAGTGCATGACAAAATAATAAGTTCATTCAGTCAACTATAATTTGTTCAAAATAATAAGTCACAGATTAATGTTAGCAATTCATTTGCTTTTTCCTGATTCAGATTGAAGTTGTCAAGTCTTTGAACAGTCTGTATTCTTTTGGATCTTGTCAGTCACTTGGACTGAGATGATCTAAAAAATCCTCAGCTATCGTAAGCTCGATTTTCTTACTCATTGTTGTGAACATAATCCAGAGAGGCTTTCAGTGTTTTGTTTTATTTTATGTAAAATGCAAAAACCACACAAAGTTTTCTTAACTGTTGTAGGTCAGTATATTGAACCTAAGAAGAATTATCCCTACAGAAGTAAATGGTTTATTCCGCCACAGAAGAAACAATGTATGACTCTAGTATTCTATACTAAAGAAAGTTTCAATAATCCACTTCAAATATATCTTGAAAAAGAAGACTCTTCCGATAAAACGTATTTAGGAGTTGTTGGTAAATACTCTAAGGTAATATTATAATTTATAATTAATGTATATTAACATTACATTTAATTATAACATTACATTAGAAACTACATTTCATGGTTTAGTTTTGTGCGTGCGTGCGTGTGTGCGTGCGTGCGTGCGTGCGTGCGTGCGTGCGTGCGTGCGTGCGTGCGTGCGTGCGTGCGTGCGTGCGTGCGTGTGTGTGTGTGTGTGTGTGTGTGTGTGTGTGTGTGTGTGTGTGTGTGTGTGTGTGTGTGTGTGTGTGTGTGTGTGTGTGTGTGTGTGTGTGTGTGTGTGTGTGTGTGTGTGTGTGTGTGTGTGTGTGTGTGTGTGTGTGTGTGTGTGTGTGTGTGTGTGTGTGTGTGTGTGTGTGTGTGTGTGTGTTTTGGAAGTACAAGGATCATTGGGAAATAAGATCTAATTGAGTGTTAGTTTTGCACATGAGGTCTAACTGTGTTTTACACAACCAGACACATTATGTCATTGTAGTTTTATGGAAGTCTAGTGTTACCAACTGTACTGTAATGGCAGTTTACTATTTGCTCGAGTGGCTAAGCAAATTTTAATAGGAGTACATTGCCCGATTAAGAATTAAGAAATTCAAAAGATACCAAAAGAATGATTTTATTCTAACATCAGACAATTACTTGATACAATGCAATGCTACTAGTTATTCTATTTCACAATAAGTACAATTCATTTCCTTTTACATTGACTCTTCAGAGATTCTATTCTTTGTTACTTTATAATACTGACTCTTCATTAACACTTTAACAACTTCTTTACATACAATTATAAATTAATTCTCTACTTTACCTAGTTTACATCTAGTCAACTATTCAACAAGCCTGTCACTGACAATCTGTCGTACTGCAACCCTCTGGGATTGATGATCGTTTGAATATTTCATTCCATTTATATACTGTTCAGTTGTTTACTAAGTGAAACCTATTTACAATTTTTAAGGGTGACGAGTTTAGCCAAAACTCACTTTCACTAGCGAAAGGGAGCCTCAAGGTGTTTTCTTTTAAGTGGAAAATTTGAAACGTACAACTATTTCAGTAACTAGCAGCGATACAAAAACAAAACTAAATGATAATACTTAAAATATACAACACCTTCCCCTTAAGTCAAGGACAATGAGTCTATAAGGACTTATTGCTCCTTGTTTTATTTTCTTCTATTCATTTTTATCCTATCTTCTAAAGGCATATCGTCTAATTCGTCAGCTTCTAAATTTCTTATTTTCTTACCTTTGTTAGGTCCGTCTTGTGACTTTTATCTTTAGAATAAAATTAGTGTGACGCGTTTCAGGTCATCTGACCCATCCTCAGGCACTTGCTCGAAAAGAGGTCGTCATATATTAAAATTCAATTAAAATAAAAACACACATATGTAAATTAATTGTCAATAATTAATGTTCAGAAACATGAATAACACTGTTGTCGTGGTGCACCACACGATTACCGATCGATACTGAGTAGTGTAACTTTTCAACGTTTTGTTTTTGCGAGCGCTAGTATTGCTGTATCATATAGCGGGTTGCTTTTGAAATTCAATTTATCATTCAATATGTTGTTCTTATATACAGGGTTGTTATGACCCCTGTATATTTCAAATTCTTCAAGTGGATTCATCCTGAGTCCTTTGTCACAAAAATGTAGGGGTATGAAGTTTACAATGGAAACCGAGACCGATAATGAAATTTGCTTTCTGGACTTTCTGAAAAGTTACACTACTCAGTATCGATCGGTAATCGCGTGGTGCACCATGACAACAGTGTTATTCATGTTTTTGAACATTAATTGTTGACAATGAATTTACATATGTGTGTTTTTATTTTAATTGAATTTTAATATATGATGACCTCTTTTCGAGCAAGTGTCTGAGGATGGGTCAGATGACCTGAAACGCGTCACACTAATTTTATTCTAAAGATAAAAGTCACAAGACGGACCTAACAAAGGTAAGAAAATAAGAAATTAAAATACGTGACTTGGACCGTTAACAAACAAAAATGTTTAAAGCTTCTAAATCTATTGTAGGCTCAGTCTTATTCTTTTTTAAAGTAACAGGAAGAAGTTTGAACTCTCTCCTTTTCTTTTTAAAACACAATTTGTCTACTCTAAAATACCAAGCGAACCCTATAAGAATAATTAGAACAGTAATTGATACATAGTGTCTTGGTTCAGGAACATAATTATCAGGTTCATATTGCTTCATTATGTCATCTAACATGTTTAATTTTATACTTGCTGCTTTTAAATCTTGAAATCTATTAGTTATGTATCTCAAGTGATAATTATCATTAGCCACCTTTTTAGAGATTATATCATACATTTCATTAGTAATATTTAACTTATGAGCTCTTGCGGTAGGTATTTTTATTACATCACTTACATTAGGTTTCTCAACTGATCTATAGGCTACTCTACTATAAATGGTGAACATAGATCCAACCATCTGGCATTTAGCTGGTAACGTAATTCCAGTTCCTTGTATCCACTCTGTGTCATCATGCTCTGGATGTCCGTCGGGTCCAAGGCAGGTGACAGTGAGACTTTCTTCTTTCGGAATTACAAACACCCATCCTGATGTACCTGGAATCTCCATCCACATGGACGTTCCAACGTGTGTTATCCTCGTGTCGCATCTGCATAGTGGCGGCGTTACTCCCTTATAGAAGGCGATTTTACAAGTCTCAAGTCCGGAACTTAGGTGATTAACAACGGTCAATTTATTGCAGATTTTCATGCTGCTGCCCTTGCAGTCATCTACCTGTCTCTGAGTCATAGGAATGAAACGCTGTTCACTTATGGATATGGCAAGGAAATCCATTCCCGGATTAATGAAGGTGTAAAGGAAATTTTCTTTCGCTTTTGGAGTACGATTAGGTTTAGGTAACACTTCATACAAGTTATAAGTTCAGTCAACATGTTTAAGAGGAATTCTTAGGAAAGTTCGGATGATATGGTCATCTATAAGCCAAGCCATCGCTTCGGTAATTTCATAATACAAGTGTATTGTTTGAGGAGTAACCACTATAGGTAGTGTGGAACCAGTTCTCAGCTTAATGCTTATAGTAAATAAATAAGTACTAAGAGTTTCAGGCAGTGGCGGCTCATCCATAAGGGCTGCAGCCCTCCCTACAATTTTCAAGGAAACTAATTACCGTATTTAAATAACTTTTATTTAGGAAATTATGTATTCTTCAAAGATTCGCCAGTATAAGAAATACTTTTTTATATTCGCATTCAGCCACAACTGATGGTCGTGTACAATAGATAGATGGGTGAACGTGACACCAAGGCGGGCTGCGTCCTACTTAGACAAGTGCGCGTTGCGTCTGCACTTGAGGCACATGGTGGGAGAACGCTTCGTTACCAAGCCAAGTTTGGGACTTGCGTCTGCCAAAAGATACAGCGCTGAGTGAGAAACGCATCTGGCATGGTGGGGAGCTTAGCTGATTATGGTACGAATTTGAACGAAGACGTCCGAACAAAACGCGCACTCGCCTCTGAAAGAAACAGTGATTTATTTCAAATTTTATTTAAGAACATAACTCACTATTATATTTTCATTTGAAAATTTTAATGTCTATAAGGTTAATGTGTAAATTAAAAATTATAATTTGTTTGAATTTTGACGTGTACGCCTTAGTATTTAAACTTAGTGTTTGGAACTTAGTGAATTTAGTGTTTGGAACTTAAATCATAATTAATCATAATCATAAATATCATCAGCAACAAAGAGGATTGGACCAATGTTTGTCACAGCAGGTAAAAGACCTAGTAATATTATATAAATTTCACTAATATATGATAATGGTAAATGTTGAAAGTTGAAAATTGTAGTGCAGCCCCACCAAACTAAAATCTCACCAGCCGCCACTGGTTTCAGGTGATATTAGCATTGTGCTTAGTTTCCCTTTTCTCATAGCATGAATCCCTAGATAAATCTAGTTACTTCCTTGTCTATATCGTTACACGCAATTTCAATGAATTTCAGAGCATCCATAGCCCCGGATTGTTTTATCATTACGTCTTCTACTTTCTTGATTCCTTTTCGATTTAGGTCTTGCAATTGCTTAAGGTAGTCCTTGGTTCTTAGTATAACATCTTGGTTATTTTTGAAGTCACGCATCGTATGATGGATAGCAGTTAACGTATTCTTAACTACTGTTAATTGGTCTTTCTCTAGCTGGTATACGCAATGTGGATTACTGTTAAGCGTGCTTATTTTTTCGTTAAAGTATTCGACATTGTCACTATCCATAGTCCCGAATAACGTTTTTAACCCAAATCCAACTGTATTAAAGATTCCCCATTTATACCATGCGATCATGTCACTAGCTCCAACAATACCATATAACTGCTTGACCCTCTTAGTTGTCCGTTTGATAGCGTTAAGTCACTGGCGTTGCGCAGAACTGTGGTTTCCTCCTATATTAAATCAATCTTAGGTCAGTGTCAATCTTAGGTTCCCTTAGGTCAGTGTCTATAGCGATAACCCAGTGCTCTGAGGTGAGTAAAAACTGGTACTGCTTGGCAAAGTATAATCCTGGTTTATCCTCGAGGAGTTGTATGTTGTACCGTCGACCTTGCGCTCCTGACAATAGTATCATCACGAAGGTGAATATCGTCATTATCTGGAATGAGACATTGAAATTTTAGTTTCTTTCTCTGAAAGGTTTCATTCTATTTACATGTACGTTTTGCGTACATTTACCACGCTTTATAGTAACATTTACAATATTATTTATTTCAATAATGGTGTAAGGTCCTATCCACGGTTTAGCCAGTTTCTTGCTTCGGCCTCGTCTAACTAACGGTTGGTGTAATGGAACTTTGTCACCAACGTTGTATCTTTTCTCCCTAGCCTTTATATCATATTGCATCTTGCTGTTCTCTTTTCTGCATTGAGATCCATTTATCACTCGTTGATTAGCTATCTGCATCCTTCATTTGATTTCTTGAACTAAGTCGTCTTCACTTAAATCCCGTTGAACTTCTTCCCTCATCCAGTCAGTAGGTAATCGCATCTCTCTCCCGTGCAGCAAATAATACGGAGAGTACTTCGTCATACTATGCGGAGTGCATCTGTACGTCATCATGACATACGGTAACCACACGTCTCAATCCTTTTGGTCATTACTAATGAATTGACTCAGACCCATCATTATTGTTTGGTGGCTTCGCTCAACTATACCGTTTGTCTGCGGGTGGTATGCACTAGTCTGTAGTTTTTCTATATCTAAAAGTTTGCATATCTCTTGGAATAGCTCACTGGTGAAATTTGTCCCTTGATCTGTGAGTAATTTCTCTGGTGTTGTTCCATGTCTGCACACTATCTCTTCTACAAATATTCTTGGTTGGTGGCCCTTTGGTCTGGTAGAGGGAAAGCCTCTGGATACTTAGAAAAGTGGTCTTGAAAGGTGAGGATGTACTGATTCCCAGCATGAGTTTTTGGTAATGGCCCCACTATATCCATCGCAACTTTCTGAAATGGTTTGGTTACAGGCATCGTTATCTGCATTGGTGCTACTACTCTATCATTAGCTGAAGTAGAGGTGGGCCGATATACCTGTAACAGGTATTTTGGAACAGTATTTTTGTGGAACGGATGTAACAGTGACTGAAAAGTTGAAATACCTGTTATTCACGGCGACGCTGTTCCGAGTCGAGACATGCCCCCCTCGCTGTTCCGAGTCTAGGCATGCCCCCTACACTCCTATACAGACACACACACACACACACACAAAAAGTACGCAAGTAACAAGTAAACGGATACGCCAAGGCCAAATACTAGGCGTACAAAAATATCGCTGGTACGCAGGGAACAACCAGTATTTCAAATACTAGGTATTTTAAATACTAGGGGTATCACCAATACACAAGGAACAATGCGTATTACAAATGCTAAACGTATCAGAGGAACAGTAGTATTTTAGGAACACCTAGTATTTTAGGAACAGGTAGTATTTTTATATCAAGCGTATTTCGAGTAGAAAGTAGTACGAAGCCACTTTTCGTCCTGAATACTTCATTCTGCGCAAAGAGACAAAGCTGTTTTTAATAAAGGAAATAATTCATCCTGCTGTTACATTTATTCTCGTGTAATATGCAGATATATAATACAGATTATATTCTAATATTATAAATTATATATTATACTAGTCACCAACTTGTAACTAAAATCGGTTGGTAAAACTTTATGTTTTTACTCAAAAAAACTTTGTGTTCTGAGTCGTTAGTGAAATAGTTGTATTTAATTATATTGAGTTATAACCTATAGAGTTGCTGATGTTGATAAGCTATATTATACTTTTTATTAATGTGATTTTAACTTCACTACACATCTCACGTAAATGATGAGATTGTTGTAATGGACATTTGTGCACTTTATCTAGTCCTGTTCCTTAAATATCTGTAATGCATTTAATTTACTTTTGTTGTTGCTTATTATTTATAAGTTTTTATTTATGTATTTATATTTATTTTATTACAATTTGTTTTTTTATTTTTATTTGTAAAATTTTGTTTATTCTCATTCACTCTTGTGGCTTACTGTTATGTTTTTATTATACGTTTCTGATGTTTTTTCACATTATTTTTTGTGGTATTACGTGTAGGCCTACTCTAAATTATTTAATTGCCCCGAGTTTTGCAACTGATTTGTCTAACCAATGTTAGTTTGTTTACTACTAATGAAAACTTAAATTGGTATTCCCAAAGGGAGATAGGCCTATAAATTCTCTTGTTTCTTATTTTCATTTAAACATTAATAGTTTAATAAAGTCACAGTGTAAAGTATAGGCCCGCCACCCATTCCTGGACAGTCATCTGCGCCGATCCAATGCATGAATTACCCCCACTTTCAAGTATGGCGAAGTTATCTACAGAGACGAGAGGGGAGACAACGCTATAACGTTCACTGTCTCACTTCCACATTATCTCCCTCTCTGTCACACACATGCTTCCATTGTTCTCGCCAGTCTTGTTGCAGCCGATGTTCATGCTATGAAACACTGTACAAGACTGTTGTGCGCATGTGCGAAATGAATGAACATTTTGTTAGCCTCGCACCGAGGTGTTTGTCGACTGCGCATCGAGACCTGAGTGTTCAATTTGCATCGTCCTGCCTCTAACACTGTTAATACTTTTAGTTTCAATTTATTTCTTATAACAAATTATATAGTATAGATTATATAATATCTTCAAATAAATACACAGAAAGTAGGTTTATTAATATATTAATAGGTGAAATAAAACTACTTGCAGTGTATTTATTTGAAGATATTATATAGGAGACCTGCAGGAAACTCAAAACGAGTTACTTACAAAGGATAATATAGGTTATGTATATATAGTATATAATAACAGGTATTTGTACCTGTTATTTTTTTGGAACGGTATTTTCATACCTAGTATTTTAAAATAACAGTTTAGCCCACCTCTAATACATGTGAGCACAAAATTCTCTATAACGCGACTCATATTTTTCCAATAACATCGTTCCTTGATTACCTCTGTAGTTCGGTCAATGCCTTGATGGCCCCCGAAAGGTGTGTCGTGATACGCTTTCATTATTTTTTCTGTGTTGTCTTTTGGAACTACTAACCTCGTACGGTTTCTTTTGTGTATGTAATATATATATCCTTGATCATCCTTCTCATCAGTGGCGGCTCGTGACTTAAGAGGCTGGAGGGCGCGGCCTTTAGGCTTCTTAATTATTTATCAACATTGAATTTAACGCACAATACAAATGCCACCAATGTTTTATCGCATAATTTATTAATAAAATAAGAATAGTAACACGTGCAGCATGCAAAGATTATTTAAAAATTTGAACTCACCTCAAATATTGTGAGCTGTTGTGGAGAGTCAGCAGTTTTATTAATAAACGTAACCACAAACTGTTGAAAGTGTCCACAAGAATGTCTATACTGTTTCCACAAAAAACTAATACACTATATTTACATTATATTATTTTTATGATACCTATACTTTAAACAGACCATTTATTTATATACAAAGTCCATTCGCCTTTCTTTTAAATTAACGAACATTTCTAGCACTCTATCATCAAAGTCCTTCATTTCTTTAACAAGTTCCTTGTTGATAGATAACATCGCAAGGGCATTCAGTCTATCGTTTTTCATTGGTATTTCTCAAGAAAGTCTTTAGTCTTTTCAGAGTCGACAAGCAGCGCTCAGGTTCGGCAGTTGTCATGGGCGTAGTTATGATAATTTTCAGAAGTTTTGACACTTCTTTGAAAACTGACGTAAGATTGTTTTCTTCTATAAAGTTAAGAAGTTTTATTGCACCTTTAACATTAAAATATGCCGCCTGTATAATAGTTCCAATTCACTCCGAAGTTTGTTTTCTTGTAAGAAAGGGTAATGCTGAATCACTCGCTTGAATTTTTCTTCCGGAAAGTTAATAGAAAAAAGTGGAAATAAGTCGGTGGACATCAATGAAGCTGCTTCTAGGTGACCCGTGTAAGTAAACCTATCTTTTACGTGAGTTATAATGATGTCACATACTTCTTTTGCATCCCCTATTCTAGTGCTGCATCCAACATTATTGGTCCTTTTTCTTGGTTGCTCAGGGAACTCTTCATTTATTTGTGTTTCTATTTCATTTATTTTCTCCCTCTCTTTCTGCAACTCATTTTCAAAAATTCCGATATCACTTTGCCACACTACACTGTCTTTGTTCCTACCATGTAGTTGTTTGTACAGTATGTCTACATGGGGTATAATTCTATGGAAAAAATTAAACCAGAACATGAAATTTTGGTCCTGAAGAGCCCTTCTGTGACCACTTGCCTCATTAACTGTGAGTCTGTTTGTACACTTTTCTTCAAGAACTTCGAAACATTCCTCCAACTTATATCGGTTTTTGTACACAACGTTGACTGTACGAATGTTGTAGTTCCATCTTGTTATAGAAACTCTGGGTAACCGGGTTTGCACTACTTCCTCTAAAACATTCGTTCGTAGAGATGAGTGTGAAAAAAATGCTGGACTGGCAGATAGATTTGAGAAAAAACTCTAACTTTGTTGTTTACACTTGTTGCTTTTTCTAATATCAAATTAAGTTGATGAGCGTAACAGTGTACAAAATATGCGAACGGATACACTTCTCTAATTTTTGCCTGTACACCTCCAATAGAACCACACATAACATTAGCGCCATCATAATTCTGAGCTATTAACTTTTCCTTTGATGTGTGCAGAAGAGGATTGATGTTGTCCATGATGCACTTTGCTAAGGTTTCTGCACATTTACCTTCAGGAGCGAGAAATCCCCAAACCTTTCGTATACCGACCACTTAAACACATACCTAAAAACTAATACCATTTGACAGTGGTTTGTCACATCAGTTGTCTCGTCACATTCAATTGCCACAAATTCAGAAGCGTGTATCTCCTTTTCTATTTCTTCCCTGCAGACACTAAGCATACAGTCCAATATATCATTTTGTATTATTTTCGATGTACCTTTGAATACAGTAGCCGATTCTAAATGGTCTTTCATTGCAGAATCCAGCTCCGCAGTAAAATTAATTAAACCTTTGTATACACCCAGATTTGTAGACGATGCTGACTCGTCATGACCTCTTAGAGGCAACTCAAAAACACTACAGAATTTGACACATGAAATCAGCCGTTTTAAAATATGTCTGTTTTTGCTGACTTTAATATTTTGCTTTTCAATGTTTAGTCTATATTGCGAGTCCAGACTAGACAGTATGTTTACTTTGCCTAGCAAAGAAAGATCAACAACACTATTCATGTGATTGACGGATATTTCATGCTTCTTAATTTTTTCTGTAAGATGTTTTACATCATTAACCCCTTTTACAGTCCACAAGCTATCACCACTGTCTCTGAGAGAAAATAAAATACATGGAAAACAGAACAAAGATTTCTGAACGTCACAGCCACAGATCCAGTCATTTTTTTGGTATGCATCTTTCGAAAGCAGTTGCCTTCTGAAAACACGATTCTCACTTTTCTTATTTTCTGTTTGCATCATGCAGAATTCAGGAGTTGGCCTACCTAATGACTTTAGTTCAATTTTTTGATCAAGAGTTAATCTTGCAAAAGTTATTGCTTTAAGCGCCTGCACTGAATTATCCATTCTTGGATTTCGTTGTCCATGACGTGTCCGTTACTTATAGTAATATTTACTTTATTTAATATTTACTTATCAATATTATAGTGATATTTAGAATTATCCATGTTGGATAAAATGTTAAAACAAAACCTAATAATTCGACACTACAATATTTCCCTAAACTATTCGTGATTATTCAAAAAAACTAAATTATTAAAAAAAACACTCAAACTCAAAACCTAAACACTAAACAAATGCCCGCACTGAATTAACCATGCCAGAGAAACTATAAACACTAAAAAAAGTAAATCTCATATTATCAATAGTCTGCGATTAGTTGTACTGACGGATTCACGTCACTTTCTACTGAACGCGGCGCGGAAGCCTACGCTCCCGAGTCAACAGTGTCAATGCGGGCTATAAGCTTACAAGTTCATTCAACTTTGGACAGAGTGGTGGATTGGAGAAATGGCGCGACTGACAAAGCGCCGTGAGAGGCATGCTGTTCCGAAAACATTTGTGCTATTACCTAACATGAAAACATTTTCTTGTCCGAAGTATTAAAGAAATATGTGATGAATTTCACGATTAGTGATAATAGATTGTTTAATGATACGATTAATAGATTGTTTAATGATACGATTTAAACTGGGGGGCGCGCGCCTTAGCGCCCTAAGAATGAGCCGCCCCTGCTTCTCATATCTACTCAGAGTTCTGTTGATTTTTTTTATTTCATCTTCCGATTGCTGGATGTGGCGATATATCTACTTTCGCTATTATTTCATGACCAAGTGCGTCAGCATTTTGGTCTGTGTATTATTTCAAAGTCATATTCACTCAGTTTTATTGACCATCTGGTTAATCGGCTACCTGGATCCTTCAGACTGATTAACCATTTTAGCGGTCGATGATCTGTGATTACCTATGGTGAAGTGCCGGCCCCATAGGTAAAGACGGAACTGTCTTGTTGCCCATACTATTGCCAATAGTTCTTGTTCGATTGTTGAGTAATTTCGTTCTGCTTTATTTAAAGTTCTACTGGCATACGCTATAGGTTTATCGCTTCCTATTGGTCCTTGTGATAGAATGGCCCCTACAGCTACTTTCGATGCACCTGTTGTTAAGATTAACTCTTTTTCAAAATTAGGGTATTGCAAAAGAGGTTTACTAGTTAGTATAGTTTTTAGAGTTTCGAAAGCTTCGTTTGCTCTTGCCCCACTTAAATTCAATATTATCTTTAAACAGATAGTGTTTAAACTTTGTACTGGTTTATCAGCTGTAAGCGGTCTACTACCGCTACACGGCACGCACGGATGACGTCACGCGTTTATCAAACGCTGCAGCCGGCTACAGGCAAGTTTAGTTTCTAACAAGGCTCCGAGCGCAACACTCGTAAAACACTTCTCTCACAGCCGCGGCTTCTGGATATTTTTGTCATGTATTCATAAGATTTCGTTTAATTCATTTACCTGCGTCCATATACAATGGACCACGATTTTATTCAAAATTAATATCGGGCGTTATTGCCACAAATGTCCGCACGTGCCGATCGTAACTAACAATCCAAATTATTCAATAAACGCATGTTCAATATCTTCAATACAGTCCATTTCTTTCTAACATACAATCCAGCCTTCCTCATTAGCGTCTTTGGAATAACTAACGATTCTTCAAGAGCTTCCAAACCGCAACATTTTTGGTCCAACCGGGCAGGATTTCATATTTTCGGGCCCAAAAACGACATCATTTTTGGTCCCACCGAACAGGATTTCATAATTTTGGCCCAAAAACGAAAACGTTTTTGGTTACCACGGGACGGATTGCTCATGTTTGGGTCCACAAGCGACAGCATTTCTTATCCGCATCATTTCTGGAACAACCGAACTGAATTTAATCACGCCCTACGGGCATCACTCTCGTCCTGAGCGACACCATTATTCTAAATCACGTCGCAGTCATCTCGACAAGATTCGGCCAAGCAGTAGACCAGAGACGACGGGACAAAGCAGGACAACATTTGCGAGGTCATCAAAAAAGATTCCACAGCTTTAATTGATGGAGGGTACAACATGAGGCATCGGCTGACCAGCTGAGACAGGAGGTGTAGCAGCTCCAAACGGGATCGAAGCCAGCTTCATCACGAATGGATCGACGGCCACGTGACTATAAACTTTACTTATATTTGACATTTAATAATATTTCGCTTTAGTGGTTATTTTTTAACACATTTGTATAAACATACACCTCATTACACAATACAAATTAATAAATGGTTGGCAGCTCATTATCAGTTAAAGCTTTAAAGATAAAGATATACTTTGTTACCATTTAGAATCATAATTTCAATAATTTAACTGCCAACAAAGCTTGATTAGTTAGAGAGAGTAAGTTTATATTCTAAACAACGATCGCTAGCTACCGAAACGTACTTAAACTCATTCAAAATTAAGTTTGTGGTTCACATGCTCTATGCTCAATTTCTTTCTAAATATTTTTCTTTTCTTTTTATTTTAAATTATAATAATGGCCGATGTAAGGGCTCTAATAAAAAACGAGGCACAATTAAGGCCTCAATATCCCGAGTAAATACCTTCGCGGATAACTTCGATTTGTTGAACAGCGATCCTCATGCGCTGAAAATAAAACTGCGTCATTTGATGGAATTATCCACCAAATATGACGAGATTCAGACACAAATCGAAGCGGAGGAAGCGGACGTTGCTTTAACGAGTGATAGAGTACAAACGGAGGACGATCTCTGTACTATAGAATGTAAATTGCAACACCTGTTGGAGCAAGCTGAGCATATGAACCAAAAACCAGTAATTAATGCTGAAGGTAAACAGCCTAAAACATCCCCCATTCAATTGGAACCAATAAAATTACCACGGTTTGAGGGTAGTATTGTTGAGTGGCAACATTATTACCATATTTTTCTTGAATTAATTCATGTCAGAGCAGATCCGACGGATATACAGAAACTTCACTATTTGCACTCGTCATTACATGGCGAGGCGCTTAATGTAATAAAATCGTTGCCCATCACTCATGAGAATTACGCGGTGGCTATCGATCTGTTGAGGAATAGATATGATAGTAAGCTAATTGTTTCCGCTCACCACGTGTGGAATGTCCTGGACGTACCATTAGTTCAACAGGAATCCCAAGTTAGCATATCGCAATTTATTGATCAAATCTCTGCCAATATAAACGCTTTAAATAATCTCAAACTGCCAGTCAACACGTTCGAAATTATTGTCGTAAATTATTTAGCCAAAAAACTTGACAATTACACTTTACGTTTGTGGAAAGAGAGTTTATCGGAGCATAAATTCCCTGATTTTAACAATTTTATAAATTTTCTAAATTCACGAAGAAAATTACTGCAAAATCTCGATAACGCGACTAGCCCAACGAGCAGATTGAACAAAAGCGATGTCTCCTTATCGCAAGGCAGTTAAACAGATAAGCATTCCAAAGGGCGCATTCCACTCACATATTAGAAACAATTTATGCAGGCTGTGTAATGGTGGACATAGACTTAGCGACTGCCCACAATTTACATCGCTGTCTATCCCTGATAGAAAAAACGCGTTAATAAAAAATAAACTTTGCTTAAACTGCCTCCGTTCGGGACACGAGAGCTCAAAATGTCCCTCAAAATTCTCATGTAAAAAATGTTCTAGACGTCACCACACCACGATTCATGTCCCCAACAGGGACGTAGCTTCTGTTAACAACCAGTGTTCACTGAAATCACAGACCAATAAATCGGTATTGTTATCTACCGCCGTCTGTATGACATTATAACCTCTTCTCTTGAGTTATAACTTAGGGAACCAGTAATAATTGGAAGTGCCAATTATACCGGCTGCCTTCGTTGTGAAGCACTGAAAATAATCACAACAAATAAACAATTTATATAGCAGGATATTTGGAAGGGGAGACTGTTGATTTATGCACTCATTTTACTTGGTACTTAGATGACATCTCTTTATTACATTTGGTGATTAAGTTCTCTATTGAAAGCTCTCAAACAATATAGTTTACTATATGATTAAATATATAAATTACTACTTTACAAAGGGGCCTCAAAATATGATGTACATCTTATTGATTAATTCCACGGATCCGGGATTAAATATATTAAATGAATTATGGTCACCTTGCCATGCACAATATTGAAACTCTAACCATTTGAAGAATGGTTTTTTTTACTAATCTTCTAAAACAACAAAACTTTTAGTTTAAACTTTACCTTTTTGCTATAACTAGCGTTATTAGATTTTATACTACATGTTACCTAAAATGTCAGGTTTCTAAAGTCTTTAATGTTATTACATTTAAACATAAGTTTTAAAGTCTTTAATATGATAATTTAAATTGTCTTTTTGGGTTTATAATTTTGTAACTCTTAACCATGGAAGACAAGCCTCCATGTCACCTGTGTGTTTCCTGAAGTTGCTGCAGAATTAGTTCTTCAGTCCTCCTGATGTTTCTTGAAGTTCAGTCGTTACCTTATCATACTGTGATGGTGAAGTTCTAGAAGTATGTGAAATCATTCCTGGTGTGGTACATTCATCTCCGGCGACTGTAGTTATTCTTAGTAATTCTTGTAGTTAGAATACATAGATAGAAAGTTTGTTTCACTGTTATACACTTCACATGATGATAGATTAGTTGACTATCACCTTCTAGGTTGTAATACTGTATTATTTACATAGTCAGTTATTTTATAATATAGAGAGATGTCATCACCACACAAATTACTTATTTAAATAGTCATTGTATCAACCCTTTCACATTTTTATATATACACGTAGCGAAACAACGCTTTACGCTGCTTACGGCGTGAGCGCTCCATTACAAGTGGCAGAAAATAGTTAAGGGGAGCGTAGTAATCTCAAGACAATTACTAGGCAACATAAAAGTAGTTCCGTTTTTCTAATTTTAATTAAAGGACTACGGTTGATTAAATAATTAAATCGTGATATTCTTAGTTGCAGAAGTTATCAAAGTACGTAACAATGGTCTTAATTAATTATTTAAATAATAACAAATTTACAATAATACTTAGTTTATTTAGGGGTCAGAAAACAAGTTAATTCTGGTCAGTTCTTGTTTATACAGGATAAATTAATAAGCTTTACCCTTTCTGTACAATTCCATTCCCTTTTAATTTTATTATTAGACTTATATTAAATATTATTATTATTAAATGATTGCCATAAGAATTAGTTTACAATGTGAGATTTTATTAAGAATTTAAAATTTCTCCGCTTATATATTATCAACTTAATTAATTAACATCTTTTTATTAATGAAATCGTCACAACATCCAATAAAGTCGGCAAAAAATTTCCCGTCAGGATATTACTAGATTCCGGTTCTCAAGCGAACTTTTGCACAATGGATTTCGCCCGCAGAATGGGCCTCCAATTGGTTAAATCACAACTACCCATCACGGGTATAAACAACTCGCTTTCGCAGGCTGACTTCAGTACTAATGTAAGGCTACATTCACGCTATAAACCCTTCACGTTAAACGTACGCTGTGCCGTATTACCCAGTATAACTAATAATTTACCGGCGGAGTCGTTCAATCTTGCCTCTTTGAATTTACCCAAGCGTATATTCTTGGCGGATCCTCATCTACATCGTTCGGTGCAAGTCGATATATTAATCGGCGCTCAATATTTTCTCCAATTAATTGAACCTATGAAATATACGCGCGGACCACACTTTCCTATAATTCAGGAAACCAAGTTAGGATTTATTTTGGCCGGTGACTTACCATTCAACGTCGATATGACTAAAACGGTTTCTTCCTTTATGGTCTGTAAAGACGATAATCGGATTTCCTCGCAACTAAAAGAATTTTGGAAGTTGGAGGAGATCTCTAGTCGCGAAGCCCGATCTGAAGGCTCGCCATGTGAAAGGCATTTCGTGGAAACCACTAGCCGTAACCGCGATGGGAGATTCGTGTTATCCCTGCCCCGCAGATCTGATAAATTACATTTGGGAGATTCTCTCCGCGGAGCCATACGCAGATTCCAATCCTTAGAGTTCAAGTTCAAGCAGAACCCTATCCTTTATAAGGATTATAGCGAGTTCATGAGTGACTATCTGAAACTTGGCCACATGTCGCCGCTTAATGAATACGATCTGTCGCTTGACAGGTCAGAGATCTTTTATCTGCCCCATCACGCAGTCTTCAAAGACTCTAGCCTAACCACTAAATTGCGCGTGGTATTTGACGCCTCCGCTAAGACCACCAATAATTTGTCCCTTAACGATACTTTAATGGTCGGCCCTACGATCCAGCAGGATCTGTTTTCGATAATGGTTCGGTTCCGTACACACCGCTACGTACTTATTGCGGACATTAAAAAGATGTATCGCCAGATCATTGTTAATCCCAAGGATTCAAACCTGCAACGCATCATTTGGCGGGATGCGCCGCACAAGGAATTGCGACATTACGCGCTAAGGACGGTTACATACGGCACTGCTAGTGCCTCCTTCCTCGCTACACGTTGTCTGGCTCAGATAGCCTACGAAAATGAACCCGAATACCCTACGACTGCCAAGGCCATAGCAAATGACTTCTACGTAGACGATCTCATAACGGGTTCGGATGATCCGAACGGCTTAGCTGAAATGAAGTGCGAGATCGTGAGGTTGTTGAGTAGGTATGGTTTTTCGTTACATAAATGGTTCTCTAACCATCATAAGATTATGACCTTTCGCGCCCAAGTAACCCGTGACTTCAGCAAAGGACAAAACGTGCGTACATTGGGAATCCAATGGAACGTTGAAAGGGATAACTTTTTATACACTGTTAGGGGTGATGATAATTCAACCGTTTTCAACAAGAGAAGCGTGTTGTCGATAATCGCGGGATCTATGATCCTTTAGGATTGATCGCTCCCATCACATTTTACTGCAAGCATTTCGTGCAACAGTTGTGGTTGGCGGGCACAGATTGGGACGAACCTCTATCTGGATCATTGGCCAATCAATGGTTGGAATTATACGCTCAATTAGTCTCCGACACTCATTTTGAGATTACGAGGTCGGTTAAGAGTACCAACAATTACCCAATTAGTTCATTACAGCTGCACGGATTCGCCGACGCTTCGGCTAAAGGTTACGCTTGTTGCATTTATGTGCGGGCGGTCTATTCGAACGGCGCCATATCATCAAACTTGTTGTGTGCTAAATCTAGGGTCGCTCCGCTGAAACAGATAACGCTACCACGACTTGAACTTTGTGCCTGTTTATTGTTGGCTCAATTAACGTCCAAGGTTTTAAACGCCGTCGATTACAATTTTGACGAACTATATCTATATTCGGACTCTATGATAGCGTTGCATTGGATACATCAGCAATCTTCCCGCTGGAAGGTATTTGTAGCCAACCGTGTTGCGGAAATACAGCGTCTTGTTAGCAGCAGGGGAATTTGGCGTCATGTAGTATCAAATGACAACCCTGCCGACGTTTTATCGCGCGGTTGCCTCCCTCGTAGTTTGCACTGTCATACTCAATGGTGGCATGGACCCTCCTGGTTAGCTCATGATTCGGCTTCATGGCCGGTCAGCGCGTTCGACATTAATACTCCCTGTACCTTTCCCGACATTGAGGAGGAACGCCGCAAGCAGGTTCAAACCTCACTAATTTCCGCGTCCTCAACGCATAGTTATGTTGAAAATTATTCATCACTTACGAGGCTTATTCGCGTCTTCGCATATTGCCGATTTTTTCGCAATTCCAGGCTCGCAGGTGCTGACACACGTCCTTTTTGTCAGCTCAAGAATTGTCTGACACGCTCTTGATTTTTGTCCGGCAATCTCAGAAGTTGCATTTCGACGTAGAGGTTATGGAACTTGAGGCACACCGGTGCCTTCCTCGCAGTAGTAAAATTCTTGCTCTTAACCCATTCCTGGATGAATCAGGAATTTTAAGAGTGGGTGGACGCTTGCAATTCTCCCCACTTAGCTATGAGAGTAAACACCAAATAATTTTGCACCCGCACTCTCATCTCACAAGATTAATAATTGAAAACGAACACAGCCACTTGTTGCACGCTGGAGTGCAATCAACTCAAGCTTCGCTTAGGCGAAAGTATTGGATCATACACGACAAATCCTATATCCGCTCAGCGATACATAAGTGTGTCACTTGTTTTCGTTTCCGGGCTAAAGGCGCGAATCAACTACTAGGTCAGTTACCCCCTTCAAGGGTCACGCCTTCAAGGCCATTCTCACAGTCGGCCGTGGATTACGCCGGTCCTGTACTTTTGCGCCATGGCGGGCAGCGCTCTAAGTCCACGACCAAGGCATACATCGCGCTATTTATATGCATGTGTACTAGGGCCATCCATTTAGAATTGGTGTCGGATCTCATTCCAACGCCTTTATAGCGGCTTTAAAAAGGTTTATATCGCGCAGAGGTATTCCCGCGCAAATATTTTCGGATAATGGCACGAATTTTCGTCGTGCCAACCACACGTTGCATGATTGGTACAAATTTTTAACCTCCAAGGAAGTTGAGCAATCTTCTCTGGAGTTTTGCGGTCTCCACGGCATCAAATGGTCCTTTATCCCCCCTTCAGCCCCTCATTTCGGTGGTTTGTGGGAAAGTGGTATAAGGAGTGTTAAATTCCATTTACGTCGCGTAATAGGCGGTACGATCTTGAATTTTGAGGAATATTCTACTCTTCTTTCTCAAATTGAGGCTTGCCTTAATTCACGCCCGTTATGCGCGGTGTCCGACGATGCTAGAGACCCTGAACCCTTAACACCTGCTCATTTTTTGGTCGGTGCTCCACTGACGGCACTTCCGGAACCCGACTATACGCAAGGCAATAATACTCATTTGAGCAGATGGCTTCTGCTCCAAAAATTTACGCAGACCATCTGGAAACGGTGGTCTAGGGATTATCTGCACCAGCTGCAGCAGCGCAATAAATGGCGCACCCCGTTAAGGAATTTGAATGTCGGACAGCTTGTCCTCATTTTGGATGACAATTCCCCCCCTCTAGAATGGAAGCGTGGGGTAATTACCAATGTTTTTCCGGGTCAAGATTCCTTAGTACGCGTCGCAGAAGTTCGCACCGCGCTAGGTATCTTACGCCGACCCATCCACAAATTATGCCCCCTTCCGGTGGCTACACACTAATCGTATGCGTGCCATACGAGGCATACTAGGACTGTGAATTTGTCACATTACATGGACCACGCCCGGGACATTCCCCGGGGCGAGCATACAAGTCAATTGTATCATAAGCATTGTAATATTGTTTACGTGCCGCTAGCTATTACTGCAATAGTGACTGTGTTTCATATGTACTATCAATTATTATGGATGTTGTGTATTGTATTTTTCAATGTCATGTACCATTGAACTTTGATATGATTATGATAACATTATGTTCCTATTATTTCTATTACTATATATGAAGCAGTGATCAAGATGGTTTCTCTTATATAATTTAAGATTATTATTTACGTTTGTCAAGGTTTAAATATATGTATTTTTTATCCACATGGTATGCTTCAAGAGAGATCATGTTTAGTTATGTAAAGGTTCGTTTTTATCATTATTTTTTATTTGTTGTACCTTTTCTAGCACAGAAATTGTTTTGTTTTGACTTAAGCTTTGTGCTAGCTTAATGAATTTTGTTTTCTACAAATTTTATGTATAAGCCTTTAAGTGTATTATGTATTGTTTATATATATACATTGATAATGTTTGTAATATACTGTTCCTAGTTAATGTTTGATGTACAAAATCGGCCCGATTTTGGCGGGCAGTATGTTTAAACTTTGTACTGGTTTATCAGCTGTAAGCGGTCTACTACCGCTACACGGCACGCACGGATGACGTCACGCGTTTATCAAACGCTGCAGCCGGCTACAGGCAAGTTTAGTTTCTAACAAGGCTCCGAGCACAACACTCGTAAAACACTTCTCTTACAGCCGCGGCTTCTGGATATTTTTGTCATGTATTCATAAGATTTCGTTTAATTCATTTACCTGCGTCCATATACAATGGACCACGATTTTATTCAAAATTAATATCGGGCGTTATTGCCACAAATGCATCCGCACGTGCCGATCGTAACTAACAATCCAAATTATTCAATAAACGCATGTTCAATATCTTCAATACAGTCCATTTCTTTCTAACATACAATCCAGCCTTCCTCATTAGCGTCTTTGGAATAACTCACGATTCTTCAAGAGCTTCCAAACCGCAACAGATAGTTTAACTGTCTTGCTATTTTAGCGAAGTTCTTTATGAATTTCTTATAGTAACCAGCTAAACCTAAGAAACTCTTCAAATCCTTAACGTTTTTTGGAATCGGAAATTTTGTAACAGCTTCTACTTTTGAAGGGTCTGGAGATACAACCTCTCTACTTATTACGTGCCCTACGTAAGTTACGCTATCGCACAGTAGTGAACACTTTTCTGGGTTAACTAACAATTTGTGTTCCCTCAGCCTCTGGAATACAGTCTCTAAATTCTGTATAGGCCTACTTTCTTCGAGGTTTTCTCCGTAACAAACAATGTCGTCTATATGTACAAAAGCGATTGATCTGATTAGTTCTCGTTAAACTTCGTTCATGAGATGCTGAAATGTGCTGGCGCACCCTTTAGCCAAAAGGCATTCGTTCATACTCAAAATGTCCTTGTGGAGTACTAAAAGCGGTTTTCTCTTTATCGGTTTCTTTTATTTCAATCTGGTGGAAGCCTGACGATATGTCTAGAGTGGAAAAGTATCGGATTTCCCCCAATTGATCTAATATTTCTGTAATGTTCGGCAATGGGTGAGCGTCGCCCTTGGTGACCTCATTTAATCTTCTATAGGCCTAGTCAGTACAGAATCTGGTCTTAGGTGTTCCATCAGTACTTTTCTTAGAAACAATTACGATAGGTGCATTCCACGGCAATACACTTTCTCTTATAATACCGTTAGATTTAATAATTCGGCTATATGTTCAGCTACCACCTGTTTCTGTGATTCGGGCAATCGATAAGGTCTCTGGTTAATGGGTGTTTGACCTGGGTCTACCGGAATTTCGTTGTTTACAGTATTTGTATGTGATAAGTACTGCCCCGGTGTCCTAAATATATCCTTATATTTAACACACAGTTGCATAAGCTTATCTTTTTCTTCTGTATTCAGGTGATTCGTTTTTAGGTTAATTGTATCGTAAAGTTCAGTTTTTACAGAAAAAATATCTACTGTTCGTCTTGCACAATCAATCAATCAATAGTCGCCCCTAGCTTATTTAATAGATCTATTCCTGTTATACCATCGGCTTGTAATTCAAAGGTCATCGGTACTATGTGAACCGTATGTGTTATAATTGAATTGTTTATTTTGATATGGCAATCCGCTTCCCCAAGGTTGTTATTTTCCCGCATATTCCAGTTAGTTCTAGTTTACAGTTAGCGTCGCTGTAACTATATATACGTTATCGTGTAAGCTTTCGATTTTTAAGATAGTGATATCCGAGCCCGTGTCAATTAACATTCTACAGGTTTTGGGTTTTGTTCTCGGCTTCTTCGATTTCTAAACTTACGTATGCTTTGTTGCTACCTTGTAATCCCCCGACTTCGTACGTTCCGACCCACCGTTGCGAGAGGTATACGGCAGGTGTAAATCGTTTCCCGCTGTCTTATTTTCGAATCTGCGGTTAGCATTTTGATAATTATTATTGACTGATTTATTTTGCTTTGCACTACGACAATCTCGAGCGATATGACCTATTTTGCCACAATTGTAACAGGTTACGCGTTTGCTATGTACTGCGTTTACTTCTTTACCGCCTCTACAAGCGACGGCTTTGTGTCCTACTCTTCCGCATTTATAACACTTAACGGAATCAACTCTTTTACGTCTATCAAGGATCTTATCTTCCTCTAATTCTAGTTATAAGATTAAGGCGTCTTTAACTGCATCATTGAATGAATTCGTTTTTCGATTCAGTAAAATATTTTTGAACGGTTCTAACACGCCTTTCGTAAAACGTTTGTGCATGCGCCTTTCAGTACTTAATTCGGGCATTTTACTGTCTATGCTGGTTTTACATAATGCTATTATTAACTTATGTCCTATTCTATCCGCGAAGTGCAGAATGTTTTCGTATGGTTTTTGTCTGATGCTAATTAACTGATCTTCTAAAAATGACTCGCTCTGTTGTTTATCGGTTCTGTTACGTAAAAAGTCTTTTAATTCATTCCACGTTTCTATATCTGAGCGACGTACGGCGGCTCCTATTTCGCCCCTAAGTCTGATTTTAGCGATCTGCAAATAGTTATTATGTTCTTTCGGTTTTACATTTTGTAAAACAAAACTAACGCCATCGATATATGATTGCAAGTCTATATTCTTTTCATCACCATATATAGGTATCAACTGTAGTGCGGTATCTAGCTTCATATGAGACATTGTTTTAACTTGTACTTAGTACTTTATGTTAATCTATT
Organism: Magicicada septendecula; assembly: GCA_034769895.1. NCBI lineage: Eukaryota > Metazoa > Arthropoda > Insecta > Hemiptera > Cicadidae > Magicicada > Magicicada septendecula. Next base: position 54,369,160 of record CM068375.1, on the reverse strand, counting down.
TCATCAAGTGTTCCATACTACCTATATAATGGTTACTTACGTATTTTATTTAGAATTAATATTAGGCAATTACCTGTATTAACGTCCGTCTTGTGACTTCTTTAGTTTTTCCTTAAAACAACGCGTTATATATATCGTATAACAAAGTATAAGCAAGTATAACAAAAGATGCCTTCACTACAACATCACACCGAAGTACGTAAGTTCCAACATTAACAGCAGACATTGTTCCGAAAAAATAAAATCAATCTGGATTAAGGAAGAGATCAAACGACTTTATATTTTTAAAAGTGGTCTAAATACTAAGCTTTATCTAGCCCACCTGGAAGTTTTAAACGAGTTTCACCCGGCAGTAATAAACGGCATTCTCGACATTGTCAATAGACAGATAAACAAAGTCGTCAGTTCTCTTAAACGTAAACAGTTAAGAAAGTTTCAAAACCTGTATACAAAACAACACAATGACGATAATAATACAGTAGAACATAGCCACGTATTTCATCAGCGAGTTGCAAATTACACCGGAATTAAGTTTGAACATAACGAAATGACATTATTGAACAAAGGTTTGATGTATAACTTTCCCTCGTTTAATAAGAACTTTATGATCCATGAAATAATATGCGCGGAAGCTGCCATAAAAACTATTGATAATATTTCGCATCAGGAGGAAACGCGTGCCATCATAAATAACAAAATAAACAAAGTTATTAAGAAGGATACCCACATCGCTAACCTGCAAAATAAGTACAAACGTGACGCGCGTATTGCACGGAATGTTTACGAAAAACTTCGACATGATAACGCTATCGTCACGACAGCTGATAAGGGTAATACGGTAGTTACCCTTATATATACCAATAAAATATACCAATAATACCAAAAATATATATACCAATAAGGTACAGGAGTTCATAAAAAACAATAATATTAAAAAGCTACACAAGGATCCCACTAGCGCCTATGTCAAGGAATTAAACAACGCTATAAATAAATGCCCCAATCTCCTCAATGAAAGCACTAGACGTTATTTAAAACCCATAAATGCCAGGGCCCCAGAACTTACGGGTTTACCCAAAATACATAAAGAAGATATGCCAATACGCCCGGTTGTAAATTACACGACTGCCCCTGGTTATAGGACGGCTAAAAATTAGTAAAAATCATAAAAGAGAACATTGACATAGTAAATAACTACAGCATAAAAAACAGCTACGATCTCGTTGAAAAAATTAAAACTATTAAATCAGCACCACATTATAGGTTGGCTTCATTTGACGTAACTAATCTGTACACCAATGTGCCGGTAGATGAGACAATGACAATTCTCAGAAATAGCTTAATTAATACAAATAGGTTAGGTAGAAATGAAATTGATGAACTTATGCAATTGCTAAAAACAATACTCAAACAAAATTATTTCTCTTATGATAATGAGTATTTCATGCAGGAGGATGGTCTGGCAATGGGGTCACCTTTATCGGGGATTTTAGCGGACCTATACTTGAACCACTTTGAGAATACAATTTTAATGTCTAGTCTTAATAAACAGTGAGACAAAATTAAATGCTACGTTGACGACACTTTTATGATATTCAATGGAACAAGTAGACAAATAGAAAATTTGAAAGGATATATGAACAGCATAAACATGAAAATCCAATTTACCCTAGAAATGGAGAATAATAGCTGCCTGAACTTTCTTGATCTCACTATCAGCAAATATAATGACCGTTTTAGATTCAAAATTTATAGAAAGCCCACCACCACGAATATTACTATTCATTCTGATTCGTACCATCCATATTCCCAAAAAATGGCAGCCTTCAACGCGTTCGTTCATAGAATGCTTGCTATTCCCCTTGAGCAAAAAGACAGAGTGGAAGAGACTAATATAATCAAAAGTATAGCTATCGCTAATGGGTATAACAGTGGAATCATAGACAAGCTTATAAGAAAACGCTCGGTAAAAATCAATAGTAAAAGCAGATTAACCGGCCCATCTAAAGAAGATACTAAATTTATAGTAACTGAGTACACAAATGTACTACCAGTCATTGTAAAGAATGAGCTGAAAAAACGTAAAATAGCAGTGGCCTTTAAAACCACAAATAACATCAAAAAACGTTTGGGACAAAGAACTCATATCCCGGCTGAAGAGAAAACTGGAGTGTACAAGCTTGAATGCGATGACTGTGACAAATTCTATATAGGACAAACGGGCAGGCCGTCAGCCGAACGTTTTAAAGAACACCTGCCCAAAAGTGATATCTCGAAAACTAGATCCAGTTACGCTCAGCATTTAATGCTGTATAATCATAAGTACTCAGACTTCCACACAAACTTTAAACTGCTTCATAATTGTAAAAAGGGTGCATACATGAACGCTGTGGAGGAATATGAGATATACAGGGCTTCTAAGTTACAAACGGACCAGCTACTTAATGACAAAGTTTCGTTCCGATCGAATCTGCTGTACAACACGGCCATCGATATCGATGGGTCAGCAGGCAATGATAAAGGTCGTATAAGACAAAGTGCAACAGTTGGTCGTTGGCAACGAGACGATGCGCATCGGACTGTGCCGTGACTGTGTCGGTGTTTAATTATGTGTGGTGTTTTTGTGTTTGTGTATTTTAAATAGTTGACGACCCCTTTTGGGTGAATTTGATGTTTTTATAGTTTTTTAAACCTGATGATGAGAATTTATTCTCGAAACACGTTGTTTTAAGGGAAAAAACTAAAGAAGTCACAAGATGGACGTTAATACAGGTAATTGCCTAATATTAATTCTAAATATTAGTAACGTGACTTGGAGACAATTAAAACAAAATGAATTACGTATTTTCTCCTTACTTCTTTCTTCTTTTTTGAGTCTTCTGTCTGGAATCTTCGAGGTCTCTTTTGACGAACCTCACGCCACACAAATACGCTACCGGTATCTTCTTTAGGGTATCTTTCAGGCGTACCCCACACCTGATGCCACGTTTGTTACCAACTGTACTAAGGTAATGACAGTTTACTATTTGGTCGAGTGGCTAAGCAAATTTTAATAGGAGTACGTTGCCCAATTAAGAATTAAGAAATTCAAAAGATATCAAAAGAATGATTTTATTCTAACATCAGACAATTACTTGATACAATGCAATGCTACTAGTTATTCTATTTCACAATAAGTACAATTAATTTCCTTTTACATTAACTCTTCTGAGATTCTATTCTTTGTTACTTTATAATACTGACTCTTCATTAACACTTTAACAACTTCTTTACGTACAATTATAAATTAATTCTCTACTATACCTAGTTTACATCTAGTCAACAATTCAACGAGCCTGTCACTGACAATCTGTCGTACTGCAACCCTCTGGGATTGATGATCGTTTGGATATTTCATTCCATTTATATACTGTTCAGTTGTTTACTAAGTGAAAACTATTTACAATTTTTAAGGGTGACGAGTTTAACCAAAACTCACTTTCACTAGCGAAAGGGAGCCTCAAGGTGTTTTCTTTTAAGTGGAAACTTTGAAACGTAACAACTATTTCAGTAACTAGCAGCAATACAAAAACAAAACTAAATGATAATACTTAAAATATACAACACTAGCAAGCAGCATTTTGAGATTTTTATTTCATACATGGTGACAGTATGCTTATTAAAGTTTATTAATCATATTGAAAAACCTGCAAAGTGTGAATTCCATTTTGTGATACATTTTTTCGTTTATTCAAAGAGCAAATGAAATGTGATTTCACCAGCAATTTGTAAACCTATGTTGAAAATATGACTGACATGAAATTGCAGAAATAATGTAGGAAGTTCAGTTACTGCCAAACAAAATGTTCATGATGGTGACTACAATGCCTGCCCCTTAATTGGCAAGATGAATCACGGATTGAAAACGTTTATGAAAGAAAATAGTACAGCCCTAAAACCTTATTTGCCATTAATCCGAAGAAGAAAGAAACTACAAAAAAAAACAAATAGTGCAAATTTTGCTTAAATTGAGCTAATGAGATACACTAATGTTATTTTTTAATGCAAAATAAATATAATTATACCACTACCGACTCGAAAACAAACTTTGTGTTCCAAGTCGGTAGTAGTATAATTCTATTTAGTTAATCAACGGACACGTCCATGGACAACGAAATCCAAGAAGTAAAATAATCGAAATGTCTGTAGAAATTTAATGCAAAATAATTTTTAAAAATGTCTGAGGACTGGCATGTACCAAATATCCTATAGTACCTTTGACAGAATGCTACTGACAAATATAGATATTATGCTCATGGAAACTGTTGCCCTTCCAGCAGATATTCATGGGTAGCAGAGTTGTTGCTTTACTATAGTAAACAGTATTTTATAAAAGACATTTAAAATGTACAGTACATTTTCATAAATATGCCTGAACAGAATATCACAGAACAACAGTGTACTTTCTATATTCAGCTACTTGAACAAGTTTATGCATGTGGGTCTTTTTCCAGGTGGGCTGGCAGATTGGAAGTGTCATTCTAACTTGGCCGGAAGGAAATAGTAGAGTACGTTTTGCTCTAGAAACAGCATATGAAGGTGTTTTTATTGAAAGGATATATACTTTAGAAATGGATGATACAATTGGGTGCAGTTCTGAAGGTAAATTATGTGTTTATTGACTACTTGTTTAATAAATTGGCTCCTATTAACCAGTTGTACTTTAAAATGTTACATTTTTTAAGCTTTAAAATGGATTTAATAACTGACACACACACACACACACACACACACACACACACACACACACACACACACACACACACACATGATACTTACTATGTGAGTTATTACATACACCTTACAATTTATATTTTATAAAAACACTACCAGTAGTGTGTGTTCAAAAATTTTGTACAATTCTCAATTTCTAGCACTACAAGTGTCCGATTAAAAAAATAACTGTTTTTGTGTGATGGTGATATACATTTTAGTGACAATCGTCCAAAATTTTAATCCTATTGGATACAACTGAAAGTTGTGTTGTGGTGTATTGGGTGATTTCTTTTTTTATATTCTACAACACCAGATTGAAGGACATGAACAAAATTTTATGTAAAGAATGAGATAAAAACTGCTTTATTTTGGTAAGAGTATTGCAAACAGCTTCTGCTGAGTCTGGTATGCATGAAGTAGCAATTGACAAGTGGTACAGAAACTTCAGAGACTGTTGTGAATGAGTCGAAGATCATGATAGTCAGATGCAGTTTAAGGTTTTGTGCTCGATAAATTTGTATTATTAGACGCAGTGGTAAATAAGATTTAATATTCAGTTACACCACTGTGTGAAGCGATTTGTAGTAAATTTCCAGATTAATGGAAAGGTAATTTATGGAAATTGCACCAATATAATGCAACAGAATGTACATCATTACATGTTGAAGAATTTTAGGCAAAAAACTTTTGTAAAGAAACTGCAACACCATATTTGCTAGACAGTCACAATGGAATCTTTCCTCTTCCCAGTGATGAAATTTATGACAAGAGGACAATGTTTTGTGACATAAATCAAAATTTGCTGAGTGAGCTCAAGGTTATACCAAAAGGGTATTTGAGAAATGTTTTGAAGTCTGAAAAAAAGTTGGCATAACCATGTTATATCTGACTATAACATGAATTGAAGTGGGCAAAATAAATGTAGATGGATCAAAATATTATTTTTGAAACAAATAATTTTTTTTGAACTTTCAATCAAATCACACACACACACACACACACACACACACACACACACACACACACACACACACACACACACACACACACACACACACACACACACACAGCATATCAAGACAACAGTGTAGTGACCAAAAAAATTGTGGAGTGAATAACAATAATAAAATGAAAAGCAACAATCAGAAATCATAACAGCAACACAAGTACTTCACAAGATTCAAAATTAGGAAGGCTGAGGATGGGAACACTAAGTGTAACAAAAAACATGTTCCAAATAAAGACAACACATCTTGAGGTAACATAATTATAAATATATTATATATTGTTATGACGGTCTACTTGATTCTCATATGGTACAATGGAAAACAAAATACAAAACACTAATTATGTCACTAATCACCAGCTTTAATTATCACAGTTATACAGTTTGTAATTAACTCTTACAATATTTCCAGTTGGATTTGTCCACACGCAATAACAATGTCTATTAATAGAGTTTCACACAATTATTAACACAATACTATTTCACTTCGACAAACACTCAATCCGCACTAGCGAAAATCGCTCAACTGACAATCCAGCTGCTATAGCTTTATATATGCCGTGCTGAGGTCCAGTACAGCTTTCCCTCCTTACTTCACGCCGGCGGTTTAATGCGTATCTCAAGTGTTCCTGGAACTCACTAGAACCACCTACTTGAATGACACAACAGCTGCCACACTGGACACGGGGGGGGGGGTGGAGAATGTTCTGGGTTGTTCGGTAGGATTCTTGTAACAATATATATGTTACAACACTACGACGAGTTTAATGTGTTTAATTTATTGATGTGCGACAAATCTTTATGTAACACGACGACACATTAAATTCATGTGTGTGTGTATGAATGAAGGGTGTAATTGTAATAATTATAACACTGTAAAATTGTTTAAACTCATTTAAATTTATTTATTAATAGCATTTCTTATTTGTTTGGCGATTAAAAATCATTACTATTTTCACATAATTATTACATGTAATTCGTAATCTTATGTTACAAACACATTTCTTATTTATTTTGCGATTCAAAATGATTATTATTTTCATGTACTTATTATGTGTAATTCGTAATCTTATATTACACACAAACATATTGTATAATCTTATATTCTAATACATTGTTATAAATTTTTTTATATTGCTCTCAGCTAGCTCATTTATATTATATTGATTATCTAATCTTTTAATTATCTAAACTCTTTTTTTCTCTTTATTTCTGCATATGCATTGCTTTCTATAAATTTCTCTAATGACTGTCAATTTAACTACTAAAAATTATAGATTTCAAATTACAGTTACTGCTAACAATTATCATTAAACAGTCTTACATATTACCTTACTTATTGTACCAAAACATATTTACAGCTATACAATTTCTTGATTCATATTTTAATTGAATTGTCTATTCTTTTCTTTGTTATTTAAAGTCTGTTGATTACGTCTTGGTTTTTAAAATGCATGTTTATTTGTAACCTTATTATTTGTGGTACATCTGTAGCGTGTCCTTGATACGGGATGCTCCTTTATCGTCCTGGATTCCTGGGGTCTGGTAGTTCTGGAGTCTTGTAGTCTTGGAGTCTTGTAGTCCCTCATCCGCTGGATTCTCGTACTCTGCTGCACCCTCGTTCCTTGTCATGGCCTCCGGTTCCAACTGCTCACTCGAACGGATGTGTAGTCTTGAAGTCCCTGGCTGCTGCTTGTGGTTGATCTACTGTTGTTGTTGTTTCTAAGTAGATTCTCTGGCTGCCATGATAGTCGATCAGCTACAGAAGTTCTAGTTTTCAAGTAGTCTCCGGCTGCAACTATGGTTGATTGAGAAAATAGCTCTAGTTGCGGGACATAGCCTCCGGCTGCCATGATGATTGAACAAGAAAGAGAATGACGTTAGCGCGTCCCCTATATTTATACCCAGGGTGCCAAAATCATGTCTCGACAATATTCTGCAGGTTCGATATTGTCGAGAGCGTCACTCTTAACCCATGCTTTCTTGTCACACTTAATTTGCTTGTCTTCATGAATTGTGAAGTCTTTTGCACATGACCAATATTCACTCGGTCGGTAATTTATAGGTGTTCATCATGCACAAACCGTTTTTCTTTATCTTAATTAACATAATTACTATTGATTTTTAACTTCCTATAATTTACACTTTTATTCGTTTTGCACTATTTTTTATACACTTATTCGTGTTCTTTGAATACACATTTTGGTGTATTCAGTTTTTCGCTACTGTGCACACAAGTATTATAAATTAAATAAATGCAAATAATTTATATCGTTCCTGAAAGGGTGGCACTTTCATGAATGGACAGGTAGCACACACACACGCTTGTTACGTGTGTACGCACATACAGAGGGCAGCTGCCTTATTCACCTGTTCCAGCATGAAAGTTAGGCATTCCTTTTACAATTCAGATTGCAGGCTGAATTATTATTATTACCAAAATGCATTATTTTATTTATTCTCATTACTATTTAAATTACTTTGTGCAATGCACAGTACTAAATATATATTTGTACTGTTGCATTATATATATATATATATATATATATACTTTTTACTCAGGTGCAACAAAAAATTAAAAAATGAAGATGGAAAGTGAAAAGAACACTGTTAAAAATTTGAAAATAAATTATACTTTATTCTGTGTGTGTGTGTGTGTGTGTGTGTGTGTGCACCCACACATTATTGATTTCTTGGGTAATAGACAACGACTTGTTTGTTTGTTGGCTCTGAAAAGGGCTGTTTTATTCCAGTGTTTGATTTATTGCTGTTTGGCAGAACGTCAGGTGCCATCATCTGGCTGAGACCTGGTCGGTGGTAACTGATAGTCTAAAGTTATGTCAAAATGCTTCATGGACAGAGTTACTGTTTTTTGTAGGGCCACTGACTAAAGCAGTGAGAGTTGGTTGACTGACCAGTGTACTACTGTGAAGAGATGGTGTGCTTATTGTTCTGTGTCCGTGTGGTGTCGTTCCTGCAGTTTGGATAACAGTTCTCTATTATTTGGTTTAACCAAACTTTGTCATCCAGTTTGATTAAGTCATTTTGTCTCTTCTCGATTTCCACGGCTTTTAGTATAATTTTGATCTTTCCTTGCTCTATTACTGCCAAAATTCAGGCTTTTCAAAATTTATCTGGCATTATCTACATTTTGGAATTAAAAAAAAATGTCCTGATATAGATTTTATTTTGCAAAAATAGGTTTTCTGTATTTCATAACATTAGTTAAAATGAAGTTCTGAACTGGCCTCAGTGCATTCTTAACTGGAATTAGCAGGTAACCAGCAGCCGGTTTACTATGTAACCAGATGACATATGTATCATCCATAGACCAGGTTCAAGGAGTGCTGTGTGCAAAGTCCTTTATTCAGAATATTACACAAATAGATCTGTTATAGATCCCTGATAATTACACTGATTTACATTTAGGGGATACTTCTCCTGCAACTCTAATATGAGTTACTCAGTTAATGACACAGCTGATAATAGTCAGTTCCATGGTGCGTAATGTAACATTGAATGGCATGGACAACTGGGCCATAAACAAAAAGTATAAAGGCAAAATAAGAGCTGTAGAAATGGACTACTGAGGCAGAGCAGTAGACTTTCAATTAATAGGTTCTGCACTAATTAAATAAAGTGGAGAGTGGATGTAGAAAAAGATGTCCTCATTGATAATGAATAAAAAATACTGAAGCGGTATTAGGATGCAAGAAGAATTGGAGACGTTGAATAGCAAAGCTGGAGCCTGTTGAAACAAGAAGAAGAGGAATGCCTTAAAAGTCCTGTGCAATGGTGAAGTGAAAGAAGCAACGAAAAGACAAGCATTATATGTGTATAAGTAAAACTATGTAAGTCCTTACATTAAATATTTCCAGACATGTAGAATATTGTAGAATGTTGTTAGTTCCATAAGAAAATCATGACTTTGTGTTTTAATGTTATTGGACTCATTTAGTATAATTTAATAATTTCATTATAGATAAAGGTATAACAGCACTGCTAAGGACAGATTACAAGAATGCGATCAGTGACAACGTTATCATACTGGCAAGGACAAACTACACTGGAGAAATCAGCGCTATGGCAGTTCTTCGTGACACAGACTTGACAAAGAGAAAACCAGTCAGCTTTCTGCCCAACAAAATATGTAAGTATAATTGGCAGTGTTGCTTCCTTGATTTGGTTCCTTGATCAGAATAAACATCAACCAATTTTGAATATGCACCTTCCTCTTATCACCTACTCCATCTACCTACCACCTCTCTTTCTTTTTCTTTGTGCACCTGGGTACTCCATCATGATCTTCCATGCTGGACACTCTCCTGCATGTGAGCAAGATGTCTGACCCACTTAAACCTCAGTGATATTATGAACTTCGTTGCTGGAGCTCTTTATATACCGGCTGAGATATTTCATAGAGTTCATATTTAAAAGGCTCTGCCACAAGCCACTCCCACGTGTAACTCCAAACACCCTCCTAGATCTGAAACAGTTTTCTGCTTATACAAAATTATAGAATTGACATAAATCTGCTTTCTTCAACTAAATAATAATAATTATTAATTATTATTATTAAATTTTTAATCCCATTATTAAAATTTACAACATTCACAGCACTAGGAATTACCTGCTCACCACATACTGTGAGCAGTGACAAGTTAAGGTTTATTAATGTCCTTGGTATATACTAAGTTCAACAAAAAACAATCATTGATAGGTATAATTGGCCCTAAATTGACTCACCAGAAAGTATTTGCCCTGGTGTACTGAAGTTAAGTATCTTGGTGTCCACCTTGATTGTCGGCTCACCTGGCATACCCATACCTGGACAGTCACCAACAGGACTATGACCCATAAGCTAGGTAAATTGATTGTTAACATGTATTTGTTGCCAATTATCATGAACACTTTCCAGTCTGGGGATACTTACCATTATACATTCAAAGAAAGTTGGAAAGCATTCTCGATCGGGGGCTTCAGCTAGCAGCCAAAGTGCCCCGTGGGTCCCCTTCTCATTTATTGAGAAGTGGACTCAGTGTCCGGACAGAAGACAACCCCCTCATAGTCAGCATTGGCAGGTACCATGTGTGTCCAGGTGATTCTTAGAAACAGCCTACAAATACTGTACTAATGTGAGCTAGTGCAAGCATGCTATTGAAACAGCCTTCAAGAGTGGAATTATTCTGTTTCTGGACTGGAACACATGGCCAGAGCTCCTTCTGGCAGCTCGGAACATGTAATCCTGAACATGTTTCATGAAGAGCATCCTCGCAGCCCTGCGTTGAGATTCGCGTCTGTTCATACTCAAGACTCCATGCTTGAATATCTCGATCGCGTCTATCTGCAACCGAAGGAAGTACCTATGAATCAAGAACAGGACCTGATTCTCCACAAATGAGACGGCATGGCCTTCAGTGAATAACACATACTCCACTCCAGCTGACTTCTCAGACTGACCAACACACCTGTTGCAGGTTTCTACTGAGCATCATTAGGCTGCCTGAGTCCAGCTACAGATACATTTCTTTAATCTACATACAAAAGATTTCAAATTATAATACAGAAACAATAGTGTTCAAATTATAAATGTTAAAAGAACTTTCAATAAGTAAAAATTGTATAAAAAAAACTGTCAAAAGACAAATAATTTTAGCTAATTTTGTGTTGGTCCAACAGACCAATTTTTAAAGTAAGTCAGTAGTTTCAACTTTTTAAATTTTAACCATTGTTCAGTTAATTGTTTAATGAACTGTCAGTCCATATACTTGTCTCAGTAATGTTATTAATTTATTTATGCTTATCCACATCATCATATTTGTGTGTAGGGTGGGGTTTATTTATTTGTTTAAATTAATTTAATTCTTTCAAATTTCAGCCAATTCAGGGAGTACCGAATGTGAGTTTTATAAAAACCCTTGTCCTCCTGGCTTTACAGGCACCTACTGTGACCAAGGTATTTAATGTATTAAATAATAATAACAATTATTATTATTAATATTATTATTGTTGTTGTTGTTGTTATTATTATTATTATTATTATTAATCCATCAGGCCCGCATCTTGAGAGTATGGGTGTGGGGAGCCTGGGGTAGTCTAGATGGAATGTCACTGTACTTCAACTTATTTTGGGTGAAGTCTCTATATACCGTATTATCTATTCTTTTTGTCTTCCGTGACCCACTCTTTTTTCCCAATTTTGATGCAATTAGAGTATTCAATGTCACTGTTTCATTACTGTCTTTCTCTCTCTCCCTGCGCAGCAGTGGATTAGAATACTGTTGGGATGAGCCCTGTCTAACGTAAGAGGCAAATTAAAAGGGGTATGGGTAGGAATTCTGACATAAAACCACAAATGAATGGAGCCAAACATACATTTCAGGGGTCGGATCCTCAGTAAAAAAAAAAAAGAGTAAGCAAACAATGTGGTTATCTGGTGACCACAATGCCAGGAGAGTTGGTTGGTCACTTTGGCAGATAATGTGACCAGCGTTATGAAAGAGATGAATCCAGTTGAAGAGAACCTGTTTTGAAAGAGTGCATTGTTGTTGATACTATTCCGAGACAGCTTATGAAGCACCCGCTAAAATTTCCAATAATGAACCTACAGAAGGTCTTGACAAGGTTCCTGCAGTACCTGCTGATAATAATAAGTGGGACTCTTTATGTTCAGAAAAGTTGGGAAAAAGAAGAATAGAAAAGGAGGTGTATCTGAACACAGTAACAGCCATCTTCAAAAAAGAAAAAAGGTGTAAGAAAACTGAAGACAGAAGTGAAGACAGAAGACTGATCGACATGCAGGAGACTCCAATGACATTTGCAGAGAGTGCCAAGAAAGTGATGAAGATTCCAGTAAGGGAGAAGTGAGTGAAACCCCAGGCTGAGGCACTCCTTATGAGGTTGCCAGTAGGCCAGTCTAATACGGAAGTCTTGAAACTTAAACCAAGCAAACAAAAGATGTTAGAAGATTGCTATTGTCCAAATCGGTAAGAAGATGGTTGGGAACCTATTCAACCGTATGTGCAGAAAATCAAGATTGCTGGGTGGTGTGCAGAGTGAGGAGAAGAGTTGGTGACAAGGTGCTTCAAGTACCTTGGATATGGGTACATGGCCTGAGACTGCAGGCATTCAGACTGAAGTGCTATGCGTTATAGATGTGAGAACACCAGTCACAAGGTGAAGAGTTATCAGGTAGATGTGTGGTGCGTCATTTGCGAGGCTGGATTCCTTTAAGGAGAAGAGCTTAAGAAGGTCAAAAAATCAATATGATGACAATATCCTTCAAGGAAACTTGACTAGGAACATGATTGGATTACACAGTCTCCTACAACAACTGGTGCATGAGGAGAAGGTTGATTTGCTGGTGCTAAGCAAGTAGGATCATGACTGGAACTCCCTGTTGTACCCTGATTTACTGGTACCAGCTGCCATCTAGATTCTATATCTAGTGGTATTCCAAGTCAAAGCTTGCAGACAAGGAAGAGGCTTTGTTTGGATCAAAGAGAGCAGGCGAGTAGTACTGTAGCATCTACTTCCCATCGAACAAGGAAATTCAGGATTTTTGAGAGAAGATGGATGGCCTGGAGGATAGCATTGATAGCACGAAAGGAAGGAAGGCGGTAGAGCATTCAAATGGGGTGTACCTCGCACTGATACCCAAGTAGATTTATACTAGAGATGGCCACGTGAGCTGGCCTTCTATTTCTCAGTGTCAGAGTAATAATCACTTTCCAACACTCCATATGTACCGAGACTGTCCTGCACCCTTGGTATCCTTGGTGTCTGATTACCTGATACCTCAGATCCAGAGTTGAAGGATGCTAGAAAACTACACAGGAAGTGATTGCTAGTTCATCTCTTTCAAACTCACTCAGTGATCGCAGAGGTTGGTGGATTCGCCAGCAGCTCCCCTCCTTTGGAATGTCAGGAATATAGACACTGACAAACTTGCAGAAGAATTGGCAAGATAAGCTGAAATGCTTGAGGTACAAGACCAATATTGAAGAGCTTTGGCTTAAGCACTTGTCATTTCATAATGTACACATTCTTAATACCATATGGAACCTCCATCTTGATATGGGAGACCTGCAGTGTACTCATGGAAATAAGAGATCGTGGATATTCAGAGGAGGTGCCTCAGACCATGAAGGATCGCACAGTGGGCAAAAGACCGTGTTGGGGTGAATGTCTGATTGGCTGAGCACAAGGCTGTGAAGGAGTACCTCTGATGGGTGACTAACCGCAGAGCCTACGGTTGAAAGAGGGTGTGTAGAGATGTCAACAGGGCCCCAAGGCGGTATAAGGTCGTCGCCAAAAAGCTCACAGCCTTAAAGATGGATCTGGTGACCACAGCAACAATTGTAAGCGCTCTCTTCCCCACACACCCGAGTGAAACGGAACCAAACTCAGGAAAATTGGAGATTTCCCTGTACAGTTAAAGAATTGGAACTAGTTGTCAGAATGATGGAGGACAGGAAAAATCTAGCCCCTAACAGGATCTCCCCCAGGCCACTCAAGGTGGTCTTACTTCAGAATCCAGAGTTGGTGTGCTAGGCATCAAGGGGTTAGACTGTTACTAACCAGCAAGAAAAAGGCGACCGAGAGGTCCCATTGTTTACCAACCACTCTGTATGTTGGACACAGCTGGAAAATTATTGGAGAAGCTCATCAGGACAAGAGTGGCCACAGTGATCCAAGCTACACGTGACCTCTATGAGAAGCAGTTTAACTTCAGGTCAGTAAGAATGACAGTGGACACAATCCAGGAAGTGTGTAAAGCTGTGAGATAAGCGCAGACCACAGCCATTTCTCTCAAAGGGTTGTGGTGTTAGTGACACTGGATGTAAAGAATGTCCGGTAAGGTGTTGACGTACTGTGAGGTGGAGCGACATACTGGAGGCGCTGGACCACCTCAGGGATAGAGCACTGCTTTATGGAATGCAGATGGCTGTCACAGGTGGTGATGGGAGTGGTGTTTCTTAGTCAGCTCATGGCCAACATTAGCGGCCCAAAGTTAGGCAGAAGAAGACTCTTGATGGCAGCTGTCCAGGCAGTCCTATTGTATGGGAGAGCAGAAGTGGGAACAGACTTCCTGAATCATAAGGTCTATAGAACGAAACAAGCCCAGGTCCAAAGACGAAGTGGCATCAGCCACCTTTCAATAAGTACTTAATTTCAATAAAAACTAAAGATCAGAATTTTCATTTTACTATTCTTTCTAGATTTTTGAAAGTAATATATAGGCCTACCTGATTTAAAATATTCTCAAGTGCAGAATAAATTTGTGATATATTGCATAATTAAAAAAAAAGTATCATTCACATGTAATTTTATTTTTATTTGTACAAAGGATGTGGGAGAAATCACTTCGGGGCGGACTGCAATAGTGTGTGCTCCACACGGCAGACAGAATGCAAGGGCCTGTTACTGTGTACACCATCAGTTGGGTGTGTGTGTCCTCCAGGTTACAGAGGAGAAACATGTGAAGAAGGTAATTAAAGACTACAAAGACGAACTAAACACAATAAAATATCTAGCAGAATCCAACGGATACAACAGAACAATAGTCAATAAACTCCTACACAAAGCACAAAACAAACAACAGACAAAGACAGAAAACTACAAATTCATAACACTAACATACATCAATAACCACACTGAAAAAAAATAGCCTACAAATTTAAAAAAGCAGGATACAGAATCCCATACAAAACTACAAACAAAACAGAACACACGCTATTAAAACACACACACAAAGAACAAAACAAATTTGATCTACCTGGTGCTTACACAAACTAAATTGCTCAGATTGCAACAAATTCTACATAGGCCAGGCAGAACGTTGCTTCAAACAAAGATACATTGAACACACAAAGGCACTGTACTCCACCTTTGCAAGGTACTACCAAATCCACCTTTGCAAACCACCTCACTGAAACAAACCACACATACACAAACATAGAAAACAACATGGATATTCTACATGTACACACAAATGGCCGAAAACTAGACACTCTTGAACAATTGGAAATATACAAACACACAAGAACACATAAAAATTACATCCTAAACGAACAGACACAATTCAAATCACAAATACTATTCAAACAAATATCACACCCCACACACACAACTTCGATCCTTCAAAAGTCTGCACTGTTGCCAAGAACAAGATGGCAGTGGCAGCCTCTGACGAAGCTTATAATAAGCGAAAACTGGTTCAAGGTTTTACGATTTTACCAACAAAAACTTTGTGTTCCGAGTCGGTAGTGATATATTTAGAAGGTAATTTTTTAAATCGCTTAAGCATATTATATAATTATAGAAACTTGTGTCACAAAAAAGTACCGGGACCAGTCATGTTCCCCTTAAAAATATTCCTCTTTTCATAGTGTTGCCATAATCCAAGAACAAAAAACCAGGACATTTTCATTATACAGGAACTAAAAAAAAATACATACTTTCCCTATTAGTACAATCAATACAAGGTTGCATTTGTTACCAAATGATTATTGTGTCTTCGTAAGTGTATTTCACTAAAAACACATAGTAGAGGAAAGAGGAATCTACGTCATCATGTATCAGTTTAGAGACCAGACAGCTTATTCAGCATCTCTGATTATATAGCATTAACAGATTTATCACGTCAGAAACATTTTTCAGTTAATCAAAGTTGACTTCTTAAAACTTTTAAATAACAAGAAATGAAAATTGTCGACATATGTCTTTTCAGCTGAGACATTCTTCCTACACCATAAAATTTTGGATTGTCTGTGAAAGCTGTACACATAGCAAGTCTACCTTTTGATTTTGCAAGGGTCATTCGGAAAGTAAGGTCCAGAAAAAAATCCAGTTATTTTATTACACTCACATTGTTCTATACTATTTTTGTTACTAGTTTAATCCTGATGTAAACAAACAGGCGTGGCACATATGAAACACTGTTTGCTGCTTGAATTAGAGGCGTGTCACTCTGACAGAAGCAGTACAGACAGGGTACATATATATATATATATATATATATATATATATATATATATATATATATACTGTATAAATGCATGTATATTATAATAATTTGTCCTGAATAAAGTAAAATTTGTCTTACTCTGTCAGAGTGACAGTGAAACATCTTATAACACCAGTTAATTACTTTTTTAATAACCGTTTAAAAATCATAACAAAACAAAAAAGTAAAGTTTATTTAAAAGGAAAATAGAAGCTGCCATAATTACTACTTATTGTAAATTATCAGTTGCTGTCAGAGAGTAATTCAATACCTTCTGCATCTGTGTTGGAACTTTACCATCACTTGAGTCAGCATTATTATTGATAAAGACTGTCCACAACAACGTGGGCCAGTTTCCAGAACTTATCTTCTTCCTTGATTATATGCTCGATCCAATGACGCCACTTGTCGTCTACCATTGTTTCATTTACCTCCCCTATCAATTGTTTTATATCAGACAGCTTACAGAATTGTTTGTTCAGAACACAGTGATAAGGAGGAAATCTTAAAACGACGTCCCCCAATTAAAGTGGTTACACAACTCTCACATGACAGTACAGACATTCTGCACATGCGTGTAATATGTTACTGTGTGAACAGTGGCAATGCCTCTGACCAATAGTATTTCAGATTTGCCATGTGGGTTTGTTTACATCAGGATTGAACTAAGAACAGAAAGGGTATATACAACTTAGCCACCAGGTTTTTTCAGTGCCTCTTCTACCATACTTTTGACTTTATTAATGTTAATGAAACTTTGTAAAATTGTCTAGGTTCTCAAAAAGGTAAAAGGTTTTAGAATTAAGTTTTGGCTATAAGGAGCTTAGCATAAAATCTTCCATTAGAATTTCTCAGATATTTCACAAGTAGACATACCAGTGTGTAACTATGTGTAGTCATAAGTAAGACAAAACCAAAAGACAGAAAGTCTCGTTGGCAACATTATATTCCCCTTCTGAACCTTTCAATGATTGCTTCATAAAAAATACAGTTTGTGAAGTTTATGAGATCATATCACTCTGTTCACTTATTGTAAAATATCATTTAATACTAGAAGAACATACATTTGTCTATTTATTAGAATCTTGATTTAGAAAATACATGATTAATTGTAGACTATAAAATCTTGTGTTCACAGAATGTGACAATGGTTTTTATGGAAACAATTGTTCACTAACTTGTGGACATTGCAAAGAAGGCACTTGTGATATTTACACCGGTAAATGCTCTTTGTGCCAGCCTGGGTACCACCTACCAATGTGTAAACGGAGTAAGTAAACATTTATCTTTTGTTTAATGAAGAAATTTGTGTTAGTGGTTGAAGTCACAATCAGAATGATCACAGTTGCACACCACTATATAAAAATTATCCCGATTAGCGCTTTCAAGCCTCACAGCCCATCGTCAGATCGGAATAGGCAGAAATTATTTTAAAACAAACCCTTCACCCCTCTCCCCCACCCTGCTCACACACAACGAGCTATAATATAAATGACCCTTCCCCACCCCCTAAACCCTGTCCCACACCATCTGTACAGTTACATATTTTTCTAGCAAATTCCTTGTGTTTCAGTGTGTGTGTGTGTGTGTGTGTGTGTGTGTGTGTGTGTGTGTGTGTGTGTGTGTGTGTGTGTGTGTGTGTGTGTGTGTGTGTGTGTGTGTGTGTGTGTGTGTGTGTGTGTGTGTGTGTGCATCCTTTTAAACTTACCCTACTTCCTCACCACACACGTGGGTCAGTCACACACCCTTATTTTAAACCATCCAATTAGTACTATGCAATATAATTCTTAATCTTATCTATCTGTCCTCTATCATTTACTTCTTAATCATGTTATAAAATATTTCTTCATTATCAATTTAATTTTAATATTAATTAAATTGTCTAACCCTTTTTCCCTTTCTTTTAATATTTCTAACTCCTCTCTAAGCTTCCTTTCAACTGTGTTATTTACTACTTTTACAATTTCGTATTCTTCCAAAGGATTAACAAACTTATGGTTGTCTTCTATGAAATGTCTTGCTTAATTTCGTCCTGTCTCACCTAGGTACACTTTGTTGCAGTCTTTACATTTTAATTTATAAATTCCGCTTTTCTGTAATACTGGAATTTTTTCTATATTCTTATTCCTTATCTTATCAAATACCGTTTCACATTTTTTAATAGCTATATCTACTCCATATTTATTAAAACATTTTATAATTTTTCTAGTATGTGAACCTACGTATGTCAATGACCCTGCATAATTCTTTTGTTCTGGTTCTATTTTAGCTTTTTGTATGTTAACCCTTTTCATAACTTTATCCACTATGTTGGTGTTATAATTATTATTCCTTACAATTCCCTTTATCGTTTTTAACTCCCTATCTTTTGATTCGGTCTCTTTTAAACACTTCTGAGCTCTGTAACAAAATGTATTGATTGCCGCCATTTTATATCTATATGGGTGGTAAGACTCTCTTGGTATAATTATATCAGAATACGACTCTTTCCTAAATATCCCAAACTGTAGTTTCTCATTATCCTTAATTTCTATGTTCAAATCTAAGTAATTTATTTTCTTACCTCCTATCTCTTCTTTAAATTGTAAGTTTTTATCCTCATTATTTACCTCATTTATAAACTCATGCACTTCTTCTATGCTTCCTTCCGAAATTACTAATACATCATCAACGTATCTAGACCATAATTTTATATTGTCTTTATACTTAGTGGAAGTTATTAATTGCTTTTCAAAATCATTCATGTATATTTCAGCAAGAATAGAGGATAATGAAGACCCCATAGGTAAACCTTTTTTCTGTATATAAAACTTGTTATTAAACCTAAAATAGTTCTGATTTACACATTCTTTAATTACTTCCATCAACTGCTTTTTATACCTGTATTCTCCCATATTATTATCGTTTATTAACTTAATAACTTTATTTACTGTGATATTGGTAAACATGTCCTTAACATCCAGTGATATCAATTTTGTATTTACATTAATCCTAATATTTTCTAATTTTTCTACTACGGCTTAATCAATAGATATAATAGGGAATTATATGACAGACACATAGAATTGTTAAGAATATACTCGTATGTAGAGTTAGAAGAAATATTATATAATTTTGGTTTGGGGTACGTAGAAAAGAAATTGGAAAACAAAAATAAAAAAATGGAAGATAAGTTAAATAAATTAATAAGAAAGAACGAAGTAAAAAAGGAACACCTCTCTAAGAATAACTATGAAAAAAGAGTAATAAACCTTACAGAGGTGAATTTCAATACAGAAGAAAAAGAAATGTTAGCAAAAGGCTTAAAATACGCACCGCCACCAGAATTAAATCAAGAAAAAACGATTATTGAATGCGAAAGCATAATACAAAAACTAGGAAATGAAAATGATAAAAAAAGAATAAGGTGGGAAGTAGGGAATGTAGTAGATAAAATATTTAAGAAAAGTTTGTATAATTCAAAAAATGAACAAAAAATCAAATCAACTGTAACTAAACTAAAGAATAAAATAAAGAAAAATGATATTATAGTTACGAAGGCGGACAAAGGAAATACAATGGTACTACTGAGGAAGGACGAATACATAAAGAAAACGGAAGAATTTATAAGGGAAGGACCATATGAGGAAATAAAGTATGATTATACAAGTAAGTACCAGTCAAGGATAAAACAAATGATGAAACAGATAACATTTATAGAAGAAAATAAGAAAAAGTATTTATTGGAAAGTAATCCAACAGCACCAACATTTAAAAGTCAGGTTAAGATACATAAAGAAGGAAAACCAATTAGACCGATTGTTTCTTTTATTAATGCACCTATTTATAAATTATCAAAGGAAGTTAGCAGAGTACTGAAAGAGAAATATGAATTTGGGACAAAATACAACATAGAGAATAATGTAAAATTGATAGAAAAATTAGAAAATATTAGGATTAATGTAAATACAAAATTGATATCACTGGATGTTAAGGACATGTTTACCAATATCACAGTAAATAAAGTTATTAAGTTAATAAACGATAATAATATGGGAGAATACAGGTATAAAAAGCAGTTGATGGAAGTAATTAAAGAATGTGTAAATCAGAACTATTTTAGGTTTAATAACAAGTTTTATATACAGAAAAAAGGTTTACCTATGGGGTCTCCATTATCCCCTATTCTTGCTGAAATATACATGAATGATTTTGAAAAGCAATTAATAACTTCCACTAAGTATAAAGACAATATAAAATTATGGTCTAGATACTTTGATGATGTATTAGTAATTTCGGAAGGAAGCATAGAAGAAGTGCATGAGTTTATAAATGAGGTAAATAATAAGGATAAAAACTTACAATTTAAAGAAGAGATAGGAGGTAAGAAAATAAATTACTTAGATTTGAACACAGAAATTAAGGATAATGAGAAACTACAGTTTGGGATATTTAGGAAAGAGTCGTATTCTGATATAATTATACCAAGAGAGTCTTACCACCCATATAGATATAAAATGGCGGCAATCAATACATTTTGTTACAGAGCTCAGAAGTGTTTAAAAGAGACCGAATCAAAAGATAGGGAGTTAAAAACGATAAAGGGAATTGTAAGGAATAATAATTATAACACCAACATAGTGGATAAAGTTATGAAAAGGGTCAACATACAAAAAGCTAAAATAGAACTAGAACAAAAGAATTATGCAGGGTCATTGACATACGTAGGTTCACATACTAGAAAAATTATAAAATGTTTTAATAAATATGGAGTAGATATAGCTATTAAAAAATGTGAAACGGTATTTGATAAGATAAGGAATAAGAATATAGAAAAAATTCCAGTATTACAGAAAAGCGGAATTTATAAATTAAAATGTAAAGACTGCAACAAAGTGTACCTAGGTGAGACAGGACGAAAATTTGTATGCAGGTTGTCTGACCACAAACGTGGAGAAGGTAATAGAACAACCAATTCGTTATATGCAAGACATTTAATAGAAGACAACCATAAGTTTGTTAATCCTTTGGAAGAATACGAAATTGTAAAAGTAGTAAATAACACAGTTGAAAGGAAGCTTAGAGAGGAGTTAGAAATATTAAAAGAAAGGGAAAAAGGGTTAGACAATTTAATTAATATTAAAATTAAATTTGATAATGAAGAAATATTTTATAACATGATTAAGAAGTAAATGATAGAGGACAGATAGATAAGATTAAGAATTATATTGCATAGTACTAATTGGATGGTTTAAAATAAGGGTGTGTGACTGACCCACATGTGTGGAGAGGAAGTAGGGTAAGTTTAAAAGGATGCACACATACACACACACACACACACACACAACACTGAAACACAAGGAATTTGCTAGAAAAATATGTAACTGTACAGATGGTGTGGGACAGGGTTTATGGGGTGGGGAAGGGTCATTTATATTATAGCTTGTTGTGTGTGAGCAGGGTGGGGGAGAGGGGTGAAGGGTTTGTTTTAAAATAATTTCTGCCTATTCCGATCTGACGATGGACTGTGAGGCTTGAAAGTGCTAATCGGGATAATTTTTATATAGTGGTGTGCAACTGTGATCATTCTGATTTATCTTTTGCTTTGTTTACAGTGGGCATTCTGTCTGTATGTTTGCTTGGTGAAAGATAACACAATATTAAAGCTTAGTACACATGTTGGATAATTTGACAGTAGAATGAACCTGAAAGTTACCCACTGGCTCAACAAGAGAGTTGGGATAGATATACTTCAGATTTAGAGATGGTATACATGGTCAACAGATTATGGCATACAAAGTGGACCAGTTTATGGCTATGGTGAGAAATAATCAGAGGAGTAGGGAGTATATAGGGATTATCTGATTCATCTTATGTGAATCTTATAGAAGGCAGTGAATTGAAGGAAATGCTGTGAATGATGAGAAATAGGAAGGCTTTTGAAAGTGATGAGTTGAAGGTGGAGATGTTCAAGTATGCTTTGGTTAATTTTAAACCAAAGTTTCTCAACTTATGCTGGAAATATAAAATAATGCCATCAGATTGGACAGTAGCGGTTATTTTCCCCATCTATTAGAAAAGGAAGTAGGTCTTCAAACTGTGAGAACTACAGAAGGATAAGTCTTTTAAGTGTCGCCTATAAAATATTTTCTAAGATAGTGATAATAAGATTGAGACCATAAATTAAAGTGATATTACTAGAAGAACAGTGCAAATTTAGAAGAGACAGCTCATGCTCAGATGCTGTACTTGTCTTGAAGAGGATTATTGAGAAAAACAGAGAATACAATGTTGAAACTCACTGTTTCTGGATTATGTTAAGGGTTTTGATGTGGTGTATAGGGACCTTTATTTAATATTTTGAAGAGAAGAGGGGTACCAGATAATCTGGTAAAAAGTATAAAGACTTAAGGATATATGTATAAAGTCATATATTAAAAAAATATATATATTCAAACACTTTTTGCTACAAATATATTTATATTTATAAAAAAATTACCTCAAGATTTTTTTTTTTTTTTTTTTTTTAAATAGGTCCCTGCTGTGGGAGCTCTATCTAAGGCTCGGGACGCAATACGAACAGGCAACGGGCATGCCCTTCGTCCCGCACAGCCCTTGGTCAAGCAAATCTATACGAGTGGAAGAGTTGTTTGCCATTTTATAATTGGGATTACAGGACTGTCTGTACCTTGTCTTTTGCTGAAGACCAGGTTGTCACATCCAGTAACAAAGATAGTTTACAGAGAGCACTGCACGTGCTTCATAAAATAATTAAGAACTAGGTAATTTATTTTATCTGTTAAAAAGTTTAAAGTAATGGCTTCTTGAAACACAATTCCAAAAAGAACAAAAATAGTGGTTAAAAACAAGTATTGAACAAGTTTCATCATTTAATTTCTTAGGATACAATATATCATATCTTGGAGAGGTTGATGTATGGAATAAGGTAGAATGCTTTAATAGGATGAATGCACTATAAGCGTACCTTAAGGAATAACGTTAGGCTAGATAGATTAACATTTTATACGGTGATGGTAATGAAACATGGACAATGTCGACTGCACATGAAAGTCCACATGCAGAGATGTGGTTTCTTAGATCAGTAGCTGGATATACCAGGTAAGATAGAAAAAGAATGAGGACATCTGGCATGAATTAGCTTTTATAAACATGTTTTTTGGTATCCAAGTCGTGTAAATGTTAATAATTAAAAATTACCTTATTAAACGTCTTGCAACTTCTCCTTATTTTGTCCTGACACGTTTCAAAACCTAAGGTTTCATCTTCAGAGAATAATCACTCTCTTGTTGTGCAATGTGAAAAGGCCCAAGTTTGTAGTGTAAATTATATGTATGTCTTTTATTGTGTCATTAATTTTTAGCGTTTGATGACGGAAGAGTGATTATTCTCTGAAAATGAAACCTTAGGTTTTGTAACGCGTCAGGACAAAATAAGGAGAAGTCGCAAGAAGTTTAATAAGGTAATTTTTAATTATGAATTAGCTGTCTGACCAGTGAATGGCATGGTGAGGGAATGTAGACAGAAATGGTTTGATCACGTAGGCCATATGGACCCATCAAGAATACCACACATGAGTCCAAAATATATGGTTAAAGGTAGAAGAAGCCTTGGACAGCTGATAGAAAGATGGAGAGATCAATTGTAACAATGGGCGACATAAAAGGCTTTGAGCCTCATACTTGTGAAGAAGTGATGGCCCCAAAGAGATGAGCATTGGTCAAAAACAAGTGTGTGTATTTTTGACCAGTGGTCCTACAGGCACCCAACCAAAATTTGATTAGTTGTTGTTTTGCCATCCAGCTACTTTCCCCTCCATAATATAAACTGTTTTGAAACAATTTTGAATCTTGTGCACTCATGGTGGTCATTTGCTTATAGATGTTTAAATTAAGTTTTCTGTAAGTTGTGTAACCACTACCACATTTAACATATGGCACAATCAAATATAATTTTGGAGATTCCACGTTTTTATTGTAGTTTGTAGAAGTTATAAATGGTGTGAGTACCTCTCAAAAGTAAGAAGCCCAGTTGTGTAAATAAAATGAAAAAGGATGTGTCCTATAATGTGGTGATAGACTTTTGTAAAGTAAAAGATACTGGCATTAATGTAACTGGAATTGAAAAAAATAAATGATCTTTGAAGTCCTTTCTGGAAGGGATTATTGAAAGATAAATATCACGTATAGGATAATAGGACTTACATACATTTGGATGTTGTGGTTCTCCTAGTTTCTCCAGTTTCTACAAGACCAAGACACTGCATCAGTTGAGGTACGTAGTTACCAGTCTTTCATTATGAGAAACATATTCCTCACTTTTGTGTTCTGCTTAACAATTAACAGTAAAAATGTTCTGAAAAATGAACAAAGTCTATGAGGGAAAATATTGCATGATTTTCTTTAAAATTCACTATCTAATTATTTTAATATCAGTTTTAGTAATTAATTAAAAATATATAATTATTTCCTAATATTCAGCTTTATCCCCAATATTTTTTCAGAGCACATTGTGACATCTTCAGCTCCACATGTTAATGTGACGGCGTTTGGTGAAGTCACAGTAACTCCAGATTTCAGTAACGTAACTGATAAATCTCGTTTAAAATTTTATTCAGTAGAATACAGAGTAAGTAGCTAAAAATTATAAAAAAACGAACACTTTGGTATTTAAATAAATAGTAACACACTGCTCTGATTTATTTAAAGTGAACAAAACACTATAATTTAAGTAATAGAATCAAGACTACGAGGGACATCCAGAAAGTAAGAATACAAGGGCTGTGTAGGACATAAGGAAATTTTTTTTTTAAGTTGGCATCCGTGACGTGTAGACGGGTTCTTAACGGTCAAAATGAGACATCGAGCGCCTCAGTCCGTTATGAAATGTCATCGCAGCAGCTTAACACGTCAACCAGTTCGTCCCCCGTTTGCTCCACGTACCGCAGGTGTGAGATTCGAAAATCGCGAATTTTCGGCCGCACGCGAATTTCTTGAATGTTTTCAAACTGAGGGTGAATCCTTTCTCAACTCAATTGTGACTGGGGACGAAACGTGGATGTGTCACTATACTCCTGAGTCAAAAAGACAGTCTCACAGAAGAAAATCATGGCATCCGTCTTTTGGGACCGGAACGGACCTTGTTGGTCGATTTCATGCCCAAAGGGACCACCAATCAATGCTGCTGCATATTGTGAGACCCTAAAGAAGTTGAAAAAAAAATCAAAGACAAAAGGAGGGGAATGCTGACTCGTGGTGTGTCATTTCTTCATGACAACGCCAGACCCCATACCGCCCGGCTCACTCAGGACCTGCTCGTGTCGTTTGGATGGGACATTGTGACTCACCCACCCTACTCCCCGGACCTGGCAACCTCGGATTACCATCTTTTCACCAAATTGAAGGAGTTCTTGGGTGGACAGCGATTTTCGAACGATGAGGAGGTCATGGAGACTGTGAAAAAGTGGCTTAAGGAGGTGGAGCGGAAGGTATACGACGAGGGTATACAAAAGCTGGTGCCCAGGTTTCAAAAGTGCATTGACCTCAACGGCGATTACGTGGAGAAATGATAACATATTTTGGCACATACCCTGTAAATTTCATTAAAATATATTCATTTTTCGATTTTTAACAAGTGTTGTATTCTTACTTTCTGGACGTCCCTCGTACATGTGGCAGACAAAGGAAAGATGTTGCTAAACACACACACACACACACACACACACACACACACACACACACACACACACACACACACACACACACACACACATACACACACACACACACACACACACACAGTTAAGCACTAAGTATTCTTTAATAGATCTTTTAGCGTAATAATTTATCAAGTTGTCGATCGTCCTATAGACTGAATGTATGCTCATTGCCATGTAATAAATAAAAAACAACAAGATTAAAATGTTATGCTTTATGGCTAAATAATAAATAATAATAATCATCATCACCACTGATTCATCAAATCCACAAGAAAGATGATAAAACAGATTCTAATAACTACAGAGGCATCTCACTTTTGCCAGTTACCTATAAAATCTTCTCCAAAACTTAATGTTCAGAGCAAAGAAACAACTTGACTCACAAATAGGTGACTACCAATGTGGCTTCTGAAAAAGTAGGTCATGCACAGAGCAGATTCTTAATCTAAAATCAATAATGACATATTTGAAAAGAACATCGAAGATTTTGTAATTACTTGTATTGACTTTAAGAAGGCATATGAGTCAATTGATAGAAAGTCATTGTTCAAAATCCTTAATGAATTTGGCTTGGATAATAAAACAAATTTAATCAAACAAACACTGACGAATACCTACTCTAGAGTGAAATTCAGAGATGAAATTGCTAGACATTTTGAAATTAAGACAGGAGTCAGACAAGGAGATGGACTATCACCATTGCTTTTTAACTGTGTTCTGGAAAAAGTAATAAGAGAATGGAGAAAATCATTGGAGTAAAATCACATCAGCAAGGGAACTAGACTAGTCTATAGCAAAGATAACCTGTTAGTAGATTGCCTAGTGTTTGCAGATGATCTAGCAATCCTGTTAGATTCAGTAGAAACAGCCATTAGACATGTGGAATTGCTGATAGAACAAGCTGAAAGAGTGGGTTTATAAATTTCTTCTTAAAAAACCAAGTTCATGACAAACATCAAGACAATATCCAAGAAAATGGAAACTCGATATGGGCAAATCTATGGAACTGACAAATTCAAGTATCTTGGATGGAAAAGTTATTGAAGAAAATGTCTCAGAGAAAGATGCCATTAAAGCACGAGTTAATAAGATGAAAGGTGCTTACCATTTAACCAGGGACACATATAACAAGAAATCAATATCCATCAATGCCAAACTTGTGCATTATTCAACATAATTTGCCCAGAAGCACTTTATGCAGCTGAGTGTCTGACTCTGAACAAGAAAATGACGATGGAATCCTCAAGAAGACATTGCAGAATGCTTGCCACTCAAAAAGAAATTTAAAAATGCCCAAGGTTTTCAGGAAAACCTCAAGAAGAGGACAGGTGCAGTCTGGACTGACAAAAGGAGGGAGAGACATCGATCAAGAATGAAGGAGACATGGGAGAGGAGGAAGAGACAGGAGAAGAATGGAGAAACCAACTGATTACGTTACACCAAACGTAGTCCATTGTGGCTCATGCACAAAGAAAACAGTCAGCTACCTGAGCTGCAGAACTCGCTCACTATTTTGAAAAAGTAGTACAAATTATAAAATAATAATTCAGTTGTGGTTTTTAAATCTATTAATATTTTCATAAATATCTATAGGCCTATATCTAATACTTTTCCCAAATAAACATAGCAGATGACAATATGTAAAGTGTGTTTGCAGACATATTTCAAACCTTTTGAAGGCAATTGAGAATTGAAAGGGTGTTGGCATATATTAATTTTGTCAAATTTATTAAAAATACCAAGTATGTATTTGAATAAAATTCCTCATATAGACTTTTACAATTTTCTTAAATTTTGAAGGGGTGCCTCTCAAATAGATCTGGTGTCCCTAAATGTTCAGAGTAAACACTATATTTGGACGTAGGTTAAAATTGTCTTTAGTCTGATACTTGTAATTGACTTACCAATTTTTTACGATTTTTAGTCCCTGGCACCCTAAACTTGTAAAATTTCCAAAACTGAACACTATCTTCAGATTTTGATTAAACTTTTGTGTAACTTGGTACCTCGTGTAGATCTTTTTTATTTTTCAAAATTTGTACTCTTCAAGTTTTTATCTCCTGCCTCTTCCCCCTATTTTTATGGTCCATCCAAAAAACAGTAGGCGTCTTTGGCATAAAAATATTGACAAACACACTAAGTTTTACAAAAATTCGTTGATGCATTCTAATATTATCATGAGATGTACTCTAAGCAGATTGACAAATAGACGAATCTAAACGATTAAATCAGAACTTAGAACTCACTCCATTTATTCAGTAATGATGATGATGATGATGATAATAATAATAAAACTTAATCAGGGTAATCTTTTATGGACACATTGTACATTTTCTGACTTTCAATATAGTTTCTAGTGCAACATTTCCACAAGAGTGAGCATTATGGGAAAACAATACTGTGCATTATTGTATAAGGTTGCTTAAAATACTGTGAAATTGTCTTCACTCAGATTAAGTGAAGCACAGATTTTAGCAATGATAATTCATTTTTTCCATTGTGTTGTAACGTATTGCTGCGTTACAAATCCAGGGAACCCATCTTAACTGACGTCTGCCAATTACATGGGCTGCCTACGTTGTAACGAACTCTATTTAAAGTCAAATTAATTGAACAAATTACTCACTATAAGTGTAAGGAAACAAGGGAAGGTATTTTACTGATTTATGCACTCATTTTCAGGTGTAACAAGACGACTTCTCTTTATTAACAACAGTTACTGAAAGATCCCATGACATCATTAATTAAACTAAAATATTTAAATGCTTTTCATAAAACTTTGGGATCAAATTGGTTATGTATTCTTATACCTCGGATCCGAGTTTACTTTATGTATATTTATAGTAAAGACTTCTAATTATTTTCCGTTCATTTAGAAGCTTGCAAGACTTCTTTTACCATTTGAAGAATGCCATTCTTACTTGAAGTGATTATAAATTACTTTTACATTTAAGGCGTTACAACGTATGATAATTGAATTTTACAGTAAACTCTTAGATTGTCTCATTTTAATTTTAAATAAAATTAATCGTCTTTGAAAATCTCTTTTAGAAGTGAGTAGTGTATCAAATATGATTAACTCTCGATAGCAAGGCTATCGAGTCACCTTTACAATTGAACGTAGTAACCTCGTTCGTCCTGGGGTGTCCGTCTTGGGAATCCTTGTAGTCGGCGTCATCATCTGGGTCGTGTCTATGGCAAGAATTAGGTCGGATGTTCACTGAGGAGATTGAAGTTTCTTTGGTGTAAGTAGATGTAGATTCACGGATGTCCTAGGCAGAGTCTTATGCATCGTATACGTGTCTTTATGAAGTTACTGCAGATCACATCTTCAGGAGTGATGTTGTAATTGGAGTTACCTCTTGAGGGGAGACGTCATCTTGCTTACCACTAGTTCTGTTTTTGTGTTACATTTTACATCTTCTTCTTAACACATATTTATGTTATTTGTGATTATTACCTTGAATGCTTTCCACGTTTTAGCAGTGGTAGCTAATATACTACAGTTAAATAAAACAAACAAATCAAATACATTTTGGTAGAGCTCTCGCTCTTATGTCTGTACGGCGTGAAGACAACATAGCGAGTCTTTTTGCTCGATTCAACTGGTACATAACAAAGGAGAGGGGCAATTACTCCGCGACAATATAGTTCCTATTTTTATTTAAGTTAACATTCTTATTACCGAAAATCATACCTTAATTATACATATATAATTTAAGTGAGTTATTTTAACTACTATTTGTGTCTTCAAATTTCTAATTATAAACATTATGATTTTTATATCTTCCTAAATTACAGATGACTCGGTAAACACGTTGAGTCCGGAATTAACAGGTCACCGCATGATGACTAGCAAAGGGTTAATTATGATAATAATAACTTTTTACAATTCGGCCTTTTTTATTAGTGTTTCTTTGGAATTTTTAATCACTTCTCATTCTCATACTGAGTTAATACGGGGGTTTAGGTTTTATAGTGCGATTTAAAAATACTTAATCGCTCGCAAACTTAATTTTTATTTATTTACGATTACAGTTAGAATTAAATCATCACAGTGTGTGTGTGTGTGTGTGTGGTTAATTAGAGAAAGATTAGTGAAAACCCCTATACATTAAGTGTATATTTTGAACAATTGATTTAAAACTTTTCAATTTATTAATTATTTCCGACAGTGATAGTTGTATTGCTATCAAAACATTCATAATCTACAAAATAAAAATATTCGTGTAAAAAGTGTTTTATTATTGTTAATAATAATATAAACATGAGAAAAATTTGCGCATATATAAATATAAGTATATATAACAAATTCATATTTACTTACATTATTCTTGTTCTTCTAATTTATATAATTAACAATTTTTATATTTTGACACATGAATATATTTTTTGTTTTTTTATTTACACTAGTGTTTTGACAGTTTTATAATGTACTTTCATCATCAGAATTATATAACAACTCGTTATATAAATAAATTTGAAAATAGTAGTTGCAATATATGTTTTATATGTACCACTACCTAAATTATTTTTATATACGCCAAAATGGAAAATATAATTTTAGAGGTTTTATTGGTTTATTAAATTAATAATTTTATAAATGTTATCGTTTTTTGTATTATAAAATTATAAAAATTAATACAAAAAGCGATAACTTTTTTAAATTATTAATTTAATAGGATAATATAAACTTCTATGTAACAACCAAAATTATTATTTCTATTTTTTATGTATAAACATTATATATATATAACATATGTTGCAACAATTATTTTCAAATTTATTTTATTTAACAATTTATTATATAAGTGATAAAATATAATTATATAAATCAAAAACCAATTAATTATAACTGGAAATTAAGGGATACGTAAAATTTCCAGAAACTTCTCTCCTCCAATCCTTGGATAAAATATGTCACTCTTTTGTTTCCTAAAAATGATGATCCTCAGAAGTCAATAATAATAAAAGGTTTGGAACATGGTGTCGCATATGAAATTAGAATAGTTTTGATGGATAAAGACCTCAACAGCTACGAATTGATTCCCACTGCCAGCTTTGTCTCACAGTGTACAAGTAAGTAATTTATTATTTAAAATTTGTTTGTAATTATGAGTAAAGTGTATTGTACAGAAGACATATAAGTGTGGCAACATTTTCATTTCTGTTGTCAATTTTAGTTTCAGTAATAGCGGTGTCTTGTAGTGATCTATTGTATAAAACACTCTGTCACTGTCGTCGCCTTTTTTTTCCAATGTCACAAATAATTGTTCACCAATAAAAAAATCACAAAATACAACTTCAATCCAAAACTGTTATATCGATTATTGACAAAACTGTAATTTATACAAACAAGAAGATAACACACAAACGTAATATGGTCCACAAATGTGGTATCAAACGCTCTAATTCTGTAACTAAATCGAACTCACAATAAAGACTGACTCACACTCTCTGTTACAGTCATATATAGGTCAGTAATGACGTAATTCACCAGCCTTTGTCACTTACTAGAATAGCCAAGAAAATTCTAGACTCTATAACTAGAATATAGTCGAACAAACTATGTTTATCTATAAACGTATTTTACATTGGTACGGAACATTCTAGAGTTTTCTAAAAATATTGTCTCTATAAATAGTGTCTATGAATATACACAAGTTATACATAAATTGTGGATAATATTAACTACGGTACATAAGTAGCTACACTTAAGTAACATAACCTATGCACTTAAGATATATGTATTATTCCAATGACAAATAGTCTTAATAATATGATGAATAGTTTTAAGAATCCAAATTACATCACTTAATATATCATACAATTACTTTGAATGTGGGTTGCAGGTTCTCTAGTATACAACAATGGAAAATGGTAATGTGCAGTGTTTGATTCTCAATCCAAGATTGATTGGCAATTCTTTTCCATGTGATGATCAGTTGTTCTTAGGCACTGCAATTTACATAATTTATTATTTGTACTTGATTACTCCCCACTTGATAACTGAGTATCAAGACATTAACTGAGTATTGGTCTTTGCATTATTCCTTCCCCAATAAATGTGGTCAATTGTTAGTTTATCTCTTTACAACATTTTTCTGTATTTCTCTTTCCTCACCAAATCTATAAGGGACTTGTTTAGTTCTAATTATGTGGCCCCCTCTGTTTTTAATAACTTCCTGTAGAGCTGTATTTCAGATTACTCCAGCACCATCTTTCTTTTCTGCTGCTCCTATTGTACAAGTGTTACACTCCTTTCATAAATTCTCAGAAATCTTTTCCTTATTGGCATGGAATATAAACACAAGATATAACAGTGGTGTACTAGATGTTGCTTGAAGATAGTTCATCATCATCATCATCTTCACAACACGGCATAGGCAAGGTGCTGCCTGTTCCGCCTTCAAAGATCCTCCAGCCATCTCTTCTTGGGTCTACCCACTCACCAGTGTCCTATACGTTTGTATTTCCAGACTTGTTTGGCAAGTCTTGAATCTAACATTCTTTCTAAGTGTTCTTTCCACTGTTGTTTGTATTCTTTTAATTTTGCATTCAAGTTAAAAATGTGTAAGTCTTCTCTTATGACCTCATTCTTTATATGGTTGAGTTTATAACACCTTTTAACTCCTCTAAAGAACACCATTTATGAGGCCTGTATTTTATTATCTTGTCTCTTGATTGTTGGTCATAATTTATACCCATAGGACTGTGCAAGGCTAAACTTTTTAGAACTTTAATTTTCTATCTTGACGTACTTTGTTTTTAAAAATATGGTTGATTGTCCCATAGGTTGTTTGGAACTTACCTAACTTAACATCAATTTCATAATTCCTGTTATTCCCAGTATCACTTCCCAAATAATTGAAGTGTTTCACCTGTTCTAAAATTCGATCACTAATCATTATTTATGTTCTTATTGGCTCCTTGCCTTGAAATGTTGTTACCTTTGTTTTTATAGTGGAGATTTTCATATTATATTGTTTGCAAATCTGATGAAGCTTAACAGATTTTTTCAAATGAGACTCTGTATTTTGAAGAGCACATTCAGATATCTGTCTCATGATAATACCAGGACTCACCAGATGTTTCCATTTCCTTACCAGATTGTCAATATAAATGTTAAAAGGAGTAGGTGATATACAGCACCATCCTACAGTTATTCTTGTTCCTTTATATAGGCATTGTATAGTCCTTATAAGGTGTTGTATAGTCCTTATAAGGTGTTGAGGGTATCCCCGTTCTTCTAATATTTGCCACAACAAACTTTTATCTACTCAATCAAAGACCTTCTCATAAGTCAATGAAAGATACATGTGTTTCTTTATTGAACTTGCGATGCTTCTCAATGATTTGTGTACTATAAAAGCATTGTCTGTACAAGATCTGCTCTTCCTGAAGCCGTTTTGTTCTTGAAGATAGTCTCATTAATTTTCCAAGTCATACACTAGTAGCAATGAAATGTAATAATAATAATGTACTTGAAGACTGTCTTGTATCTTTTAATTTGATACTCTACTTTTCACTAGTCTTACCTTTTAAGTTTAATTTAATAAATTTGGCAAATTTCCTTCTCCTTTTTCTACACCATCAGTGATTAGTAACTATTCTGTTCTGACTTCAAAGACTTTTCGTCTTTTCTAATGTCTTCACCTAATTACGCTTCTGTTCTACTGCTTGTTTCAGAATTTCCAAAAGCATATCGTTATTACTAAATTTACTGTAGCTTAAAAATAATTCTCATAATATAAAAGATTATTGTATGTTATTTTTTTTTTCAGTTCCAGATACTGATCTCATTCTAGAAGCACACAGCAACAAATCTTCTGTCACAGTTTCTTGGCAGGTAAGAAAACATAATGGCGATTAGATGACTGTGATCAATGAAATGAAACTGACATTAGTTAAGTAGAATTATGTACAGTAGAGAGCTATTTTGTAATACTGTTTATTTGAGTCTTGTATGTCTGTATCATAATGGTAACCATAATTGATTGAAGAACATTGGGAGAAGTTACCCGTTACTGGAAAGTGTGACTTTGTTTGTTTTTAGTTTAACGCACTACAGGGCGCAAACATTAGACACTAGACATGTTTTTGTAATTAAAGCATTCAGATAAAAAAAAAAAAAAAAAAAAACCCGCTTGGTGCATCAGATCTTGGTGAAAACCACTTGATGCATCAGATCTTGGTGTACACCACAGTTATTTTAAACAAGTACTGACTTTTAACATTACTTTTAACCCCCTAACCCCTAACCCCCCTCCCTTTGCTGCCGCACTTAACTCATTTACACTGAATTGTATAAGGGGTTGAATGGCAAATCCAACTGCTCATGTCACAATTGTGATAATATTTAGGCTACATCCAATTCTTGATTATCCATGTGCTGATTATCTGCTTTGTGGCTTAGCTGTAATGTGTTCCTACCACAAAATGAACATATATTGTAACCTTACGATTCTGCTGATTTTAATTATACGATAGATTACATGTTAAACTTATAGTCATGTTGTCATACATTATAGGGCAGGAATTCGTTACGCGAAGTTGTGAAGAACGGAAGTTGCTTGAAATAATAAGATATCTGCTTAAAATTGTTACCAATGAAATACCCTTTTTATTTTCTAGACATCTTACATAATAATCTTGCAAGTGTTAAACAAACTCTAAACCCTCCAAAATCATAATACAGGTAAATGTGTTATTATATAATATTATGTACTTACGTGACTATATCCTTACATATCGTAATATATTTAGGTGTGCCCAACCCAGCACTTAGTAATTACTCACGCACACGCAATCTCTCTCTCTCTCTCTCTCTCTCTCTCATGGTACAATTTGTTATGTTATGAGCTCATTTGTTTTTTAAAAGTGACATTTTGAATAATTGAATTTATATGTTACGTGGTCATTTTAATGGAATTTGATGTGAAAATAAAATAATCTTGTGTGTGATGGAACGTTCTCACCAAAGTCGTGTAGGCCTCCTCGCACTTCTAGAATCGTCCAGACTAGCACAATCGGTAAAGTTTTACTGCGATTTATGGCGCACCGTCGTGTCGACCTACATAACACCCCGGACCGATTCTATACGCCGATCTACATGGGACGATCCATCGGCCGATGACGCCTACACGAAGCCGAACTTTTAACGTTCCTTATCACATGTTTTAGATATTTATACAGTTTATTAACCACTTACAGTGGTTTAAATATTTAAATTCACGTATGAGTGAACGGGTGGCCGGCCGGCTCTGCTCACTGTTGCAGATGGAATGACGAAGAGTCTTTGTTATATGTTGCCGAGGTGGGGTGAACCTACGTCACACGTTCTTTGTTAAAATGTTGACAGCATCGTGTTGTTGATGTAAACACATTCTCGGCCGCTGACGTAATTAAGGATCGGCACTGTTATCGCAACAAATTACATATTGTTTTTGTGATGGTTCACAGTTTTTTGCTATGAATTGGTCCAAATCCTGGCAAATATTATTATACACTCCACTCACTATATATTGTAACGTACCGCTTTTTTAGAGGCACTTTACCACTTACGAGTGTATTGCAAGTTATATCGAGCTTCGTTAATTCCGCCCCACAGTTGTACGCCAATTCTGTAACGTACCACTTTTTTCGTGAGGTGTAGTAGAGTTATATTGTATGCCTCATGCAGTATGCGTCACTTTTGAATTATACTAACTGACGTTTTAAACGGTATAAATAAAGGATTTTGTTTATCTTGTTTTACTCAATCTAAAAGAAATCGAGAGTGTGTGATTTGGGGTCAAGGAGGTAATTTGTTCAGCCTTATGCAGAAGAGAGAGTAAGTATCATTATTGCCCCTCTGTTGTGACGATTCCTTCTGTATGTTGTGCTGAAATTTACATTAACTACCCACTACAATAAATTATAACACGTTATAATTCAATATTAATTTTCAATAATATGGCTTTATTGATTATTGACTTTTGTCTCCAGCCACCAAAGTATAGGTATCACAATTAATCTTTTTAAAAAGAAAACATCATCTCGACTTTACCGAGTAAACATAGATCTGTCTAAAGAACAAAACATATATGTTGTTATTTAACCAATATTACGCTATAATAAAATACATCAGTTATTACATAATTCTTATTAATTCCCCAGGGTTCAGGGTGAAGTCTTTGTGTTATGAGAGTGTCAGAAATGGCTAATTGCTACGCTTTACAAATATCAAAAATTAATAAATAATTTTGTTTATTTTTCACATGTTACGTAGTTTCCGGAATTGCCGTAAGAGAGCAGCGTATTTGTTTACTTTTGAAAGAAACATATGATAAAATGAATATTTTTTGTTCTATTTCACTATTAAAAAACGAGTTTTCTTCTGGATTTATTACGAAAAATGTTTATATTACCTCGCTCCGTGTTGTCCTTACTGGATTGAAGTTTTATTCTGTGATGAGGTACGTCTTGCGTTATTATTTCCTTTTCATTTCGAGTATTTTCTGATTGTCTACTAGAAGTAGGCCGAACTATATTGGATCCTCAGAATGTTTTCATCCACTGGTTTTTAATGTATATCACCATTTAATTTGGATTCCTCAGGTATGATTAGTTAGTATTCACTTTGTTTATTACTCTTGCGTGAATTTCGCCTCCTCCAACGTCCAAAAAAGGTTATTTTTTTATAATTTTTGTCGCATCGTTTCTTCAACAACTCTGGTTCAGGTCAAAATTTTTATATCTTATTAACAATACTTGTTATTTTTCATCACTCTTAGTAACACATAGTATTTTTATTATGTAGGCAGTTTGTGATTATTATAAATTTATATTTTATTTATGGAAAAATAATTCCCTTCCATTCCGGTTTATTTACTAATTTAATTCACATAATATGTTTTGGTTAATTTTTTTATGACATTGTATATAAATATTTTATCATTTTATTATCATTAAATAAATTTATATATTATTTATTTAGTCTCGAATAGTGTTCATACCCGGTACTACTTCCTGTTGTCATTTCCTTCATAGGATTATTGTAATTTTATATTATCTTTGGTAGTTAAAATTTTTATGTCTTTTAAAATTAACCCTGGGTTTTCTTACAATCTAACACAATTATTTGAAATAATATAATATTAACTTGGGTATAACAAATTGTGGTTCATACAATATAAATTACAATAAATAAATAAAATTACAAAAATCAATTAGTATTATTACATACTACTTCCATAGTTTTATCCTAACCAAAACATACAGCACAGTTTAGTAATACATTAATTTCACTTTGGTTTTTCACCTCAATGGGTACACTAGAACTCACTTCGCACTATATACCACTCGAATTGTTTATTATGTGGAGTGATATAATTAAATTTTGAGCGAGCTTTAGTTCTACCCATTTCTGACTTTTATTCTCATGATTTACTTTATTGGGACCGGGTTATGTACCGTTACATAAAGCCCCCCCACTAGAACAAATTTATTTTAGTTCAACTCGTTGATAGAAATAAATTGTTGATTTGTTCAAGTCTCCTAATGGTCTTGACTTTGTTTTCATAATAGTGTTTCATTTCCGACTGATTATACACTCCCTTTATTTTATTATTGGTAATTGTTTTAATTTCGTAAGTATTATTACCCTTCACCTGGGTTATGAGGTAAGGGCCAGTATAAAGTAGCAATAGCTTCCGGGCGATACCCTCTATAGAACTGGGTAGTTGTCTATTTTTTATTAGTACTTTATCTCCCAACTGGTATGTATCCAATCTTCTCCTTTTTACCTGATCCCTTTTTTGTTGAAGTTCCACTTTATGTAACACTCTGTTGTGCATTTCCACTTGGTCGAATTCTACTCTCTCTCCTGAAGGGAAATTTATCAATGACATAATTTCTCTTGGTGGTGGTTTATCAAACATTATTTGATAAGGGCTAGTACCGATAGTGTCATGGTATGACCAATTAAGAAAAGTCTCGGCTGGTTCAATATACTGACTCCAGTTTTTATGTTCTTGATGACAATAGGTGCGTAGAATTCTGCCAACTTCCCTTAATACACGCTCAGCAGGATTGCTACTAGGGTGGTACACGGATGTCTTGTACGTTCTTATTTGCCAATTTCTCAATTCTTCCTTCCACCTTTTCCCCCGAAATTGCGTTCCATGATCCGTTATAATCATTTCCGGTCTTCCCACCTCAGGTAAGTATTTTTTTATAATTACTTCTAGAATTTTCTTCGTTGTAGCTCTACTAATAGCGTAGAGTTTTGTGTATTTTGTATAATGATCAAATAATATGATGATATATTTATATTTATGTCTTCCTCCACTTCTGGGAAAAGGTCTGCAGATATCCAAAAAAATCTTTTCAATTTTTTTATTAGATGTTATAGTAATCATGGCGCCTGTTTTCTTCTCATTATTTACTTTTATAAGCTGACAAATGTTACAGGTTTTCACTATCTCTCTTACTCTTTTATTTATAGCTTTCACGTAACAATGTTCAGATAAAGCTTTAATAACCTTGAGTGATCCCATATGGCCATACCTTTCATGATAATCCTGAATCAATGCTACTTCTGTTGCTGCTGGTACATATATCTTCCAGACATGATCCTTAATGGTAGGACGAATAAAAAGGATCTCTTCATAAACACAAAAAAATTTCATTATTATAGGGTCATGTTGTAATATTCTTTCCTTAATTTTTGTTAATTTATTGTCACTTTGTTGATCGATTTTTATTTTATTAATTATATCTTGTAACTCCTTTGCCATCTTAATTATGTGATATATTTTTCCAATGCTTTCTGGTTCTATTTCACAAGTTCCTTTTTCAAGGTTAATCCGGGATAATCGGTCTGCTATTACATTCTTCTTACCTGGAATATATTCCCAGTCTAAATTATATTCTTGAAGTATTAATGCCCATCTAGTAAGTCTGCCGTGATTAAGTTTACAATTCTTTAAAAATGAAATTGATCTGTGATCAGTTCTGATAGTCACTGGGTATCCCAAAATAAATGTTCGAAATTTTATACATGAGAACACAACACTCAGCAGTTCTTTTTCAGTTACTGTATAGTTTCTCTCACAACTGCTTAGTACTCTGCTTGCAAAACTGATAACTCCATGATTTCCTTCTTCATCTTCCTGATATAGCTCACTCCCAAGGCTAATGTTGCTAGCATCACAATTTATGAAAAAACGTTTATTAAAATTTGGGTGATGTAACATAATGCAGTCAAGAAATTTATTTTTTACTATCTGGAAATTATTATCTTCACTTTCTTCCCATTTCCACTTGTTTTTCTTTGAAAGTAAATATTGAAATTGAGCTGTTATTTCTGAATAACTCTGTTGAAATTTTCTATAATAGTTGCATATCCCCAAAAAGGATTGTAATTGTTTCAAGTTTCTGGGTTTGGGAAAATCTTGAATAGCCTTTACTTTTTCAGGAGATGGTTTAATTCCCGTAGCAGATAAAATGAACCCTAAAAATGGTAGTTCATGGGTGATAAACTTAGATTTATCCAGTTTTAAAGTTATATTATGTTGCAAAAGTTTATCTAACACTGTTTCCACTCGGTTACAATGCTCCTCCCAAGTACAAGACGTAATTAGTATGTCATCCACATATATTGTAGTAAAATCTAAAACTTCCTTACCCAAAATTTGGTCCATGCATTGAATGAACACAGCCACAGAATTTACCAATCCAAAAGGCAAACGCTTAAAATGATAATTTCGTCCTTCGAATATGAAAGCAACATATTGTCTGCTGTTAGGGTGCAATTCTATTTGCCAGTATCCACAGACTGCATCCCAAGTACTCATGTACTTGCATCCAAAAAATCTCTTCATAATCTCCTCAATCTCACCTGGAGATGTGCGATCGTTAATGAGCATTTTATTCAACTCCC
Source organism: Magicicada septendecula (assembly GCA_034769895.1). NCBI lineage: Eukaryota > Metazoa > Arthropoda > Insecta > Hemiptera > Cicadidae > Magicicada > Magicicada septendecula. Next base: position 54,328,752 of record CM068375.1, on the reverse strand, counting down.
GAGCATCGAGACATAGTCTAACTTGACCATCTTTCTTCGGTATAGCCACCAATGGGTTAGTATATGGAGAGTTACTTCTTTCAATTATGTCTTCTAATATCATTCTTTGAATTTCTTTCCTTGCTGCCTCTTTCAAAGCTTGAGCAATAGGGTATGATCGTTTATTAAAATTTACATTTTCTTTAAATTTTAGTTCACACAAGAAGTTTTTAGCTTTTCCTGGTGATTCTGAGAATACTGGTTTATATTTATTATAAATTTTTATAAGTTGTTGTTTCTGTTCTATACTAATTATTTCCGGTGCCTGCCTATTCTGAAACTCCATTATTTCTTCTATCTTCTCTTTCCAAATCTTTGATTCTGTTACTTCTATATTATTACCTAGGGTTAATCTATTATTCTCCCTAACAAAAAATGAGCTCGGACACTGAGGGGCACTTTGGCTACCAATTATCTCAGCCGTTAACTCACCATTTTCTGTGCTCAAGGTTACTATACCCCTGGCCAGATTTATAATTGCAGTGTGTCGCCGTAGCATATCACACCCTATTAACACCCTAAATGGTAGCCTTTTCGCTACTAAAAATCCCATAGGTATTCCTATTCCATTAGTGGTAACATTCAAAGACACTTGTTTTTTGATTGTTTTATTTTGTTTCCCGGTAGCACCAACAATTGTTAAATTGTTAATTGGTAAAGTAGGTATTCTCTCAGTAGTTAACTCAGTAATACGATCTAATTCTAATTGATCAATAATTGAAATATTGGCCCCTGTATCAACCATGGCCTCTGCTGACACTCCATTTAATTTTATTTGTATATAGACTTGGCCTCTGCTGACACTCCATTTAATTTTATTTGTATATAGACTATGTCATTGTTCGGTGATGACTCTTTGATTACTCTTTCTTCCATTAACTCGGACTGTATATTTTTTAGAAAATTATTTCTGATAATGGTTATTGGTTTATTCAAATTATTATTATAATTGGGTGTATGGTAAATTCTGTGCCCTGTTGTTTCTAGCAGTGACGGGCAATCACATCTTCTCACTGCTGGTACCCGTTTCCCCTATTTATATCATTACTATTGGTTGCTTCAACATTTTCATTATGTTGAATGTTGTTTATCGGTATCCTTTCTTCATCCCTCTCTCTGGATCTAGGTTGATCGATGTTCATACTCCTTGGTGGACCTTCGTCTCTATGATAATAATCCTGTCTGTAATTCTGTCGATTATTATTAGACCATCTTCCGCGATATCTGTTATTGAAATAACTGTTGTTAGCATGTACATAATTAACTCGGGGCCGATTCTCTCTTGGTGGTTCATTCCTCCGCTCCTCGGTATTCCCTGACCTCCATCTACTTCTCCTATAATAAGATTCCTGTTCATAATTTTCTAGCAGCGTTTCCATGCCTCCGATAGTTTTGATTTGTCCACTCAAGCGTGCACTGATGATCTTTTCTTCAAAATGATACGCCATTTTGGTCACTAGACACTCTTCAGGTATCTTAGGGTCTAGATACTTGGCGATACACACCTTCCCTAAAAAGTAAGCAGTAGGTGTTTGTCCCACTGTACGGTCATACCTACCATGACAGATATCGTCCCTAATAATGTTTTGTACTGATTCTGACCAGTACTTAAGTTTGAACATAGTTTTGAAACCCTCATAATCACACACCTCGTTCCTAATTGCTGTCCACCAATTATCATTGATATTTTTGAACGATTCGTCTAATAGACCTTTTATCATATTCCATCGATTCTCCTTTGATCTGTTCAAAATTTCATCTACTCTCCCTAAAAATTCAAGTGGGTTTCTGCGATAATCCCGAAAGTTTACACTTTCCTTATTGTCTGGATAAACATGATGACTGCTGCATGCAGATCTAGCACTTATTCTCTCTACATCACATTGAAAATTGGTTTGTATTTGTTGCAAACTATCTAATTTCTCTGCTTGGCTATCACATTGATTTTTTACATTCTCTACAGTTTTATGAAACTCTGAAAATTTACCGTTTAGACTGCTTTTAATGTTATCTAACTGGTCATTGTTTTCTTGTCGTATGGCCATTACACGAACTTGATTATCTTGTTCTTCTTTTTCCATTCGTGCCTCAACTCCAATTTTAATTAGTTCCATCTTCTCTTCAGTTGTATCTAATCTTTGGTTAGTTTCTACTAATTTCTTCTCTGCCTCTTCCTTATATGCCTCTACTCTTTGGCTTAACGTATTATTGACCAGTTCAATTTTACCTTCTAGATTTTCTCTTAATTCTTTATTGAAATTCTCCATCTTACCCTCAATTTGTTTTAAATTCTCATTATTCTCTTCAAATTTTGCATTCATCTCTTCTCTTTGCCCTTCAACCGCTTCCTTCAGTTCATGGTATCGTTCATTCATAGTTTGTTTTAAGTTTTCCTCCTGTTTCTTAAAATTCTCCTTATTTTCCTCATTGGTTTGTTTCAAGGCTTCCTCCTGTTTTCTAAAATTTTCATCTATTTTGTCAAATTTTTTCTCCTGTCTCCTAAAATTTTCTTTATTTTCCTCATTGGTTCGCTTATTATCTTCCTTCTGTTCCTTAAATTGTTCTGCCATAAATTTCATCATGTCTTGCCAATTAGGTTCTTCTCTGGCTACCGCTTTGTCTGGTTGGTCCCCTTGGGCATCCTCTTCTATTATTTCCGTTTCCGTATCCATAACTACTTCGGTTTCTTCTTTATCACCTGTCTGTTGGTCCATTTCACTGTCCGTGACTAACTCTATTTCTTGTTCCTGTCCACCTTCTTCAGTCTCCTTTTCTTCTGCCCTCTTCTTCGATTTTCCTCGGGTATTAGGCATTTCTTGTTTTCTCATAACTGCCAACGATAATTAGATTTTTTTATATATATTTTTATTAAATATCAAAATTCTTTTCTAATTACCGCCCTTTTACGTTGAGCGCCAATTCTGTAACGTACCGCTTTTTTAGAGGCACTTTACCACTTACGAGTGTATTGCAAGTTATATCGAGCTTCGTTAATTCCGCCCCACAGTTGTACGCCCATTCTGTAACGTACCGCTTTTTTCGTGAGGTGTAGTAGAGTTATATTGTATGCCTCATGCAGTATGCGTCACTTTTGAATTATACTAACTGACGTTTTAAACGGTATAAATAAAGGATTTTGTTTATCTTGTTTTACTCAATCTAAAAGAAATCGAGAGTGTGTGATTTGGGGTCAAGGAGGTAATTTGTTCAGCCTTATGCAGAAGAGAGAGTAAGTATCATTATTGCCCCTCTGTTGTGACGATTCCTTCTGTATGTTGTGCTGAAATTTTCATTAACTACCCACTACAATAAATTATAACACGTTATAATTCAATATTAATTTTCAATAATATGGCTTTATTGATTATTGACTTTTGTCTCCAGCCACCAAAGTATAGGTATCACAATTAATCTTTTTAAAAAGAAAACATCATCTCGACTTTACCGAGTAAACATAGATCTGTCTAAAGAACAAAACATATATGTTGTTATTTAACCAATATTACGCTATAATAAAATACATCAGTTATTACATAATTCTTATTAATTCCCCAGGGTTCAGGGTGAAGTCTTTGTGTTATGAGAGTGTCAGAAATGGCTAATTGCTACGCTTTACAAATATCAAAAATTAATAAATAATTTTGTTTATTTTTCACATGTTACGTAGTTTCCGGAATTGCCGTAAGAGAGCAGCGTATTTGTTTACTTTTGAAAGAAACATATGATAAAATGAATATTTTTTGTTCTATTTCACTATTAAAAAACGAGTTTTCTTCTGGATTTATTACGAAAAATGTTTATATTACCTCGCTCTGTGTTGTCCTTACTGGATTGAAGTTTTATTCTGTGATGAGGTACGTCTTGCGTTATTATTTCCTTTTCATTTCGAGTATTTTCTGATTGTCTACTAGAAGTAGGCCGAACTATATTGGATCCTCAGAATGTTTTCATCCACTGGTTTTTAATGTATATCACCATTTAATTTGGATTCCTCAGGTATGATTAGTTAGTATTCACTTTGTTTATTACTCTTGCGTGAATTTCGCCTCCTCCAACGTCCAAAAAAGGTTATTTTTTTATCATTTTTGTCGCATCGTTTCTTCAACAACTCTGGTTCAGGTCAAAATTTTTATATCTTATAACAATACTTGTTATTTTTCATCACTCTTAGTAACACATAGTATTTTTATTATGTAGGCAGTTTGTGATTATTATAAATTTATATTTTATTTATGGAAAAATAATTCCCTTCCATTCCGGTTTATTTACTAATTTAATTCACATAATATGTTTTGGTTAATTTTTTTATGACATTGTATATAAATATTTTATCATTTTATTATCATTAAATAAATTTATATATTATTTATTTAGTCTCGAATAGTGTTCATACCCGGTACTACTTCCTGTTGTCATTTCCTTCATAGGATTATTGTAATTTTATATTATCTTTGGTAGTTAAAATTTTTATGTCTTTTAAAATTAACCCTGGGTTTTCTTACAATCTAACACAATTATTTGAAATAATATAATATTAACTTGGGTATAACAAATTGTGGTTCATACAATATAAATTACAATAAATAAATAAAATTACAAAAATCAATTAGTATTATTACATACTACTTCCATAGTTTTATCCTATCCAAAACATACAGCACAGTTTAGTAATACATTAATTTCACTTTGGTTTTTCACCTCAATGGGTACACTAGAACTCACTTCGCACTATATACCACTCGAATTGTTTATTATGTGGAGTGATATAATTAAATTTTGAGCGAGCTTTAGTTCTACCCATTTCTGACTTTTATTCTCATGATTTACTTTATTGGGACCGGGTTATGTACCGTTACAATATTCATACTGGTTATTTAAGGTTGGTTTGATTATGACCAAACTAAGAAAATACAATAGTTATGGTTTTATTTACCATATTTAAGGTAATTATAAAATGTACCATGATTGTACCATTACAATATATTATTCTTCACCTTGTACAATGTCAAGTGAATTACAACACATTTATTTTGACAAGTGTCAGTGAAAAAGACGTGTTGATGTGTTACATTATCCACTCATATTTCAGTATATTAGGTAACTCTTTTTTATGAATTGTCTTGGTCAATAGTTAGGGATTTAAGACATTTGTGCCAGCTTTTTTTTATTAACTGCGATTTTTCATTGTTTTTATTTTTAATTAGTAAAGTTGTGTTAATGGTTATGATCACAAACAGAAATAACACTGTTGCACACCACTATAGACAAAAATATAGTTTGATGACAATAATAATGAAGAGTTACAGTTTCTTAGAGTTTTCTAATTAATTACAGTTTAAGAACGATGAAACCAAACAGAGCAATTACTGGTGTCCAGTCCAACACTTTGAAGTTTATTGGAAAGAAGGATGGAAATGGTTTAGTGTGAACACCACAGAAAACACGATTTCTTTGCTCAATCAGCTGCCGGCAATGTCATTTGACTTTAAAATACGAGCATTGACTCGCAATGGTTACACTTCATACTCGTCGACTGCACACGTGTCCACTCCTTCTCCCAGTGAGTAAACAGTTATATATTTGGATGTTATGTTAATTAAATACCTTTGTTAATTAATCTAAAAACCTGTAACCAGGCTAGATTTCCACATACTTCTTTGATACTCATTACAAATTGATTGGAAAACAATAGTGTTTATATGAGGTGTGTTACTTAAGAGTGTCCATTTTGAAATTACCAATGGCTGAAGCAGAAAATTGTCAGTTTTGAGTCATCAGATATACGAGTATGAATGATTGGTGTGTGAATGATTTACGATGAGAGCTACATCAGATAATCCTGCCGACTATGGGTTTCTCATTGTGAACATTTTGTTAGCAAAGAACTGCAGTACTGATGAATTTCACAGGCAATTGTACAAAGTTCATGAGCCAGATGTTATGAGTGAAAATAAAGGTAGACAAATAAAGGTATTGTTTATTTACAAAATGATTAACGATGAACGTTTAAGATTTGTTTGCGATGAAGAACATAGTGCAATGAGATGGTTTAATAGAAAAAGAGAATGCAAAAGATTTGTTAAAATTAGCAATTTAAGGTTTCAGAATTGTACTTCTTTTTCCTAACATTTTGCTGTCAGAGTAATTTATGACACTGTGTCAGAGAAATGTGGGTACAATAAAGTTGTGTCCAAATGGATGACAAAAATGTTAATTGTTATAAGCAAACAGAAAGACCAGGTTTCAGCTTAGACTTTTGTAACCATTTTTACTGGCGATAAATCCTGAATTCTCTACAGTAATATTGAGTAAACACAACAGGTAACAATCATCTTCTCTCAAAGCAAATAGACACAGATAGGTCAGAGGCTGACAGAGACAACACTGGAATAGGAATCTATCCATCCCTGTTTTCACACCACCTCCCTGTGGGCCTGTACAAAACAAACTTTGATGCAGAGATTGAGGCCATATCATGGGCTCTTCTGGCGGTACTGAACTGCCCTCACAAATACCAAAATGTGGTTATACTGACAGATTCAAAGGCAGCAATACAGGCTGTATCTTCATACAGAACAGTTTCCAGCAAACCTGTTAGAGACGCACAACAGATGCTAAAAACTTTACAGAAGCTAAAAATAAACATAATTCTGCATTGGATCCCTCCAAATGTGGGAATACCAGGGAATGAGGTGGCAAAAGACAACCTAGCAAAGAAAGGTACCTCTCTACACATACCCTGGGGTGTACCTGCTATCATCGCCACAGAAAACTTACTCGAAAGAACATCTAGAAAAAAACAAGAGTAACTGATCAAGAACATCAATAGTGACAAGATGTGGAAAAACATAGATACAGCTTGGGAGAAAAAAATCATATGTAGGAGGTACTCTGTCTCTTCATTTTGTCTCAATACCAGACACGATTGCCTTCCTGCCCACCTCAGCCAAACAAAGTTTACTCCTCTGAAAGATGCACACTATGCCATGAGCCAAACTCCAGGATGGATACCGAACACCTTCTCCACTGCCAGAAACTTGATGCAAGTCTGCGAGCTGCAGGAAACATCACACAACTGTATTTTGATGGCAGAAAGCCGATGGACTGGAGTCCGGGCTAGCCACAAGAAACAACAACAACAATAGAAATGAATAAACACAAGGATAACATCAACAGAGAAGCAGCAACGCTCAGCATGACTTGGTACCCTTTACTTTCTGGCTTGATTGTACGGGAGTTGCCTGACCGCACAAATAATGCATGCGGCCTAACACCTACAGGGCAGGGTCCACTTGCCGCCACTTCTACACTATATAACTGGGTTCGCTTACCAGCCTCATCGTCACAGAGACCTGAGAATACTCATTGTAATATGAGTGAAATGTTGATGTACAAGATATTTTGATGCAATACAGACTGGAAGAACATAATTAGTTGATTCATAAACATATAATTAGTTGATTTTTTGGGGGGGGTGGAATATATCAAGAAGACGTGTAAACTTTATTGTAATCAATGAGAGTGGAGTCCATTGTGTACACTTGATGACAGTTAATCTGGGCTTTCCTACAGATAGTGTAATTCAGTAATGAACTTCCATGCTAATATTATTCACAATTATAATAATAAGTTTATAATCTTCTTCTTTGCAGGATTAGATGTCTATATCTGACAACACTACTAAGGTCTCCCTATGTCTCCTTTCTCTTTAGGCTTATAATTTAAACTCTACTTATGGAGTCACTCCTTCTCCATTCTGCTTGTACATCTTAATTATAATTTTAAAAGTCATATCTTCTGCTTCTTCTCTCACAAGCAGTAGATTGACCTGTTGTGGATTCATGATTGTCCATCTTCTTTTCATGTACCATTATTTCTTGTCAAAAAGGGTGTGTGATGCAAACATATGCTTTCATAGAAGAGAAATGCACCAGCCTCTCCACCCCAACTCCACTCTCACCTACACGTTGGTTGGCCCTGTTACGCCGAGTAATCCACTCCAAGGTTGTGATAACCAATCCCTTCAGTGGAGTGGATTGGTAAGCAAACGAGAGATGGGGGTTCTGTCAGGACAGCCTTAGGGGTATCCTGGGTCCTGGCCGGGGCAGAATGGTGCACATTGGCAGCAGGGTGTGCATCTAGTGTGGAGGCGAAGGAGGCTATAGTAGCCCAATGGCTGCACACATGGCCTGAGTCAGTTAGCCTACTGCGACCGGGTAGAGAGAGCTCATCAGCTGAGGTGAAAGCAACTCTATAGGGGAAGAGCACCCCGAAATCAAAGTTCCTGGTCCTCCAGGTTGGGGGTTGGATTGGAGAATTCACATAGCCCATCTGTAAAACTTTTATGTGCAGAAACCTGTCAGTTTCTTTTGCCAGCCAGTTTTTAACAGGGACAACTGGCAGAGGCTGTTAAAGGAGACCTTGACTCATAATAGGTTGTTGCGCCGCTGAAGAAGAAGAAGATTATTTCTTCTCACCCTGGGTCTACAAAACAGGATTTGTTCTGGCAATTCTACATCCTTTGTTCTTAGTACAGGATCCTTCCCCCTTAATCTACATTATTTGATATTTTATTTAAATTATAAATTTGAAGTCTGAAATCAGTGGCGTAACTGCCAGGCCTGCAGGAACCGCGCAAACATCTCCCTTAATTATTTACAAACGGGTGTAAACCATTGAACTTAATTAAACTAAAATTCCCCACATGTATTTAACATGTTTTTTAATTTGAATACTGAATATAATTTATTTAATTTTATATAATACATTAATCCATATTTCACAAATATATGTACTTATTTACTGTTATTTTACCAATGATGTACTTTGATAGTATAAATTACTTGGTTAACGCACAATAGACCGACAGTTAAGAATGCACCAAGCTGAAATTAATTAAGAATTGTCTGCACCACAGAATGTCTAAAAACAGGCTGAGAGAACTTATTGTAGGCCTACTAAGTTTGGTAAATGAAATTGCTAGATCAATTGACAATAATGAAATAATAATCACTTTTGTGACTCACAATACAGTAAGATCATGATAGTTTAAAGTGGAAGAAAACTAAATTAAAATTACTTGAATTTCATAGTACTATTTCTTTTTTTATATTATTAACATTGGTATCTTTTTATTTTGTCTAAAAATCTTCAAAATACGTTTGCATTATTACTCTGTACTAAGTAATGCTTTAACATATAAAAATTGTATGTTTGTAAAATAAAATTTCTTTATCAAAATGTTTTTCTATAACACCAATGACATTTTATTAGTCCTATAATAAAATTATTGTAAATTATAAGGTCATAAGCACATGACAGAAAGTTTAAAAGGTAATACACCTATGCATTTTTGGATTGTTTAAAAACATAACATTAGCTAATAAAGTGTATGATATACAATTTAATTTAAATATTCACTGTCTTCATAAATTTAAATTTAATAAAATTTGTACTTTCATCAAGATCCATAGTCCAATGTCAAAATTCAAAAGAATTCAAAATTCAAAATGTCAAGAGTTCAACATAGTTCAACTAATGACATGTCTCATTATCAGACCAGTATTTTTTTACATTGATCAAATACATAAAAGATTCTAAATAATGAATCAAACTATTTAATGAAAGAAAAGTTATTTTATTACTTGAGTATACATTATACAAGAATTAATATTTATTCTGTTTATGTTATGTAAACATAAGAAACAAAAACGTGAATTGAGGAATGGTAAAAGGGGGGCCTGTAAAGAATTCTTTCAGGGAGGGGGGCAGAAAAAAAGCATTACGCCACTGTCCCTAATTACAACCCTTTCAAGTCTATCCCTTATTTTTATCCCCAGAACTAATCGTATAAATCTGAGCCTTTATGTACACAGGAACAGATCAACACAAAACTAAAATCTGGAGATATTCTTAAAGAAACCGTTAACAAACAAGTTAGACAATGGTGTCATACCTTCTGCATACTTCCAAACATATATTTAGACAACACTCTGAAGGAATGATTACAATGGCTTGTAAATTTTAATATTGAAGACATTTTAATAAAGAAACAAATTTTATCAAAACCCTTATGCTTGCTAACAAACAACTTATTAATTACTGACGTTGAAGACAACTTTCAAAGAGCTTTGCATGAATTATATAAAAGAGCAAATCCCTATAATGCTGAAACATTGATAAACAAAACCAAGTCAGTAGCATTTCATAGCTTCTGAAACAATATCTTTAGAATCGTCAGCTGTGACAAGTCATAGTTTATAAGTTATATACAATAGTAACTACTCACAGCTCCTCCTCTTCCTCCTCTACAGCCCAACATCAGTCCAGGCTTCCAGCACCAATCTTGTCCAATGTCTGATGTCCATTGCCATTTCAGAATAATCCTTCACATCCATTCTTCTTAGATCTTCCACCACATCGCCCAACCAGCTTATCCCAGGTCACCCCGTTTTTGTGCTTTTATAGACATAGCGCCCTCAGCATTTTTTTTTTTTTTTTGGCATATGATGATCATCCATATGTTCTAGGTGACCTAGCCTTGTATTTGTTGAGCATTTATGAATCTTGCGATGTCCTCATGATTCAACAGCTCATCTAGCTCCCTATTCACAGCTACATTAACTTTAAGAATTAATGTAAAGAAACATTACTGTGCTAATTGACTTCTCACACAAAGTCACCAGCAGTGGAACGGAGGAAGTTTAGTTTGCCACTCTTATGCTATTTTCTATTTTTTTTTTTCAGCAATTAATACAGATCCAGTGAAAAATTTAACGGTAAGCGAGGTGGACAGTACCAGTGCAGTATTACATTGGCAGCCTCTGCTAATGGACAGCGAAATCACGTACATCATCGAGTATAAGGTTAACTCTTTCACTTTATATTCTATATCGTAACTTACAAAGTTACTGAAGTTTTATTTGCTAAGTTTGTTGAGTTTTGTGCTAGGATAAAAAAAAAACATACGCAGTTGACGTCTTTAAAAAGTACTGGTAGTGTTATGGTTACCAAAATAATACCTGACATACTGGTACTAGTTGTTCAATCATTTTAAAAATTAGAACAAGAAACTCATGTTAAAAAAAAAAGGTTCCTGTACTCTTTTTAAACTAGAAATATTAGTACTCGGTATCAAATTAAAAATTCATGTATGCGATTTTGACACTTGGCAACATACTAAAAGACAGAAAGTGACAGAATTTAGTATTAATTAAGTCTAATATAATGGAATACAAATAAAAAAATTTTATATAGTTTTATTGTAAATTTCAGTGTATATTTCATCCAGCTTGCCAGAAGGACTGTAGTGGCAGCACTGGTGAAGTCTCTACAACCCGTACGCACTTCAAACTTGTTGATTTGCTTCCATTTTCCCAATATTTTGTCACAGTATATCCAATTTTGGGGCCCAAGAATAGCAGCCCAAACGTGATATTTGGGACAACTATGGGAGGTAAGTGTTTCAATGTTATTTTTTATAAATTGATTTTTGGACTACAACTGGCATTCAGGAAATGTGACAAAAAATAATTATTATATTTTGAATTGTTATCTAAGAATTCTGTTATGCCTGCATTGATGTGTCTGTTTTTCGAATAGATTTGTTGTTAGAAAGACTGCGTAATTTAGTTATCACATAGCGTATAAGTCATACTAGTAAGCTCCATCAATTGCAGAACTCACTCACTGTTCTGAACAAGGTACAGTTATTATTGGATAAATTTTGATATTAGATAATTTTTCAGTTATCAGAAAAATCCAGCTTACACTCCTATTTTTTGATTAGTAGTATAACAGTTGTAGAGTAATCATACAATAAACATTAAGATTCCATAACAACCGGCTAAATTTTTACCATTTTTCAAATTTTTGAAACCATTTTTTTGCCCTGTGATCAAAAGACTTTGAAATTCCCAGAACTGTACACTACTTTCAGATTCTGGTTAAAATTCTCTTTAATATATCCCACACAGAATTTGTGATTTTATAATACTTTTGTCCAACATTTTGGGCCGTGGCATCCAAAAATTTTGAAATGTCCAAACCATAACAATAATTATATATATATATATATATACATATATATATATATATTACATTTAATATATTGTCACCGGACAAAAGGCTTGCCGCATGACAAATGGCGCCAATCGTACACTCTAGTTATTTTGGTGGCCCTAAAAAGGACCGAGTGGCGAGAACTGTGATGTTGGTCGTGCCGCGCTGAGGTGTTCGGCGGCTGCGCCCGCTGATCGTGGCGTACTGCAGTCCTCCTCTTCTTTCGGCATCGGTTGTAGAGTCGGCTGCCGGCCCAGCGAAATCCATCGCTGGCGCGGAACTGGAGGGCGAAGACGCAAGAACGCCGGTTCTATTCTTCGGCCGTTCCTTCCGGCTGACTCCGCGCCGATGTCGTCCGAGAGAGGTGAGGAGATGAAGTGCGTCTGATGGCGTGGCGATGAAGAGTGCGTAAAATTTTCTGCCGGCCCGGGTTTTATTATCTAACCGGCATCGCTGATTGGCTAGCTCCGAACACGAAGTTGGTCACGTCTCGGAGGCTGCTGATGCCGGATTGGCTCGCTCCGAGCACGTAGTTGGTCACGTCTCGGCCGCTGGTAACGGAGAGCAGATGTTCGCATATCGCCACAACTCCCCCGGGTCTTGAATGCTCTCCGGTACCCAGCCTACTGCTCTTCTCCGGATGTTGTAGAGGTGTCTGTTGGGCGCCATGTTGATTGGTGTGCCGGCTGGTAGCTCGCTGGCGTGGCTGGATCTTGCATCCGCAAGATGATCGTCGCCCCACGTTGGGCGCCACTTGTCACCGGACAAAAGGCTTGCCGCATGACAAATGGCGCCAATCGTACACTCTAGTTATTTTGGTGGCCCTAAAAAGGACCGAGTGGCGAGAACTGTGATGTTGGTCGTGCCGCGCTGAGGTGTTCGGCGGCTGCGCCCGCTGATCGTGGCGTACTGCAGTCCTCCTCTTCTTTCGGCATCGGTTGTAGAGTCGGCTGCCGGCCCAGCGAAATCCATCGCTGGCGCGGAACTGGAGGGCGAAGACGCAAGAACGCCGGTTCTATTCTTCGGCCGTTCCTTCCGGCTGACTCCGCGCCGATGTCGTCCGAGAGAGGTGAGGAGATGAAGTGCGTCTGATGGCGTGGCGATGAAGAGTGCGTAAAATTTTTTTTTTTTTTTTTTTTTTTTTTTTTTTGCTGTTTGAGACCGACCAGTATGGTCGGACTCGGGCTGTTTTGGAGACGAGCTCCCTTCAGCCGTGTGGATAAGGGGTTTTTGGGGGGACGTACGCCAGACGATCGGAGCGCAGAGAAGGTGGAGGCACTTAGTTGGGAGAGTACTGTTTGTTGGTTATATTGTGTGAGGTGTAGTGTGTAGCCATACTCGAGAGGGAGAGGTAGATGGATGTGGCCGTTATAATGTTTCTGGGGCATCTTTATTTATGCATTTTGTTTATTTAGTGTATTTCTTCTTCATATTGTTCTGCGACGTTCTTGCAGGGGGGGGGGCCAAGACTGGGACGTGTGACGCTGGTCGCCAAAGCTGTTGGGTGGCGACAGGGAGCCGTCAAGGGAGGCGGAAGGAACAGATTCGGGTTATGTTCGGGTACGTAAGTGTGGGGAACTAGAGTGTGTGTTTACTGTGAAGAGAAGATAGTGTTTATCGCGTGTTGGGTATTGAGGCTGCTTTAGGAAGACAGGTCGCTACTGCCTGGGAGAGATAAGTCCGTGGCGGGGAAAAGGTATGTGTTCCTGCTTAAACAGGTCTGTGTCGTTGACGCCGGCGTGGTTGGAGGCGAGGGGGAGGACCATTGGCTATTGCGAGGAGGCGATTTAGTAAGTAGGAAGGTCGGCTTGTATTGCGGGTGTTTCTATTAATTGACGGGACTATTGTTTGAATGGAATTGCGGCGGGAGGCTGTGCGGGAATACTTCCAGTTGAGTTTAACAAGGAAGGAATCAAGGTCAGGGAAGCGGGTGTTAAGCGCATACAGGGCGGCATTGGAAGTCTTCGTCAGGCGTGGTCGGCGGTATATGAGTCTTAGGGCCCGTCGTTCTGTGAGACGGTGAAGATCGAGGGAGGCTGGAGAGGCAGTAAGGAGAACTGGGTGTGCATATGTGAGGATGGGTCGGATACATGTAGTATAGATTCGGCCTAGTAAGTCGCTGGAGCAGTGGTTTAGTCGGCTGAGGGTTCTGAGAGAACGGAGGCGGGTACGGGCGATGGTAGTTGTGCGTTTGATGTGTGGTCGCCAGGTAAGTTTGGAGTCAAGCGTGACGCCTAGATATTGGCAATCACGCTTCGGGCGTACTGATGATGGGCCAACGCGGACGGGCGTTGTATAGAAATGCGACATGTTGCGTCCAGTGGAGTTGAAAACACAGAGTTGGGTCTTGTCCGCGTTTACAGTTATTCGCCAAGTATTGCAGTAGGCGAAGAAAGGTTCTAGGATTTGCTGTAATTTGATTGGGATCTGCCGGTGTGCGCCTGCTGAGACCCAGTAGGCAGTATCGTCGGCGTACTGGGCTAGGCCTGCAGATGGGTAAGGTAGAGTAGGCGGAGGGGGAGGGGTGTCTTTCGTAAAGATGATATAGAGTAGCGGGCTAATGGCGGAGCCTTGGGGGACACCGGCGTGAAGGCTGAAGGGTGCCGAGAGATGCTGACGGACTCGGACTTGTGCCGTGCGGCCATCCAGGAACTGGGAAAGCCATTTGACGATGGTAGGGGGAAAGTGACATCCGAGGATCTTAAAACGGAGGCCATTGTGCCGGCCCGGGTTTTATTATCTAACCGGCATCGCTGATTGGCTAGCTCCGAACACGAAGTTGGTCACGTCTCGGAGGCTGCTGATGCCGGATTGGCTCGCTCCGAGCACGTAGTTGGTCACGTCTCGGCCGCTGGTAACGGAGAGCAGATGTTCGCATATCGCCACAATATATATATTACAAAATACATATAACATGTTCCAAATAGAAAAATAACATCTTGAGGTAAATTTATGTATAACTATTAAATGTATTATATACATCAAGAAACGGACTGTAGCAGAAAGTGATTGAAATATATATATTGTAAGAAAACGACCTTTTTAGGTGGCTGTCTTCTTCCTTAAATACCCAGCGTTGGGTTCGTCACTTTGTAAGAAGACCCTATATATGACTGTAATCAAATCAAATCCCACTGTTTGGGCTAGCCACTAGGTCACCAGACCGCTGTATGCCGGTCGTTACAAAAGAATAAAAATAAAATGGAAAATTCAATAATAATAGAATTTTCAAATAATAAAATAATTTTGTTTATGTTTAAGAGGTATGTATAATAGATCAATCTGTGTTTTAAAAGATTCTGGTAAAATTTTAGTAACAGGTAGGTATTTATTGACCGTCGAGCACTTCTTGAAGATTTGCACCAAGTCTGGAGTTAAATAGATTAACTCCAGGTAATAATCGATTGGTGACTTTCCTTACTGGTCCAATATCTTGTTCAAAATAGAGTATATTCTTTTCACTTAATACCTTCAGCCTTATAAATACCCTTAAATTACCCTGTGAAATAAGTACAGATACAAAATAATAGAAATATAAAGATTTATTGACAATTTTAAATAAATAATCGATATTTTATCGATGGAGAGCAATTATCGACTCTGTCTCAGGAATTATCGATTGTCATACAGAACAAAATTTTATGTTATATTATATTAAAGACAGGTTCTTTGAGCGATTAAGAATTAATAGTCAGAGAAGGGTGACGAGAAAGTATAACATTAACAGTTAACACATATAAATACAATAATTACTATTTAATAGTATTTAAATAATTCAAGTTATGATATTAGAATAAATGTTTTGTCGAACCAATGAAGACTGCTGTGACGTCAGTAACTATGATGTAGTAGGCAGGTTTCGTTTTCAAGATGGCCGCTCCTTGGGTTGGTCTCGGCTATTGTATATGCGTCGAGTCAGAAAATTACTATAAAATTACCTTCTTCAAGGTCTAAAATGTCCCCGCACTGGTGTAATAAGTCTGTTAATCTATTTAGTGTATTCTGGTGAAGTGTTCAGTGTAAACTTGCGTTAGTTAGGTTATTTTCTATTTTGTTCAACTATTACGGTTAAGTTTTCAAGTTGCGGTTAGGTTTGTAGAGTAAATCAGTTGTAATATAATGTTTTACCGTTTACTGTCACTCGTATGGTGAAGTTAGAGGTTTGTTTTCACTATTGTCGTGAATGTTTTTATAGTATTGGCTTCAAAAAGTGTTTAATTTGTCTAACTCTCGTTCACTGATTTCAATGGCTAAAACGTTAGCTTCATGTTCGACTCGGTTTAAAGAACGTTTTTGTCACACACCTATTCAGCTTGATATTCAACAAAAGACTAATTAACTTGGTCATAAATCTTGCCCAGTTAATCCTTGAAAAAGTATTGTTAACATTTTTCGATTTCATACACATTAGAAAATATTACATTATATATGGAATTTTTCTATTTTATTCCTTACTTTTATGAATTATTAATCTTATTATTAGTTTAATCATCTTATTCCCTTTAAATTGATGTATTATAGTCCATATCTGTAGACATTTTGTAGAAATGAACAAATTTTGTTCACACTTTGGAAATATAGGCTCAAAATTGGATTTCCGTTTTTATATAAAATTCCTTCCATTTTAAATATTATTAATACTATTATAATAAATTTTAATTAGTCATATTTCTCTTCCTTTCCTTAAATACATATAAATTACACCTTTGAACTGGTTTTTTGTGTTAATTTGTAGATTTGATATTGCTCTTTAAAATTAATTAATTTATATATTTTGACAATTTACAAAATGTTAAGGTATTTTTCCTTATTGTCATTTTAATTCATAGGATCATTCCTAGTAGTAGTTAATTATGTTATCTTATATAAATCTGGGTAGTTTACAGGATTTATTAGTGAATTATACTATTTTATATTGGTTCTCTGATTTCACCAAATGGCCTAGATTTTAGAATTTTATATTTCTTTCTTTCTCAATAAATTAAACTTGATTCCTCCTCTGACTTTACATAATTACAATTATATGAAAATAACATGATCTATAACTTATTGTTTTGTGTAGTAGTTAATTAACACTACAATTATTAAAATAATTAATTATGAACATTGTTTAGTAATCTGCACAATTTAACATATTGCAGATACAGCTTAAACATATCTCTTTTAACTATTTTTGAGCTAACATAGCATACCTTTTAGAACATTACTACTGGTATGTAGGTTATTATTTATTAAACATAATTCTTTTTTAAAACACATAACATAAATCTTATTTTCTAATAAACCTTACAAATACATTTATTTAATACATTGATTTTAGGACTGTGAAAGAACAGTCTATTTGAACATGATACACTTATTCATACTATATTAGTGTCAGTCCTTTTTGGTTTAAATCATTATTATTGTGATTCCCCACATCAGTAAACATTAATTCCCATACTCTATTTATTATCATCCTTTTTTACAAAGGTCTTTTAAATAAGGATTTACATTAAAATAATAACATACTGGAAACCTTCCATTTTATTATTTTATTATGCTGTTTATTATTTAGATTTTAAAGTTGTGATATAGCATACTACTAAGTTATAGTATCACCAACTTTAAGTTTATTGCTTTTTTTTTAAAAAACACTTAAACAAATTCACTTTCACTGTTGGTTCTGATATTCTGAGTCTTATTATCTCAGACCAGACCTTTAGTCATCATGGACCGTTAAGACTAGTTTATTTTCTTTATTACACAATAGCTTTAGCCGGTGCACTTCTTATAACGCTATACAACACTTTAGTTTTCTCAATAATTACATTTTTATAAGATTTTGGGGATGTTATATTTTCTTTGGCATAGTTTTTGTGGGTTTGGGATTGATAGTAGTTTATATAATAATAGGTTTTACTACGGTGTTTCTTTCATACTATGTCTTCCTCTCCTCCTGTCTTCCTTCTTGTCCTTCTTCCTATCTTCCTTCTGGTATTCATTCTTGTCCCTCTACTAGTTTTCATTCTTGTCCCTCGTCTAGTCTTCACTCTTCTGTTCTTCTTTCCTCATTCTTGGGAACCAAGGTACTTGGTGTTATCACGACTGAGGTTTAGTTTGGAGTATTTAATTTCTTCACTGAACTGACTCTATTCTTCTATACAGGTTTCAGGGTATTGTTTTCTTCCTGTTCACAAACTTTATTCTTCCCTCTTCTTGTTTTTAGGGTATTTTGGTATTCACCACTCTTTGATTGAGTCTCTTTTTTCGGGATAATGTCTTATGTAACTGGTTTACTGCTCTGAGATTCCTGGGTAACTTACTGGTATTATACTATGAGTTGATGAGTTGCTTCAATACTTTCTTTGGTTTCTTTTAACAGTGGTTTTGATATATTATATAGTGAGGATTTTTATCTTATTGTGTTTCATTCCTCTGATTTATTTAAATGTCATTTATTATTATTACAACATTTGTTGATGTAATTAAATTTTATCATTTCATATGATTTACAATGTAGTGGATTTTCTGTCACGCTACAGAATGCCCTTCTCCAGAAGTAATTTTTTCAGACTATACTTGCTTTGTCTGAAACAATTGCTTATGATAATTATTCAAAGTTTGTTATTATTTTGGACTTCCTTCCATTTTAAAATTCTCTTATTTATATCTGAGTTTATATCACTCTCACTTGATCTTCCTTGATAGTAATAGTCTTCTGAGTTTCATATTTATTATTTCATTTTTATATTTCTTCTTAGTATTTTCTCCTTGGGATATTTTCTCCCTATCGTTCCCTACTTTGTGAGCTGGTTCAGTTCAGAGAGGCACTGTACGCTACTTTCCTCTGCTGTCCAATACTTCACACATATTTGAGTACAGAGGCAAATCATCTCTGCTCAAAAAATATATTAATCCTGCTGGAATTATCATCAGACAGATTAAAAAAAATTATTCAGAATAGTACACATTTGTTACTATTTAAAAAATATCTTTGGGATACTTCACTTATTACTTATTATACTTCTCAGAGATTTTAATATTTCTATCTCAGTTGTTCATCTGACTTATTATCCGGATGTTTCTTTCATTTGATATTATGGTAGGAAGCTCTTCTATTATTACCTTTTTATACTTTTATTATCATATAAATCTTTTGGTTATAAATTCTTTATTACCTTCTGGTTTTTTCATTATAATCTGCATTATTTGTAGTAGCATATCTTTGTGACATTTTTAGACTGTTTCTTGTTTCTTAAAATT
This sequence comes from Magicicada septendecula, assembly GCA_034769895.1. Classification (NCBI taxonomy): domain Eukaryota; kingdom Metazoa; phylum Arthropoda; class Insecta; order Hemiptera; family Cicadidae; genus Magicicada; species Magicicada septendecula. The sequence goes on along the minus strand of CM068375.1, from coordinate 54,309,408 downwards.
TCCACTTGTTCTATTTTCTAGAATTTTTTATAACTGTCATTATCATAATTGTCATTTAATTTATAAATCATTTTATATTAATTCATTTAATTACATACATTTTTGACATTATTTTCACATTATTCCGGTCATTGCGATTATACTTGCAAATGCTGGTTTTTTTTTATTAATTTCATTATGAGGTCATATTTTCTCCTCATACCACTTAAAGTTTCATTCTCTCATAATTCCAAAGAAGTTTTTGTACTTTATTTTATTCAATCACTTAAATTGTATTAAAGAAATTTTTTCTTTTTTATTTCCTTCAACAACATTTTACGGAAAGGTTTTCACTCTTCATATTGAACTTAGACATGATTATACTGTCTAGAATTATTTGTTTTAATTCTAATTCTGTTTCCTCTTATTCATCCCATTATAATCCTTTGTTACCGTGGTAATTATCTTCTATGCTTACCATAAATCTGGTAGGAAATCTCATCAGTTTATCACACCATATTGTTTTATTTATAATTGGTTGGTAAGTTGTACTTATACTTGGTTTGGGAAACTTGATTTATTCATAATTCAAAATTCATTCTTCTTATGTTATTCTATAAAGTTTTCTCAAATAATTTGTATGTAAGGTGATCTCACGGATGTTTAGAATTTTGTTGACTTATTTCAAACTCTAATTCTTCTTCTTCTATTCTAGCCATAAAGTTTTTTCACATTTTCTTGGTATGTAAGGTGAACTTACGTATTTTTAGAATTTAGAGGTTTTTATGTTTTTAAACTTCTTCTCTTCTATTCTAGCCATAAAGTTTTTTTTTATTTTCTTGGTATGTAAGGTGAACTTACACCTTTTTAGAATTTAGAGGATTTTATGTTTTTAAACTTCTTCTCTTCTATTCTAGCCATAAAGTTTTTTCACATTTTCTTGGTATGTAAGGTGAACTTACACCTTTTTAGAATTTAGAGGATTTTATGTTTTTAAACTTCTTCTCTTCTATTCTAGCCATAAAGTTTTTCTTCAATTATTTGTTATGTAAGGTGATCTTACCATTGCTTTTAGAATTTAGTTATTTTTTAATCATAAAATTTCTTCATGGATGCCTGGTTAAAAACACCCTTGACTTTACTTGAACTTATTTCTTTGATTTCGTAGGTGTTGTTGTTATTGTCTTTTGAGACGATATAGGGACCAGTATACAGGAGCAATAACTTTTTTGTTATCCCTTCTAGGGAACTGGGTAATTCCCTATTCTTCAACAACACCTTCTCTCCAATGGTATAATGGATAACCTTACCCATGCATTTATTGTATTTGTTCCGCCGTTTCTCCTGATCTTCGGCCACCTTATTACAAAATTGAATTTTATTGAATTTATATTTATGTTCTCTTGGGAACTCCAAGATGTCTGCAATTTCTCTAGGGGGTTGTCTCTCGTACATTGCGGAGTATGGGGTTATTCCTATGGCTGGATGGTAGGCCAGGTTGAGGAATTCTTCAGTGGCCTCCAAGTATTCTTGCCACCTTCTCTGCTGATCATGGCAATATGTTCTTAATAGGCGCCCCACCTCTCGCAAGACTCTTTCGGCCGGGTTACTGCTTGGGTGGTATACGGATGTCTTGTATGTGTGAGCCCCCATGGATAGCAGTGTATCTCGCCATCTCCTCCCCTTGAATTGCGTTCCGTGGTCGGTTATGATCGATACCGGTCTTCCGACGGTTGGGAAGTACTGGTCGATCAGGATATTAAGAACTTTCTTCGTAGTCGCCCGATTTTCTGGGTATAGCTTTACGAACTTAGTGTAATGGTCCATAATAATGACGATATATCTGTATCGGTGGCGGCCTCCACTGCGGGGAAATGGCCCGCAGATATCCAGGAATACTTTCTCAAGTTTAAACTGTGATGTTATTGGAATCATCTGCCCTTCTCTTTTCTCGTTATTAGTTTTTACGAGTTGGCAGATGCGACAGTTTCTAATATACCTCCGTACCTTCCGATTGATGTCCTTTATATAACAGTTTTCTTCCAGGGCCTTTACCACCTTTAAAGCGCCCATATGCCCATATCGAACATGATAACTGATCACTACCTCTTTCTCGATATGGGTTGGAATTATTACCTTCCATTCCTCCTTAAATAATGATGGTTTGGAAAACAGGATTCCCTTATGTATAGTATAATATCGGGATATGGTCTCATCTCCTGCTTCCAATCTTGAGATAATATTAATTAATTTCGGGTCAGCTTGTTGGTGTGTGCTTAGTTGTTCTAGAACTGATCGTAGACCGGCGCTGCTGCTGAGAATATGGTACACCTTCAGAATACTCTCCTTCTCCCCTTCGAACGTTTGCTTGTCAATGTCAACTCTAGACAATACGTCCGCGACGACATTCTTCCTTCCGGGGATATACTCCCACTTCAGGTCGTACTCTTGCAGCAATAGTATCCACCGCGTTAATCTTCCATGGCTCAGCTTACATCTCTTAAGGAACGAGATAGATTTATGGTCTGTCCGGACGGTAACGGGATAACCAAGAATATATGTACGGAACTTTCCGCACGCGAACACGACACTCAATAACTCCTTCTCTGTCACATGATAGTTTTTCTCACTCTGGTTCAGAGCTCTGCTGGCAAAACAGATTACAAGATGCTCGCCCTCCTCATCCTCTTGATATAAAGTAGTGCCAAGGCTGATGTCACTGGCATCGCAATTAAGAAAGAAAGGCTTGTTAAAATCTGGGTGACGGAGTATAATATGTTTAAGAAATTTTTGTTTTATGAGAGTCAATATGTTTTGTTGTTCATTACCCCAGATCCATTTATTTTTAGATGACAGTTGCGGCTGGAATCTGGCAGTCAGTTCGGAGTGCTTTTCCTGGAACTTGCGGTAGTAGTTACAGAGTCCCAGGAACGACTGTAACTGCCTTCGATTCTTTGGTGTAGGAAAGTTCTGAATTGCTTCGACTTTTTCAGCCGACGGTGAGATTCCCTTATCATTTAATATGAAGCCCAAGAATTGTATCTCTTTAGCAATAAAATGAGACTTTGCTAACTTCAGAGTAATATTGTTTGCTGCTAGCTTCTGTAAGACATGTTCCACACGGTAGCAGTGTTCCTCCCAAGTTTCTGAGGACACTAGCAAGTCATCGACGTATACGGTGGTGAATTTTAGTGCTTCTTGGCCAAGTATCTGATCCATGCAGTGCACAAAGACTGCGACTGAGTTTACCAGTCCGAAGGGCAACCTCTTAAACTGGTAGTTCCACCCTTCGAATATAAAGGCCAGATACTGGCGACTCTGTGGATGTAATTCCACCTGCCAGTATCCGCACACCGTATCCCAGGTAGTGAAGTATTTGGTACCGTGGAATCGTTTTAATATCTCCTCAATCTCACCGGGCGAAGTCCTGTCATTTATGATCATCTTATTTATCTCGCGCGCATCTAAACATAAACGGACTTGTCCGTTTTTCTTAGGAATAGCCACGATAGGACTTGTGTAAGGGGAATGGCTACTCTCTATAATGTCACGGTTAATCATTTGCTCTATTTCAGCTCTTACTGCCTGCTTTCGTGATTGCGCAATGGGGTAAGACTTCCGGTTAAAGTCTACAGTGTCTCGGAATTGTAGAGTACACTGGAAATTCTTCACTTTACCGGGCTCATCAGAGAAGACTGATCTGTATTTATAGTATATATCGATTAATTTGTTCGCTTGGTTTGTTGTTAACCCTTCTCCAGTTGTACCGCTCCGGAAATCCCTGATCTCCTGGATTTTTTGCGACCATAAATCCTCATTGGATGTGTCGTCTATTCTCTGTTCAATTATGGATGTTGGTTGGATGTAATTGATGTTTCGGATTTGCTGATGGATACTATCGGGAACGACTTGGTCACTACCCACCAAGTTCGCCGTCCAAGTATGTCCGTTAGAAAACAGTGATAACGTTTCAGTTCTTAGATTAATGATGGCGGAATTTCTCCTAAGCACATCACACCCGACCAGTATGTTAAATGGCAGACCGCTCGCCACCAAGAATTCCATGTCAATCGCTATACCACAGCTCATCACACTGGCGGAGACTTGTCTACGTATAGTTTTGTTTTGTCGGCCGGTTGCTCCCAACAAAACAATATTATTCAACGGCAATGTTGGTAAAGTTCTTCCGCACTCTTGCTGTATCCTCTCCAGTTCCGTCGTATTTATTATTGATACGTTTGACCCAGTATCGATCATTAACTTGGCTGGGATGCCTTCTACCTTGGCGTCAACATGTATAATTTCATTATTGAAGTTATTGGTGGGACTCCTGTTATCCTCTTCCAATAACTCCTGTCTGATGTCTTTCAGGTAGTTGCATCCGATGATGGTAATACGATTGTGATTATTTACGATATTGCACTCATTCTCATTATCATACCCAGTAGTCAGAAGCAGTAATGGGTTCTGGTTATTTCTTACTGCCTGTGCCCGTTTAAAGGCTCGGCATCATTGTTTCTTTGAGCCATATTATTGGATGCCTCATTCGGGATGCTCAAGGTGGTTACTTGCCGATCTGTTCTATGGTCTTCTGGTCGTTCATGGTGCGACCTCTGTTCAGTGTTGTCCAAACTATTACTCCTACGCGCCGGATAGTACCTCGGTTGGTCCCGTTCTAGGCTCCTCCGCCTTTCTTCGTATCTTCGGTAACTGTTCCCTCTATGGTGGTTGAAACCTCGCTGTCTTCCATCTGTGGCCCGTATGAAGTTCACTCTTGGGCGAGGAAACCTATTATTACTAAAATTACTATTATTGGGACCCACACGATTAGCATTATTATGGTAAGGACTATTACCATAACTGGGGCTTCTCTGACTATTTACGTTACCAGGGTTGGGATTGCGGTTACCCTGATAACCATTAGAGGGTCGATTCGGGTTTTGCTGGTTGGGACCCGTTCTATTATTGTCATTGTAATTGGTATTATTTCCAGTATTTTCATTATTATAATTATTATTTCGTGGGTATGCCCGACCTCCTTGGTACCCAGTATTTACGTGGTTCGCACCTTGGTTATTATTCTGGTACGTCCTTGGTTCGGGCCCATCACTTCTCCTACGACTCTGCCTGTAGTAATCTTCGTTCTCATAATTCTCCAGGAGTTCGGTCATTGCCTGGATGGTTTTTATCTGGCTGCCCCTCCTAGCGCGAATCACTTCCTCATCATAATGATAAGACAGCTTGTTTATTAAGCATTCCTCCGGTATGGCTGGTTCTAAGTGCTTGGCCATACACACTTTGCCGAGGAAATACGCTGTCATTGAGCTGCCGACTTGTGGTTGGTAGCGGCCGTGGCAAATATTATCTCTGATGAGATTCTGTGTGGTCTCTGACCAGTACTTGGCTTTGAACATGCTCTTGAACTGTTCATAGTTATTGATGTCGCTCCGGTTTGCCATCCACCAATGGTCATTCACCTCCCGAAACGACTCGTCAAGGATCTCTCTATTCTGAACCCATCGGTTCCCTCGGTGTTTCTCGATGTACTCCTCTATTCGTGCCAAGAACTCCATTGGCTTCCGTTTGTATTGTCGGAAATTCAGCCATTCTCGGTTCTCTGACATGGGGAAACTGTGATATCCCGATGGTCTGTTTCTGTTTGACTCTATCTCCTCCTGGCTCTGACGCATCTGTCCAGTTATGTTTACCATGGCGGCTTCCACGCCGTCGCATATTTCTGTTACTTGGGTTCTTACTTTATTTACTTCCTCCAGAGCAAATTTCTTGGTCTCCTCTATTTTTGTTTTCTGCTGTTCCTGGACCTGAGTAATTTCCTTTGTTATTACTTCACGGACTTCCAGCACTTCGTTTTCTGTTAGCCGACATCTTTCGTCTACTTCTCGGATCTGCTGGTTAACAACCACAACTTCCTGTTCTAATTTCTTTACTATTGATTTCTTAGTCTCTGTTATTTTTTTATTTAATTCCTCTTTGGCTAACTCAATCCTCTCGTCTAACTTATTCATGTTCTCTTGGTTCGCTTCTCTTAATTCTTCTCTCAGCAGTAAATTGTCCTCTCTCAATTCTTCCCTTAATTGTTGGTTGTCATTTTCTATTTTCCTACTGGTTTCTTCCATTTTCTCTTCTAAATTCTTATTGTTTTCTTCCATTTTCCTTTCCATCTTCTTACTCAAATTTTTACTGGTTTCTTCGATCCTCTTATTGGTATTCTCTATTTTGCGGCCCAATTCTTCCTTAGTTGATTTGAATTCTTCTTTCAGAGACTGGTTGTCTTCCTTCCTTTCCTTACTGTTTTCGTCCATCTTCTTGTTGGTGGAATCCAATTTGTTATTCAAGTCTTCACTCAGCTTCTTACTATTTTCTTCATTGTCCTTGCTCATTTTTAGGAACATTTCCATTAATCTGTCCAACTTACTATTTTCTGTGGTCTTATCTTTTTCTATTTCCTTGTCTTGTACATGGACTTCCCCTGTTTGAGTAGGTACTTCTGGTTGTTCCTCTGGTGCTGGTTGTTTTGGTTCCACTTGGGCTACTAACACTTCCGGATCCTCCACGGGTGTTGCTTCTTTATCCCCCATGTCAACCTCTTTCTCGGCCTCTGCCGCCCTCTTTTTCGATGTAGCTCGTCTCTGCATCTTTCTGCTGTCTATCAATCAATCGCTGCCAAGCTTAGATTATTAAGCCCTCTAAGTTGGACGCCACTTTGTAAGAAAACGACCTTTTTAGGTGGCTGTCTTCTTCCTTAAATACCCAGCGTTGGGTTCGTCACTTTGTAAGAAGACCCTATATATGACTGTAATCAAATCAAATCCCACTGTTTGGGCTAGCCACTAGGTCACCAGACCGCTGTATGCCGGTCGTTACAAAAGAATAAAAATAAAATGGAAAATTCAATAATAATAGAATTTTCAAATAATAAAATAATTTTGTTTATGTTTAAGAGGTATGTATAATAGATCAATCTGTGTTTTAAAAGATTCTGGTAAAATTTTAGTAACAGGTAGGTATTTATTGACCGTCGAGCACTTCTTGAAGATTTGCACCAAGTCTGGAGTTAAATAGATTAACTCCAGGTAATAATCGATTGGTGACTTTCCTTACTGGTCCAATATCTTGTTCAAAATAGAGTATATTCTTTTCACTTAATACCTTCAGCCTTATAAATACCCTTAAATTACCCTGTGAAATAAGTACAGATACAAAATAATAGAAATATAAAGATTTATTGACAATTTTAAATAAATAATCGATATTTTATCGATGGAGAGCAATTATCGACTCTGTCTCAGGAATTACCGATTGTCATACAGAACAAAATTTTATGTTATATTATATTAAAGACAGGTTCTTTGAGCGATTAAGAATTAATAGTCAGAGAAGGGTGACGAGAAAGTATAACATTAACAGTTAACACATATAAATACAATAATTACTATTTAATAGTATTTAAATAATTCAAGTTATGATATTAGAATAAATGTTTTGTCGAACCAATGAAGACTGCTGTGACGTCAGTAACTATGATATAGTAGGCAGGTTTCGTTTTCAAGATGGCCGCTCCTTGGGTTGGTCTCGGCTATTGTATATGCGTCGAGTCAGAAAATTACTATAAAATTACCTTCTTCAAGGTCTAAAATGTCCCCGCACTGGTGTAATAAGTCTGTTAATCTATTTAGTGTATTCTGGTGAAGTGTTCAGTGTAAACTTGCGTTAGTTAGGTTATTTTCTATTTTGTTCAACTATTACGGTTAAGTTTTCAAGTTGCGGTTAGGTTTGTAGAGTAAATCAGTTGTAATATAATGTTTTACCGTTTACTGTCACTCGTATGGTGAAGTTAGAGGTTTGTTTTCACTATTGTCGTGAATGTTTTTATAGTATTGGCTTCAAAAAGTGTTTAATTTGTCTAACTCTCGTTCACTGATTTCAATGGCTAAAACGTTAGCTTCATGTTCGACTCGGTTTAAAGAACGTTTTTGTCACACACCTATTCAGCTTGATATTCAACAAAAGACTAATTAACTTGGTCATAAATCTTGCCCAGTTAATCCTTGAAAAAGTATTGTTAACATTTTTCGATTTCATACACATTAGAAAATATTACATTATATATGGAATTTTTCTATTTTATTCCTTACTTTTATGAATTATTAATCTTATTATTAGTTTAATCATCTTATTCCCTTTAAATTGATGTATTATAGTCCATATCTGTAGACATTTTGTAGAAATGAACAAATTTTGTTCACACTTTGGAAATATAGGCTCAAAATTGGATTTCCGTTTTTATATAAAATTCCTTCCATTTTAAATATTATTAATACTATTATAATAAATTTTAATTAGTCATATTTCTCTTCCTTTCCTTAAATACATATAAATTACACCTTTGAACTGGTTTTTTGTGTTAATTTGTAGATTTGATATTGCTCTTTAAAATTAATTAATTTATATATTTTGACAATTTACAAAATGTTAAGGTATTTTTCCTTATTGTCATTTTAATTCATAGGATCATTCCTAGTAGTAGTTAATTATGTTATCTTATATAAATCTGGGTAGTTTACAGGATTTATTAGTGAATTATACTATTTTATATTGGTTCTCTGATTTCACCAAATGGCCTAGATTTTAGAATTTTATATTTCTTTCTTTCTCAATAAATTAAACTTGATTCCTCCTCTGACTTTACATAATTACAATTATATGAAAATAACATGATCTATAACTTATTGTTTTGTGTAGTAGTTAATTAACACTACAATTATTAAAATAATTAATTATGAACATTGTTTAGTAATCTGCACAATTTAACATATTGCAGATACAGCTTAAACATATCTCTTTTAACTATTTTTGAGCTAACATAGCATACCTTTTAGAACATTACTACTGGTATGTAGGTTATTATTTATTAAACATAATTCTTTTTTAAAACACATAACATAAATCTTATTTTCTAATAAACCTTACAAATACATTTATTTAATACATTGATTTTAGGACTGTGAAAGAACAGTCTATTTGAACATGTTACACTTATTCATACTATATTAGTGTCAGTCCTTTTTGGTTTAAATCATTATTATTGTGATTCCCCACATCAGTAAACATTAATTCCCATACTCTATTTATTATCATCCTTTTTTACAAAGGTCTTTTAAATAAGGATTTACATTAAAATAATAACATACTGGAAACCTTCCATTTTATTATTTTATTATGCTGTTTATTATTTAGATTTTAAAGTTGTGATATAGCATACTACTAAGTTATAGTATCACCAACTTTAAGTTTATTGCTTTTTTTTTAAAAAACACTTAAACAAATTCACTTTCACTGTTGGTTCTGATATTCTGAGTCTTATTATCTCAGACCAGACCTTTAGTCATCATGGACCGTTAAGACTAGTTTATTTTCTTTATTACACAATAGCTTTAGCCGGTGCACTTCTTATAACGCTATACAACACTTTAGTTTTCTCAATAATTACATTTTTATAAGATTTTGGGGATGTTATACTTTCTTTGGCATAGTTTTTGTGGGTTTGGGATTGATAGTAGTTTATATAATAATAGGTTTTACTACGGTGTTTCTTTCATACTATGTCTTCCTCTCCTCCTGTCTTCCTTCTTGTCCTTCTTCCTATCTTCCTTCTGGTATTCATTCTTGTCCCTCTACTAGTTTTCATTCTTGTCCCTCGTCTAGTCTTCACTCTTCTGTTCTTCTTTCCTCATTCTTGGGAACCAAGGTACTTGGTGTTATCACGACTGAGGTTTAGTTTGGAGTATTTAATTTCTTCACTGAACTGACTCTATTCTTCTATACAGGTTTCAGGGTATTGTTTTCTTCCTGTTCACAAACTTTATTCTTCCCTCTTCTTGTTTTTAGGGTATTTTGGTATTCACCACTCTTTGATTGAGTCTCTTTTTTCGGGATAATGTCTTATGTAACTGGTTTACTGCTCTGAGCTTCCTGGGTAACTTACTGGTATTATACTATGAGTTGATGAGTTGCTTCAATACTTTCTTTGGTTTCTTTTAACAGTGGTTTTGATATATTATATAGTGAGGATTTTTATCTTATTGTGTTTCATTCCTCTGATTTATTTAAATGTCATTTAATATTATTACAACATTTGTTGATGTAATTAAATTTTATCATTTCATATGATTTACAATGTAGTGGATTTTCTGTCACGCTACAATATATATATATTGCAACAATACGTTTAGCATAAGTATATGTATCAACCCCTGACTGAGGTATGATAACATATGTATAGACGTATGAAATATGTAAAATGTACATAATAAAAATAGTATAATAAATATACGTTAGATATAAGAAAGAATGTAATAAATATAAGCAGTATTTAAATTTTTAAATAAATACTATATTGTAAGTAAGCATGTATATGGAAGCACATGACTTTGTTGGTTTTTAAAAGCAACGAAGGGGAGCTATTAACACGCAGAGACCGGCAGCGGTGACGTCAGAACGACATGCGGTCGCCTGTGTAGCAGTCTGCGTGTGTGTGTATGTGTACATGTGTAAATAACAGACAGGTTAAATTATGCAAACGAGGGTGGAAGATTTCACACAGTTTTTTAAGGATTGTACGTGAACCAAAAGTCACACGAATCAGCGACATATGTGAATACATAGCTGACACCTGGCACTTCAATTTGGCGTTAAGTGGTCATTAATCGTGGGAACGGTTCAGACACCGTGTGAAATTTTGCCATAGCTGCCATAATTTGCACAGCGTAACATCCATAATTGGCATATACAAGGTTTAATATTATACCTAACAATTGGTGTAATAATATTTATAAAAAAGTGTGCGCTTCGTAAAAAGATGCGTAGGTTGAAAGTGATGATGAAACCGACGCGCCTGCCAGTCCAAAGTTGTCAGAAACAGTTTCCAACAGGAATTGCAACGAGGCAGCAGTATAAAACCCCAGCACGCGACACACTTTTTCTCACTATCTCAGATCAAACTCATTTAGTAAGAGGAATCCACGCATCTCGACAACGTAAACTTTACAAAGTTGTAGTAATGTTTTGAACAGTAGTCAATATACTGAAGTGCGATGGAACCGGCAGTACGTCGGTGCAGTTATTAAAGAACGAGTGATTTAAATAAAAGACTGTATTAATGAAGCTACAAGATTCATAACTACGTAGAACTTCTAGACAGCAACGAGGGACAAGAAAGAAGAGGACGAGGAACTAGACATCTACGAGAGGACGCAGGGACAGCCCAAGCAGCTACATCCAGCCATTTATCATCAAGACTAGAGGTCCACATCAGAACTCAGCATCCAAGAGACGGACCGAGGAATTCTATGACGCAGAGACAAGAGGAGCTGATACCGAAGAGGATCATCAAACTCTAGAGTCCGGATGACGGTAACAACAATTTAAATGGGTGCAGGAAAAATGCAGGTGAACTCGAACATTTATTTAATATTCTAAATGACCCTGAAGTATATCACCAAAAGCTCTAGTTTCCATATCCAAGTTTACAGAACATTAATATATTTTTTAACTTAAACAATGAATAAATAATTGTTAGAAATATAAATGAGAATAGAGAATATCATAATAGTAATCTCATAATTAATTGGTCAAGAAGAAACCATAGTTTATTATATTTTGTAATTAATTAAATGAGTAATTTTTAAATATGAGATTTACGTAATAGTTAATTAATTGAGACATTAAAATTAGAATCAATTAACGTAATGAAGATTCTCTATTAATATTTTAATTAATATTTGAATTAATTAAAAGTTTCATTTACGTGGTATACATTTAAAACCACACTTGTAAAGACTAGATCAATATTTAAATGTTATACGTATTAATTACGTTTCCTATTATATTTATATGTGTTATATGTATATGTCTGCGTACTATTTCAGGTCATATATATGTATGTGTGTATATACTATGTCTTAGAAGTATAAGAAATCAGAGTTAAACACATTATGAGTATATTATATTCGGGTTGAATATAAGGGTTCATATAACAAGAAACGCACATTGAACAATTTAAATAACATGACAATTTGCGATTTTTGAATAAATCAAATGAATTTGCTTTTCTTGAAACAGTCATACTAATTTCACAACCAGAACTCAATCCTCTGTACTCTTTACTTGTAAATTAAAACTTATAACGTTATTCATGCACTTATCTACACTCAATCAACGACCAAAGCCTGTGACCCAGCCGGGGAACATCAAGGTAAATACTGCTGAAGAAGAGTATACCTCCAAGACGTGGGTAAGTGCGCGCATACGAGTAAGTGTGTATGTGTAAAAAGTAAGTGTATAAAAATAACGTTTTATATATATATATATATATATATTGTAACGTACCGCTTTAGTGAGGTCTTTAGCGAAACGTTCACCTTTAGTCAAGCCCCAAATGTTGGGTTCGCCAAATCTGTAATGTACCGCTTTTTGTGAGGTACTTGCGAAAGTGTTATTTTATATGCCTCACGCAGTATGCGTCACTTTTGAATTATACTAACTGACATTTTAAACGGTATAAATAAAGGATTTTGTTTATCTTGTTTTACTCAATCTAAAAGAAATCGAGAGTGTGTGATTTGGGGTCAAGGAGGTAATTTGTTCAGCCTTATGCAGAAGAGAGAGTAAGTATCATTATTGCCCCTCTGTTGTGACGATTTCTTCTGTATGTTGTGCTGAAATTTTCATTAACTACCCACTACAATAAATTATAACACGTTATAATTCAATATTAATTTTCAATAATATTACTTTATTGATTATTGACTTTTGTCTCCAGCCACCAAAATATAGGTATCACAATTAATCTTTTAAAAAAAATAAAAAAAAACATCATCTCGACTTTACCGAGTAAACATAAATCTGTCTAAGGAACAAAACATATATGTTGTTATTTAACCAATATTACGCTATAATAAAATACATCAGTTATTACATAATTCTTAGTAATTCCCCAGGGTTCAGGGTGAATTCTTTGTGTTATGAGAGTGTCAGAAATGGATAATTGCTACGCTTTACAAATATCAAAAATTAATAAATAATTTTGTTTATTTTTCAAATATTACGTAGTTTCCGGAATTGCCATAAGAGAGCAGCATGTATTTGTTTACTTTTGAAAGGAACATATGATAAAATGAATATTTTTTGTTCTATTTCACTGTTAAAAAACGAGTTTTCTTCTGGACTTATTACGAAAAAATGTTTATATTACCTCGCTCCGTGTTGTCCTTACTGGATTGAAGTTTTATTCTGTGATGAGGTACGTCTTGTTATTATTTCCTTTTCGTTTAGAGTATTTTCTGATTGTCTACTGGAAGTAGGCCGAACTATATTGGATCCTCAGAATGGTTTCATCCACTGGTTTTTAATGTATAATGCCATTTAATTTGGATTCCTCAGGTATAATTAGTTAGTATTCACTTTGTTTATTACTCCTGCGTGAATTTCGCCTCCTCCAACGTCCAAAAAAGGTTATTTTTTATAATTTTTGTCGCATCGTTTCTTCAACTCTCCGGTTTAGTTCAAAATTTTTATATCTTCTTAACAATACTTGTTATTTTTCATCACTCTTAGTAACACATAGTATTTTTATTATGTAGGCAGTTTGTGATTATTATAAATTTATATTTTATTTATGGAAAAATAATTCCCTTCCATTCCGGTTTATTTACTAATTTAATTTACATAATATGTTTTGGTTAATTTTTTTATGACATTGTATATAAATATTTTATCATTTTATTATCATTAAATAAATTTATATATTATTTATTTAGTCTCGAATAGTGTTCATACCCGGTACTACTTCCTGTTGTCATTTCCTTCATAGGATTATTTTAATTTTATATTATCTTTGGTAGTTAAAATTTTTATGTCTTTTAAAATTAACCCTGGGTTTTCTTACAATCTAACATAATTATTTGAAACAATATAATATTAACTTGGGTATAACAAATTGTGGTTCATACAATATAAATTACAATAAATAAATAAAATTACAAAAATCAATTAGTATTATTACATACTACTTCCATAGTTTTATCCTATCCAAAACATACAGCACAGTTTAGTAATACATTAATTTCACTTTGGTTTTTCACCTCAATGGGTACACTAGAACTCACTTCGCACTATATACCACTCGAATTGTTTATTATGTGGAGTGATATAATTAAATTTTGAGCGAGCTTTAGTTCTACCCATTTCTGACTTTTATTCTCATGATTTACTTTATTGGGACCGGGTTATGTACCGTTACATAAAGCCCCCCCACTAGAACAAATTTATTTTAGTTCAACTTGTTGATAGAAATAAATTGTTGATTGGTTCAAGTCTCCTAATGGTCTTGACTTTGTTTTCATAATAGTGTTTCATTTCCGACTGATTATACTCTCTGGTAATTCCGACTGGTGGTAATTGCTGTTTTCTTACTTTACTCTCTCTCTCTTGGAGGCAAATTGATCAATTATTTCTCGGGGTTAGTGGTACTTCCACATTTTATTTGATAAGGACTGGTCACACTAATCATATTAAAATTGTTTCAACACTCATTTCTATTTGCTTCTATAAATTCGCTTTATCAATTAAGCTTCAGTCTGCTATCTTCCTTCTATTTTCTTCATTTATACTTCTGGAATCTAATACCAATCTATACAGCTATTTTATAATTATTATCCCTTAAATATTCAATTTCCCTAACATTTTCCCTATCTTGTGCGGTGGTAACAGTCGGGTGGCCACTCTGGGTCCATACACCGCTGTCCATCCTTACACCTTCTGAGACCAGGGGAACATCATCCCTGCTCATAAAAATTATTGCCGGAACATTTCTACGGTCAATACATAAAAATAAAAAAATTATAAGTAGTAGTCAATTAGCGACTAGTACCAAACACTTTTGGGATTCTTCATACTGTAGCTGTTTGTATTTATTTATATATTTCTTCTTCTCCTTGATTCCTTCTTCTTTTCCATTGACTAATAGCATATAACATTATTGATAGGCCTTATGTTAAAATTCTTTTGACTTTACTTCTTGTGACATATTTCTCCGTATCATTCCTTCTTATATAATCTTCAATTCCGAGAAATTCTAATTATTGTATTAATTATCATCCTCCTTCAGTTTCATTGGAGTCATTAAATTATTCGTTATTCTTCTTATTGTACCTTCTTATCTGAGCACATTACCATTAATTGTTTATTTATTTATTCTTCTTTTGTTACCATCAAAATATTATTTTTCCTATTAGTCCATTTTAAATCAGTTCTTTATAAATATTATATAATCTGTGCTTACATTTTCTTGGTGTTTAGTCTTTTCATTTTAAATTATATGGTTTCAAAATAACTTGAGTAAGATGTCCTTACATACTTTTAGAATTTTGGGGTTTTTATTCTCTTCACTTTAAATTATGTTGTTCGAAATAAGTTGAGTAAGTTGTCCTTACGTCTTTTGGAATTTTGGGGTTTTTTAGTCTCTTCATTTTAAATTATATTTTCCGAAATAAATTAAATAAGTTGTCCTTACGTCTTTTGGAATTTTGGGGTTTTTATTTACAATGGGTTGCTTGGTCCTGTATCCATAAAATCCGTCCCTTTTTTCTGGTTTGTTTGGAGCCTGTTTAACCGTGGTCCCTTATTTCAGGTACTCCATGTTCTCGGATTGCTGGGGTGTTCGTAATTAATTCTCTCCTTGATAATCTTCTTACCATCCGGCTCTCCCATTTTGCTGCTATGAAACTTTCACTTAAGTACCGGTCTTCCGTCATAATTCGTTCCTTTTTAACTAATAAGTATCGTACCTCCTCTAACATAACATAGTTGCTCATTTTTAATCTCATTTCATTCCCTTTTAACTCTGGATTATTTGCCCAATATTTGCATGTTGTCTTCCGTCTTGAAGATACGGCTGATATTGTCTGATACACTTCCATCGTTGACACCTTTAACTGGGATGTAAACTTAATTAACTCCCTCTGTTCGTTAATTGGAAGGTTGAATACATTAATTAATCCACCTGTAATCATCTCCCATTCTTCCTTGGTATTTATTATTTTCTTTCTACTTGTTTTTATTATTTCCTTGGTCTTCTTTTCCACGGTTTGAACATCCTTTTTGTTGTGGCTATTTTTATTTTCAGATGGCATTACACCTTGGTATTCTGTAATTTCTATTTCCTTCCTCCTCTCTTCTGTATTCGGACTTACTTTAATACCTTCTGAAGTGCCGTCCAATGTTTCATCCAAATTATTGGAACTATGGTCCATTTGTTTATTTGTCTCCTCTTGGTATGTATCTGCTTTTTGGATACGCGTATTAACATTTTCAAACTTCTCTCCGAAAGTTTTCCATATCTCCTTATTGAAATTCTCCATTTTACCCTCAAATTGTTTTAAATTCTTATTATTCTCTTCAAATTTTGCATTCATCTCTTCTCTTTGTCCTTCGACAGTTTCTTTTAGTTCATTGTATTGTTCATTCATGGTTTGTTTGATATTTCCATGAATGGTTTCTATTTTTTCATTTAGTTGTTTGACTAAACTTTCCTGAATGCTATCTATTTTCTCATTGGTCTGTCTATTTTGTTCCTCCTGTTTCTTAAAATTCTCCTTATTTTCCTCATTGGTTTGCCTCAGGTTTTCCTCCTGTTTCTTAAAATTTTCATCTATTTTGTTATTGGTTTGCTTTGAAGTTTCCTCCTGTTTTCTAAATTGTTCTGCCATAAATTTCATCATGTCTTGCCAATTAGGTTCCTCTCTGGCTACCGCTTTGTCTGTTTGATCCCCTTGGGCATCCTCTTCCACTATTTCCTTTTCCGTATCCATAACTACTTCGGTTTCTTCTGTATCACCTGTCTGTTGGTCCATTTCACTGTCCGTGACTAACTCTATTTCTTGTTCCTGTCCACCTTCTTCAATCTCCTTTTCTTCTGCCCTCTTCTTCGATTTTCCTCGGGTATTAGGCATTTCTTGTTTTCTCATAACTGCCAACGATAATTAGATTTTTTGATATATATATTTTTTTTTATTAAATATCAAAATTCTTTTCTAATTACCGCCCTTTTACGTTGAGCGCCATTTTTGTAATGTACCGCTTTAGTGAGGTCTTTAGCGAAACGTTCACCTTTAGTCAAGCCCCAAATGTTGGGTTCGCCAAATCTGTAATGTACCGCTTTTTGTGAGGTACTTGCGAAAGTGTTATTTTATATGCCTCACGCAGTATGCATCACTTTTGAATTATACTAACTGACGTTTTAAACGGTATAAATAAAGGATTTTGTTTATCTTGTTTTACTCAATCTAAAAGAAATCGAGAGTGTGTGATTTGGGGTCAAGGAGGTAATTTGTTCAGCCTTATGCAGAAGAGAGAGTAAGTATCATTATTGCCCCTCTGTTGTGACGATTTCTTCTGTATGTTGTGCTGAAATTTTCATTAACTATCCACTACAATAAATTATAACACGTTATAATTCAATATTAATTTTCAATAATATTACTTTATTGATTATTGACTTTTGTCTCCAGCCACCAAAATATAGGTATCACAATTAATCTTTAAAAAAAAAATAAAAAAAAACATCATCTCGACTTTACCGAGTAAACATAAATCTGTCTAAGGAACAAAACATATATGTTGTTATTTAACCAATATTACGCTATAATAAAATACATCAGTTATTACATAATTCTTAGTAATTCCCCAGGGTTCAGGGTGAATTCTTTGTGTTATGAGAGTGTCAGAAATGGATAATTGCTACGCTTTACAAATATCAAAAATTAATAAATAATTTTGTTTATTTTTCAAATATTACGTAGTTTCCGGAATTGCCATAAGAGAGCAGCATGTATTTGTTTACTTTTGAAAGGAACATATGATAAAATGAATATTTTTTGTTCTATTTCACTGTTAAAAAACGAGTTTTCTTCTGGACTTATTACGAAAAAATGTTTATATTACCTCGCTCCGTGTTGTCCTTACTGGATTGAAGTTTTATTCTGTGATGAGGTACGTCTTGTTATTATTTCCTTTTCGTTTAGAGTATTTTCTGATTGTCTACTGGAAGTAGGCCGAACTATATTGGATCCTCAGAATGGTTTCATCCACTGGTTTTTAATGTATAATGCCATTTAATTTGGATTCCTCAGGTATAATTAGTTAGTATTCACTTTGTTTATTACTCCTGCGTGAATTTCGCCTCCTCCAACGTCCAAAAAAGGTTATTTTTTATAATTTTTGTCGCATCGTTTCTTCAACTCTCCGGTTTAGTTCAAAATTTTTATATCTTCTTAACAATACTTGTTATTTTTCATCACTCTTAGTAACACATAGTATTTTTATTATGTAGGCAGTTTGTGATTATTATAAATTTATATTTTATTTATGGAAAAATAATTCCCTTCCATTCCGGTTTATTTACTAATTTAATTTACATAATATGTTTTGGTTAATTTTTTTATGACATTGTATATAAATATTTTATCATTTTATTATCATTAAATAAATTTATATATTATTTATTTAGTCTCGAATAGTGTTCATACCCGGTACTACTTCCTGTTGTCATTTCCTTCATAGGATTATTTTAATTTTATATTATCTTTGGTAGTTAAAATTTGTATGTCTTTTAAAATTAACCCTGGGTTTTCTTACAATCTAACATAATTATTTGAAACAATATAATATTAACTTGGGTATAACAAATTGTGGTTCATACAATATAAATTACAATAAATAAATAAAATTACAAAAATCAATTAGTATTATTACATACTACTTCCATAGTTTTATCCTATCCAAAACATACAGCACAGTTTAGTAATACATTAATTTCACTTTGGTTTTTCACCTCAATGGGTACACTAGAACTCACTTCGCACTATATACCACTCGAATTGTTTATTATGTGGAGTGATATAATTAAATTTTGAGCGAGCTTTAGTTCTACCCATTTCTGACTTTTATTCTCATGATTTACTTTATTGGGACCGGGTTATGTACCGTTACATAAAGCCCCCCCACTAGAACAAATTTATTTTAGTTCAACTTGTTGATAGAAATAAATTGTTGATTGGTTCAAGTCTCCTAATGGTCTTGACTTTGTTTTCATAATAGTGTTTCATTTCCGACTGATTATACTCTCTGGTAATTCCGACTGGTGGTAATTGCTGTTTTCTTACTTTACTCTCTCTCTCTTGGAGGCAAATTGATCAATTATTTCTCGGGGTTAGTGGTACTTCCACATTTTATTTGATAAGGACTGGTCACACTAATCATATTAAAATTGTTTCAACACTCATTTCTATTTGCTTCTATAAATTCGCTTTATCAATTAAGCTTCAGTCTGCTATCTTCCTTCTATTTTCTTCATTTATACTTCTGGAATCTAATACCAATCTATACAGCTATTTTATAATTATTATCCCTTAAATATTCAATTTCCCTAACATTTTCCCTATCTTGTGCGGTGGTAACAGTCGGGTGGCCACTCTGGGTCCATACACCGCTGTCCATCCTTACACCTTCTGAGACCAGGGGAACATCATCCCTGCTCATAAAAATTATTGCCGGAACATTTCTACGGTCAATACATAAAAATAAAAAAATTATAAGTAGTAGTCAATTAGCGACTAGTACCAAACACTTTTGGGATTCTTCATACTGTAGCTGTTTGTATTTATTTATATATTTCTTCTTCTCCTTGATTCCTTCTTCTTTTCCATTGACTAATAGCATATAACATTATTGATAGGCCTTATGTTAAAATTCTTTTGACTTTACTTCTTGTGACATATTTCTCCGTATCATTCCTTCTTATATAATCTTCAATTCCGAGAAATTCTAATTATTGTATTAATTATCATCCTCCTTCAGTTTCATTGGAGTCATTAAATTATTCGTTATTCTTCTTATTGTACCTTCTTATCTGAGCACATTACCATTAATTGTTTATTTATTTATTCTTCTTTTGTTACCATCAAAATATTATTTTTCCTATTAGTCCATTTTAAATCAGTTCTTTATAAATATTATATAATCTGTGCTTACATTTTCTTGGTGTTTAGTCTTTTCATTTTAAATTATATGGTTTCAAAATAACTTGAGTAAGATGTCCTTACATACTTTAGAATTTTGGGGTTTTTATTCTCTTCACTTTAAATTATGTTGTTCGAAATAAGTTGAGTAAGTTGTCCTTACGTCTTTTGGAATTTTGGGGTTTTTTAGTCTCTTCATTTTAAATTATATTTTCCGAAATAAATTAAATAAGTTGTCCTTACGTCTTTTGGAATTTTGGGGTTTTTATTTACAATGGGTTGCTTGGTCCTGTATCCATAAAATCCGTCCCTTTTTTCTGGTTTGTTTGGAGCCTGTTTAACCGTGGTCCCTTATTTCAGGTACTCCATGTTCTCGGATTGCTGGGGTGTTCGTAATTAATTCTCTCCTTGATAATCTTCTTACCATCCGGCTCTCCCATTTTGCTGCTATGAAACTTTCACTTAAGTACCGGTCTTCCGTCATAATTCGTTCCTTTTTAACTAATAAGTATCGTACCTCCTCTAACATAACATAGTTGCTCATTTTTAATCTCATTTCATTCCCTTTTAACTCTGGATTATTTGCCCAATATTTGCATGTTGTCTTCCGTCTTGAAGATACGGCTGATATTGTCTGATACACTTCCATCGTTGACACCTTTAACTGGGATGTAAACTTAATTAACTCCCTCTGTTCGTTAATTGGAAGGTTGAATACATTAATTAATCCACCTGTAATCATCTCCCATTCTTCCTTGGTATTTATTATTTTCTTTCTACTTGTTTTTATTATTTCCTTGGTCTTCTTTTCCACGGTTTGAACATCCTTTTTGTTGTGGCTATTTTTATTTTCAGATGGCATTACACCTTGGTATTCTGTAATTTCTATTTCCTTCCTCCTCTCTTCTGTATTCGGACTTACTTTAATACCTTCTGAAGTGCCGTCCAATGTTTCATCCAAATTATTGGAACTATGGTCCATTTGTTTATTTGTCTCCTCTTGGTATGTATCTGCTTTTTGGATACGCGTATTAACATTTTCAAACTTCTCTCCGAAAGTTTTCCATATCTCCTTATTGAAATTCTCCATTTTACCCTCAAATTGTTTTAAATTCTTATTATTCTCTTCAAATTTTGCATTCATCTCTTCTCTTTGTCCTTCGACAGTTTCTTTTAGTTCATTGTATTGTTCATTCATGGTTTGTTTGATATTTCCATGAATGGTTTCTATTTTTTCATTTAGTTGTTTGACTAAACTTTCCTGAATGCTATCTATTTTCTCATTGGTCTGTCTATTTTGTTCCTCCTGTTTCTTAAAATTCTCCTTATTTTCCTCATTGGTTTGCCTCAGGTTTTCCTCCTGTTTCTTAAAATTTTCATCTATTTTGTTATTGGTTTGCTTTGAAGTTTCCTCCTGTTTTCTAAATTGTTCTGCCATAAATTTCATCATGTCTTGCCAATTAGGTTCCTCTCTGGCTACCGCTTTGTCTGTTTGATCCCCTTGGGCATCCTCTTCCACTATTTCCTTTTCCGTATCCATAACTACTTCGGTTTCTTCTGTATCACCTGTCTGTTGGTCCATTTCACTGTCCGTGACTAACTCTATTTCTTGTTCCTGTCCACCTTCTTCAATCTCCTTTTCTTCTGCCCTCTTCTTCGATTTTCCTCGGGTATTAGGCATTTCTTGTTTTCTCATAACTGCCAACGATAATTAGATTTTTTGATATATATATTTTTTTTTATTAAATATCAAAATTCTTTTCTAATTACCGCCCTTTTACGTTGAGCGCCATTTTTGTAATGTACCGCTTTAGTGAGGTCTTTAGCGAAACGTTCACCTTTAGTCAAGCCCCAAATGTTGGGTTCGCCAAATCTGTAATGTACCGCTTTTTGTGAGGTACTTGCGAAAGTGTTATTTTATATGCCTCACGCAGTATGCGTCACTTTTGAATTATACTAACTGACGTTTTAAACGGTATAAATAAAGGATTTTGTTTATCTTGTTTTACTCAATCTAAAAGAAATCGAGAGTGTGTGATTTGGGGTCAAGGAGGTAATTTGTTCAGCCTTATGCAGAAGAGAGAGTAAGTATCATTATTGCCCCTCTGTTGTGACGATTTCTTCTGTATGTTGTGCTGAAATTTTCATTAACTATCCACTACAATAAATTATAACACGTTATAATTCAATATTAATTTTCAATAATATTACTTTATTGATTATTGACTTTTGTCTCCAGCCACCAAAATATAGGTATCACAATTAATCTTTAAAAAAAAAATAAAAAAAAACATCATCTCGACTTTACCGAGTAAACATAAATCTGTGTAAGGAACAAAACATATATGTTGTTATTTAACCAATATTACGCTATAATAAAATACATCAGTTATTACATAATTCTTAGTAATTCCCCAGGGTTCAGGGTGAATTCTTTGTGTTATGAGAGTGTCAGAAATGGATAATTGCTACGCTTTACAAATATCAAAAATTAATAAATAATTTTGTTTATTTTTCAAATATTACGTAGTTTCCGGAATTGCCATAAGAGAGCAGCATGTATTTGTTTACTTTTGAAAGGAACATATGATAAAATGAATATTTTTTGTTCTATTTCACTGTTAAAAAACGAGTTTTCTTCTGGACTTATTACGAAAAAATGTTTATATTACCTCGCTCCGTGTTGTCCTTACTGGATTGAAGTTTTATTCTGTGATGAGGTACGTCTTGTGTTATTATTTCCTTTTCGTTTAGAGTATTTTCTGATTGTCTACTGGAAGTAGGCCGAACTATATTGGATCCTCAGAATGGTTTCATCCACTGGTTTTTAATGTATAATGCCATTTAATTTGGATTCCTCAGGTATAATTAGTTAGTATTCACTTTGTTTATTACTCCTGCGTGAATTTCGCCTCCTCCAACGTCCAAAAAAGGTTATTTTTTATAATTTTTGTCGCATCGTTTCTTCAACTCTCCGGTTTAGTTCAAAATTTTTATATCTTCTTAACAATACTTGTTATTTTTCATCACTCTTAGTAACACATAGTATTTTTATTATGTAGGCAGTTTGTGATTATTATAAATTTATATTTTATTTATGGAAAAATAATTCCCTTCCATTCCGGTTTATTTACTAATTTAATTTACATAATATGTTTTGGTTAATTTTTTTATGACATTGTATATAAATATTTTATCATTTTATTATCATTAAATAAATTTATATATTATTTATTTAGTCTCGAATAGTGTTCATACCCAGTACTACTTCCTGTTGTCATTTCCTTCATAGGATTATTTTAATTTTATATTATCTTTGGTAGTTAAAATTTTTATGTCTTTTAAAATTAACCCTGGGTTTTCTTACAATCTAACATAATTATTTGAAACAATATAATATTAACTTGGGTATAACAAATTGTGGTTCATACAATATAAATTACAATAAATAAATAAAATTACAAAAATCAATTAGTATTATTACATACTACTTCCATAGTTTTATCCTATCCAAAACATACAGCACAGTTTAGTAATACATTAATTTCACTTTGGTTTTTCACCTCAATGGGTACACTAGAACTCACTTCGCACTATATACCACTCGAATTGTTTATTATGTGGAGTGATATAATTAAATTTTGAGCGAGCTTTAGTTCTACCCATTTCTGACTTTTATTCTCATGATTTACTTTATTGGGACCGGGTTATGTACCGTTACATAAAGCCCCCCCACTAGAACAAATTTATTTTAGTTCAACTTGTTGATAGAAATAAATTGTTGATTGGTTCAAGTCTCCTAATGGTCTTGACTTTGTTTTCATAATAGTGTTTCATTTCCGACTGATTATACTCTCTGGTAATTCCGACTGGTGGTAATTGCTGTTTTCTTACTTTACTCTCTCTCTCTTGGAGGCAAATTGATCAATTATTTCTCGGGGTTAGTGGTACTTCCACATTTTATTTGATAAGGACTGGTCACACTAATCATATTAAAATTGTTTCAACACTCATTTCTATTTGCTTCTATAAATTCGCTTTATCAATTAAGCTTCAGTCTGCTATCTTCCTTCTATTTTCTTCATTTATACTTCTGGAATCTAATACCAATCTATACAGCTATTTTATAATTATTATCCCTTAAATATTCAATTTCCCTAACATTTTCCCTATCTTGTGCGGTGGTAACAGTCGGGTGGCCACTCTGGGTCCATACACCGCTGTCCATCCTTACACCTTCTGAGACCAGGGGAACATCATCCCTGCTCATAAAAATTATTGCCGGAACATTTCTACGGTCAATACATAAAAATAAAAAAATTATAAGTAGTAGTCAATTAGCGACTAGTACCAAACACTTTTGGGATTCTTCATACTGTAGCTGTTTGTATTTATTTATATATTTCTTCTTCTCCTTGATTCCTTCTTCTTTTCCATTGACTAATAGCATATAACATTATTGATAGGCCTTATGTTAAAATTCTTTTGACTTTACTTCTTGTGACATATTTCTCCGTATCATTCCTTCTTATATAATCTTCAATTCCGAGAAATTCTAATTATTGTATTAATTATCATCCTCCTTCAGTTTCATTGGAGTCATTAAATTATTCGTTATTCTTCTTATTGTACCTTCTTATCTGAGCACATTACCATTAATTGTTTATTTATTTATTCTTCTTTTGTTACCATCAAAATATTATTTTTCCTATTAGTCCATTTTAAATCAGTTCTTTATAAATATTATATAATCTGTGCTTACATTTTCTTGGTGTTTAGTCTTTTCATTTTAAATTATATGGTTTCAAAATAACTTGAGTAAGATGTCCTTACATACTTTTAGAATTTTGGGGTTTTTATTCTCTTCACTTTAAATTATGTTGTTCGAAATAAGTTGAGTAAGTTGTCCTTACGTCTTTTGGAATTTTGGGGTTTTTTAGTCTCTTCATTTTAAATTATATTTTCCGAAATAAATTAAATAAGTTGTCCTTACGTCTTTTGGAATTTTGGGGTTTTTATTTACAATGGGTTGCTTGGTCCTGTATCCATAAAATCCGTCCCTTTTTTCTGGTTTGTTTGGAGCCTGTTTAACCGTGGTCCCTTATTTCAGGTACTCCATGTTCTCGGATTGCTGGGGTGTTCGTAATTAATTCTCTCCTTGATAATCTTCTTACCATCCGGCTCTCCCATTTTGCTGCTATGAAACTTTCACTTAAGTACCGGTCTTCCGTCATAATTCGTTCCTTTTTAACTAATAAGTATCGTACCTCCTCTAACATAACATAGTTGCTCATTTTTAATCTCATTTCATTCCCTTTTAACTCTGGATTATTTGCCCAATATTTGCATGTTGTCTTCCGTCTTGAAGATACGGCTGATATTGTCTGATACACTTCCATCGTTGACACCTTTAACTGGGATGTAAACTTAATTAACTCCCTCTGTTCGTTAATTGGAAGGTTGAATACATTAATTAATCCACCTGTAATCATCTCCCATTCTTCCTTGGTATTTATTATTTTCTTTCTACTTGTTTTTATTATTTCCTTGGTCTTCTTTTCCACGGTTTGAACATCCTTTTTGTTGTGGCTATTTTTATTTTCAGATGGCATTACACCTTGGTATTCTGTAATTTCTATTTCCTTCCTCCTCTCTTCTGTATTCGGACTTACTTTAATACCTTCTGAAGTGCCGTCCAATGTTTCATCCAAATTATTGGAACTATGGTCCATTTGTTTATTTGTCTCCTCTTGGTATGTATCTGCTTTTTGGATACGCGTATTAACATTTTCAAACTTCTCTCCGAAAGTTTTCCATATCTCCTTATTGAAATTCTCCATTTTACCCTCAAATTGTTTTAAATTCTTATTATTCTCTTCAAATTTTGCATTCATCTCTTCTCTTTGTCCTTCGACAGTTTCTTTTAGTTCATTGTATTGTTCATTCATGGTTTGTTTGATATTTCCATGAATGGTTTCTATTTTTTCATTTAGTTGTTTGACTAAACTTTCCTGAATGCTATCTATTTTCTCATTGGTCTGTCTATTTTGTTCCTCCTGTTTCTTAAAATTCTCCTTATTTTCCTCATTGGTTTGCCTCAGGTTTTCCTCCTGTTTCTTAAAATTTTCATCTATTTTGTTATTGGTTTGCTTTGAAGTTTCCTCCTGTTTTCTAAATTGTTCTGCCATAAATTTCATCATGTCTTGCCAATTAGGTTCCTCTCTGGCTACCGCTTTGTCTGTTTGATCCCCTTGGGCATCCTCTTCCACTATTTCCTTTTCCGTATCCATAACTACTTCGGTTTCTTCTGTATCACCTGTCTGTTGGTCCATTTCACTGTCCGTGACTAACTCTATTTCTTGTTCCTGTCCACCTTCTTCAATCTCCTTTTCTTCTGCCCTCTTCTTCGATTTTCCTCGGGTATTAGGCATTTCTTGTTTTCTCATAACTGCCAACGATAATTAGATTTTTTGATATATATATTTTTTTTTATTAAATATCAAAATTCTTTTCTAATTACCGCCCTTTTACGTTGAGCGCCATTTTTGTAATGTACCGCTTTAGTGAGGTCTTTAGCGAAACGTTCACCTTTAGTCAAGCCCCAAATGTTGGGTTCGCCAAATCTGTAATGTACCGCTTTTTGTGAGGTACTTGCGAAAGTGTTTTTTATATGCCTCACGCAGTATGCGTCACTTTTGAATTATACTAACTGACGTTTTAAACGGTATAAATAAAGGATTTTGTTTATCTTGTTTTACTCAATCTAAAAGAAATCGAGAGTGTGTGATTTGGGGTCAAGGAGGTAATTTGTTCAGCCTTATGCAGAAGAGAGAGTAAGTATCATTATTGCCCCTCTGTTGTGACGATTTCTTCTGTATGTTGTGCTGAAATTTTCATTAACTATCCACTACAATAAATTATAACACGTTATAATTCAATATTAATTTTCAATAATATTACTTTATTGATTATTGACTTTTGTCTCCAGCCACCAAAATATAGGTATCACAATTAATCTTTAAAAAAAAAATAAAAAAAAACATCATCTCGACTTTACCGAGTAAACATAAATCTGTCTAAGGAACAAAACATATATGTTGTTATTTAACCAATATTACGCTATAATAAAATACATCAGTTATTACATAATTCTTAGTAATTCCCCAGGGTTCAGGGTGAATTCTTTGTGTTATGAGAGTGTCAGAAATGGATAATTGCTACGCTTTACAAATATCAAAAATTAATAAATAATTTTGTTTATTTTTCAAATATTACGTAGTTTCCGGAATTGCCATAAGAGAGCAGCATGTATTTGTTTACTTTTGAAAGGAACATATGATAAAATGAATATTTTTTGTTCTATTTCACTGTTAAAAAACGAGTTTTCTTCTGGACTTATTACGAAAAAATGTTTATATTACCTCGCTCCGTGTTGTCCTTACTGGATTGAAGTTTTATTCTGTGATGAGGTACGTCTTGTGTTATTATTTCCTTTTCGTTTAGAGTATTTTCTGATTGTCTACTGGAAGTAGGCCGAACTATATTGGATCCTCAGAATGGTTTCATCCACTGGTTTTTAATGTATAATGCCATTTAATTTGGATTCCTCAGGTATAATTAGTTAGTATTCACTTTGTTTATTACTCCTGCGTGAATTTCGCCTCCTCCAACGTCCAAAAAAGGTTATTTTTTATAATTTTTGTCGCATCGTTTCTTCAACTCTCCGGTTTAGTTCAAAATTTTTATATCTTCTTAACAATACTTGTTATTTTTCATCACTCTTAGTAACACATAGTATTTTTATTATGTAGGCAGTTTGTGATTATTATAAATTTATATTTTATTTATGGAAAAATAATTCCCTTCCATTCCGGTTTATTTACTAATTTAATTTACATAATATGTTTTGGTTAATTTTTTTATGACATTGTATATAAATATTTTATCATTTTATTATCATTAAATAAATTTATATATTATTTATTTAGTCTCGAATAGTGTTCATACCCAGTACTACTTCCTGTTGTCATTTCCTTCATAGGATTATTTTAATTTTATATTATCTTTGGTAGTTAAAATTTTTATGTCTTTTAAAATTAACCCTGGGTTTTCTTACAATCTAACATAATTATTTGAAACAATATAATATTAACTTGGGTATAACAAATTGTGGTTCATACAATATAAATTACAATAAATAAATAAAATTACAAAAATCAATTAGTATTATTACATACTACTTCCATAGTTTTATCCTATCCAAAACATACAGCACAGTTTAGTAATACATTAATTTCACTTTGGTTTTTCACCTCAATGGGTACACTAGAACTCACTTCGCACTATATACCACTCGAATTGTTTATTATGTGGAGTGATATAATTAAATTTTGAGCGAGCTTTAGTTCTACCCATTTCTGACTTTTATTCTCATGATTTACTTTATTGGGACCGGGTTATGTACCGTTACATAAAGCCCCCCCACTAGAACAAATTTATTTTAGTTCAACTTGTTGATAGAAATAAATTGTTGATTGGTTCAAGTCTCCTAATGGTCTTGACTTTGTTTTCATAATAGTGTTTCATTTCCGACTGATTATACTCTCTGGTAATTCCGACTGGTGGTAATTGCTGTTTTCTTACTTTACTCTCTCTCTCTTGGAGGCAAATTGATCAATTATTTCTCGGGGTTAGTGGTACTTCCACATTTTATTTGATAAGGACTGGTCACACTAATCATATTAAAATTGTTTCAACACTCATTTCTATTTGCTTCTATAAATTCGCTTTATCAATTAAGCTTCAGTCTGCTATCTTCCTTCTATTTTCTTCATTTATACTTCTGGAATCTAATACCAATCTATACAGCTATTTTATAATTATTATCCCTTAAATATTCAATTTCCCTAACATTTTCCCTATCTTGTGCGGTGGTAACAGTCGGGTGGCCACTCTGGGTCCATACACCGCTGTCCATCCTTACACCTTCTGAGACCAGGGGAACATCATCCCTGCTCATAAAAATTATTGCCGGAACATTTCTACGGTCAATACATAAAAATAAAAAAATTATAAGTAGTAGTCAATTAGCGACTAGTACCAAACACTTTTGGGATTCTTCATACTGTAGCTGTTTGTATTTATTTATATATTTCTTCTTCTCCTTGATTCCTTCTTCTTTTCCATTGACTAATAGCATATAACATTATTGATAGGCCTTATGTTAAAATTCTTTTGACTTTACTTCTTGTGACATATTTCTCCGTATCATTCCTTCTTATATAATCTTCAATTCCGAGAAATTCTAATTATTGTATTAATTATCATCCTCCTTCAGTTTCATTGGAGTCATTAAATTATTCGTTATTCTTCTTATTGTACCTTCTTATCTGAGCACATTACCATTAATTGTTTATTTATTTATTCTTCTTTTGTTACCATCAAAATATTATTTTTCCTATTAGTCCATTTTAAATCAGTTCTTTATAAATATTATATAATCTGTGCTTACATTTTCTTGGTGTTTAGTCTTTTCATTTTAAATTATATGGTTTCAAAATAACTTGAGTAAGATGTCCTTACATACTTTTAGAATTTTGGGGTTTTTATTCTCTTCACTTTAAATTATGTTGTTCGAAATAAGTTGAGTAAGTTGTCCTTACGTCTTTTGGAATTTTGGGGTTTTTTAGTCTCTTCATTTTAAATTATATTTTCCGAAATAAATTAAATAAGTTGTCCTTACGTCTTTTGGAATTTTGGGGTTTTTATTTACAATGGGTTGCTTGGTCCTGTATCCATAAAATCCGTCCCTTTTTTCTGGTTTGTTTGGAGCCTGTTTAACCGTGGTCCCTTATTTCAGGTACTCCATGTTCTCGGATTGCTGGGGTGTTCGTAATTAATTCTCTCCTTGATAATCTTCTTACCATCCGGCTCTCCCATTTTGCTGCTATGAAACTTTCACTTAAGTACCGGTCTTCCGTCATAATTCGTTCCTTTTTAACTAATAAGTATCGTACCTCCTCTAACATAACATAGTTGCTCATTTTTAATCTCATTTCATTCCCTTTTAACTCTGGATTATTTGCCCAATATTTGCATGTTGTCTTCCGTCTTGAAGATACGGCTGATATTGTCTGATACACTTCCATCGTTGACACCTTTAACTGGGATGTAAACTTAATTAACTCCCTCTGTTCGTTAATTGGAAGGTTGAATACATTAATTAATCCACCTGTAATCATCTCCCATTCTTCCTTGGTATTTATTATTTTCTTTCTACTTGTTTTTATTATTTCCTTGGTCTTCTTTTCCACGGTTTGAACATCCTTTTTGTTGTGGCTATTTTTATTTTCAGATGGCATTACACCTTGGTATTCTGTAATTTCTATTTCCTTCCTCCTCTCTTCTGTATTCGGACTTACTTTAATACCTTCTGAAGTGCCGTCCAATGTTTCATCCAAATTATTGGAACTATGGTCCATTTGTTTATTTGTCTCCTCTTGGTATGTATCTGCTTTTTGGATACGCGTATTAACATTTTCAAACTTCTCTCCGAAAGTTTTCCATATCTCCTTATTGAAATTCTCCATTTTACCCTCAAATTGTTTTAAATTCTTATTATTCTCTTCAAATTTTGCATTCATCTCTTCTCTTTGTCCTTCGACAGTTTCTTTTAGTTCATTGTATTGTTCATTCATGGTTTGTTTGATATTTCCATGAATGGTTTCTATTTTTTCATTTAGTTGTTTGACTAAACTTTCCTGAATGCTATCTATTTTCTCATTGGTCTGTCTATTTTGTTCCTCCTGTTTCTTAAAATTCTCCTTATTTTCCTCATTGGTTTGCCTCAGGTTTTCCTCCTGTTTCTTAAAATTTTCATCTATTTTGTTATTGGTTTGCTTTGAAGTTTCCTCCTGTTTTCTAAATTGTTCTGCCATAAATTTCATCATGTCTTGCCAATTAGGTTCCTCTCTGGCTTACCGCTTTGTCTGTTTGATCCCCTTGGGCATCCTCTTCCACTATTTCCTTTTCCGTATCCATAACTACTTCGGTTTCTTCTGTATCACCTGTCTGTTGGTCCATTTCACTGTCCGTGACTAACTCTATTTCTTGTTCCTGTCCACCTTCTCAATCTCCTTTTCTTCTGCCCTCTTCTTCGATTTTCCTCGGGTATTAGGCATTTCTTGTTTTCTCATAACTGCCAACGATAATTAGATTTTTTGATATATATATTTTTTTTATTAAATATCAAAATTCTTTTCTAATTACCGCCCTTTTACGTTGAGCGCCATTTTTGTAATGTACCGCTTTAGTGAGGTCTTTAGCGAAACGTTCACCTTTAGTAAGCCCCAAATGTTGGGTTCGCCAATCTGTAATGTACCGCTTTTTGTGAGGTACTTGCGAAAGTGTTTTTTATATGCCTCACGCCGCAGTATGCGTCACTTTTGAATTATACTAACTGACGTTTTAAACGGTATAAATAAAGGATTTTGTTTATCTTGTTTTACTCAATCTAAAAGAAATCGAGAGTGTGTGATTTGGGGTCAAGGAGGTAATTTGTTCAGCCTTATGCAGAAGAGAGAGTAAGTATCATTATTGCCCCTCTGTTGTGACGATTTCTTCTGTATGTTGTGCTGAAATTTTCATTAACTATCCACTACAATAAATTATAACACGTTATAATTCAATATTAATTTTCAATAATATTACTTTATTGATTATTGACTTTTGTCTCCAGCCACCAAAATATAGGTATCACAATTAATCTTTAAAAAAAAAATAAAAAAAAACATCATCTCGACTTTACCGAGTAAACATAAATCTGTCTAAGGAACAAAACATATATGTTGTTATTTAACCAATATTACGCTATAATAAAATACATCAGTTATTACATAATTCTTAGTAATTCCCCAGGGTTCAGGGTGAATTCTTTGTGTTATGAGAGTGTCAGAAATGGATAATTGCTACGCTTTACAAATATCAAAAATTAATAAATAATTTTGTTTATTTTTCAAATATTACGTAGTTTCCGGAATTGCCATAAGAGAGCAGCATGTATTTGTTTACTTTTGAAAGGAACATATGATAAAATGAATATTTTTTGTTCTATTTCACTGTTAAAAAACGAGTTTTCTTCTGGACTTATTACGAAAAAATGTTTATATTACCTCGCTCCGTGTTGTCCTTACTGGATTGAAGTTTTATTCTGTGATGAGGTACATCTTGTGTTATTATTTCCTTTTCGTTTAGAGTATTTTCTGATTGTCTACTGGAAGTAGGCCGAACTATATTGGATCCTCAGAATGGTTTCATCCACTGGTTTTTAATGTATAATGCCATTTAATTTGGATTCCTCAGGTATAATTAGTTAGTATTCACTTTGTTTATTACTCCTGCGTGAATTTCGCCTCCTCCAACGTCCAAAAAAGGTTATTTTTTATAATTTTTGTCGCATCGTTTCTTCAACTCTCCGGTTTAGTTCAAAATTTTTATATCTTCTTAACAATACTTGTTATTTTTCATCACTCTTAGTAACACATAGTATTTTTATTATGTAGGCAGTTTGTGATTATTATAAATTTATATTTTATTTATGGAAAAATAATTCCCTTCCATTCCGGTTTATTTACTAATTTAATTTACATAATATGTTTTGGTTAATTTTTTTATGACATTGTATATAAATATTTTATCATTTTATTATCATTAAATAAATTTATATATTATTTATTTAGTCTCGAATAGTGTTCATACCCAGTACTACTTCCTGTTGTCATTTCCTTCATAGGATTATTTTAATTTTATATTATCTTTGGTAGTTAAAATTTTTATGTCTTTTAAAATTAACCCTGGGTTTTCTTACAATCTAACATAATTATTTGAAACAATATAATATTAACTTGGGTATAACAAATTGTGGTTCATACAATATAAATTACAATAAATAAATAAAATTACAAAAATCAATTAGTATTATTACATACTACTTCCATAGTTTTATCCTATCCAAAACATACAGCACAGTTTAGTAATACATTAATTTCACTTTGGTTTTTCACCTCAATGGGTACACTAGAACTCACTTCGCACTATATACCACTCGAATTGTTTATTATGTGGAGTGATATAATTAAATTTTGAGCGAGCTTTAGTTCTACCCATTTCTGACTTTTATTCTCATGATTTACTTTATTGGGACCGGGTTATGTACCGTTACATAAAGCCCCCCCACTAGAACAAATTTATTTTAGTTCAACTTGTTGATAGAAATAAATTGTTGATTGGTTCAAGTCTCCTAATGGTCTTGACTTTGTTTTCATAATAGTGTTTCATTTCCGACTGATTATACTCTCTGGTAATTCCGACTGGTGGTAATTGCTGTTTTCTTACTTTACTCTCTCTCTCTTGGAGGCAAATTGATCAATTATTTCTCGGGGTTAGTGGTACTTCCACATTTTATTTGATAAGGACTGGTCACACTAATCATATTAAAATTGTTTCAACACTCATTTCTATTTGCTTCTATAAATTCGCTTTATCAATTAAGCTTCAGTCTGCTATCTTCCTTCTATTTTCTTCATTTATACTTCTGGAATCTAATACCAATCTATACAGCTATTTTATAATTATTATCCCTTAAATATTCAATTTCCCTAACATTTTCCCTATCTTGTGCGGTGGTAACAGTCGGGTGGCCACTCTGGGTCCATACACCGCTGTCCATCCTTACACCTTCTGAGACCAGGGGAACATCATCCCTGCTCATAAAAATTATTGCCGGAACATTTCTACGGTCAATACATAAAAATAAAAAAATTATAAGTAGTAGTCAATTAGCGACTAGTACCAAACACTTTTGGGATTCTTCATACTGTAGCTGTTTGTATTTATTTATATATTTCTTCTTCTCCTTGATTCCTTCTTCTTTTCCATTGACTAATAGCATATAACATTATTGATAGGCCTTATGTTAAAATTCTTTTGACTTTACTTCTTGTGACATATTTCTCCGTATCATTCCTTCTTATATAATCTTCAATTCCGAGAAATTCTAATTATTGTATTAATTATCATCCTCCTTCAGTTTCATTGGAGTCATTAAATTATTCGTTATTCTTCTTATTGTACCTTCTTATCTGAGCACATTACCATTAATTGTTTATTTATTTATTCTTCTTTTGTTACCATCAAAATATTATTTTTCCTATTAGTCCATTTTAAATCAGTTCTTTATAAATATTATATAATCTGTGCTTACATTTTCTTGGTGTTTAGTCTTTTCATTTTAAATTATATGGTTTCAAAATAACTTGAGTAAGATGTCCTTACATACTTTTAGAATTTTGGGGTTTTTATTCTCTTCACTTTAAATTATGTTGTTCGAAATAAGTTGAGTAAGTTGTCCTTACGTCTTTTGGAATTTTGGGGTTTTTTAGTCTCTTCATTTTAAATTATATTTTCCGAAATAAATTAAATAAGTTGTCCTTACGTCTTTTGGAATTTTGGGGTTTTTATTTACAATGGGTTGCTTGGTCCTGTATCCATAAAATCCGTCCCTTTTTTCTGGTTTGTTTGGAGCCTGTTTAACCGTGGTCCCTTATTTCAGGTACTCCATGTTCTCGGATTGCTGGGGTGTTCGTAATTAATTCTCTCCTTGATAATCTTCTTACCATCCGGCTCTCCCATTTTGCTGCTATGAAACTTTCACTTAAGTACCGGTCTTCCGTCATAATTCGTTCCTTTTTAACTAATAAGTATCGTACCTCCTCTAACATAACATAGTTGCTCATTTTTAATCTCATTTCATTCCCTTTTAACTCTGGATTATTTGCCCAATATTTGCATGTTGTCTTCCGTCTTGAAGATACGGCTGATATTGTCTGATACACTTCCATCGTTGACACCTTTAACTGGGATGTAAACTTAATTAACTCCCTCTGTTCGTTAATTGGAAGGTTGAATACATTAATTAATCCACCTGTAATCATCTCCCATTCTTCCTTGGTATTTATTATTTTCTTTCTACTTGTTTTTATTATTTCCTTGGTCTTCTTTTCCACGGTTTGAACATCCTTTTTGTTGTGGCTATTTTTATTTTCAGATGGCATTACACCTTGGTATTCTGTAATTTCTATTTCCTTCCTCCTCTCTTCTGTATTCGGACTTACTTTAATACCTTCTGAAGTGCCGTCCAATGTTTCATCCAAATTATTGGAACTATGGTCCATTTGTTTATTTGTCTCCTCTTGGTATGTATCTGCTTTTTGGATACGCGTATTAACATTTTCAAACTTCTCTCCGAAAGTTTTCCATATCTCCTTATTGAAATTCTCCATTTTACCCTCAAATTGTTTTAAATTCTTATTATTCTCTTCAAATTTTGCATTCATCTCTTCTCTTTGTCCTTCGACAGTTTCTTTTAGTTCATTGTATTGTTCATTCATGGTTTGTTTGATATTTCCATGAATGGTTTCTATTTTTTCATTTAGTTGTTTGACTAAACTTTCCTGAATGCTATCTATTTTCTCATTGGTCTGTCTATTTTGTTCCTCCTGTTTCTTAAAATTCTCCTTATTTTCCTCATTGGTTTGCCTCAGGTTTTCCTCCTGTTTCTTAAAATTTTCATCTATTTTGTTATTGGTTTGCTTTGAAGTTTCCTCCTGTTTTCTAAATTGTTCTGCCATAAATTTCATCATGTCTTGCCAATTAGGTTCCTCTCTGGCTACCGCTTTGTCTGTTTGATCCCCTTGGGCATCCTCTTCCACTATTTCCTTTTCCGTATCCATAACTACTTCGGTTTCTTCTGTATCACCTGTCTGTTGGTCCATTTCACTGTCCGTGACTAACTCTATTTCTTGTTCCTGTCCACCTTCTTCAATCTCCTTTTCTTCTGCCCTCTTCTTCGATTTTCCTCGGGTATTAGGCATTTCTTGTTTTCTCATAACTGCCAACGATAATTAGATTTTTTGATATATATATTTTTTTTTATTAAATATCAAAATTCTTTTCTAATTACCGCCCTTTTACGTTGAGCGCCATTTTTGTAATGTACCGCTTTAGTGAGGTCTTTAGCGAAACGTTCACCTTTAGTCAAGCCCCAAATGTTGGGTTCGCCAAATCTGTAATGTACCGCTTTTTGTGAGGTACTTGCGAAAGTGTTATTTTATATGCCTCACGCAGTATGCGTCACTTTTGAATTATACTAACTGACGTTTTAAACGGTATAAATAAAGGATTTTGTTTATCTTGTTTTACTCAATCTAAAAGAAATCGAGAGTGTGTGATTTGGGGTCAAGGAGGTAATTTGTTCAGCCTTATGCAGAAGAGAGAGTAAGTATCATTATTGCCCCTCTGTTGTGACGATTTCTTCTGTATGTTGTGCTGAAATTTTCATTAACTATCCACTACAATAAATTATAACACGTTATAATTCAATATTAATTTTCAATAATATTACTTTATTGATTATTGACTTTTGTCTCCAGCCACCAAAATATAGGTATCACAATTAATCTTTAAAAAAAAAATAAAAAAAAACATCATCTCGACTTTACCGAGTAAACATAAATCTGTCTAAGGAACAAAACATATATGTTGTTATTTAACCAATATTACGCTATAATAAAATACATCAGTTATTACATAATTCTTAGTAATTCCCCAGGGTTCAGGGTGAATTCTTTGTGTTATGAGAGTGTCAGAAATGGATAATTGCTACGCTTTACACAAAAATGTCAAAAATTAATAAATAATTTTGTTTATTTTTCAAATATTACGTAGTTTCCGGAATTGCCATAAGAGAGCAGCATGTATTTGTTTACTTTTGAAAGGAACATATGATAAAATGAATATTTTTTGTTCTATTTCACTGTTAAAAAACGAGTTTTCTTCTGGACTTATTACGAAAAAATGTTTATATTACCTCGCTCCGTGTTGTCCTTACTGGATTGAAGTTTTATTCTGTGATGAGGTACATCTTGTGTTATTATTTCCTTTTCGTTTAGAGTATTTTCTGATTGTCTACTGGAAGTAGGCCGAACTATATTGGATCCTCAGAATGGTTTCATCCACTGGTTTTTAATGTATAATGCCATTTAATTTGGATTCCTCAGGTATAATTAGTTAGTATTCACTTTGTTTATTACTCCTGCGTGAATTTCGCCTCCTCCAACGTCCAAAAAAGGTTATTTTTTATAATTTTTGTCGCATCGTTTCTTCAACTCTCCGGTTTAGTTCAAAATTTTTATATCTTCTTAACAATACTTGTTATTTTTCATCACTCTTAGTAACACATAGTATTTTTATTATGTAGGCAGTTTGTGATTATTATAAATTTATATTTTATTTATGGAAAAATAATTCCCTTCCATTCCGGTTTATTTACTAATTTAATTTACATAATATGTTTTGGTTAATTTTTTTATGACATTGTATATAAATATTTTATCATTTTATTATCATTAAATAAATTTATATATTATTTATTTAGTCTCGAATAGTGTTCATACCCAGTACTACTTCCTGTTGTCATTTCCTTCATAGGATTATTTTAATTTTATATTATCTTTGGTAGTTAAAATTTTTATGTCTTTTAAAATTAACCCTGGGTTTTCTTACAATCTAACATAATTATTTGAAACAATATAATATTAACTTGGGTATAACAAATTGTGGTTCATACAATATAAATTACAATAAATAAATAAAATTACAAAAATCAATTAGTATTATTACATACTACTTCCATAGTTTTATCCTATCCAAAACATACAGCACAGTTTAGTAATACATTAATTTCACTTTGGTTTTTCACCTCAATGGGTACACTAGAACTCACTTCGCACTATATACCACTCGAATTGTTTATTATGTGGAGTGATATAATTAAATTTTGAGCGAGCTTTAGTTCTACCCATTTCTGACTTTTATTCTCATGATTTACTTTATTGGGACCGGGTTATGTACCGTTACATAAAGCCCCCCCACTAGAACAAATTTATTTTAGTTCAACTTGTTGATAGAAATAAATTGTTGATTGGTTCAAGTCTCCTAATGGTCTTGACTTTGTTTTCATAATAGTGTTTCATTTCCGACTGATTATACTCTCTGGTAATTCCGACTGGTGGTAATTGCTGTTTTCTTACTTTACTCTCTCTCTCTTGGAGGCAAATTGATCAATTATTTCTCGGGGTTAGTGGTACTTCCACATTTTATTTGATAAGGACTGGTCACACTAATCATATTAAAATTGTTTCAACACTCATTTCTATTTGCTTCTATAAATTTGCTTTATCAATTAAGCTTCAGTCTGCTATCTTCCTTCTATTTTCTTCATTTATACTTCTGGAATCTAATACCAATCTATACAGCTATTTTATAATTATTATCCCTTAAATATTCAATTTCCCTAACATTTTCCCTATCTTGTGCGGTGGTAACAGTCGGGTGGCCACTCTGGGTCCATACACCGCTGTCCATCCTTACACCTTCTGAGACCAGGGGAACATCATCCCTGCTCATAAAAATTATTGCCGGAACATTTCTACGGTCAATACATAAAAATAAAAAAATTATAAGTAGTAGTCAATTAGCGACTAGTACCAAACACTTTTGGGATTCTTCATACTGTAGCTGTTTGTATTTATTTATATATTTCTTCTTCTCCTTGATTCCTTCTTCTTTTCCATTGACTAATAGCATATAACATTATTGATAGGCCTTATGTTAAAATTCTTTTGACTTTACTTCTTGTGACATATTTCTCCGTATCATTCCTTCTTATATAATCTTCAATTCCGAGAAATTCTAATTATTGTATTAATTATCATCCTCCTTCAGTTTCATTGGAGTCATTAAATTATTCGTTATTCTTCTTATTGTACCTTCTTATCTGAGCACATTACCATTAATTGTTTATTTATTTATTCTTTTGTTACCATCAAAATATTATTTTTCCTATTAGTCCATTTTAAATCAGTTCTTTATAAATATTATATAATCTGTGCTTACATTTTCTTGGTGTTTAGTCTTTTCATTTTAAATTATATGGTTTCAAAATAACTTGAGTAAGATGTCCTTACATACTTTTAGAATTTTGGGGTTTTTATTCTCTTCACTTTAAATTATGTTGTTCGAAATAAGTTGAGTAAGTTGTCCTTACGTCTTTTGGAATTTTGGGGTTTTTTAGTCTCTTCATTTTAAATTATATTTTCCGAAATAAATTAAATAAGTTGTCCTTACGTCTTTTGGAATTTTGGGGTTTTTATTTACAATGGGTTGCTTGGTCCTGTATCCATAAAATCCGTCCCTTTTTTCTGGTTTGTTTGGAGCCTGTTTAACCGTGGTCCCTTATTTCAGGTACTCCATGTTCTCGGATTGCTGGGGTGTTCGTAATTAATTCTCTCCTTGATAATCTTCTTACCATCCGGCTCTCCCATTTTGCTGCTATGAAACTTTCACTTAAGTACCGGTCTTCCGTCATAATTCGTTCCTTTTTAACTAATAAGTATCGTACCTCCTCTAACATAACATAGTTGCTCATTTTTAATCTCATTTCATTCCCTTTTAACTCTGGATTATTTGCCCAATATTTGCATGTTGTCTTCCGTCTTGAAGATACGGCTGATATTGTCTGATACACTTCCATCGTTGACACCTTTAACTGGGATGTAAACTTAATTAACTCCCTCTGTTCGTTAATTGGAAGGTTGAATACATTAATTAATCCACCTGTAATCATCTCCCATTCTTCCTTGGTATTTATTATTTTCTTTCTACTTGTTTTTATTATTTCCTTGGTCTTCTTTTCCACGGTTTGAACATCCTTTTTGTTGTGGCTATTTTTATTTTCAGATGGCATTACACCTTGGTATTCTGTAATTTCTATTTCCTTCCTCCTCTCTTCTGTATTCGGACTTACTTTAATACCTTCTGAAGTGCCGTCCAATGTTTCATCCAAATTATTGGAACTATGGTCCATTTGTTTATTTGTCTCCTCTTGGTATGTATCTGCTTTTTGGATACGCGTATTAACATTTTCAAACTTCTCTCCGAAAGTTTTCCATATCTCCTTATTGAAATTCTCCATTTTACCCTCAAATTGTTTTAAATTCTTATTATTCTCTTCAAATTTTGCATTCATCTCTTCTCTTTGTCCTTCGACAGTTTCTTTTAGTTCATTGTATTGTTCATTCATGGTTTGTTTGATATTTCCATGAATGGTTTCTATTTTTTCATTTAGTTGTTTGACTAAACTTTCCTGAATGCTATCTATTTTCTCATTGGTCTGTCTATTTTGTTCCTCCTGTTTCTTAAAATTCTCCTTATTTTCCTCATTGGTTTGCCTCAGGTTTTCCTCCTGTTTCTTAAAATTTTCATCTATTTTGTTATTGGTTTGCTTTGAAGTTTCCTCCTGTTTTCTAAATTGTTCTGCCATAAATTTCATCATGTCTTGCCAATTAGGTTCCTCTCTGGCTACCGCTTTGTCTGTTTGATCCCCTTGGGCATCCTCTTCCACTATTTCCTTTTCCGTATCCATAACTACTTCGGTTTCTTCTGTATCACCTGTCTGTTGGTCCATTTCACTGTCCGTGACTAACTCTATTTCTTGTTCCTGTCCACCTTCTTCAATCTCCTTTTCTTCTGCCCTCTTCTTCGATTTTCCTCGGGTATTAGGCATTTCTTGTTTTCTCATAACTGCCAACGATAATTAGATTTTTTGATATATATATTTTTTTTTATTAAATATCAAAATTCTTTTCTAATTACCGCCCTTTTACGTTGAGCGCCATTTTTGTAATGTACCGCTTTAGTGAGGTCTTTAGCGAAACGTTCACCTTTAGTCAAGCCCCAAATGTTGGGTTCGCCAAATCTGTAATGTACCGCTTTTTGTGAGGTACTTGCGAAAGTGTTATTTTATATGCCTCACGCAGTATGCGTCACTTTTGAATTATACTAACTGACGTTTTAAACGGTATAAATAAAGGATTTTGTTTATCTTGTTTTACTCAATCTAAAAGAAATCGAGAGTGTGTGATTTGGGGTCAAGGAGGTAATTTGTTCAGCCTTATGCAGAAGAGAGAGTAAGTATCATTATTGCCCCTCTGTTGTGACGATTTCTTCTGTATGTTGTGCTGAAATTTTCATTAACTATCCACTACAATAAATTATAACACGTTATAATTCAATATTAATTTTCAATAATATTACTTTATTGATTATTGACTTTTGTCTCCAGCCACCAAAATATAGGTATCACAATTAATCTTTAAAAAAAAAATAAAAAAAAACATCATCTCGACTTTACCGAGTAAACATAAATCTGTCTAAGGAACAAAACATATATGTTGTTATTTAACCAATATTACGCTATAATAAAATACATCAGTTATTACATAATTCTTAGTAATTCCCCAGGGTTCAGGGTGAATTCTTTGTGTTATGAGAGTGTCAGAAATGGATAATTGCTACGCTTTACAAATATCAAAAATTAATAAATAATTTTGTTTATTTTTCAAATATTACGTAGTTTCCGGAATTGCCATAAGAGAGCAGCATGTATTTGTTTACTTTTGAAAGGAACATATGATAAAATGAATATTTTTTGTTCTATTTCACTGTTAAAAAACGAGTTTTCTTCTGGACTTATTACGAAAAAATGTTTATATTACCTCGCTCCGTGTTGTCCTTACTGGATTGAAGTTTTATTCTGTGATGAGGTACGTCTTGTGTTATTATTTCCTTTTCGTTTAGAGTATTTTCTGATTGTCTACTGGAAGTAGGCCGAACTATATTGGATCCTCAGAATGGTTTCATCCACTGGTTTTTAATGTATAATGCCATTTAATTTGGATTCCTCAGGTATAATTAGTTAGTATTCACTTTGTTTATTACTCCTGCGTGAATTTCGCCTCCTCCAACGTCCAAAAAAGGTTATTTTTTATAATTTTTGTCGCATCGTTTCTTCAACTCTCCGGTTTAGTTCAAAATTTTTATATCTTCTTAACAATACTTGTTATTTTTCATCACTCTTAGTAACACATAGTATTTTTATTATGTAGGCAGTTTGTGATTATTATAAATTTATATTTTATTTATGGAAAAATAATTCCCTTCCATTCCGGTTTATTTACTAATTTAATTTACATAATATGTTTTGGTTAATTTTTTTATGACATTGTATATAAATATTTTATCATTTTATTATCATTAAATAAATTTATA
Organism: Magicicada septendecula; assembly: GCA_034769895.1. Classification (NCBI taxonomy): domain Eukaryota; kingdom Metazoa; phylum Arthropoda; class Insecta; order Hemiptera; family Cicadidae; genus Magicicada; species Magicicada septendecula. The sequence continues at coordinate 54,267,109 of CM068375.1, read as the reverse complement.
TATTATTTATTTAGTCTCGAATAGTGTTCATACCCGGTACTACTTCCTGTTGTCATTTCCTTCATAGGATTATTTTAATTTTATATTATCTTTGGTAGTTGAAATTTTTATGTCTTTTAAAATTAACCCTGGGTTTTCTTACAATCTAACATAATTATTTGAAACAATATAATATTAACTTGGGTATAACAAATTGTGGTTCATACAATATAAATTACAATAAATAAATAAAATTACAAAAATCAATTAGTATTATTACATACTACTTCCATAGTTTTATCCTATCCAAAACATACAGCACAGTTTAGTAATACATTAATTTCACTTTGGTTTTTCACCTCAATGGGTACACTAGAACTCACTTCGCACTATATACCACTCGAATTGTTTATTATGTGGAGTGATATAATTAAATTTTGAGCGAGCTTTAGTTCTACCCATTTCTGACTTTTATTCTCATGATTTACTTTATTGGGACCGGGTTATGTACCGTTACAATATATATATATAATAGGGTTGCTACAGCTAGTGCCGTCTCCCTTCCTTCAACCTGGCTTTCCAATTCTCCCGATGTTCCCATTGTCCTTCCTCAAGTCCTATACGTTGCATAGATTCATCCACTTCGACCCTCCAAGATCTTCTCGGTCTTCCCCTTTTGACGTGAAACGTCTTTAAAATCACACCGAAACATACGGGTACCAGAACAGAAATTTGTACCGTAACAAAAAGGTCTATATCGTCTTGCCTTAATAACTCCCTAAATATTAGTCTCAGAGACGTAAGTGCAGTGTCATTTTTTAACATATATGGTCAGCTCGCTGATACGGCCTTGAGTTCGCGTCGCGGGCGAGCGAGTTGGCAGGGAGGGGGCACAGCGCTGATTGGGCAAAACCGGCGCTCTGGCTCCTTTCCATTCAGTGTAACTCAGGACTAAGACTTGGTAGCGCGGTGATTTGTGTGTTTGTGTATAGAGTTTGTAGAGATCGATCGATTTAAGTAATAATAAGTGTATTTTGGACAATATTTCTATGTAAAAACTTAAAGTAAGCATGTAAAAAACTGTAGAAATTCAGTATGTCAGCCTCAGCCCGCGCAAAAGCCAGCCGAAAATATAAATTATGCATATCGTTGGAAAGAGGAGACTATGGGCCACGTACAGGTACCCCAATGTCCGGTGCCGAGAGAGCGAGACTGTTTCGGGAGCGTCGTAAAGCTGGCACGACGCGCTCAGTGAACGACGCCGACAGCGCCAGCACTTCTACCGCTGCTGTCCCCGAACCAATGGACATAACGAGTGAAGATAACACCCATACATCTGTCGAAGACGTGTCCGAGCGGTTGGATATCAACATCACTCGAATTGATGCGATGCAGGACCATTGGCGTGCAGCGGACGAACGCTTCAAAACGGTATTCGAAACCAATCCGTTTGGTCTATCTTGCAGCGTTTGTGATCGACTTTGGTTCGACAGAGATTTAAAGAAGGCGAAAGCTCGTAACATTCCTCTTCTTCAGACTAAATTCCCCGGCGAAAATGTAGCGGAATTTCGTTTATGCAGTACCTGTAGCAAGTCGATAGATGCCAATAAAATCCCGACGCTGTCGAGCTCGAACGCGATTTCGATATCCCCCGAAGCCGAACGGCCTGCCGCCGCTGACCCGATCAGTGTTCAGTTGATTTCGCAGCGCTTACCCTTTATGCAAATTCATCTTCTACGCTACGAAGGTAATTATGGTATAGTCGGCCAGGTGATCAACGTAACCGTCGATGTGAACATGGTGCAGAAACTACCGAGGCGGATAGACGACGACTTTGCCTTCAACGTCAACATAAAGAAGAACCTCATCCACAAATCCAATTATCTGAGCGGTTTCGTACGCAAGTCGGTGATCAAGGCTTAGCTGCGCTACTTGGTAAACCAGCCGCTGTACAAGCACTACAACATCTACAACGACGAGGATGACAATATCGGGCCCGAGTATCAGATTGAGTCCATCGACCCCGACTCTGCCCCCGAATCGGAGATTCTGCTCGCCAGATAACATACGATGCTATGGAATGAGGAGCAATGTTTGGACATTGCCCAGGGGCAGAACTCGTCTCCGATTAACATAATCTACGATGTTAATGGTGAGGAACTATACTTCCCTCAAATATACTACGGTGTGCCCCGCCAGTTCGACCTCAACGTGCGAGTCACTCCATACATGATGTCAACCAGCGAGATTCGACGCACCGATCGGCGTGGTGCAACTCCTGACCACGTTCTCTACATGGCCATGAAGATGCTTCGCATCCGCGTTGTCGAAGGTATCTACATGTTTCGTAGTGTAAAGCAGACCGAGTCGATCACGCGCAAGATGCTCGAGGACCGAAACTTAATGGACGATTGCATCGACAAGAACCTCGCCTTCTTGAAGTCGATACCGAACTCCGTTCAATATTGGATGGATCGCAAAAAAGATCTCTTTGCGATGATGCGCCAGCTTGGCAAGCCCACCGTCGTTTTTACTATCAGCGCCAACGAGATCCACTGGCTGAAGCTGCTCAAAATACTGCATGACCTCAGCGACTCATTCAAAGACGTGCACGTCGAAGTTGCGTTAATCGACTTGACTCGATCTTAGCGTAGCCAGACCGAGTCTAGTTAATGAAGATCCGGTAACGTGCTGCGTGTACTTCAACAAGCTGGTCGACACCATTATGGCCATGCTTCAAGCGAAGACCAGATACAACACGTTCGGCCCTTACCGCGTTCTCGATTACTTTCTTCGCATTGAGTTCCAGCATCCCGGAAGTCCCCATGCGCACGTCCTGCTGTGGCTCAAGAACGATCCGCGCGAAAAGATCTCCGAAAACATGCCGATGACTGTCCAACTCTTGACAGATCTCTGCTCTGTCAGTCGCAACAATCTACCCGGCGAGATGTATGCGAACCAAGTCCATAAGCACACGTTCACGTGCACGAAGCGCGGAGAGACCGCTTGCCGCTTCAACATACCATACTGGCCGATGACCGAGACTAGAGTGCTGCTGCCGTTACCTAAGGACGATGGACGCAAAAACGGGCTCCACTCGAGAGCCACCAAACTGCGCAAGCTGCTAGAGGAAAAGAACTACGAGACGCTCTGCGAGTTTCTAGTTGACAACAAGCTCACGATGGCGTCTTACTTAGATACCATCAGCGCGACGCTGCGTCGTCCTACCGTGATGTTCAAGCGCGACTTAAGCGAAATCTACACTAACACGTTCAACCCGTGGATCGCGCACACGCTCTGCTCCAACAGTGATTTGCAATTCATACTCGAGGAGTACAGCTGCGCGGCTTATGTTGTGGAATACGTCAATAAGTCGAACCGCGGCATTAGCAACCTGCATCGCGAACTTATCAAACTGCAAGAACAGAATCCCGAGAAGGAGTACGTGCAGCTTATGAAACAACTCGGCCTTAAGCTTCGCAACACCGTGGAAATGTCATCGCAGGAGGCCGCTTGGTACTTGCTTCGTCAACCGATGAGTCGCAGCAGTCACGATGTGAGCTATATCCCGACTGTGTGGCCGCACGAGCGTCAGAAGTCACGAAAGCGTAAGGCGGTGATGGACCAGCAGAACTTAGACGAAAACAGCACCGACGTTTGGACCAAGACTATGATACAGCGTTACGAAGAGAAGCCGGTTGAGCTCGAAGACAAGTGTCTCGCCGACTTCGTGGCGTGGTACACACCAGTCGCCAAGCGAGGCAGACCGCCCAATGCCGGAGATGAAGTAGACGACAATGCGCCGAGCGATGACGAGCCAGCGCCGGACAACGTGCCTTACGAGTCAGCTTCGACAATCGGCAGGGCGTACCGCAAACGGTCCGCACCGCGAATCATTCGCTACAGATGCTACGAATTGGACGATGTCGTGAACTATAAGCGAGAAATGGTAACGCTCTACCTGCCGTTCAAGAACGAAGCGGTCGAAATTCTGGACCGCAACGCGTTCCTCGCGATGTACGACGAAAGGGAAGCAGAGATCATGGCCAAGCGTAAGGAGTTCGAGTCTAACATCGACATCGCGAAGGTACTTGAGAAACTGAAGAAGATCTGCGAAGACTTCGACAACGCCGATCCATTAGACGCAAGCAACAAGCGAGATGAGTTCGTGCGAAACGTTTTGCGGTCCGGCGATACGGAGAACAACGACGACTTGGAAAATGCCGCTAATACAATCGGTATATCGGCTGTTCGTCAACGCAGCAACGTGATGTCTAAGCAAGAGTACTGCCGCATGATGCGCAGCGCTAATGACGGCCAACGCGAATTGCTTCTCGAAGCAATACATCGGCTGCACATGCCCGATTCGGATCCCATTCAGATCTTCTTCACCGGCCCCGCTGGCAGCGGCAAGACCTACGTGCTCAAGTTGCTAATGGAGACGTACAATCGATATACCCAACAGCACAATTCGCTTCGCAACGCGTATGTAGCCTGTGCGTCCACTGGCAAGGCAGCCGTAAACTTGGGCGGCGTGATCGTACACTCTGCGTTCAAGATTACCCAATCGAGACGAGTCGGCACGATGGCCAGAGAGGTGCTTCAGAATTACAGAAGCATATTCATCGGTGTCAAATGCATCGTAATCGACGAGGTGAGCATGATCGGCTGCGACGTGCTACATAAGATCAATCTACGCCTGCAAGAGATCACCGGCGCACACGACCAACCGTTCGGCCATCTCAACATCATCTTCTGCGGAGATTTTTGACAGTTACCACCCGTAAATGCCACACCGGTCTACAAAGCGCCGCGCAACGCGATCGTTGGAGCGGCGCTGTGGCAATCGCTCAATTACTATCCACTCGAGCAGGTGATGAGACAAAGTGATTCCACCTTCTCGGCCATACTCACGAAGATCGGCAACGGTGAGAGACTCGATCTCGAGCAAATCGCTCTAATCGAAACACGCTTCAGAAGTAAAGCATGGTGCAAAGAGAACTTACCTGCTGCTGTTCGGCTCTTTCATCGCAACCATGACGTCGACGCGTACAACAACAACGCTTTCGTGCCTGAGTTCGAGAGCATCGCCGACGACAAGATGATTGGCTACAATACGCTAACGGAGGTCGCGACCGCTCGGCGCAACTTGCACAAGATGAGCGTTGTCGAGTCGGGCGGCTTGCCGTACAGTTTGAAACTAGCTGTCGGCTATCCATATATGATTACCATGAACGTAGATGTTGAAGACGGTCTCGTGAATGGTGCGATCAGCACGCTTAAGTACATAGAACACCTCACCGAAGACGAGCAGGGGGCAAACTACGAAATGGTAGAGGTAGATGATGAACCTCAGCCGTCAACCTCAACCGGAACTCGGAAGAGAGTCCGTCTTTGGCTGGAGTTTCCAAATCCAAGCATGGGCCAACTATGCAGAGTGAAAGCGAAGCCGCACGTTATGTGCAAGCGTAATGTGTTAGATTTAAAGTGGACGCCCATCGTGACCAGAGCCGCCAACATCCCGCTCGGCGGAACTGTAAAGTGTAGACGTTACCAGTTCCCGGTTGTGTCAGCAAGCGCGATCACCATTCACAAATCGCAAGGTGGCAAATTCAACGAAGTCGTCTTCAACTACGACAAGTCACAACAGACCCAGCTTGTGTACGTTGCGCTCAGTAGAGTCACATCGACCAACGGTCGGTATCTCACCAACGATAGAGACGATTTTAAATTTTATCACGGGCAAGACAGCGCGGCGCCAACGGTGAAAGAAATACGCGACGAGTACGAGCGGATGGCCAAACATCGGCTGCCCACGCTGACGATGCGAGCAAGAGACTTCTGCAACGAGACGTCGTAGCCGAAGTCGATGAAGACGGGGTCGACCTACCTCGACGATGGCAACTAGTTTTGATTGTCTCTGCTTTCAATGCTCAAAGTTTGGTGGCTCACGCGGGAGATTGAAAACGACAGCATACTCAAACATTCCGACTACATGACAGTTAGCGAGACTTGGATGGATTGCGCGAACACCGTGCAGCTCAACGGCTTCGAACTAAAAGCAAACAATAACACCGCGCTTGAATATCGTAGAGATCGTCCGTCTACCTTGTCCGAACCGCCGCTGGCCTGGGGCGAGTTTCTGCAGCCGGAGGTTCTGCAATCTACAGAAACCTACAAAGCTTCACGAGCTGCAGAGAAATCATCGTCGATGCCGTCAGTCTCTGCGGCAATTCCGTCTTGAGAAAACATAACGTCGGCGACATATGCCTGGTGGACGTGAAAGTCGGAGATCGTACGCTGTTTATCCTCGGTGCCGTATATATACGTCACAAAGCGTCGGCCGAAGATGTTAAGTCTTTATCAATCGCTCCTGCCATATTCAGCGAACTTGACGAAAGTATTACCGAGCTCTCGACCGGACTCGGGGACTCCGATCGTTCTCTGTGGCGACTTCAATAACGATCCACGACACAACAGCTACCTCGTTGACTTTATGAAGAATGAATTCGGCCTCAACTACGTGCCCACAGAACCAACAACACTGGGAAATACCACTATCGATTGTACGTTCACCAGACACATTGATGTTGATATTATGCCTTATGTCTCTTACTTCTCATATCACAGGCCAATGTTAAACAAAATCGTCGTCGAATATTAGTCGAAATAAATATCATGTACCATTCAGTGTCTGTTTTATGTTAAAATAAAATTTGGTACGCAGTCAATATCTCGTTTTCATTTCAATCCAATACGCTAAAAGCGACTCGCTGACATAGACGTTTCACGTTAAACCAACAGTCGTGCGCCCCGACACAGCCCCGTCCGATTTTTTCTCCTTCCTAATGGACTCCATTCCGTCACTTTGTTGATCCACCTATTTTGGGCTCTCCGGACATGACCGTACCACACCAATCTTTTTTCTTCGATGTAGTCAATTACACTTCTTTCCGTTTCCATTCTTCTTCTGATCTCCTCGTTTGTTATTCGGTCTGCTCTCGTTATTCCACAGCACCTCCTCCAATATTCGATCTCCATTGAAAGAATCTTTCTTTCATTCTTTTTGTTAATAACCATACTTCCGCTGCATACATCATAATGCTTTGGACTATGGTCTGATATATCATTTTTTGGTGCTTTTCCTAATCTTTTTGTCCCATATAACACTGTGTAATTGTCTAATCCCTGTTCTAGTCTGCCCTAATCTAATTTATATTTCCTCTTCCATTGTGCCTTGTTTACCCAGTGTGAATCCTAGGTACTTGATTTTATGAATCCTAGGTCTGTCCCTCTAATTTTAACATTTTCGTCTACTTCTAAATCTGTTGTTTCTTCATCTCTAATTGCCAAGTATTGAGTCTTTTTTATGTTTATTTCCAATCCCATCTTTGTGTATTTTTCATTCAGCTTTCTGACTATGTAGCTTAATCTTCTTCATCCTGGGCTATAACTACCTGGTCATCGGCGAAGCATAGTGTTTACAGGTGTTCATTTCGTATCGGTATTCCCATTCCATGGCATTTCTGTTTCCACATGGTTAATGCATATTCTAAAAATATCTTAAACAGCGTGGGCGATGTTGGGCAGTCTTGCAATAACACTTTGGATGTTTTAAACCTACAGAAAATTTTGTTACCTACTTTAATTTGTACGTTGTTGTTTTTATATAGATTTTTTTACTGCTTGCATCAGGACTTTCGGTACTTCCAATTGTGATAGAGCTTTAAACATTTCTTGTCTGGGTACTGTATCATATGCTTTTCTAAGGTCGATAAATGCTAGATGTACTTCCCTGTTCTTTGCTTTTTTCTTATCTATGATCTGTTGGATTATATATATCTGGTCTACGCACGATCTCCCGGCTGTAAAACCTTCTTGTTCTCCTCCAATCTTTCCCTCTATATTTTCCTCAATTTTATTTCTTAGCACCCTATCATACAGCCTTCCCATTGTTGCTATGACACTTATGCCTCTATAGTTTTCTCAGTCTTTTCTATTGCCCTTTTAAACTATTGATGTAATTCGTGCCTCTGTCCATTCCGCCAGTAAATCTTCTCCATTATAACCTTCTAGAACATTCTTCCTATCATTCTCATAAGTTTTTCGGTTCCGTACTTTATTAGTTCCGCTATTAACCCTCCTGGGCCTGATGGTTTGTTGTTTTTCATTGAGTTTACTGCTTTCCTTATTTCTGCTGCTGTTATAGTAATTCTATTTACTGTTTCTGTCTCTATTTCTTCTTCATCGTTATTCAGGAATTCTTGTCTACGCTCCGTAAGTAGGTTTTTATAGTGTCTCCCACTCATTGTCTTGTATGTATTGAATATAGGTTTTATCCTTCCTATTCGTTCGTAATGATTTAATTACATTCCATGCTTCTGAACTCCTAGCTTCTCCTATGTATTGGTCTACATTTCTACACCTGTTTTCCCATGCTTCATTTTTCTCTTTGCTGACCATTTCCTTCACTTCCTTGTTCTTCTCTCTGTAGTTTCTGTAATCTTCTTCTTTTTTCATGGACATCCATTTGTTATATAATTTTTTCTTTGCTTTTATCTCTTCTATCGTCTCTTCCTCTTCCTTCATGTCCCATTTGTATGTATTATTTCCCTGTTCAGTTCTCTCCTACGGCTTCTAGTGCTGCTTGCAGCATAGCTTCTTTTATGTGTTCATATGTGATGTTTACTTCTTCATCATACCTAAATTCTATTAACTTTTGATCTACATGTTGCTTGTATAGGTTCCTTATAGATTCGTCCTGTAATAATTGAATCTTGAATTTTTTTTCTTACTTATTTGTGTTGCCGTAATTGTCTTTTCTGTCTTTGTTGGCATTTTGGCTCCTGTCCATGGGAATTTCATTTTTGCTATCAGTAGTTTATGGTCTGTTGCACACTCCGCTCCTCTCTGAACCCTGACGTCTTTTGCTATAATTGTTGTTCTGTTCCTTATTATTACATAGTCAATAATCGACCTCAGCTTTCTTGTTTCCTGTGTCCAAGTATATTTATGTATGTTTTTGTGTTCAAAGAATCCGTTTGTAATTTTTAAGTCATTTAGTTCACATAGGTCTATTAGACTTTCTCCATTATCATTCAATATCCGTTATCCAAATCTTCCTACTGTTTTGTCATTTTCCCTCTTCCCGACTCTTCCATTAAGATCACCAGCTATTATGATTTCATAGTTTTGTTTTATTTTTGTAATTTCATCTTGTAGCATTGTAACTGTACAAACGATTTTGCGGCTTTTTATAGTAACTTTCTAAATGCACAAATAACATTGTTTTAATTATCCTTAACATAACATAATGCATTTTATTTCAAACATCTAACCTTAACATACATTCAAAAGTCTTAGTTCAAACTCCAAAATTGATTCATCAATTCAATTATGAATTCCATTTAACAACAATTCCATCTTACTTTACCATTTAAAAGTTACATTTTATATCTCAATTCCCTCATTACAAATTCAAATTACTATTGTCATATTTATACAATACCAAATGTGCAGTGGCGGCACTAACGAAACGGGGGCCCCCCCGCGAAACAAATTAGGGGGCCCTATAAAAATGGTTAAATTTTGTATACGTAATAGGGGAAAACACTCAAATGAGTTTCTATTTACGTGTGTTTCACAACAATGGTTTGTGAGTACTTTCTCGTCTATCACAAAGCGTTTGCAATTTGCAAAGGATGTTTTACACGTGTACAAACTCTTAAAATTCATTGTTGCTAAATAGACAAAGTTCTATACAAACTATAAAAAAACCAAAATAAAAAGAATGATTTATTTTTACGTCAAAGATTTAAATTCAGACTATGAAACAGTACCGCACACAGAGTGTTAAAAATTTATTATTTAAAAACGAATATCAAAGTAACATTCTAGCTTTTTTCAAACATTTAAATTAGTTTGTAACTGAATTTGTAAAATTCTTGAATATACTCTATACAAGTTCTCCTTAAGTCTAATCCAATTCAATAACACTCGAACTCAAGTAATGTACAATATTTACAGATGAGGATCAACCAAAGTTCACTGTTTTCCTAAGCCTAGTCTTCTTTTTTTATAGCTAAGAACTTTTCAACCACTTCGTTGATATTAGTTTTCTGTGTCTCTTCATGCTCAATGCTTAACAGTGCCAAGTCACTCAACCGAGTTTGGGCCATGGTACTTCTTAAGTATGACTTAATTTAATTAATTTAAGTTTTGAAAAGCTTCTTTCCGCTGTAGCTGTTGTGACAGGTAATGTTAAATAAAGCTGCAAAGATGTAGTTAAGTCTGGGAGGCAACTCATAAGGCAGCTGTTTTCTTCAACCAGTAAATTCATCATTTCTCGAATTCTTTTCTTGTGTACAATTTCTTTGGCCATCAGAGCTTTGAAGGATATTACTTGGTCAGGCAGTGATGTGGAAAGGTCAAGGATACACATTTACCAGAGCCTTACTTTTCTCCACTATTGTCTCTTGTGAGAAGTTTACTAAATTCTGAGGCGTCAGGAATGAAAACCTATCATCAATGCAACGCAATCCTTCGAATCTCATTTGTAGCTGAGCTATTACAATATCTAGTGTTGCATTGAAAACTTTTACTTCAAATGATTTCACTGGGTCGTCAATTCTATGGTCAACTGATAATTCAACAAAGAAGCGTTTTACAACTCGTTTACGATTATTTTTCATGTTACAAGTTATGTCCCATGACTGGGCCAACTGGGGCCCCCTATGAGGGTCGGGGCCCCCCCGCGCCGTGGGGTCTGCGGGGGCCTTATCGCCGCCACTGCAAATGTGATTACATAAAACAGCAAATTATTCAACATAACAAATACATAGTCAACAAAATATGTATTTCACTACTTCATTATTAACCTTATTATTATAGGTTAATAATATAATAATAATCATTACATTCCATAAATACTTCATCTTCAAATATTTTGTACAACCATGTTGTATAGCTCATAAATACAACATCTCAAAATCAACATTTCCACCATCACACTACAATAAACATTCAAATTTGAATTTGAGTAAAAATTACAAACATTCCAACTTTAGTATTCATTTTCTATTAAATATTCCCCTTGTTACATTATAACTTCAACTCTGATTCTCTATTAATTACTTTAACCATCAAATTTTAATCATTTACCATTCATGATACAAGTCAACTCTAAAAAATGTTTTCAAAATTATTACCAAGATCCACATTTTAAATTAATTAATCATCTCAAATTAATTTAATTACATTATAAAATTCATACTGTCAATTGTTCCTTCAAATAAAATATTATTGTTGTTATAAATTCAATCCAAACTATAAACATTGATTACACATCATACAATGTACACACACAACAATGTATCTGCAGATACCTTATCATAACAACATAACCAAATTTAATACATATAACATATAACACCAATACAAATTTATATACAATCTACATCATATCAAATGCCATTGTTTACCAAAACTCATTACATAATTTAGCCAAGTATTTAAACCATTTATTAAATAATTAAATGTTCATTAACACCATATATCTAACCTCCATTATCAAAAATTAATCTTATGTTAACATAACACTTTTCATTTTTAATTTAACTCAGTGTTTTGTCACCATCAATCTAATGACTATTTAAACTTGTTTTGTTCATTCTACCATAACAATAATTTACAGGATTACTCCTTAATATTTCATCATAAACTCTGTCACCATCGTTTATAGTCCAGTCGCCCTTAGTATTTTTTGTCATAATTAAATAGGTTATCAATTCTTCATTATTCTCATCAGCTACTACACCAGTTTCCTCATAAGGTAAGTGCTTGTTATAAACAACATTATCATCATTTACAAGGTGGCACATTCAACGAAGTCGTCTGCAACTACGACAAGTCACAACAGACCCAGCTTGTGTACGTTGCGCTCAGTAGAGTCACATCGACCAACGGTCTGTATCTCACCAATGATAGACGATTTTAAATTTTAAAATTTAAATTAAAAAAAATGCTGTGCTAATTACATTATTTCATTATTAACCATTCTCTCTATATTTAATCTCTCTACTAACTCTCCATAACCTCTATTAATCTTAAACATATCTCTCTCTCTCTCTCTCTCTCTCTCTCTCTCTCTCTCTCTCTCTCTCTCTCTCTCTCTCTCTCTCTCTCTTATAATACCTCTCCCAACCCCATTTATTTCTCTCACTCCACGCAAAGGGCAATACTACATCATTAAAACACCATCTGGCTTTACCAGTGAAATCACAAAAACTTAAGGGACTTTTTGGAGACACCTCGTCTCCCACGGAGGAACTTTTATCCTCAATAAACACTTGTGGAGCCTTTACTCCACATACACCATAGGTAAAATTTGCCCTCTGCCCCCCATACTCACTAAAATTCTCCTCATATTCTCTCTCAAGCTCATTAACATTTATTATTACCTCACCACTGACCTCAACTCCCATTATATTCTCATTATCACTACTATTACTTAATGTATCATTCTTTGATACCCCATTTTCAATTATATCATCTTTATTATTATTCATCATTATCTCACCATTACGATTGTCACTTATATTATCACTATCATCACTTACCTTGTCATCTACTACCTTATTCCCACTTAAATTATCATCATTATTCTTCAAATTATCATTATTACCTCCACTATCAAAATCACTTACCTGGTTTAGTTCACTTTCTGTATTCCCCTTTAATCTCTCTACCTCTCGTTTCCGCTCCTCCTTTCTTTCTCTAATGTCATTTACATTATCTTGGATTTGTTTCTCCCAAGCATCAAAACTCCTGTTTAATTTCATCTCAAAAGCACTCAAACTATCATTAATCTTACCCCTTAGTTCATTAAATTTAATATCAAACCGTTTATTAATCTCTGTTACCTGATCGTCTTTTTTCTCGTTTAATTGTCTGTCTGTCTCTCTATCATTTTCTACCACCACTACACTATCATCATTATCATTATTATTCTATGTCTTATTCTCTAACACTACCACTTCAACTATGTTGCCATTATTATTCGTCATATCACTACCACTGTTACTTTCACTAACACCTTCACTTACCTTATCCATTACCTGATTTAATTTACTTTCTTGTTTACACTCTACCATTTGTTCTCTTACCTCTTTAGTTCGTTTTTTATTATCATTAATAGCGTCATCACTATGCTTTTTTCAAGGAGCGAATAATCCCTTTTTTTGTTCTTCCATTTGTCTAAGATTATCATAGAATCTACGCCAATCATCATCAGTCATGCTTTCCATAATCCTCCTGAACTCATGCATGAATTCCGTACTATTCCATGCCTCCCCTAATCCACCTACTTTGGTTTCTTGTGCCTCAGCCATGTCTACCCAATTTTTATATAATACCCTTTATATAAAAAACACTACAACCCTTCTATTACACAATAATTATACACACCAAATCAAAATATCCAATACATAGAATCATTATCAATATGGAAAAGTAAACATATAATAATCTCACAAGTACGTTACACTACCAAAACATAACCGCAAAACATACGGAACGTAAACATATACGATAATTATTCAAAATTCACGCCGTACCAAATCCTACTTTCTGTGCGTTAAACAGGCCTAATTTATATAATAATTATATACATATCCTGGCAGGGATTCACTAATTGTAACTGTTTAAACTATTTTGGAAATAACCACCAAATATCACTTACCTCCACGTTCTTCTTTATGCACTTACCTTAGACTCCACCAGAAAATTACAGGGCCGCCAATATATTTTGAGGATTGAAATATATAAACCATAACACTCTTTCCCAAGAACTAAGTTAGATAATTTTAAATCCCTTATTTTTAAGTTCTCACAGGCTTGTTAGACGAGTTTGTCGGCACAGAAAACTAGGATATGGTTATGGCAAAATAATTCTTCTAACACATGTTTATATTAATAACAAATCTTATTTATTTATTTTAATCCAAACTTAAATTCTTTCTCTTTTCTTTATAAAATGCTACTAAAACTATTATATTTTAAATCATTATGTATATATTTCTACTACCACAAACCAGTACTTTTGTAACACACACTCTCTCACTCTCTTTACATATATTACTTTATTTTTCTATTAACCCCCTTTTTATTGAGCTCTTATTTTGATTAATGTTTACTGATAAACTTTTGGCCAATGAAACCTGTATCAGCACTGTACTTAACTGTACGAGGTTCCAGGTATTGCGAACTATGTCGGCCACTCCGTCTTCAACAAACTACCATGAACTTCACATTTTAAAAAACTGTTATTACAATTGAAAGAACTGTTTACTGTTATATCACTTTTCCCATGTATTTTAAATACTTTTTGGTAGGCCTTTTTAATATTTTCGGCCTACCAAAAAAAAAAACTCGCCCGAGGCTATGGTTACCTTACGACCGCTCTGTCTGATGAGTTGTACTGAACTGGGTGAGCTGAGATAGCTGGGTGACGTTATCCGCTCTTTGTTGTTGTTTTTTTCGCCACATGGTACCAAACGGATGTCTACCTCATACCTCCTTCTCCCATTGGCTTATCGAAAGTTCGAGATCTCTCGAGAAGCCGGAAAGTCATTTTACATTGCCAACACATGGTAAATTTATTACATAGCACAACCAGCTTTTACTGCGACTCACGTATCCTTTGTTCTGGCTTCCCCCGCAACTCCAAACAATGGCTTTATTACATATTGATAGTTATTGAAAATTATTAATACAAAATGATTCAGCCCATTTTGTCCCGTTAGGCCTACAGCATATTGATAAAGTAATCCTTTTCTGCAGCAGAGCTGTCATCCATTGGACCATAAACAGCTAGTATTGCTATTTCTCTACCATACAAAGTCAGGTTTAGTTTTATTATTCTTTCGTTTACTGGTTCCCATGATTTTATATTTCTTCTCCACCTCTTCTTGATAAGTATTCCTATGCCGGATTTTGCCCTCTGATCTTTATTTACTCCACTCCATACATGTATTGTACCTTGTATTTCTTCTGTTCTGTTTCCTTTTTTCTTGGTTTCGGTGATGACTAATATGTCCAATTTCATTTTTCTAATTCGTTTAAGATTTCTTTATCCTTTGTATTCCGACGGGGCTCCCTCTAGTTGAGGTGTGGATTTCCACCTGGGGATTATCTTTATTATTTTTCTTCCTGCTTTTGTCTTTCAAACTCCTTCAATTTTTATGTGTGTTTGGTTATTTATGCCTAAACGCCACAACCCCCATTTTGGAGGACCTTTTTGTTCAGCCGCCCACTGTGGATCAGTCGCCGTTTGCAGCCGCTTACTTTGAGTCAGACGCTGCTGTTGTGCTAGTTTTTGTCCGACCCGGGTATTTCATTTCCTCGGTACTACCCATATCTGGGAGGCATTCCCCTATTTGCCACCTGGGGAGGAGCCCGATGGAGGACTAGCAACCCCACACAGTTCTGCTTGGGCTTGTTAACTAAAAACACTAATTCTGGTTTTAGTTAAAATTCCCCTTAATTTGATACACCACATGAATTTTTGCAATTCATCAAAATTTTCACCTGCTTTTTGACCTCTGGCATCCAAGAATTTATAAATTTTCAAATATGAAGCCCAAATTTATATTTTGGTCACCTTCAATTTGGTATCATCCCACATGGACTTTTGTGATTTTTTTAAAATTTTGACCCTTCAAAGTTTGGCTTTTTTTTTTTGTGGAGGGTTGGGGTGATCAATCTCAAATACAATAGGGTTCTATAGGGTAAAAGTATGTGTGTGCCAAGTTTTATGAAAATCTATTAACGCATTCAAAAATTAATGTGAGACATAACCCAAATAGGCAGACAGACAGGTGCCAATCGGTTGAGTAAAATCTGAGATTCACAAGTAATAACTGTAAAACCGGCACATCCAGTGAACCAAGATTGTCACTAGCCATAGTTTCAGCCTGTTTGTTAGACTCTCTCCACTAAGACTAAAGCATAGTTCAACCCCTTCTCTCAGTTACAGTAGCCAAGATTGTCTTTGCTTCAATGTTCTTTTCTGTATGTTGTGGGCATACGTTTTCTGCTTTTTGATGAAAGTATGTCATTCATTCATTGACAATTGGATTCTGCAAAATAAATTGTTTCTGTTACTTTTATGTAGTTTTTAATAGCCGTTACTCATACATGATTATTGTATATACACTATAGTATATCACTATACTGAAGTGATAGTATTTACACAATTTATATTTTTTATATTTTAGAATTGTTGGTTTCAAGATAGCTACCAATTTTGAATGTAACTGAAATGTTTGTTGTTTTGTAAAAAATAAATCAGTACTGTTTAGTATCCATTTTGTAAATTTAATCACAAGTGATCTATCACTATCAACATTTAAAAATACTGACTTACTTCTTTCTACTGTCTGCACTTCAATATTTGACAGAGCGTTTGTAGACATTAAGGTGGCAGACAAAATTTGAATCTCAGATATATAAATTATATCCCTGCTTTATGAATTATCTATAATATATTAATCATATTTTATTTAATTATACAATTACACAATTGTATAAATTATATTAGTGTTCTCTTCCTGGAGTAACAAAAGAAGAAAACCAACTCTCAGACGAAGTTGAGATCCTACGTGGTGTTAGACAAGGATCTACATTATTCTGATGCTGTTTAATTTATACTCAGAAGGTATGATCCAGAATGCTCTGGCTGATGAGAGGGTGGGTATCAATTTCAATGGGAAATAGATAAATAACCTGAGGTATGCGGATGATGCAGTGCTGATAACTGGGTGCCTCAAAGATTTACAGTGATTAATAAACAATAATGTTAAAAGGGAGGAGAGAGAGTGTAGGCTGGGATTGTGCGGTATGACCGGATTGGTTGTCTAGTGTAGTGAGTTATGTTATATTAGGCTTCCAATATAAGTACGTAAGTATGATATTACTTAGGCTTCCAATAACCCTGTTAATATGCAGTGAGGAACACTCACACACACACTCTCACAGAGTGAATTTAATCTCATGTTTGATTCAATCCATAATAATGTGTGCAAAACAAAATTTATGATAGTGTAGAGTTTTCTATACCATCAAACACTGTTCATCCAAAAGAACTTGTAGAATATAACAAAGCAAAGGAATTAATTCAAGTCCTGACATAACAGAATCAGATTAGTTACCTTCAAAGTTTAGAAGTGTGGTGACTGTAAAAACACGCATAATGAGCAAAATTTCAATTAAAAAAGTTTTACAACATTTTTGACTACATAATACATTAATTTTTCTTTTGTTTACAAGTCATATTGTACCAAAGAATTAGTAGTTTATTATTCTTTTTGACTTCTCTCTGCCTAAGACATGTTTTATGTTGTACCTCAGTAGTGAACTTAGTGTTTCAATTTGTTTTCAAAAGAAACAAATGTTTTGAATGTTCTTGTGTTACAGATCAAATGGAAACTCCTGAGCAGCATACTGAAATGTCCACAAGCACAAATACTAGTGTGACAGTTTACTGGAAGGAACCTGAAGTTTGTTCTGGCTTTTTCAGCAACTATTACTATAAGCTTTTCAAGGTATAAAATACATAACTTAGTTAAATTTAAATGATTATTTTACTAGCAACATATGAGAAACAATAATAAAGTAAGCCTACTTGATAATATAGACATTCATCCTATGGAGTTCTCAACACATGTAATTTCCAATCAATTACAATATTTTTTGAAGTGTACATATTAAAGAAATTATGGAAAAACTATAATAATCCAATTTCCTTTGAGTGCTGAAAACATGTGTACAAGATTTTCTGAAAAGTGATGAGACTGTACAATATTAATTAGTAACACGTCAACCATAAAATAACTTTATCCTCTTTAAAGTAGTTTGATCGGGAAGCCACACAATTAAGAAAACAATGTCCCCATTTATTGGACAAATTCTGGAAGTTTGAGCTGTCAGTGCCTTTAGTTAATCCTTCTTCACAGCCTTTTTGATGTTCTCTGTGCTTCCAAAATAGTGACCCCAGAGTTGCCTTTTGATTTTTGGAAATAGGAAATAATCACGTGGACTAAGTTCAGAGACTTTGGGAGGGGGGCTGGTATACCACATGAATGCCATTTTTAATAAAATACATGATTTCTCAGACAGTCTTATATGACATTAAGTGCTACTGAGAAGAGAGTCAACAATCTCCAGTCATGCCAAAATTTCTTGAACACCCAGATGATTAAATTTTAGATCGTAACCAATCATGTTTACAATCAAATGATAATCAGAATTTATGAGATCTGTAAATTTTGGGCTCACTTTTATTAGTTTGTGTTGAGCAAGGGGTCCAGAACGATGCTGATTCTCCATGGATTCATGGCTTTCTGTCGTGTAAAAACCTGAACCCAGGTCATGGCTTCAATTCTGCAAGCTTGTTTTAACTTGTTAAATGTTTCCGTTGTGCTGTGTTAGAGACTGGTGCAAAATTTTATTGCATAATTTAAGCATTGCTTAATTGTAGGATTGCTTGAGTTGTATTTTTTGTCATGTGGGACAAAACAAACTACAAAAAATGTGGAAAATTTTGTATGGTTATGTTATTTATGGTCTCACAGTGTCACTTTATGGGAAAAAATGTAGTCTCATTGCTTTTTTGATAAACCTAGTGTGTTTGTCTGTTTGGGAGATATTTGCTTAGCTGTGGACAGTCAGCTTCTATCAATTATAACACGATAATGATAAATACATTTCTATTTTTAGGAGGACGATTTCCTTAGAGATGGTGTAACACTCGATACCAAAGTAACGCTAGGCAACTTGATTCCATCTACTGATTACAAAGTTAGAGTTTATGTACAGTTGTTGAACAGCAGTATAAATATGGAAAAGTATTTGGAAATTAATGTTACCACGTCTGCTTCAGGTAAAAAATTTACAATCACATGACTCTTAATTTGTGTGTTTGCTTTTTTTATCTGGGATTATTTACACACAGATCCATGTTGACCATATCATGTTCTTCCTGGGATGTTCAAAAGATCTTTAATGCATTGGTTTTGATTTGCATTTTACATACTGTACCACTGACCAGAACTGGAAGACATGGAGGGCTACCAGAGAAACGCAGAATACCACTGACAAATTGTATTCTATAATTATGCCATATATGAATAAATATAGATTGTAGGTCTATACTTAATCTAGAAATTAAAAAACATTAGACTTCCCTCAGGAATAACAGTAATTAAATTATATTCCCTAACTTGAATTGGTCACTTGATCACCAGTAATAAAATCAAATGATGTCAGCTTTCAGCCATGCCAGAAGTGACTTTCAGATCAGTATCACGATCTTTTTCTTTAATAATCTTGAAGTCAGAATTTTGTTCAGCATCTGGAGGTCTCCTGTTACAAGATAGCCATTATGTGTAAACATAAAACCATTTATAATTATAACTCTGTCCGTATATGATTTGAAATCCATTTTCTTGAAGGACTTATTTTTTTATTTTGCAGAGCACTTTCACGGACCTGTAGTATCCTGTTCTTCATTGTTTGGCAAATTCTGTCTGCTCTACTGCTTCTCTGGTTCATTCTTGTTGTGTGTGTGTGTGTGTGTGTGTGTGTGTGTGTGTGTGTGTGTGTGTGTGTGTGTGTGTGTGTGTGTGTGTGTGTGTGTGTGTGTGTGTGTGTGTGTGTGTGTGTGTGTGTGTGTGTGTGTGTGTGTGTGTGTGTGTGTGTGTGTGTGTGTGTGTGTGTGTGTGTGTGTGTGTGTGTGTGTGTGTTTAGATTATTGGTTGGATGGTGTCCTTCTTTTTGAGCCCTGCATTGGGTTTTCCTGTTCTCCTCAAATGGTTTTCCACATCATTTCTGCAATTCATCTGTACCACCTTCAATTCGTCTGTTCATCCCAATTTTATTTTTAGTCACAGTCCTTTGCTGGGTTAATGAAGAAGAGTTTAGTTTCAAAAAAGAACAGACATCTTAGAAAACCTTTATATAATATATACAGAAGTCATCAAATCAACAGACTCACTCCTGAATAGATACAAATAAACAACAAACACAACATTATAATTATATTTATGCCATAATAGATTAACAACAAACTCACACACACACACACACACACACACACACACACACACACACACACACACATTAAAAATGTTCTTCTTTTTCACCTTTTACAAATATGCCAGATGACTGTTGCTGGCGTCACAGCTTTTTAGACCAAAAACCTATCAAAGTTTTTCATTTTCTTACATTTCAAGTCCTACACAGAAAGATGTTTTCTTTATATGTTTTTAATATTTTTCTATGAAGTTTTTAATTTCTTATAGTATTTGTATGTTATCTAGTATCCTTGGATTTTGTTGTCCATGACGTGTCTGTTGATTAACTAATTATAGGTACAACACTACTGACTTGGAATACAAAGTTTTATATTGGTAAAAAAGGAAAACTTTCACCTTATAGCCTGAACCAGTTTTCACTTATTATAAGCTTCGTCAGAGGCTGCCACTAGGAGCGCCACTGCGCCACTGTCTTGTGTTGTTCTTGGCGTCAGCGCTCCTAGTGGCAGCCTCTCATGAAGCTTATAATAAACGAAAACTGGTTCAGGCTATAAGGTAAAAGTTTTACATTTTTACCAATATAAAACGTTTTGTGTTCCGAATCAGTAGTGTTATACCTATAATTGTCTATTACATTATCAAATATTTAAAAATTTGTGCAAGTTTATTTTTTATTTATCTATTATTTTTTGTTAGTACATACACATGACAGTTACACAGATTTATTCTGTATCTTCTGTGGTTTCAATATAAATTTTGTTTTAGATACACCTTGTATACATGTTTATCTTAATTAACATTGAAACCGCTGAAGAAATAAATTAAATCTGTGCCATTTAGTTTCAGACAAAGTCAGTAGTGATTATAAATTAGTTTTCTCAGAAAAATGATATAATTAATGATTGTTGTTTTGATAGTTCATCTTCTTTTTTCACAGCACTAAATTAATATAGATTATTAAACTTTCACTTGTGAAACTTAATTTGTTTCCTCCCGTACGCGTTTCGGCGTGATGTGCACCTTCATCAGCGGTGTGAGACAATCTGCCAGTAACTTGTAACGGTTTTAGTTGGTAGGTTGAGTTACTGGCAGTTTGTCTCACACCGCTGATGAAGGAGGACATCACGCCAAAATGCGTACGGGAGGAAACAAAGTAAGTTTTACAAGTGAAAGTTTAATAATCTATATAAATTAATGATTAATGAATACAAATATGTGAATGCTATTTAGTTTCAGACAAAGTCAGAAATCTGACAGTTTACAAACAGGGACGAAGCCTGTTGGGAATCCGCTGGGCTCCACCTGAAAGGGTTTATGGAACACTGAAATCTTTCACAGTAACTACAGAACTGAATGGTGCTGCTGTCAAGTCTTCTGTTTTAGAACCTACCCCATGCATCATCTGGCCACATCTGTTTTGTTATTCCATTACATCGTTAAATGCCAACAAGATATATACAGTCAGTGTGAGTAAGCGTTTTATTTTTAAAATCTATTTTAAACAATCAGTTTAATTCTGCCTTCCCTTGTCAGGGCTTGAAATGTCCATGCCTAATTGTTCTACACCAGACTCTTGCTATCTCTATATGCTCCTCCAGTTTTAATTAAATTAACTAATTATTAAATTAAGTGGCAATAATAGCATATAAATGATTATGATAATTAAAAATAAATGATTATGTAATTATTTAAATTATTATCTGGGCTGTAAGGCCATGGTCTTCCAAAATTTTCATCCTGATTAATGTTATTAATATAATCAGACTTTTGGCCTCACCTTACACTACTGTGGTTGACTGATGTATACTTTGTCAGCATTTTCGAAGACCTTTCACTGAAGGATGGCCTCCAGAATGTCTGATAATATTAATAACATTAATCAGAATAAAAAATTTTCAGAAGACCACAGCCTTACAGCCCGGATAATAATTGAAATAATTATGACACTGGCTGTGAAAGCCTATAAAACGGGAATGATTATATATGGTGATACTTAGATAATTATTAAATTATATAATTGAATACATCATATAATTAATCAATTTAATTGACCGATAACATCCTATGCTTTCCACTTCCTCTCTTCCTTAAACGTTTTCCTCATCCATGACCCAGCAGATTCATCTTCCGTCTTTTTAATTTCTTGAGTACGGTAACTTTGTTTCCTCACCAATTGCTTGCAGCATTTTCTTATTCCTTACTTCATCCTCCTGCACCTTGTCACTTCTGTGTCCACATCTCCAGTCCCTTTACCATTCTCAATGTCCACATTCCATTACCGTACAACACTATTGCAACAGTATAAATGTATAGAGTACTGTGCATTGCACAATTAGTTAAGATAATTAATATAATTTAAATAAATAATCCATATTGTTAGTAATAATAATAATTCAGCTTTCAATCTGAACTGTAAAGTGAACAACAAATTTGCATGCTTGAACAGGTGGGTCATGCCACGCAGCTGTGTTTGTGTGTACACATGTATCTTACGTGTGTGTGTGTGAAGCCAGTTGATTCCTGTCAAGCGTCACCCCTAAATAAACGCTATTAATTATATTAATTATTTAAATGGTGATAAGTGTATATGAAATATCACAAACCAAATATACCACAGTGTGTATAATATAAAGACGCACGTGTGTATGAAAGATGATGCGAATAATAAAAAGTGCAAATACAGTGAAAATAAACATAAATAAAACCCATAATAATTAAGATAATGAGGAATAAATCCGAAATTAGTACCAAGCCACGTGTTGTGTAATCAAATATATTGCAACTTACCATCTGTGACTTTCTGCAACAATGTCTTCACTCTAAAGTTTACATGTTTTGGGACACTTGTCCCATCCTCAGAACTTAAAAGTGTGTTCGTATATCATCAAACAATGATATAGTTGTCGAATAATTAAAACATTAAAATCCACATTAAACAAAACCACAATACTTAAATTCTTCACCCTAAAGTTTACATGTTTCGGGACACTTGTCCCATCCTCAGAACTTAAAAGTGTGTTCGTATATCATCAAACAATGATATAGTTGTGGTTTTGTTTAATGTGGATTTTAATGTTTTAATTATTCGACAACTATATCATCGTTTGATGATATACTAACACACTTTTAAGTTCTGAGGATGGGACAAGTGTCTCGAAACATGTAAACTTTAGAGTGAAGACATTGTTGCAGAAAGTCACAGACGGTAAGTTGCAATATATTTGATTAAAGATAACGAGGAACGGTTTAAACACAGTTGTACACATAAAAATTACCGACCAGATGAATATCGGGTAATTTGCAAAAGACTTCGCATGTTGCGAAGACAAGTGAAAAAAGTGTGTGAATAATCGTGTTTGTAAAAGGACGCCACAACAAACCTATTCCTGCAGAGAATTGTCGAAACATGAATTTTGCACCCTAGACTATAAATACGCGAGGCACATCAGCCTTCTTCTCTTTCTCGTTCGACCACGGAGGCTATGCCCGGCAACTTCAACTCTTTCTTGTCAACCACAGAGGCAGCCGGAGGCTCTGCCCAACAACAACAACAACTCTTTTTCGACAACAGTGGCAGCCGGAGGCAATGTTTGACAACATCATCACTTTCAGGACACCACCGTTGCAGCCAGAGACGATTACGGAGGACGAGGGAGCAGCACACTACATGGTATAAATTCCAGACGTAGAGGACAAGTCATCAGACTTCCGAGAGGACCCGGAGAACGAGGAAAGGATCCAGGACTTCACGACTATGCAGGATTCACCAACAAAGGACTCAGGACCAGGAAAGGGTACGCTGAGGAACTGCTACAATTAAGGTGAAAGAAAGCCATGTATTCCTCATAACAAAAGACTTAATCAAAGACAGATAAACATTGTCAAAAGAAAGACAATAATTTCTAAAAGTGTAATTTATAACTTGGAAATGTAAATGTCTTGTATAGTAATTATGGCATAATATTTTGAATTAGTAATTTATTGAAAATATTTAAATATAAATTGTATAGTAATTATGAAAGCATAATTTTTGAATTGATAATTTATAGAAAATATTTAAATGTAATTTAGAAAGAATAGAAAGTTACTAAAGTAATAAATATAAATGACAAATGCATATGCAATAACAATAAGATTTATTTTTAAAAAAGAAAGATTTCAGAATATAATAAATTACTCATAATATAGTGAGCAAGTCGAGAGCTCACTATAATCAAATGTATTTATAATTATAAGAGTATTTTATGTTTGTATGGAATATGCGATATTACGTGTATGTAATCAATAAGTATGGGAACTGTGAATACCCATACACATGCAATAATAATGAAGTTTTAATTCGAAATTTATTTTGAAATTTTAATAAATAAATGTTTTAATTATTTTAAACAATATTATGTTGTTGTTATTATTATGATTACACCCACTGAAAATTGGTAACGTTATAAATATTTGTGCTACTCAACAGATACAAATAACGTTATAAAATATTTGGCTCCTAAGAACGTGGGGCTCACAAATATCTAACATTATACTATATTTAACATGAAGCACTTTGTGAGCCTGTACTAAATAGTCTGCAGAATAACCTCTGCCGTCTTAGTTTCAGCCATGCAAGCATATCTTCAATCATAGTGTTTTCCAGACACTTCAACTGCATCATTTGCACTGTCTTTTCACTGTTCAATACAGTATTTAGCAGTGGCGGCTGGTGGTTGAAAATTTGGGGGTGCACCACACATTAAAATATGTACTGTTCCCCCCTTCTTATCATATCTCATATTTATTGATGATAACTACATTATGGCACCACAAGATATTAAATTTAATATTCTGTACTCATCGCTGTTTCTTTGAGTTTTCTTCTTATCAACTGTCACTATTATATTAAACAATACTAACTGACTACTATAGAAGTTATAGTAACTAGTTAATAACTAGTAATATCTATAAATTAAACATAAAAATATCTATAAGATAATCACATAAATGCAGATTATCACTTCCGGTATGCTGAACATACAATACGTAAAATATGTTAACTTAGAATATCTTTAAACTTTAATGTCAATTTGTTATTCAAGTTTGCTGGTCCTGAATATAAAAACATAATATGGGACCATTCAAAAGGTTACTCCAATTGGTTCCTTCTGTTTAACATAATGATTTTGACAGGAAATTATTTATTTATAATTTGGCACTGCTCATGGTGTCACAGTGTGGCTGGTTCTCATGTTCTTAGTTCCTCTTCAACAAGAGAATACTTCTGTGTTTCTGTAATGTGCAAGTGACTCCTTCACATTCCCTGCATTGATCAGTGTGCAAATATCAAATTTTATGATTTGCTTTTAAAAAACCCTTGTTAGCTTTTAAACCAGTGGTTCCCAAACTGTGGGTCGCGACCCACTAGTGGGTCACAGGATCTATTCAGGTGGGTCACCGGACGACTTTTAAAATATCTAAGTAAAATATCTTACCGACTGAAAAAAATATGAAAGTGTATTTCAAGAGGAAAGTTTTATAATCTGAAAAATCTGGCAGTCGTGGGACTGCCGACAGAAGTGTTAACTTAAATAACATGGTTACTGAATAATATATGTTGTCTTTATAAGTGACCGTTCTGCAATATTAATAATTAATATAAAAACTCTTGTGCATAATAAAAATCTTTTTTCTGTACTTGTGCACAAAACTTGGTGCATAATTTTTAGTGTACAATAATATCGTGTACAATTCTCATGTGCACAAACCATACCATGCCTTCGGAGTTATGCGCGAACAAACAGAAAAAAATATATACAGGTCAAATTGAGAACCTCCTCCTTTTTCGAAGTCGGTTAAAAATAACACTTTTGTTTATTATCTTACATTTTCAATATACTTCTTACTGGTAAAACTGGGTTCATGCACAGACAGATTGTGCACAGAAAGTTTTTCATCGCATAATTATTTAATTTTATTTTGTACACTTAACAAAAATAAACAAAATGAATTATACACCGTGCACGAATAATTGTGCACGAGCAATTATTAAAGTGAAAAACTTTCTGTGCACAATATTTCGTGCAAAATGTGAAAAAATTATTAACTCGTTTTTAAAATTGAACATACTGAACTTTTTCTTTTAACAAATTAAATTTTTATAGCCATTTTGATTATTGAGACAAAATATCTTGTTAAACCTTGAAAATTCTTTTGGTAAAATTTACCATTCATTATTTGTAATCTCCTTTATCATTTGCGCGTATACTTTTAGTCCCTAATTATTCTCTAAATTTAAATTTACATTCCCCGCTAAAGAATTCAATTTTTCCCTCTCCTCTGCTATAAGAAGAGTGGGAAAGAACATGGGATGCAGAGTGGGGGAACTTGTTACGGATTCTTGTCGCATTCCTTTCTGATGACGTCACATTCTACCGATTCACTCCCGTGTAAATTTTTTCCCTCTCCTCTGCTATAAGAAGTTAACACTTCAAAAGTTATGTACAAAACCCGTTCTAAACAAGAAACCAATGTGGCTAATAACGCCCAGCCGTAGGATTCGTTCGTAATTGCGATATGGCAACGCCGCGTCCCCTTCCACTTGTGACAAGTGTCAGATGAGTAACCTTGAGTTGATTTAGTCTTTCTCTGACTGTGGGATCGTGCGTTTTTGCTTGTTGTTTAGTCAAGTGTGTTCATGCGTGTTTATAGTGGCGGTTTGTTTTATTTTATACTATATTTCTATTTTCTATTTATTTCACTATGGACATGTGGATTAAGACTGGATCGTGCCGTAAAAGACAGACTTCAGCTAATTATGACGAACCTTCCACATCCGGTACCAGTGCTTCATGTAATACACCTAAAGGTGACAGTGTTAGTGAAGTTAGCGAACTGAACTCCTTCCTGAAGAAGGCAAAACCCTGCTTTCGTAAATACAACGCTGACTATTTGAAATATGGGTTTGTGTTTTGTGGCACAGAAGACGAGCCGCTTCCTCAGTGTGTTGTGTGTTTTGAAGTACTTGCTAATGAAAGTATGAAACCCTCAAAACTGGAAAGACATTTATCAAGAAAACATGCAAAATACGTAAGTAAGCCAATCGATTTTTTCCAGAACAAAAAACGAGAATTTTTTAAGTCAAAATCAGTGATGACAAAATCGACTTCTGGTGAACAAAATAAGCAAACTACAATCGCTTCATATCGACTATCCTTATTGATAGCCAAAAAGGGGGCAGCTCACACCGTAGGAGAGGATATTATTTTACCAGCGGCCAAAATAATATCTGATGCTTTATTTAGCGAAAAGCAAACAAAACTAATTGGTGAAATACCCCTATCAAACACAACAGTAAAGAGAAGAATCGATGAAATGTCAGATTTTGTGAAACAGTCCATGATCACAGTTTTAAAGCAAAGTGAGTACTTTTCACTTCAGCTTGATGAAAGCACAGATGTAGCTGGCGAGACTATTCTGTTAGCTTTTGTTAGGTTTGAATTTGATGGGAGGATAGAAGAAGAAATGCTCTTTTGTAAATGTTTGCCATCGACAACAACAGGGGAAGAAATTTTTAAATGTCTTGATGGCTTTATACTAGAAAATGAAATAGAGTGGTCAAAATGTGTTGCACTGACGACTGATGGTGCCCGTGCTATGTCTGGCATTTACTCAGGTTTGATTGCCAAAGTTAGGGCAGTTGCCCCTTCTGTTCAGTGGACTCACTGTAGCCTGCACCGAGAGGCCCTTGTACTTAAAGGTCTGGCCGAAAGCCTAAAGAAAATCCTTAATGATGCAGTGAAAATTGTGAATTTCATTAAATCAAGACCTAAAAATTCAAGACTGTTTGCCGTACTGTGCGATGAGATGGGCAGTGAGCACAAAACACTTCTCCTGCACTGTGAAATACGCTGGCTGTCAAGAGGGAAAGTGCTATCAAGATTATTTGAGCTTCGAGATGAACTGAGAATGTTTTTGTTGGAGCACAAAAGTGATGCAAAATCTGTGAGCAGTTTTTGGAAATGTTAAATGACGAAAACTGGCTAAAACGGCTTTCATATTTGGGTGACATATTCAGTGCTCTCAATATCCTCAACTTATCGCTGCAAGGGAAGGATGTCCACAAGTTCTATGTTCAAGATAAAATAGAAGCAACTATTAAAAAACTTGAAAGATGGTCCAGTAAAGTGAAAGGCAGTTGTTTTGATGCATTCCCACTCCTCAGTGACTTCTTAGAAACATATGGAATCAAAGTTAACGAGGAAACTGCAACTGCCATGAAGGAACATCTTGAAGCACTGGCCTCTAGTTTCAGGTAATTATTCTCAAATGATTTTACTAATAACCACTTAGATTTGAAGTACTTCTTATTAAACATAAGTCTTATTACTTTCATGATATTATTTTTCACCCAATAAAGAAAAGTAACAATTAAGTTCTACCGCTTCTTTATTTAAAATGATAATGGTTACGGGTTAATGTTTTAAGTTTAAGGTTTTTACGAACTGATATTTTTACGTTAGGCCCACTGAAAGTTGTTTGTTTATGCAAGAGTATTACTTAAAATTGGTTCTTGTTTTAGGAGTTACTTTCCAAGAATTCCTGATGAATTGTTATGGATAAGAAATCCGTTTGTAGAGGACAACCTTAAAAAGCTAAAACTGTCAGCATCTGAGGAAGACTCCCTGATGGAACTATCATGTGATTCTTTTTTGAAAACTTTCTTTAAAGACTCAAGCCTAATCCCATTTTGGATCAAAATAAAGGGAGAGTATCGAGTGCTTGCAAATATAGCTTTGAAGGAATTAATGGGATTCACTACTTACTTATGCGAACGTGCATTTTCTAGTTTTTTTTTTTTTTAAACAAATATAGAAACAAACTTTGCATGGAAAACGATTTATGCCTAAAACTAACAAGCTTCAATCCAGATATAGAAAGTATCATTAACACCAAGACTAAACAATACCACAAATCTCATTGAGTTTACCTTTTAATTTGTATAAAATAAATTTCTTATTGCACAAAATATTGTTTCTTTTCTTTAATAATGTTCCCTTCACCATTTTAAAAATTCTTACACAGCAAAGCATTTGCACATATAATAATAACTTCAGTTTCATATTACATATAATTTTACGTGTGTGTGTGTGTGTGTGTGTATATATATATATATTGTAACGTCTCGCCTGTACCCATCTGTTTCTTACCTCTCCTATTGTGTATTTTAATTATGGGTTTATAATTAATTCAGCCCCAATGTTAGTACGTCATTTTTGTAACGTAACTTAAATAAGGGGTGACGTCCGTCTTTTGACAGTCTCGGAGCGGCCAGAATACCTCTTAGCGATCGCCACTTATGAATTATAAGTATTAGTGTTTAAATAAATCGGATTGTAATTTTACCCAAATAAAACAGAAATCGAGCGTGTGAGATTTGGTAGAGATTAAGGAAGTTGTTTAATCTTGTTTGGAAGAGAGAGTAAGTACAATTTGTTTACACCCAGAGTAGACAATTTCTTATTTTTTCAAATATTCGCCGTTCATAAGATCAGCTGATTTTGACATCAATCTCCAAATGTTAGGTTAACTAAACGACACTGTTCAGTAATACTCCCCGATGGATAGTCCTCTTCTTGGCTTACTAAAATCTAGAACAACCACCCTCTACAATAAAGAATACACCTTTTATTATTTGACATAAAATATTAAGAGTATTTATTCGTATAACATTGATTTTCTCTTCTCCCAATATACAAAGATTATAATCGATCTTTCCAATCACTAATACATTGTATCGATCTAGTTAAGTAAACATGGAATTATTATAAAATCTAATTTTTAATGATTTTATAATTTTATTTTTTTTTACATTAAACATCAATCAACATATAATTCATTTTATTTATTTCCCCAGGGTTAAGGGTAAGTTCTTTGTGTTATGAGATGGTCAGAAATGGATAATTATATACTACGCTTTACAAGATAAAAATAATCAATTTCGAATTTTTTTGTTTATTTTCGTAGTACGTAGTTCCGGATTTGTCCGCGAGAGTGCAGATTATGTTTTTATTAGACACATGAAGGCGTTTAGAAATTTCTGAATTGCACAACGGTTTGATATGAAGTTTTCTTGGTCAATTATTAAAAGAAATGTTTATATTACCTCTTTCCTCGAAGTTCTTACTTGCGTGAAGCTGTTTCTAGTGTAGTCGTTCTAGTTGTTTTGTAATTTCATTGAATGTCTTTCAGATACAATCTCGTTTACAAAACTCGAAGTTCGGTTCGACTAGGCCAGATCCCGGAATGGTTTCTATCACTTTTTTTATTTGGTAAAAGCAAGTTATATTTGATATCTAAAGGAGTTGAACATAATGTGGATACTGTGAGTTAATTTGGTTCTAATTTTGTACCATTTCCAAACGTTTTAAAATGTTTTTTAATACAATTTTTGTCTAATCACTTTTCTCAACCAAACGGTTTTCAATATCTTTTTCGATTAAACAATATGTTGTTATTCTGTTACTCTTAGTAACACATAATTTCTATATCATTTTTTATTGGTGCTTCTATTTACTTTTGAGTATATAGGCTGTTTCTAATTATTATAAATTTATTTCTGATTTATAGAAAAA
Organism: Magicicada septendecula; assembly: GCA_034769895.1. Classification (NCBI taxonomy): domain Eukaryota; kingdom Metazoa; phylum Arthropoda; class Insecta; order Hemiptera; family Cicadidae; genus Magicicada; species Magicicada septendecula. The sequence continues at coordinate 54,236,424 of CM068375.1, read as the reverse complement.
TAATTCTTTTTAATTTTGGTGTATTTTCCAATTTGATTTATATAACAGTTTTTCGTTTATTTTCTTATAACTTTAGATATAAGTCTTTAATATTATTATTAACTTTAATTGAATTTATATATTATTTATTAATCTCTTATAGTATTCTTACACGGCACTATTTTCTTCTGCCATTTTTCTCATACAGTATTATTTTATTTTTTATTATCATCTTATATTTAACTCTTTTATTTTTTAACCCTGGGTTATCTTATATACAAACATAATTATTTTATTAAATATAAAATTAAACATAGGTACTAAATTTTAGTTGCCTACACAATATAAATCATACCATAATTAAATAAAATACATAACTGGTTAGTAGCATCACAGTCTACTATTATAATCCATAATTCGTACATCTACAGCACAAGTCTGTACGATGCTTCCTTCACATTCACTTATTTACGCACTGGGTACACTATAACTCACTTGTTACACTGTATATCACTTCAATATAGTTTATAATGTTTGGTGATATAACGTAATTTAGAGCTAGTTATAGTTTACCCATTTCTGACCTTTATGGTAGTATAATTAAGTTATCAGTTTTTTGGGACTGGGTTATGTAACGTTACAATATATACACACACAATGTAGTGGTAGTGTATATATATATACTGGGTCGCGAAAATTTTTCCAGAAAGATTGTGGGTCCCATTACAAAAAAGATTGGGAACCACTGTTTTAAACCATTGATGTTGCTTAAAATAGCATATAGTGAATCAGCAATGTAAAAATACATTCATACACATGGAGTGGCATACATGTTTACATGAGGGTTGTGTTTGTTTTGATGAAGACATTTGTAGAGGTCACCTGTCTTACACAACAAATGATAAAATTGTGGACCACATTCAAAGTAATGTTCAAACCGTCAGAAGTAAAGCTTTTGAGGAAACAGATTAGACGTTGGATCTCCACAATATTTTGAAAGTGCATTGGATTTATTATCAGTTCACTGTTTCAACAATGTTTTCTGGTGATCAGTAAGAATTATGAAAAATACTGGCAGGAGACAATCTCACTATGGCTGAACAAGACAAAAATTTTATAAAACAACACAAGGCAACACATTTTTTAAGATAGCTAGACAAAATGCCAGTTGTTAGAGTGGAAATCAGATCACCTTCTTGTACCCAGAAATATTATTTGGAGAAGAGCAAAAGATAAATTGTGTACAAAAGTCAGTTTGATTCTCTAGGTATTGTCCACCGTAATCATTTTGCTGGCTCAAACAGTGAACAAAGAAATGAACATCAACGTCATACTTTGTTCATAGGTGTGGGTTGCATTTAGAAGTGAAAAATGAGAAGTAAAACATTGGATTCTTTATGCATGACACTGTAGCATTACATCGATCCATCCTGGTAAAGAAGTACTGTCTGTGACAGATTGTAATGTCTCACAAGTACCCTCCATATGTTGTCAGTTTGGTAGCTGATACTCACAGTAGTTTTCTCATTTGAAATGAAGCCTGAAAAGAAATGATACAATGATATTGATGACATAATTGCTGACAAAGCAGCTGGCAGAGGTTTACAAGAATGGTAGCCAGCCAGGTACAGTTTATGAAATCTCACAGAACATGTGGCTGCCAAAGAAAACTATTTGGAAGGAAATATCATGTAAAACTTTTTAATTACACATTTTTTGAGATATAAACCAGTTCTGGGGACTTTTTAAATCACTCTACTATGTACTCATTTCTTCTTACATACAACAGTAGGTTTCAACCTTTGCTGTTAATAGTGCAGTTTAATTTTCAAATGGCTTTAGATATCTAGTCAGATATTAATATAAAAAGAAATCAGCTAAAACAAATAAAGAGGATCTGGCATATAATTTTTTGTAAGCTAAATTTGTTAAGGAAATTTAAATTATTTAAATCTTACTAAATTATAGTCTCTACCTCATTACTTGGGTGAATTGGCAGACGTCATGCCAGTTGTTACTGACACTGATGATGGCCTTCGATGGTGAGTCTGAAACTTCTGTCCACATAGACTCTAGACCACGGCCTAAAAGCTTGACCAATAATGTTTCCAACTAAATTTATCATTTGTTTAGGTCAGTGCAAGAAATGTTGAGAGCAATGCTGATGGTGCAAATGCGACTGTTACTGGCCTCACAAGAGAAAAGTGTAAATATTGCATTTATTTAAAATACTGAACACACAAATATATATGTATGAGGTATGAGTGTGTGTTCACACACACACACACACACACACACACACACACACACACACACACAAAATCGTTTGAGTTTTCTTTCATGATTACATATTTATATAAATTCTTTTTCTGCTAGTAAATTGTTCTATTTTTTTTAATTAACCTGACACACGTTTCACTGACTCCATCAGTATCAACAAATGTTTGTAAATTTATTATCTGAAGATACTGATACAGTCAGTGAAATGATAAAAAATAGTACAATCTACTTGCAGAAGTAATTACAATTTGATAAAAAATGTTATAGAATTGTTTATATAATATTTAAAATTTGTATTTACTTTACCTCAAGATAATTGTTTATATATAAGCATTTTCTTATTTTCTTTACTGATTTACATTTTGTTAATACCTTTAGTGGTCAGCATCATCACAGTAATGTAAAAAATTTTAATATTTTGAAAATCTTTATATACAGTAATTTGTTAGATCAGCTGTTTGTACATGTTGATTTGCATATATGAGTATAATGCCAAATTATAGTGTCTTCTAAATTGCGAGGGATTTAATAAACATCAATCTGTAATTTCTAGGTTAATTAAACAAACAATAAAATTTACTTGTGGCCTTTACTTGCCAGTTTCTCACTAGCAGCAGATGCTCACTGAGTGACCAGTCATTGTTCTGCCAGTGAGTTATTGGTCTTCCCTCCTTTGTCTGCAACCCTGCACCAGCTCCTTAATTATTTTCTTGAATATTTGGTCAGCATTTATGTACTGCCCATCTCAGGCATTTTAGCCAGATAGTGTTTACAATCCTGAGTTCTTTATGCAGCTGTTCCAGTTTGTAACTGATGTGTCATCCATGCACCAAGTGAGTACTGAGGAAACTTTTTAGTGTAGTTAGGGTTATCTTGTTATTCGAATTAGCAGTCTCTGTAATTCCAACTTTGTCGTGTTTACTTGGTAAACTGCTACGTATCATGTTCCAGATGAGGCCTTTTAGTGTTTCCACCAGTGTAGAACTTGAAAATGGTGGAAACACTGAAAGGCTTCGTCCGGAACATGACAAGTAGCAGTTTAGCAAGTAAACACGACAAAGTTGGAACAGTTAGGGTTACTGATGAATGGCTTTTATGTGGCGTATTTTAGATCTGCAGATGTCTTTCACATCTCAGCAGCCATTGTCTTCTGTTCTCCAAAACCGTGTTGTGGATGCCTATAATAGTCATAGCAGTTTCTATATCCGTGCTTCATGAGAGTTTAGGCCTAACACTTTTTCTTCGTGTTGTGAATCCTCATTTCTATACTTTCTAGACACATCTTGTTTCAGGTGGCCAAACTATTTCAACTGCTTTACCACAATGGATTATATCGCATCTATGCCTACTACAGCTCGCCTGCATAGTTCTTCTTTTCTAACCATGTTTAATCTTGTTAAATTACAATTTCTCCTCCAGAACTCCAGTTCAACCGCTCCTTTTTTTAAACACTCTAATAGTGTTTTGTTTAATATTTGAGCGTATCAACTTTTTTTATGCACACAATACTTGGAGAAGCCTCTTTCACACTTTATCTGTAATGGTTTACCACAATTCCAAAGTTTTTTAGCTGTCCCTAAGTGACTCCTTTTCTTTCACTTTAGAACTCCCATCATAATTCTTCTGCCCATTGTAGTTATCATTTCATCAGCTCTCGCTTCGTTTTGGTTTTCCTCTTTTGTCGTTTTCTCGGCAGCAATTGAAATAAAACACTTGTATTACTGTTGACAACTTGTTTATTTATCATTGTCGCAAATAAACATGTAACACAAAAAATACAATATGGATTCACAACTGTGATATCGATTACCGACACAACCATAATTTATACAAACAAAATGATAACACACAAAATATTGATCCACAAATGTGGTATCAAACACACACTACATCTGTAAAATCTTCAACTCGTCTTAATAAAGACTGAGTCACTCACTCTTGCTCTCTTCCCCTCTCTCTCTCTCCATCCTACATAGATTGGTAATGACATTCACCAACATGTATCAGTTACTAGAATAGTCTAGTTTGACTCACGCATATATCCCCAAGTGCATTGTTTATGTATACAGAACATTCAAGTGTATTCTATAAAGTAATGTCTCTATAAATAATGTCTATCACTTATATGTAAATTTTGGATAATGTAAATGCATGTGAGTAACATACTTAACCTATGTGAGTAATATAACCTACATTACATACTATTCTTACATATTGTAAGTGTTAACAGACAAATTGTTTTAAGGATATCAGTCAGTATCACTTAATATATTTTGAAAAATTCATAATACTACTTTTAATGTGGGTTAGGGGTTCTCTAGTTTAAAACACTCCTCTTTTCCTTGTTAATGGGACAATAAGATGGTAAGAAGTGATAAAGCAGTTTTGTGGACAAGATTAGTCCAAGTAACAAAAATCCTGTCACACAGATCCCATGAGTACTTACTATAAGTGTTAGTTCTTGCTGATGGAAGATTTCTCGTCTCTCTCTCTGTTTTATTATGGTTTTTCATAGCAGGTTTCTGCTTATTGTGTGTGCCACCATTTTTTTCTTGTCAGTTTTCTCACTATACATTATAAACATTTTATTTGTCAAATTAAGTCTTGGTTAAATAAATAAATCTTTCGTGAATAAAACTAGAAGAAATACGACTTTAAAATTTCACAAAATGGCAACAAGGCTACAAATAAGTTTACTCTTAGGCATAAGAGTTGGTTCTCAAAAAGAAAAGGATTTGAAAAACACAAATAGTAAAGATTAAATTTCTGCATAGAGTAAGCATCAAACATGTGATATATAAATAAAAAGTAGTAATAATAGTAAATATAAATGCTTTTTTTGCACTAGAAAACACACAGTGAAAAACCTAGCCACCATTTAAATGCTAGTCCAATTATAATATAAAAACTTGAGTATTGTGTGTAATTAAAATGTATTTTATTTTACTTCTATGTAAAAATGTAGATATTTAATTTATGCAGAATCTTCTACTGTTAATACTAGTTGCTGATGTATATTAAACCTTGTTCTTTTTTCCTGCTTTAGTACCTTTAGCTCCTGAAAACATTGAGATTCTGGGCGTTACCTCAAATACAGTAGATGTTCAGTGGGATTATCCATTTCTAGTGAATGGAATACTGAGGTCATTTGTTTTGAACCTTGAAGAGACCGACAGATTTGAATCAGACAAATGTTGTGAGATTTATCCTTTAATAGAAATACCTGTGAAAGAAGAACTAGAACATTACTTGACCAAGGTAAGAAACCTAGCAGCTAAGTATACTAGTTGTTAAGTAAATATCACTATAATATTGACGACTCGGAACACTAAGTTTTTTATAAGTAAAAACGTAAAGTTTTACCTTACAGCCTTACCTTACTTATAAAAAACTTAGTGTTCCGAGTCGTCAATATTATAGTGATATTTAGTTAAGTAACGGACACGTCATGGACAACGAAATCCAAGAATTTAGTTGTTAAGCTTTCACGGTTGGCATAACCTGATAATGTTGAGGTTCTGGACATTACCTCAACTACAATAGACATACAGTGGGATTATCCATTTCTAGTGAATGGAATACTGAGGTCATTTGTTTTGAGCCTTGAAGGGACGGACCGGATTCAAATGTTGTGAGATTTATCCTTTTATAGAAATACCTGTGAAAGAAGAACTAGAACATTACTTGACCAAGGTAAATAACCTGTGAGTTAAGGACTAGATTAATAAGTAACCTAGGTAAGAAACCTAATGTTGAAGGATTAGGACATTACTTGACCAAGGTAAATAACCTGTCAGTTAAGGACTAGGTTAATAAGTAACCTAGGTAAGAAACCTAATGCTGAAGGATTAGGACATTACTTGACCAAGGTAAATAACCTGTCAATTAAGGACTAGATTAATAAATAACCTAGGTAAGAAATCTAATGTTGAAGGATCAGAACATTACTTGACTAAGGTAGGTACCCCAATGGCATATCTAGAATTTAGTCTTCAAGGCGGTTCAGTCGAGTTGGCTTCATACAAAAGACAAAACAAGTGAAGACTAATCAACATTACCTACCTTTAAAGTGGTTGAAAAACGTCTTATAATATCCTAAAATCAGTCCTATTAATATAAACGGTAATAACAATAAAAATATGCGTTATTGAAAAATTGTGTAGAAGATACTTATTGACTGAATTGATTTCTCTATATTTTATATTTCAAACGTTTATGCAAATGCTGTGTAATAAAACTGTTTATATATTTAAAAGAGTTACTACTACTACACAGCTGAATAAATAATAAAACAGTATAGAAATTAAGAGATTAACCAAATTTGCAACGTTTTTCAATCCTCTGGGAGGGGTCCGATCCTGTTCACCTACCCCCGCAAATATGCCCCTGAAGTAGCCTATCAATTAAGGACTAGATTAATAAGGTGGCCATGTTAAGAAACAAAACAGTTACGGACTAGAATATTGTGTGACTAAGGTGAAGACCTAGACAGAACATTTTGTGGCTAAAGATATATAGTGTTGAAAAAAAAAAATAGAAATTTATGTGAGTAAAGTAAGGAACACTGGTGAAGAACTAGAAGCTGCATGACTAAGATAAGAAACCTACTGTCAGAGAATTACAGCATTAATGATGCAGGAAAAACCTCTCAGTGAAGAACTAGAAACTGCAATAGTCATTAAACTCCTACATAAAGCAAACAACAGACTAAGACAGAAAACAACAAATTCATAACACTAACATCAATAACCAACCTGAAAAATAGCCCACAAATGCATAAAAGCAGGATACAGAATCGCATACAAAACTACAAACGAAACAGAACACACACTATCAAAACACACACACAAAGCACAAAACAAATTTGATCTACCTGGTGTTTACAAACTAAATTGCTCAGATTGCAACAAATTCTACGTAGGCCAGACAGGACATTGCTTCAAACAAAGGTACATTGAACACACAAAGGCACTACATTCCACTACCGAATCCACCTTTGCAAATCACCTCCTTGTAGCAAACCACACATACACAAACATCGACATCAACATGGATATTACACACACACACAAGGCCGAAAACTAGACACTCTTGAATACAACATCCTAAACACATACAACTCTAGACACACACATATAAACAACATCCTAAACAAACAGACTCAATTCAAATAACACATATTATTTGAATATATCACACCCCCCACACACAACATCGATCCTCCAAAAGTCGAACCGTTGCCAAGAATAAGACGGACAGTGCTTCCAGTGGCAGCCTCTGACGAAGCTTATAATAAGTGAAAACTGGTTCAGGCTATAAGGTAAAAAGTTTACATTTTTACTAATAAAAAACTTGTGTTCCGAGTCGGTAGTGTTATACTTATAATTAGTAATTTAATTATTAAATCCAATGATACTTCCTCAAGCTGCTGACAGCACCGCACATGAAATCTGTGAATACTGAGATTAGTAAATATTTGTTTTAGAATCACAAACCAAATTATTGTGTTTAACGATTCATTTGATTTTTTGCATTTCCTCCTAGCCAATTCTCAAAGAGTTAATGAATTCTCAAAAAAAAAGTAAAACAGAAGAAAATTGTGTGTAAAATAATAATTATTCGGGTGTAATTAAACCCCTACCCTTAAATTGTGTAAAATTGGAAAAATCTACAATATTTAGTAGAGTTTTCTAAATAAATTAATGGTAATAATAATAATAATAATAATAATAATAACAATAATAGTAGTAGTAGTAATAGTAATAGTAATAATAACAACAACAACAGCCACAAATATAACAATAGTAGTAGTAGTAGTAGTAGTAGTAGTAGTAGTAATAATAACAATAGTAATAAGATAAGGAATTGTGTATTATTTACAGGTAACTGGTGTGAAGCCTGCATCTACTTATGAGTTAAGCATATCAGCAAAGACTGTTGGGTTGGGACCACAGCAAAAGCTCACTGTTCAAACTCGACCTCCACAGATACCTGCAACTCATCCTAACATTACTAACATTAACACCAACCTCCTGCATAATGGCTGGCACTGGATAAATAATTCAGACTCCTCAGAACCATACAGCTATGAAATTTACTCACCACTGATTAGGTAAGTCATCAGTCTCATTCTGCATTATCAGTTTATCAAGTCTGCTTTGGCATTCACTCAGCTGGTGTGTGTGTGTGTGTGTGTGTGTGTGTGTGTGTGTGTGTGTGTGTGTGTGTGTGTGTGTGTGTGTGTGTGTGTGTGTGTGTGTGTGTGTGTGTGTGTGTGTGTGTGTGTGTGTGTGTGTGTGTGTGTGTGTGTGTGTGTGTGTGTGTGTGTGTGTGTGTGTGTGTGTGTGTGTGTGTGTGTGTGTGTGTGTGTGTGTGTGTGTGTGTGTGTGTGTGTGTGTGTGTGTGTGTGATACAGAGGTTGGCAATATTTTAGTGATATAGAGCTGAAACACTATACAGTGTTGCTTAACGTGCTGATACAAACCAAACCAAACCAAAACAGAATAATACCCACTGAAATATATCCCGCAGTAACTACTACACTTACCTAACCTAATATATATTAACTAATATGGTAACTGCACAAACAAATGAAGTTGATCTTTCAGTATTTGTATTAACTAATTGAATTCAATCCAAAAAATATACATTGTTCCTGAAATTTGATGTACTACTTAACTTGAGCAAATACAAAATATCACACATAAAATTGTGTTTTATGTAAATTCTAAAGTTAAAACATTCTGGTTGAGAAACCAGAGTAAAAATATTCTGACATTCTGGTTGACAATTTTGGGAAAATTAACACTGTTATTAAAATTTATACCAGTGTAATCCTTGTCATTCTCCCTTGTGAATTGTTCAACATCAGATGTTTACTTGGTCACTTTAACTAGAGTTACCATAATTTTCAGATCCAAAGCAAGGACACCTTGGTAAAATTTGTAGTGTTGAATGAGGACACATTGTAAAAATTCTTGGTGCTGACCTCTGCGGTGGGGGTGAGGGATTATCTGTGTATTTTCTAAGTAAAACCCAATAGTTTCATCATTTCACAGTTTAATTGTAATTATAAAACATTATTTATAAATTGTGCAATAATATATAATTATAAAATATTAAATAATAAATTGAATTACAGTTTGCATATCAATTCATTAAGTTAGGCCTACTTAATTTGCTTGAGTGGAAGGTTCTGCAGCTGCAGGCTACTTTGAAATATACTTGACGTTAAGTAAAGTTTTTTTCTTTCCTGTATCTATACTTCCTCTTTCTCAACACCACCAAACTCTCTGATCGGCAAATTGAACAGCCAAGTTTATCATCTGCACAATAAACGGATACTGTTCTTTTAAACACTGACTGAATGCATATTTTTGTTTCGGTATAGTCAACAAGTTATTAAAAATTAAATAATTATTTGAAATTAAAATTGACGCATTTTTCACTAACACAACTGAAATAACACAAATACCATAAATCAAGATCCAGTGTGTTGACATAACCAAAACAGCACTACTTTATTAGACATACGTATATACTATTGATGTCAAAATCATGTTTCGATCATACATGTATGATTTTATCATGTGTAGTGTGTCTACTCCGGTCTTTCCATTGATGATTTGAAACAATGGATATTATAAACTCAATTAATTAGAAATTGTCCTCGTTTTAAACGTGGTAAAAACGAGGACAAAATTGCATTTTATCCAAACTGCACCAGGACAATGTATAAAATCGAGGACGTATGGTAGTCCTACTTTAACTTCACACAAACATCTGAATACACCAGAATAGATGTACTCAGTGGCGGCTGGTGAGATTTTAGTTTGGTGGAGCTACACTACAATTTTCAACTTTCAACATTTACCATTATCATATATTAGTGAAATGTATATACTATTACTAGGTCTTTTACCTGTATTGAAGCTGAAGCTGTGACAAAACATTGGTCCAATCCTCTTTGGTGCTGCTGCTGCTGTTGGTGGTGATATTTATGATTATGATTAATTATGATTTAAGTCTGAAACACTAAATTCACTAAGTTCTAAACACTAAGGCCTACACGTTAAAATTCAAACAAATTATAATTTTTAATTTACACATTAATTTAACACATTACACATTAATCTTATAGACATTAAAATTTTCAAATGAAAATATAATAGTGAGTTATGTTCTTAAATAAAATTAGAAATAAATCACAGTTTCTTTCATAATTTTATTTAAACATGAAATCCATTCTCCATTTTTTGCAACTGGAAAACTTATTGATAACTTTGTCATTAAAATTAATAATAATTTCAATCATTTCTTTTTCTATGCTTAACATTGCTAAAGCAGCAAGACGCTCTTGTGTCATTGTAGTTCTTAGGAAACTCTTAACTCTTTTCAACGTGGAGAAGCACCTCTCGGGCTAAGCAGTAGTCATGAGAGTAGTTATTTGGAATTATTTGAATTATTTGGAGGAGAGTGAACACTTCTGTGCAGGACTCGGCAATTCCTGTATCCAACATGATTTTGTAAGTTTTCGTAACCTCTGAATTACTGCAGAATTCTCGCCTCTCGTACAAAACAGATAGTTCAGTTTCCAAACGTTCTTTACACAAGAAAGGGTAGGCTTCAATAGTTTCACCAAAATCGGGTGAAGAACTTATATTGTCTTTGGAGAGGGAGAAATTTAACAGTTTAGCTGCTGACAGATGTTTATTAAAAGAAAATCTCTCTTTTATCTGATAACAAATAATATCACACACCTCCTTTGCACAAACAAAATTATGCGATAACGTTTTCCTTTTCTTCATGAGTGGAGTGTCTTCTTGTTGGTCAGTAACAGAAGGAAGTCTTATTTCTTTCATTCATGATCGCCTCAAGAAATTTATTTACTGCATTATAGATACTACTGGAGTTTGCATTATGATGCTGCAGCTGGTTATATAAAATATCCACATGAGACATGGTGTGATGAGAAACTTCTAGCCAAAATTTGAAGTCCTGGTCATTCAGCATACGGAGAATACCTGCGCTTGGACAGTGGAATGATTTTGGTAAATTTGAAGTTTCTCAAAGCATACTAATAGACTTTCCATGTTTTCAAAAACGGTGTTCACTAACTAACTGTCTTTTAAAGTTCCATCTTGTGTTTGATACTCGAGGTATTCGTTTAGAAATACTGTCTAAACTAGACAATCATGAGGGTGACTTTGAAAAAAATGCAGGTATAGCAGCAAGTCTACTGAAAAAAATACGAGCTTGTGAGTTTTGTGATGCTGCCTTTTCTATGATTAAATTTAATTGATGCACATAACAGTGCACAAAATGTGCATATTTGTGTGACTGTTGAATTATTTTATGCACACCTCCCTTCTCACCACTAAAAACGGGGGCTCCGTCGTAAGTCCGAGCTATAAGTTTGTCACTGTCGCCATTCAGGACTATATTTACCTGTTCTAAAATGCATTCTGCTAACACTTCAGCTTTTTGGGTTAAAAAATCCCCAGAATCTTTCATGCACAATTCCACTCAGTTCATAACGAAAAACAATAATGTGTTGCGTAAGACCTGACACATCTGATGTATCGTCCAACATTACTGATAAAAATTTAGATTGTTTAATTTCAGCACATATTTCATCACGCCACACCTCAAGGATACAGTCTAGAAGTTCATTCTGAATTGTCTTAGACGTTACCTTAAACACTGTTGACTTCATAAAATGACTTTTAAGAGATTCAACTAACTTTCCAGCAAATTCTAACAATCCTCGAAATATACCAGGATTCGATGACTGTAAAGTTTCATAGTGACCACTTTGGAAGCTCAAATTTTCCGTAAAACTTGACGCAGTCAATAATTTTCGAGAGAATTTCTTGATTTTGTCTCACTTTTTCATTGTGTTTGTTTGTTTGTTGTTTGTAAGCATCACTTAACTGATGTGCAATGTTTACTTTTCCTAACATAGCTAAATCAATTACATTATTCATATGTTTTGCTGAATCTTCTTGGTTTTTTACTTTCTCGCCTAAATGTTTTAAATCATTCACTCCAACCTTTGTCCAAGTTGCATCACCTCCAAATAATAAACAAGGAAAGCAAAATAGTGCATTCTTTTCAGGACAGCCGCACAACCACTTATGTTTGGAATAAATGGACACATTAAATTTCCTACAATAAGTCTCATTTCTGCTTGACATGACAAAAGATTTGCACGCACACGTTCGACTTCTCGCCAGCCTCGGGCTGGACTGACTGCAACCCTAACTTGGCTTGGTAATGAAGCGTTCTCCCACCACATGCCTCAAGCGCAGACACAATGCGCACTTGTCTAAGTAGGGCGCAGCTCACCTGAGTGTCACGTACACGCATCTATCTACATGACCCTCAGTTGTGGCTGAACGTGAATATAAAAATGTATTTCTTATACTGGCGAATCTTTGAAGAATACATAAGTTCCTAAATAAAAAGTTATTTAAATACGGTAATTAGTTTTTCTTGAAAATTGTAGGGAGGGCTGCAGCCCTGCAGCCCTTATGGACGAGCCGCCACTGGATGTACTATATCTATCACTGATATTATACAGGCTGCCTGTATTAACATTGCGTTTGAGATATGCAGAAGAGAGAGTGTGAGATGGCTGATGTTGGACAGAGATGGCAGAGCAGTACAGTCACAGGACACTAATAAATGGGACAAACACTAGCCTACTTCTACCTATAATACTTGCTCAGAGAGGGCAGAGCAGTACAGTCACAGCATGCTAATAAATGGAACAAACACTAGCCTACTTCTACCTATAATACTTGCTCAGAGAGGGCAGAGCAGTACAGTCACAGCACGCTAATAAATGGAACAAACACTAGCCTACTTCTACCTATAATATTGGATACAGAAAGGGGCTAGTAACATTTAACTGTATGATACTGTTTACGCATGCAAGGCGAGTGCAGATCGATCTCGACTCCTCAACTCTGATGGCACAAAATCTAGTGCACACCTAAGGCAATGTTGATTCTGTTGTGGCTTGTTTACTCTTTACTTTTAATTCCTATTTTTCAAGTATTTATTTATGTTTATTTTATTTTACATAATGTGAATCGTTCAGTGGGTCACTTAAATCATCTCTTATGACCAACAGGTTTTGTATGGTTCAGGTGCCAATCCTTGTTCCGATATACTGTATGTTTCCGATGGGTTTTTATGTATTTTTGTTACATAATAATTCAAGATTTTGAATTTACATGCAAAATTGCTCAAAAACATTCATTTTTTAAAATTAATACTATTGTATCAGTTCCAAACACTTCATTACAGTTCACTGAACACCAAGTTATAATCACTATTAAAGTTTTTCTGGTTCATGAAGAGAAGGTGGAGTGATGGGTCACTTTTCTCTTTACTCTTTGCTTCAGGTGTCAATGGTTTTTTGCCTCCTCATCAGTCATTGACCTCAGCTTCCTCATTCTACCCTGTCATGCGTACACCCTCAAGCATTTCAGGGTGGAATATTTGACATTCCCATCTCAACCTTGGCCCTTCTTTCATGCTTTCCATATTGTGTTACTTTTAAAATTTGATTTCTCACCTTAACACTTCATTTGTTTCAGAGAACCTATGTTGCTGCTGGTAGTGACAAATGATACTGCTGTCAATGAGACTGGAATCACAGATGTTGCACTGAATAAGGAATTAAAATCAATCGTACTTGGAAATTTCTATCTGGCGCGTGAATACACAGATGTGAGTACATGTTTTGCTTTCATTTGCTTGAGACAGACAAATAAGCACAACACTTCTTGATTGTGCACTTATATTATTTTCTTATTGTACACTTGTGTGCGTGTGTGTGTGTGTTTATTTTATTGAGACACTATGCAAGTGTTTAAGTATTTTGTTTTCTGATGTACATTTCATTGAACTTTTCTGTTCAAAATCATCAACGTGACTATTACATGAAAAATGAATATTTTACATTATAAATAAACAGTTGTTATGACAATGTTGAACAATAATCTTTATTGATACTGTTACGACAGCACAGAACAATCTACGCGTTTATCGAATGCGCCAGAAAGATCTCGATGTAAGCGTGTGGTGTACGTGCTACTAAATGCATTTTGCGAGAATTTTCTCGACTGAGCCAGGCTTCGCTCGGGCGCTCGGACTGTGTCAATGCCGTAGCAACTACGTAGTTCGCGAGAGATAAGACGCGCAGTTTGGAAGCTTCTGGTGTGTGAGCGTAACTATAAATACATCGCGTCGCGGCCTTAGTTTTCAGTTCAATGCGAGATTTTTGACTGTGCGGTTCGAGAGTATTAGTGCGATATTTACAGAGCGGTTCGAGTTATTACGGTGTACGTTCAAGTAGTTATTAGTGAAGTGTTGCGTTTTATATTCGGACGGTATAATTGTAATACAGTTGAGTTTTAATATTAGTGGACATTTTATTGCGTATGAACAATTTTCATTTGATTTGTTGTAGACACTGTGTTGTTAATTACGAACTGTTTTACTATAACAATTAAAGGTGTGATTAGTGACTTTATTGGTGTCTTGTAATTATTTTGTTTCCACTGTACCTACGACGATCGAGTAGACCGTCGTAACAGTGGTGTCAGAAGTGGGATAGAACGGTTAACAGTGGGAACAGTGTACTTTGTACAAGACGAGTGTAATTCGTAATTAATCGATAAACAATGGATGCCAGTCAGATGATGGAAAATTTACAGGCGCTGCTGTTGCAAGCAGAAAGACGACAAAAAGAAGAACGAAGACAAGAAAGAGAAGAAGCAGAAAAACGACAGGATGAAAAACGTAAGCAAGAAGCAGATAAAACGGAAGCTCTCTTCGATGTTATGCAGAAACAGTTGCAAGAACACAGTACCGCAGAATTGGGTATCCTACGAGGTGAGCTTAATAAACAAGTTACTAAAATATCGGAGGTACAAGAATCAATGACATTAAAAATAGCTGAAGTAGAAAAATCTGTCTTGACTGTGGAAGAAACAATGTTAACAAAAATATCTGCAGTAGAAGACTCGATTACAAATATAAAAGAGCAGATTAAAAATGAAGTCGAGGAGTGTCTGAAATTACAACCAAAACAACTTTGTGACCAGACTGTACCATTGATAAAGACAGAAAAAGACACAGAAAATAAGTTAACAGAGAAAGTCACTTTGCCTGCAGTAGGGACAGTTCATGTCAAAGCTCCAACCTTTGACGGAAGCACTCACTGGGCAACGTACCTCCGCCAATTTGAAGCTGCTGCATGCGCAAATAATTGGACAGAAAAAGACAAGGCTGTTTCACTTGTTCTTGCATTAAAAGGACCCGCGGCAGAACTACTACAGAAAGTGCCACCTGACAGCCAGAACACCTATGCCGAGTTGATAAAAGCTCTGGAATTACGGTATGGTGATAAACATTTGCGAGATGTGTACTGCACCCAGTTGAGAGCAAGGCGACAGCATTCCGGGAATAGTCTTCAAGAGTTTGAAGCAAGTATTGACAGACTAATTAGACTGGCCTATCCTGACGCGCCAGAAGATTTTCGAACGCGTTTTGCGATGCAGACATTTACTGCCGGTGTCCGAGATAACGAACTACAGCAAGTGTTACGAATGGCAAGACACCAGAACAGTGCGGACGCCCTGGTACATGCTTTGCAATTTGAGGCCGCCAAATCAGCGTCTGGTTGGACAAGTCATAAAGTGCGCGAGCTAAAAGATCGAGACGGCGCAGACGATGAGGAAGAAGAACAAGGAACAGAGACTCGACGGTCGGCGCCACAGAATAAAATAAGAAAGGATGGAAGACCGAAGTGTTATCGATGTGGGAAACCTGGACATCTACAACGAGATTGTCGGGTTAGAATTCAGAGCAATAGTCGGTGCAACGGGGCGTGTGCTGACTAACTGGAGGAACGAAGCCCCTAGAGAATACGCAATTTCTACGCTTCAGAACAACACCGGGAGCTTGGTAGTTACCGGATTTGTTCAAGAAAGGCCAAACTCGATTACAGTTGACACAGGCGCAACAGTTTCTATTGTGCGCCCCGACGTGGTGAAAGATCTCAAGCCAATCTGGTGCTCTTGCAGCTTGCGAACAGCTACTGGACGGCCTGTAAAAGTGTATGGAAAAGTGGAGATACACCTACGCCTCGGTAGACTTGAGTTTAATCATCAAGTACTTGTTGCAGACATTGTGGATGAAGCAATTCTTGGTGTGGACGTTATGAACGCATACGGATTTATAGTCGACTTCAAAAACAATGTCTTGAGAATCGGAGGCGAAGAGGTAATGCTATCAACAATGACGACAGCAGAAAAATCGATGGACGTCATAAACCAAGTGGCCGTAACTGTTCCGCCAAACTCCGAAAAGATCATCATGGTTAGAACTGCGGTAGATACTAGGGGCAATCAGTGCTCTATATTCGAACCCCGGGTAGTCAGCACACCGGGCATACTAATTGCCAGAAGTTTAGTAAAACCTGACGAAACCGGAAATGTACCTATTAGAGTGGCGAATATTTTGGATCAAGCTATCACTTTACAAAGCAATACGCTCCTAGGCAAATTGACTCCTGTGGCCTGGGTAGCCGGAATAACGCAACGAAGACCCAGTTCTTCGGATACTTCTATATTACCAGAGGAACTGCAAGAATTATTGAACAGATCTTCTAACGACCTCTCAAGTGGTGAGGTAAATGAACTCGGGCAGTTTTTACACGAATTCAAAGATTGTTTTGCGGTTCGGGGACAGTCACTGGGAAGAACCTCTCTTGTGCAACATCGCATCAATACCGGGGACACAACACCGATACGCCAACCTCCTCGTAGGCCTCCATTATCTAAACAAGAGGAGATGTCTCGGTTAGTACAGGACATGTTGACAGAGGGAGTAATTGAACCTTCGTCAAGTGCTTGGTCTTCCCCTGTAGTGCTGGTAGCGAAGAAGGATGGTGGATTGCGTTTCTGCGTAGACTACCGGAGGTTAAATGACGTTACAAAGAAAGACTGCTATCCATTACCTCGCGTTGACGATACACTCGACACGTTGTCCGGAGCACAGTGGTTTTCCACATTGGACCTGAAGAGTGGATATTGGCAAGTGGGTCTTCATCAAGAAGACAAGGAAAAGACCGCTTTCTCGACCCCAAGTGGCTTATTCCAATTTAACGTCATGCCATTTGGACTCTGTAATGCACCGGCAACATTTGAGCGATTGATGGACCTGATACTCCGAGGCCTGACGTGGAAAACTTGCCTTGTTTACTTAGACGATGTCATAGTGATCGGGAAGACTTTCGAAGATCATTTGGAAAACCTTAAGGAAGTTCTAACTAGAATTCACGGTGCACAACTGAAGCTGAGCCCGAAGAAGTGTTCTCTATTCCAGAAGGAAGTACAGTATTTGGGCCATCTGGTTTCGGCAGCGGGCATTAGCATGGATCCTAATAAAGTAGACACCGTAAGAGACTGGCCAGTTCCGAAGAATAAACACGAAGTTCGGAGTTTCCTGGGGTTATGCTCATATTACCGACGTTTTGTGAAAGGCTTCGCTACTATTGCTAAACCACTACATGAGCTAACGGAAAATAAACGAAACTTCCAATGGTCGAGAGAGTGTGAACAAGCATTTAGAACGTTGAAGATTGCATTATGTTCGCAGCCAATTCTCGCTTTTCCAGCTTCCGAAGGGAAGTACATCGTAGACACAGACGCAAGCAATACTGGTCTAGGAGCAGTTTTGTCTCAAGTGCAGAACGGTGAAGAACGAGTAATAGCGTA
This sequence comes from Magicicada septendecula, assembly GCA_034769895.1. Classification (NCBI taxonomy): domain Eukaryota; kingdom Metazoa; phylum Arthropoda; class Insecta; order Hemiptera; family Cicadidae; genus Magicicada; species Magicicada septendecula. Next base: position 54,218,371 of record CM068375.1, on the reverse strand, counting down.
TTACAGCAAGACGCTTTCTAAACCAGAGAGAAATTATTGTGTTACAAGAAGAGAGTTGTTGGCAATTGTCAGAGCTTTGGAACACTTCCATAAATACCTCTATGGGAGAGAGTTTTCACTACGTACCGACCATGCTGCACTTGCATGGCTCTTGAGATTTAAAAATCCGGAAGGACAGTTGGCAAGGTGTCTCGAACGTCTGCAAGAGTACAACTTCAAGGTACAACATCGGCGGGGGCGCCTGCACGGTAATGCAGATGGCTTATCACGAAGACCATGCCCGGAAGACTGCCGACATTGCCACAGAAAGGAAGAACAAAACTCAAGCGAACATGTTCAAGCCATCACTGTAGATTTCCTGGCTGATGGCTGGACAACACAAGACTGTCGACAAGAACAGATGACTGATGAAGACATTGGACCGATCTTGACAGCAAAAGAGGAAGGTCGCCGCCCGGATTGGCAAGATATCTGCCATGGTTCCGAAGTGCTGAAGGGCTACTGGGCACAATGGGAATCTCTCACCTTAGAAAACGGATTGCTGAAAAGGGCTTGGGAAAGTGCAGATGGACGAGACGTGGTCATGCAGTTGATAGTTCCCCGAAGTAAAGTGCAGTCTGTTTTGAAGGAGATGCATGATGGAACATCTGGAGGCCATCTTGGCGTTAACAAAACCCTTGACAAAATACGGAAGCGATTCTATTGGCTTCATCTTCGCCACGACGTAGAGGAATGGGTTCGGACGTGTGAAATATGTGCTGCAAGCAAGGGCCCACAAACCAGAAGCAGGGGAAAAATGAGACAGTATAACGTTGGACAACCTTTCGAGAGAATTGCCATAGACATTGCTGGATCATTCCCAGTTACTGACGATGGAAACCGGTACATCATGGTTGTAGGTGACTACTTTACTAAGTGGGTGGAAGCCTACGCAATTCCAAATCAGGAGGTTACCACTGTGGCAAAGCAGTTAGTTCACAACTTCTGTTGCCGTTATGGAGCCCCTATGGAAATCCATACGGATCAAGGGAGAAATTTCGAATCAGGAGTGTTTAAAGAATTATGCTGTCTACTCGGAATTCGAAAGACCAGGACAACGCCTCTGCATCCTCAGTCGGACGGGATGGTTGAGAGATTCAACAGGACACTTGAGCAGCATCTTTCGAAAGTTGTTGACGAGAACCAAACAGACTGGGATCAACGTATACCAGTATTCCTTATGGCGTATAGATCATCAGTACATGACACAACCGGCATGACTCCAGCAAAATTGGTGTTTGGGCGGGAGATTCGTCTTCCTGGGGACTTGATGTTTGGATCACCTGAGACTCATTCCCAAGAGCCAAAGAACTATTCCTCGCAATTAGAAAACCAACTGCGAGAAATGAATCGCTTGGTAAGAGGACGGCTCAAGATTGCCAGTGATAAAATGAAAACTCGGTATGACATTCGCAGCAATAGTGTGGGTTTCCAAGAAGGAGATCAGGTCTGGTTGTTCAATCCAAAGCGCCGTCGTGGTCGCTCACCTAAGCTTCAGTCTAACTGGGAAGGACCCTACACTGTAAAAAAAAAGGATTAACGATGTTGTTTATCGGATTCAACAGGAAGGACAGCGAAAGTTCAAGGTCGTCCACCTAGATCGCCTGGCTAAATACAAATTTAGAGACGCTTTGCCAGTTCGGGACGAACAGGCTTAAGGAGGGGGAAGTGTTACGACAGCACAGAACAATCTACGCGTTTATCGAATGCGCCAGAAAGCTCTCGATGTAAGCGTGTGGTGTACGTGCTACTAAACGCATTTTGCGAGAATTTTCTCGACTGAGCCAGGCTTCGCTCGGGCGCTCGGACTGTGTCAATGCCGTAGCAACTACGTAGTTCGCGAGAGATAAGACGCGCAGTTTGGAAGCTTCTGGTGTGTGAGCGTAACTATAAATACATCGCGTCGCGGCCTTAGTTTTCAGTTCAATGCGAGATTTTTGACTGTGCGGTTCGAGAGTATTAGTGCGATATTTACAGAGCGGTTCGAGTTATTACGGTGTACGTTCAAGTAGTTATTAGTGAAGTGTTGCGTTTTATATTCGGACGGTATAATTGTAATACAGTTGAGTTTTAATATTAGTGGACATTTTATTGCGTATGAACAATTTTCATTTGATTTGTTGTAGACACTGTGTTGTTAATTACGAACTGTTTTACTATAACAATTAAAGGTGTGATTAGTGACTTTATTGGTGTCTTGTAATTATTTTGTTTCCACTGTACCTACATTGAGTAGACCGTCGTAACAATACGTACATCATAAAATCAAATAAAATTAATACTTGGATCTTAAAATCAAATCAAATAAATATGTTTGTTGCATAGTAACTTCAAGGTACTACAAAATAAAAATAAACATGCCAAGAAAGATCAAATCTCTCTCTCTCTCTCTCTCTCTCTTTCTCTCTCTCTCTCTCTCTCTCTCTCTCTCTCTCACCCCACACACACACACACACACACACACACACACACACACACACACACACACACACACACACAGAGCAATAAATGATTATTGTTATTTCAATTTCAGGAGTCTTCAGACATAACCATTGGAGATGGTACAGTCATTGATGGTGCATGGGGAAAAATAAGAAATATTCCTCTGAAAATGAAAACAGACTACCAGCTGGCAGCAGTTCGAATAACTTACTACAAGGGCATTTACAATTTGGCTGTTACTTTGACAACAGTTTTTGCTGCAGCCTGAACTTATACCAGCTTGTTGTATATATTTAAACATTTAATCATTCTTATTCCTAGTAATCAGACATTGTTAGCATAATAAAGTGTTGAAATAAACGTTATAACTAAATTTCTGGTACTTCTTCTTCTTCCAATACCAGCTCAGCTTATATCGAACCCTAGTCCTGTCAATCAACCTCTTCCAGACATCCAGTTTCAATGCCTCTGTTTCTCCCAAACTCTACCATCTGTCATTTTCCTGGCATCCATTTCTACACTATACCTCCACCGCATTCTTGGTTTTCCCACTGGCTGGCCCCTATACACTTTCTTTGCGACTGTGTCTTCTGGCATTCACAGTACATGCCCTGCCCATTAAAGACGCTTCAGCTTTCTATGCTCTGAGAGTTTGGGTTCCTTACATAATGCATAGAGCTTATGATTGTAACGAACCCTCCACCTCCAGGTTCCCCCTACATTCACAGGTTCAGATATCCTGTGCAACACGTTAACTGAATTTATGTTTCATTTTTCAGTATGATATAAATATTTCTCTGTGCTGAGTCACTTTCGCAGCCTTTGAGATATTTTCAAAATACTGTACTCTCTCTCTCTCTCTCTCTCTCTCTCTATATATATATATATATATATATATAAAATAAAATAATATCTTTTATTATTGTCTTATTTATATAAACATAAACAATATATTATAATATGTATATATATCATATACCTTAAAATTTATCTTAAATATTGTTACATAATACGGAAAAAGTGTTATGTAATATGGAATCTTTTACAAGTATCTCGGCAATCCCAGCTGTAATGTATGTATACGTACATGTTGCTGCTACTTTGAGATTAAAGACAATTACGCATCAACTATCAAGTATATTCCAGACCGTACCGGTCAGGGCAGTGTGTTCAAGGACACTGTTTCTAGTGGATTCTCGAGAGCGCCTGTTTGTTTAATATGTCATCCAAAAGAACAGATTATTCTGGCATATCAGCAAGGAATAAATATAGGCATTCAGGGACGATCAGTTTAGTTTAAGTGGTGATTTATTCAAGTGAGGTTCGAGTGATTGTCGGGCGATTTACACTATGCGTTTCAAGCGGTGTATTAGTAAAAAGTGATTATAGTGCGGACATTATTATAGTTGACTTTATTAATGTGTGGACATATTAACTTGAATTGTTGTACAAGAGTTATCTTGTTGAATAACTTGTTGATTACAAATTGTTAATTGTGATAATTATAGCTGGTTTTTAGTTACTTTATTGTTGTCTTGTATTTTTTTCCACTGTACCATGCGACGATCAATAAACCGTCGTAACAATATTTAAATGAATGAAGAATGTGTAGTCATTGTAATATGATCTTACTTCTAACTTACTTCTTGTAATATAATCAAAACATATTTTTACAAGAGTTGAAGTTTGCATATATATTCTTTTTTTTTTAAGGAAGGCCTTGAATGCTTCGTGTACATAATTAATTTTTGTTTTCCAAAGCATTTTCTACTATACCTTTTTCTCATGCTATGGTTAGATAATTAACATCATGTGTTTTTCAAAGTGTTGAGGAAATAGCCTGATTACTCAACCACCAACCAGAATTTGATTTTGGACTGTCCATCACCTAAATAGGCTACTTCTTCCGCAGCTTTGGCTGACTCTTCCTGTTAGTAGGTGCACAGGTAGTATTGTATTTCCCACATATGCCCAGTCTAACCAGTGACTTGGGGTCCACACCCTTTAGGGATTACAAGCTCCTCTGAGTGATGATAGCACTAGCAGGAATTCATAACACTAGCAGTGAAGTTCGGCAAAGAAATCAAAGTACTGAGAAAAAAGTTATCGTTAGAAAAGACAGAGAGTGTGTAACGACAGAATATGGAAAATGCTGGGAACCAGCACAGTAATTAAATACACTAAAACCAAAAATTTGTTGTGTACAGCCATGTATAGAATTTGCTTAAACAAGTTGTTTTGTTGGTATTCCAAGGCAAAAGTAGTTGAAGGCCAAGGAAGTGATACATAATCTCCTTAACTGGAAAACAACTGCCTGGCTATTAGGCTATGATCCAACATTATTCAGATTACGGTTGCTATCAAAAGACTGGTCCATGATAGCAACACCACCAACATGAACTACCGTATATAAAAACTTAACAAATTTGTAACATGAACAAAAAAAGCAGACATTTAAGCCATGCCCTTAATAGCAACTATAAGTTTAATAATGTTGGACCACAGCAGTAAATTTAAAAAAAATCTGTCTATTAATAATAGATAGACAGATAATCTATTTAAAAAACTGTATTAACATACTATTGTATACAACAGTAAACCTAGAATCGTTCCTGTTACTGCCAGATTCAAAATATTCATTATACAGCCCTTTAGAAAAAAATCAATTATTCGTCACATCAGATTTATTCTTGGATCTACACAGTTTGGACTCAATTAAAACAATCGATTAAGCGTGATCTCACATCGAATCGATTTTTATTTTAAAATATGTAGGCCTATACTGCAAATATAATTTAAACAAAATGTTACTGTTAAAAATAAGGTTTCGTTTATATTTCAAACACGCGATTCTGTCAAACGCCGCGCTAGATCTAACCTTGATCAATCGATTTTCACTAATAACTTATATTCTGTAGTTGTAATTCTGTAATAAAGAGAACTATGAGCAAATGCTGAACAAAAAAACTAGGATTAACACTTGAGATTGTCGTCTGCAACGTGGTTTCGTCCACAAACTGAGCGCTGTGTTGTGACTGAATGATTGACTTATCTGATTTTAGACATTCTTTTTTTGAAATCTGTCATCTTTACAGTTAATAGGCAATAATGAATGTAACTGAAATTATAAACAAAATGTACTACATACACTATCCTGATCATACATACATACACATTATCGTAATGGCATGATTTTATATATTGTTACGGCATCACAGAACAATCTACATGTTTGTCGAATGTGCCAGAATAGACTTAATGTAACGCATGTGGCGTACATACTTGTAGACGCACAAACGAGAAGTTTCTCGAAGGCGCCAGCCGCGGGGACTGTGTCAAGGCCGCAAGTAATTACGTTGTAACTATACTGGCACTATCAAATAATCTAGTGATTTGGAGCAGTATATATACCGGTACTCAACGACGTTCAGTTGAGTTCAATGCGAGATATTTGATAGTGTGGTTCGAGAGTTATAGTAGCGATATTACTGTGCGCGTTCAAGTGGTTATTAGTTAAGTGTTGTGTTTTATAATCGGATGGGACAATTGTAATACAATTGCCTTTAATATTAGTGACATTTATTTGCGTGTGAACAATATATATTTGATTTGTTGTAATAGACTGTGTTGTTAATTACGAACTGTTTTACTGTAAAAATTAAAGGTGTGATTAGTGACTTAATTGGTGTCTTGTACTTATTTTGTTTCCACTGTACCTACGACGATCGAGTAGACCATCGTAACAATATGAATATTGATTACGGTTATGTTTGTAATCGAACATGTGTCGTTTTTTGGTTAGCTTACCTTTCCATGCAACGAAGCGTTATGAAGTTCATCCAATGTAGGTCTGTACGCCACTTGTATAGACATAATATTCCTGTAATTATCCATTCTAGGTAAAGATTCTCTCATGAAATGCCTGAAACTTTTAACGTAAGATCCCGGTGAATTGTCTTTGTCATCGTAAAGCATTTCCAATTCTTCTTCACCTTCAACACGATTCACTTGAAAACGCGCATGTTTTTCTTTCATTTCCACACCACTGTTATGGAAGTGGTGTAATGTCAAACAATATTGTAAAGTTCTACTCAGATGAAGAATGGAATAAAAATGTATTAAACTCACCTAACAAGTTTTGATTTGTTTGTTATCTCATTCTGGAATATGTACCAACATATTTTTTCATAAAGAAAACGAATTTTTACGCAATCTCAAAGAACCCACTGGAATTCTACATTTAGAACATTCACTAATTATAAGTATAATAATACTGACTTGGAACACTAAGTTTTTTATTGGTAAAAATTAAAATTTTTACTTTATAGCCTGAACCAGTTTTCGCTTATTACAAGCTTCATCAGAGCCTATGATCTTTGAAAAAGCCATGCTATTGTTGTTCCGTGGTCAAAATTAATTCCCGTCAGCAATTTCATAGTGGTTGTACTCCACGCTTCTTTAATTTGCTACTGCCGTATGTCAGTCTTGAAAATGCTCTAGGTGAATTTCTAAAAGCTCTGAAAATATGGTTGCTTTCAATTTCAAATACAGTACTGAAGAAATTTAAAAAATTTTTGAACGAAAAAAGTATATTGTAAACTTGTTATATTCTGGAATTGTATTGTTTCTTTTATATTATATTGTAACTCTTAATATTATTGAATTCCTATAATGCAGCTTGCTAGATTTATGTTTTCTATAATATACCCTCTTTTTGTAAATTACAAAATTAATTTTATTTGTTTTTGTGAAGCAGGAAGAGGTCCTAGTTAATGTTTATGTATGTTAAGGAAGTACTAACATGGTCATTTCTAGGGAGCCCCTATTTTGTTTCGTCACTCTATTGTGTTGTTTTAATATTGTATTTGTAATACTGTGATGAAATAAAGTTTTTAAAGAAAAACTATTTCTTACATCCTAGTTCATTCTGATAGATAAAATTATTTTTTTGTACTGACCATTTCATTTGGCATAGCTGTTTTATTCACAATCTCTTGTTCACTGGTTTTCTCCTTAATCAACATGCTTACTAAGTTTGTGAACCCATTATCTGTTCTGTTCTCGATGATATTTCAACTGTCATGGCCTCCTCATTATTTATTTTCACCATCTTCATTTTTCTATATTTATTTTCATTTCGTTTCCATCCCACCGTCTAATTTTTTTAACATCATTTATGAACAAGCAAACATCAACTCACATAACCTGTTGTATATTATAGAACTCCCAACACGCATTCAACGGAACATTATTGCACATCTGATATAATATTGTGATTGGTATTATTAACACTATTTGTCATTAGTATAATACTTGGTTAAATACATAGGTTATGTTATTCACATAGGTTAAGTATATGCTAACATGTATTTACAGTACCCACAGTTTATTATATATATACTTTATGTATATTATTCCACAGTATTTATAGAGTACACTGGAATGTTTTGTAACAGTAGTACTATAGATTTACAGATAAACATAGTTTATTCTACCAGATTCTTGAATTTATGTCTGGAATTTACTAGATGTTTCTCACAACAAGGTGTCAACAGTGATATGAGTGTTTCTGTTTCAATCACTGCGTAGAAAATGACAAAATGTATCCATGTGTTGCTTAATAATGCATAAAATATCAGTTATAATATATAACTTAAGAACAGAGATCACATAGTAACCTATAAACACACTCAAACATAATTTGAAATTGAATTGATCATAATAATGAATGTCCTCGATTTTATTGATTATCTGAACAAGATAAGAGTTACAATTACACATACCATTTGGCAACAGCAGCTGGAAACAAGCAGTTACAAAAGTAGGTCACAATTCATATCTGTTTAAACCGCTTGAAAATTTCATCCCTTTCTGTGAAATGATTTGATTTTTTTTTTATTTGCAACCCGTAGTAATCAATAAACAAAATTAATAAATATATTAAGTTAGGCGAGTTCTAGACAATCAGTGGGGCAATTAAAGTTGTACAAAGTTATGACGGTTTGTTAACAGTCACACGCAAGTAAATTATGGACAACACATGAACAACAAGAAAGTATAATACATGGCTGAGAAATGGCATTCTTACTTAAGAGGCTTTCAAACTTATTTAAAATTGAGACCACAAAAAGAGTAAAGATGAAGAAGAAGAAATACAAGTTACTGACAAATAGAGTGATAGACTAACACAGCAGTTCTCTCAACCTGGGAGATGCTTACCACCCTCCTCAAGAAACCTCAAGAGGGTGGTGTAAACTTGTCAAAAAACAAAATTGGTAAAAAACGAACATAAAAATGAGAACTTGGTTACTCATTTTAACTTAGCAATGATTCAATTATCATTTTATAAGTAATAACAACTGTTTATTCAGTTCATTGTTCACTAATTTTCATCATGAAGGATTATATTATAATTTAATAAAATAAGGATTATTTATAATTATTAATTAAATTATAATTTAATTACAAATGTTCTACTTATATTATGTCATGAGCCAAATGATATCAAGCAGCTGAAAGTGTGATGTTACTCACTTTTTCGCTGATATTTACTACATTCCACTCTTCATAAAATAATACTTACCGCTGCCAGAATTTCACTTACCGTCATGGTCCCCGTAAAACTTACCTTTTGAAACTGCCCAGGTCGCCACGATATTTTTTAAAGATTAAATATCGAAAACTTATACACTCTTGCCCTTATAAAAAAATCACGCCATCTGACTATAATAGAAATTCAGAAAACCCCCGATTTCGTTAGACGAATTTTTAACACAGAAATGAGGAAATGGCAATGACGAAATAACTTAGTCTACCACATTTTATCTGGTGTAACCGTTATTTTTAATGAGTGATTATTCAACAACCATGTGTACAGATAAAACTTTTTTTTTTTATATTGCTTGAAACTTTAATACATTTTTCCTTATGTTTTGTCTTGTTTAAAACGTAATTATAACTTATGTAACTTAATGATTACTACTTACGACTAGACTGCCCAGCCTGCAATTCACTCACACATTTATACCTAATTTTTATAAACCCCTCAACACCTTAGAAAATTCAGTTTAACTCGGGAACCGCACTATCGCGTTACCGGCCACGCACGTGGTTATTGTTCCAAGTTTCCGAAAATGTTCGTCTTGAAATGTTTTCAGTCTCCTAGGTAATAAAATTTTCGCTGTGATGGTTTGATTAATCTCTTGGGTCCCGGTCGGTCCTGATGAATTAATTACATTTAGGAAAACTCGACCAACCGGGCCCTAAACGAAACTGTAGGTGTCTGTAGCGGTACGCTGCTTCTCGTAAACCGCTTAGCGTCTCTGACTAATGTCGACCGTTCCGTCACGGGGAACGTAACAGGTACTTGTTCTCTTTGGAGGGAAGCTGGTTCTTTACTGCCACGATGTTTTCGTCGTCGCTCCTTGCTCCTATGCTGTCGTGTAACCATCTTATATATGGAATGGAGCTGATATATGTGGGTGGCCAGAGCTTAATATTGGAGTTGGCTCTGGTGATGTCACCAACAGTAGGCGGAGTTTAACGCTGTTTTCCGGTAGCCGATCACTTGGAGCCACCAACTTTTCGTCCCAGCGCCATGTTTGCCTCAACCTTGGTGTCTCTCACGGCGTCATTGCCGAACCCCGCCCGGCTGAGTTGCATACGGGCGTCGAAACACATGTACAGAGTTCTGCAAAATTTTAGGGTGGTAAATTCTTCACCGCATTACTCAACAACAACCTGCGTCTTATTGCTTTGTTTCCAACTGTTTCTCAACACTGGTCTGTTATACGGACAAATACGTTGCACAATACAATTACATTTTTATATTATTTTATCCAAACCCGCCCGAAAACGAAATAAATAAAATTATATAATTGCCCCGAACGATTAAAATAAAATACCCAAAAATTGACCCGCTACAATACCCCCTCGATGAGAATTCTGCTGTCCACGACAGAAGAAATCTCATCGATAACCCCGAAGAGGACCGGTGAGGAACTGGTGCCAACAACCCCCTGGTTCTTAATCCCATGGGTACACGACCCCCCTGGCTCAGCGACCATGGACTCATCTGAACGAGATCACTGGACTTCTCCGTAAGAGATCCCAACACCGAGAAATCGAACAGACTCGCACCACGGCGCACCTCGCCTTTTAACATGCTACCCCCAAAAATCCTCAATCCCTGGCTCAGATTATTCCAGGTCCTCTACCGATATGTTTCCCCTTGTATGCAAGCTGGGCTGCCTTTAGCAGATACTGGGCTCACACACACTCACGTTACAGGTTATCATAACACATTAAAAATAAAAACTTCCTTTTAAAATTTATCAAAAATTTAGAAAGAATTCAAAAAATCAAAAAAATAATCTTTTATCAAAAAATTCTCTTCCTCTTTTTTTCCCTTTTTTTTTTCTTTAACAAGACTTAATCTAGACGTTTCTATTAATACAAACACATCCTTACTCTAACAGGAGAACCACTTATAGTCTACCAATATAATGCAATACAATAAAATAAACATGGTTAATGCACACATAATAAAATAATCATTACTCAAAATATTCATTCGCTGGCAGGCGAAAAATCAAGTTTTTTTTTCAAAAAAATTAAAATTTTCAAAATTTTAAATTTAAAAAAAATTTAAATTTATTCATTAAAAAAATTTTATTAAATTTATTTATTCAATAACATATTTATTAAAATTATTCAAATATTGGTTTGAATTAGTTAAACAAACAAATTAAAATTGGATTCCTACTATACAAGCTTAGTAGGTGTATGACCTCATCAGCTGATCGAAACTAGGTCAAGTCCAAAACCCTTGACCTACATATGTTACGTATACTCTCTGCACCTACATTAAACATCTGTAACAATCTAACTCAAAGCACAAAATATAATAAAATAAAATGTTTAAAATGAACAAAATATTATTACAATAATCAAATTGGCATTTACATTATTTAAAATAAACAATTCTGGACTTTACATTATTCTCAATTCTATCAAAATTCTGTCACTGGTTGAAAAAATTAAACAATTGTATATTCTTTATCATGAATCTCTCTTTTTGCTTAACAATCTTACTCTTCATTTAACAATCTCGCTATACTTTACTGTGGGTGATATAAATTATTTATTCTCGTTTACTGTACTAGATCGGTATACATATATGAACTTTCTCCCTCTGCCTCTAATATTAATCAACTTCCATTCTCCCATGACACCCATCTCTATCAAAATATCTATCCCAAAACACTCTAAACCCCAACTTACCATTTAACACAATTCGCCGCCTTCTCCCACTATAAAATACGCTCTAACCCTTTGTACATAGGATACGTGTTTCCCCTACCCAAAAAACTCAATTCCCTTATCTGGCGGCCCGGATTCTACCTAAGGCGGCCCCTTCCCCACTAAAATCTATCCCTATCCCGTCCCAACCCTTGTTGCGGACTCCCCAAATACACTACCCCCTAATACAAAATTGCCATCCCCAAAATTCTCACTCTCATTACATTACTACAAATACACAAAATAACCTCATTAACTATAAAAACAACAATATGTCACTCAAAATCTACCTAAAGTCTTCATTACCACTGTGTCAACATTAATACTTCACCAACTCTGTTACATCACATCAATTCAAAAACAACGTTACATCATATTCATCTTTATCATTTCACATTCAACTTTTAATTCCACTTGGACAGGTCTACATGTCCCATAACATATTTATCACCCATGAATTATCTTTTATTAACTTGCATAAATTATTGTTATTTTATTTCTCATATCCTTTTCGTCTTTACTTCAAAATATTTGTAGTACATTAAACATAGCATTGAACATTAATAACTTGTAACCTTTATAACTAACCTACCAGTGACATCATTGCTGATCAGCTGATCTCCTGACATAATTAAAACACCATGAATACCATTCAAAATTGAACAAGTACATGTAATACATTATCAACACTTACTCCTATTATGTTGATTGCCTGCCAGGCGGCTAATTATTGGCTTAGAAAAAAAATACACACATAATGAAAATACGTTTTATCAACAACTATATCTAACACACAACAATAAAATGATACCTTTAAAATTATAGTATGCACACCTTATATTACAAGTCTGAGCATATAATTATGTGGACAGAGCACAAGCATTTTTGATTGGATTAAACTTTGAATAAGCAAAAACTTTTATGTCATAAGCTTTAAATTCGTGACTCCTTTGCGTCACCTCCCAGCCACACACACTATTTCAGATTATGTAAGACTGTCTCGCCTTTTCGCTTCCACAGAGACTGTATATTTTGGAGCAGGGTTTTACCTCTCCGTGTCTCTGCTTCCGCTGTTAAGTTTTAAAGTAGTGAACATCATAATGTTCTTGTTCAAAAATCATACACCCTTAAAACGGATCTGCCACCTGGCTCTGCTGTTCCTCCTCGAACAGAGTGGCAGCCGCTGTTCCATAGTTTCCGGGAGATTTCCTCTAATTGTCCCCCCATTGAATTTCAAATATATACCAATTTCACGTCAGCTATGGTCAAGGGACTTGGTATGACCATAGCTGGCCGCTAGCCACAACCACGGTTAGTGCTGGTAAGACAGTAACCGCCCGAAAAGTCGAGGAAATCTAAACTTTTATTTCACTGCCTGTTTCACATCAATATTATTATGTGCGACACGTTATTTAGTATTGTGTGTAAAAATTTTTTATTTACCCGGATAAGGTGTGCCGCACATTTATCGCCAGTTTGGCCTCCGATGGAGGTAACACTCACTGTTACCCCCAACCCTTTTCGCTACTTGTGAGAGCACAGGCCACCCCCACAATAGCCACTTAATAACTAACTAATTACTTAATAAATGAAATTAATCTTTCTACCAATGCAGTTCAACACTCCATTGTTATTATCACTTCATTGAGCACCAAACTACCCCCCAAAATTATCCCCACATCTTGTATAATACATTGCCTAACATAATACACAAATAGAAATCAACCTGGATTATTAGCATACCTTAAACAGACAATTCTCTTTTAAATAATTTATCTAAAAATTTATAAACATTATTATTTAAAATTTTTTCATTAACTCTTTTTATTTATCATCATTATGAATTTATCCTGTGTTGCCATTAGGTTTTCAAAATTTCTAAATTTATTATTAACATATATTTTTAACCATTATGATATTCCACAAAATAAACCCTTTAACATTCATTTATTTATTCATTGTTATTAAATTGAAATCTCATTTAATTCAAATTCATTATGAAAATTCAAACACATAACATTCAATCACAATATCTAAACATTTCAAATTAAATATTTATTTGATTATTAAAATAACATATTTCAATTATTATCAAAATTCTACAAATCATTAACTATTGTCTTCATAATTATTTTATTATTTAATTAGAATGTAAAAATATTAATAATATTATTATTATTAACACAACATTTTCTAATACCCATATACACATTACTTTTCTAACATTTCACAATACACACAAATGAATTCAATATTATTTACAAAATATGCGTCAAAACTGTTCAAGTGTATCTCACTTCAGATGTCCAAATCAGCAAGGTCATTACCAATAATTTACAATATTTAAAAATGTCCCAACACTGATCTTTTAGCTCACCCACCATCGTCATATGTATATATCTAGTGTATTTGTAACATTCGTCATTTTTATCAACATACAATTTGTTATCATTACTATCATAATAATCCATCAATTCTATTTCATCCATTATACCATTATACATCATGTCACCATCAGTTAGGATTGTCCCGTCTATATCAGTGTTATTTGTTAACGTCAGGTAAATCGTTTTCTCATTTTTGTATTCCTCAACTACTACGTCAGGTAAATCATTATAGTCAGGTAAGATATTATCAAAATTATTCTCTATCTCTCTTTCAACAGGTACGTATTTCACATGATTCATCATCACCCCTTCTAATATTTTTCTCAATTTATTATACTTTCTTTCTAACTTATATAGTTCTATTTCACTCTCAATACATAACTCTCTTTCTTCATAGCACCACATCACACTCTCACAATTATTACGGACAGAGGGTACAACATTATACAACATTACTTCATTATAAACAATAAGGGGAAAATTTGCCCTCTGTCCCCATTCAATTACTACATTATCCTTCCACTCTCTCTCTACTTCATAAACACTCATTAACATTTCATTATCAGTACTATTTGTTATTATATTTTCATCTACATTATTCTTCACCTCCACTATACTCTCAGAATTATCTACTATTTCGTCATTTTTACATTTTGTCATATTTAAAACATTGTCACCTAATTTCTCAAACTTCTGTTCTAATTTATTTAAACTGTTTCTTATTGTTTCGTTAGTGCTTTCTAAATGTTTATTAATTTCTTGTATTTCATGTTTCAACTCATTATTCTGATTTTTTAATACATTGAATTTAGCGTCAGAATCATTCTTCAGTTCATTATATTTAATATTTATATCACTCTTCATTTCTTTATTTTGTTCTAAGAGTAATTGTAACATACTCATTACCTCACTATTCTCAAATTGATTATTTTCCATTTTTGTAATTTTTACTTTATCTTTGTAAATCGCAATGATACAAACCTAACCTACGTGCGTAATTATATACGATAAATCGTTTTTATAAATTCGTCATTACCACATCCTATTTTCTGTGTATTAAAATAGGTCTAGTTCCTATAAAATTTATATACGAACATCCTGGCAGGGGCGTCGCTGTGATGTTACTCACTTTTTCGCTGATATTTACTACATTCCACTCTTCATAAAATAATACTTACCGCTGCCAGAATTTCACTTACCGTCATGGTCCCCGTAAAACTTACCTTTTGAAACTGCCCAGGTCGCCACGATATTTTTTAAAGATTAAATATCGAAAACTTATACACTCTTGCCCTTATAAAAAAATCACGCCATCTGACTATAATAGAAATTCAGAAAACCCCCGATTTCGTTAGACGAATTTTTAACACAGAAATGAGTTCTTGGATTTCGTTGTCCATGACGTGTCCGTTACTTAACTAAATATCACTATAATACTGACGACTCGGAACACAAAGTTTTTTATAAGTAAAAACGTAAAGTTTTACCTTACAGCCTAAACCGGCTTTCACCTATAGAAGCCTTCTATAGGTGAAAGCCGGTTTAGGCTGTAAGGTAAAACTTTACGTTTTTACTTATAAAAAACTTTGTGTTCCGAGTCGTCAGTATTATAGTGATATTTACAGAAATGAGGAAATGGCAATGACGAAATAACTTAGTCTACCACATTTTATCTGGTGTAACCGTTATTTTTAATGAGTGATTATTCAACAACCATGTGTACAGATAAAACTTTTTTTTTATATTGCTTGAAACTTTAATACATTTTTTCCTTATGTTTTGTCTGTTTAAAACGTAATTATAACTTATGTAACTTAATGATTACTACTTACGACTAGACTGCCCAGCCTGCAATTCACTCACACATTTATACCTAATTTTTATAAACCCCTCAACACCTTAGAAAATTCAGTTTAACTCGGGAACCGCACTATCGCGTTACCGGCCACGCACGTGGTTATTGTTCCAAGTTTCCGAAAATGTTCGTCTTGAAATGTTTTCAGTCTCCTAGGTAATAAAATTTTCGCTGTGATGGTTTGATTAATCTCTTGGGTCCCGGTCGGTCCTGATGAATTAATTACATTTAGGAAAACTCGACCAACCGGGCCCTAAACGAAACTGTAGGTGTCTGTAGCGGTACGCTGCTTCTCGTAAACCGCTTAGCGTCTCTGACTAATGTCGACCGTTCCGTCACGGGGAACGTAACAGGTACTTGTTCTCTTTGGAGGGAAGCTGGTTCTTTACTGCCACGATGTTTTCGTCGTCGCTCCTTGCTCCTATGCTGTCGTGTAACCATCTTATATATGGAATGGAGCTGATATATGTGGGTGGCCAGAGCTTAATATTGGAGTTGGCTCTGGTGATGTCACCAACAGTAGGCGGAGTTTAACGCTGTTTTCCGGTAGCCGATCACTTGGAGCCACCAACTTTTCGTCCCAGCGCCATGTTTGCCTCAACCTTGGTGTCTCTCACGGCGTCATTGCCGAACCCCGCCCGGCTGAGTTGCATACGGGCGTCGAAACACATGTACAGAGTTCTGCGAAATTTTAGGGTGGTAAATTCTTCACCGCATTACTCAACAACAACCTGCGTCTTATTGCTTTGTTTCCAACTGTTTCTCAACACTGGTCTGTTATACGGACAAATACGTTGCACAATACAATTACATTTTTATATTATTTTATCCAAACCCGCCCGAAAACGAAATAAATAAAATTATATAATTGCCCCGAACGATTAAAATAAAATACCCAAAAATTGACCCGCTACAAACGAGTCAATCACTACTGGGGAATTCAGTTATGACCTTTTTACTTGCTGCAAGTAGAGCAGTCCAAAGCAGTTCATTAAAATGAACTGATTGTATCTACCTCAGTCTTATCGCCGAACTAGTGCAGTGAACTAGTTCGCTTGTTCAATCTCTCAGGTCACCTTTTTTCTAAAATTTGTATAGATATTAAAAGAACAAAAAATGACTACAAAACAGTCTTCCTATTTGTATTTACCTTAAGTAATAGGCCAGCGATGCCCAGCCTCCTCATGCACTTGAGATCATATCAAAGCGCATGGACCTTAGCTGAAGATAACATTAGGGTAATTAATTTGCTCCTGAAACCCACCTTGATGTTAAATTAATGCATGTCCTTATTGCCTTTAAGTTAATCTTAATTACTTATTTAAGGCATTTAAAATAATATTTAAAATATTTTTTGTTTTAACATCAGCAATCAGGATATTATTTACATGTTTTTACTCTGCCTGTGGGCAAGAAATGGTTGGTTTTTATACCCAGCTGCCTCGTCTTTAAAATGTGACATTCCTGTTCCTGTTGTCTTTTTCCAATGTATAAAATTACCATTAAATAATTATACAAAATAAAACACAAAATAATAATTTTTAAAAGTAAATTGCCAATGACATGCTTGTTTTTACTATGCGTGCACACACTGCCAACATTTTTTTGTGTTTCAACCAAAGAGATGCAAGTAAATATAATTTAAATAAAAAAATTATGAAAGTAAATTTTTTTCATGTCACCTCTGGCCAGATTTGCTTAACCTGTCTCTCATTTAAGAGTCTTAATAAATCATATAACACACATTTGAAACAACAAAAATAATTTCTTGGATTTTGTTGTCCATGACGTGTCCGTTACTTAACTAAATACAACTATTATATTAACGACTCGGAACACAAAGTTTTTTATAAATAAAAACATAAAGTTTCACCTTACAACCTGAACCGGTTTTCACCTTTAAAAGGCTTCTTCAGAGGCTCTGAATATAATCTTCAGAGTCCTTAATATAATAGTTGTATTTAAAAATAATTTATCCTTCTCAATTATTTAATAACTTTTAAAGTAACTTTCTCCAATTCACCCAGAATACGATATCCCCCAGCTACTACATTTGCATTTTATTTATGCCAAAAATGGTTGAAATAACAAATATCAGACAATAAATAAAAATTTTAATTTTCTTCACTCATCTCCTTCCAGTTCAATGGGAAGGCTGAGTTTATTTTTATAAATCCTTGTCTTCAAAATAAAAACAACAAAAATTAATCAATAGTATAACCCAAAACAAAATAAAATAAGAATTACAAGATTTTTGTATTATTTAAACATGAAACTTTCATTTAATGTGTAAGGCAAACATTATACAATTAAATATAATTAAATCACTACCGACTCGGAACACAAACGTTGTGTGCTCCAAGTCGGTAGTAATTTAATTATATTTAGTTAATCAACGGAATCCAAGAATTATACAACTACTTATAAGCCTATCACTTATATTATTTTATACCACACTAAATAAAACTGTAGGCAAGCTGTGTATTATTATTTAACACATTTTTATCAACATTGTCAATTATTTTTTGTATAGCCTTCTATTATTTTTTATTATTTTTAAATCTGAACTAATGCTTTATAAAAAAGTAATTTGTACATAACTTTTTTTTATTCGTTGTACCTGAAAGCATAATTTAATTTTGCTACATACTATTAAAGCTAAAAATTTGTATTCTTTTAAAAATGTACCAAGTCAGATGTGACTTACCGGTGTGCAAGTAGTCGTACTGAATGTTACTGTTTTTAGCCGTACTCTGATAACGTAGTGCAATTTTCACATTTTTACTACAGATAGCGCCAGCGATCAGTTTTCAATGTTCGTACTACAGTATGTAAAAAATGTAAAACCAACTTAATCGATTTTTTAAAAACATAAACATTTTTAAATGGTCACATGTATTAAAAATGAAGTTGTCACAATGTTGTCTCAATATTGATATAGTATTCATCTAAATGTTGCTTTTTTACGTATTTGTAAAGTATACGTTTTTGACAGCTACGGGGAAACTTTCATTTCTCACGTTGGTATTCGCATGGCAACATTTCAATACACAGAATGCACATATTCTTAAAGCAGTTGGCGCTTATCGCCGGTTAGGTATTAACGTGTTCACAAAGTGTTAGAAATAACCATGGCTACTAAACGAAGTAGCATTAGTGAAAAACGTGACGGTAACAGTGGTGTGGAAATGAAAGAAAGGCATCCGCGTTTTCAAGTGAATCGTGTTGAAGGTGAAGAAGAAGAATTGGAAACGCTTTACGATGACGAAGACGATTCACCTGGATCTTACGTTAAAAGTTTCAGGCATTTCACGAGAGAAGCTTTACCTAGAATGGATAATTACAGGAATATTATGTCTATACAAGCGGCGTACAGGCCTACATTGGATGAACTTCATAATGCTTCGTTGCACGGAAAGGTAAGCTAACCAAAAAACGACACATGTTCGATTACAAACAAAACCATAATCAATATTCATATATAAAATCATGCCATTACGATAATGTGTATGTATGTATGATCAGGATAGTGTATGTAGTACATTTTGTTTATAATTCCCGTAATTCATTATTGCCTATTAACTGTAAAGACGACAGATTTCAAAAAAAGAATGTCTAAAATCAGATAAGTCATTCAGTCACAACACAGCGCTCAGTTTGTGGACGAAACCACGTTGCAGACGACAATCTCACGTGTTACTCCTAGTTTTTTTGTTCAGCGTTTGCTCATAGTTCTCTTTATTATGGAATTACAACTACAGAATATATTAGTGAAAATTGATTGATCAAGGTTAGATCTAGCGCGGCGTTTGACAGAATCGCGTGTTTGAAATATAAACAAAACCTTATTTTTAACAGTAACATTTTGTTTAAATTATATTTGCAGTGTAGGCCTACATATTTAAAAATAAAAATCGATTCGATGTGAGATCACGCTTAATCGATTGTTTTAATTGTATCCAAACTGTGTAGGTCCAAGAATAAATCTGATGTGACGAATAATTGATTTTTTTCTAAAGGGCTGTATAATGAATATTTTGAATCTGGCGGTAACAGGAACGATTCTAGGTTTACTGTTGTATACAATAGTATGTTAATACAGTTTTTTAAATAGATTATCTGTCTATCTATCTGTTATAATAGATAGATAATATTAATAATATTAATATTATAATATGTTATAATAATATTAATAATTATTAATAGATAGATTTTTTAAATTTACTATATGTTAAATTTTCTTATTGCTTTTCCTGTCCCACTGGTTAGAAGTAGTGTTAACTCTGTACGGCCAGCCGTTAAGTTTGAAAAAAGGGGTAATAGTTGGCAGCCACAAAACTTGCAAAAACCGCGTTTTTTTTTGTGTTTCTACGTAAACTACAGATCAAAATTAGGCGTGGACGCGAAAAATTCCCACTTTTTACTTGCAAGTTGCGAAAAAATGCATAATTACATATAGCCGTACAGCATTGAAACGCGATGCTGCTTGGAAATGGTTGCTTTTCCAGTGATCTGTGTAAAAACCGAGTATTAATGGAAAACGAATTCTGCCACAGAAATAGAGACTTGTGTAGGCCTGTATATAGACATACAACCCCTTGGGTCACCCCGCCTTACTTGGAGTTGGTTGCTTTTTCTGTGATCTGCACAAAAAACCGACTATTATTGAAAAAATTCTGTCACAAAAAAAGAGACGTGTATAGTAAGTAACAAGCAGGGGGTGGTGGCCCTTGGGCTTTACTTCGAGTTGTTTTTTTTACGTGGCTTTCAGCAAAAGCGAGAAAGGCTAGTTGTTAGATTAGTTTACATGTTAACCTATTTTTATTATTTCCGGCTGTACAATGTTTACACATTTTCCGGAACGAAAGATTACAGAAGTGACTGAATTCTCTCCATTACTGCTTGTCCATCCAAAGTTCTTCAATTTCTGGTTCCCTCAATATAGGCCTAGGTCTAGTCTGAATTTCCTCTACCCAGGTGATAGGTGGTCTTCCTTTTTTCCTTCTTCTTGGTGGGGTCCATTCTGTAACTCTTCTTGGCAATCTTTCCTGTGTCATTCTTTTCGTGTCTCCATACCATTGTAATTTTCATTCTGTCCTTAACGGCTTCATTTCTAATTTTCCCACGTCTGAATACTCTTGCCGAACGTCTCCAAAAGTCTAAATCGGCAGAAAATTTCTCACGTAATAGACTATATTACCGTTTACTTTAATGGGACTGATTTCAGGATGTTATCACACGTTTTTCAGTCACTTTAAAATAGTTATGTTGATTAGTCTTAACTTGTGTTTACTTTTGTATGAAGCCGACCCGACCCTGGATACGCCACTGTTTACCACGTACGCAGCTAAATTAGACGTGAATGCCACGTAGAAAATCAAACAAAAACGCGTTTTACATTATTTGGATCCCATAACTATTTTGCCGATTTTTTGCAAAAAAAAAATTGTATGCGAATTTTTCGCGTCTGCACCTAGTTTTGCAAAACCTGTAGTTTACGTAGAAACACAAAATACGCGGTTTTGTGGCTGCCGCAGAGCTCAGGTTGTCACTGTCCACTGTTGCCTACAAAAGGCACAATTTATGTACGCTTTCGGTGTAGCAACAAGTTTTCTACAAAATTAGAAATAAAACTTCAAACAAGGCGCCGTTCCCCGTTTTATTCGTATGTTGTGAAAAAGTTAACTTAAACAACAAATTCGGTAAAATTGGTTTTAATACGTTTTCATATGCATTATTTTCATATATTCCGAAAGTTGTGGAGGCTGTTTTTTTTTTCGATAAAACCGACTGAAAATTTGCATAATTAGTTACATCAGTGGTTCCCAAAGTGGGGTCCGCGACAATGTTTTAGGGGGTCCGCAGACACTTTTAAGAAAATGTAGAATATTCCGTGATTTTCTCCGATTTTTCTTGCTCTAAAATCTAAATTTTTGAATTTTAAAATAATTAGTAGAAGATTCCAGTATTTTTTGGGGGGCGGGGGAGGGTCAAACTAATTGTAATTGTAAAAGTAATTTCAAACTAATGGCTTTAATAATGTCTTTAAATCATGTCGTGTAGCAGATCTGTTTGTCAGCCGAACTGACTAGACCTCTCTCTTACAGTACAAAAAGAAGATTCATTGGCAGAACTTTCAACTGACGGTTTTCGCAATTACAGCTAGCTGACTTCTGGTTATTGTAATGACTGAGTATCCTGAACTCACAACAAAAGCTTTGAAGTGTTTAACTGCGTTTCCCTCTACTTATTTGTGTGAAACCGCAGTCTCCCTGCTGACGTACTTGAAGTCAAAGTTAAGAAATAAACTTGATGTCGAGAGTGACTTAATATTGAAATTATCAGACACTAAGCCCAATATTGCAGAACTAATTGTTCACATCAATATTGCACTTTCACTGTTCACATCAAACTATGTTTGATATCATTAATATTATATAAAAATTTTGCAAGTTAAGAGAATTTTGATGTTAATTTTATTTTAATTAAAATCTAAGAGTTTCTATCATATTTACTGATTGTTTTATTTCAGGACTCAGCCGGGTTCTGTGAATTTTGTAATTATTGGGGGGGGGGGGGGGTCCGCGGACTGAAAGGTTTGGGAACCACCGAGTTACATCAAACTACCCTGGTCATTGTTTAAAAATTTTTTAAACAGTAATCCTTAGCCAGTGTCCACCAATTTTTTACTCCAAGCACTTTCACATCCTCTAGATTGAAACATTGTTTATAAGATTCTTAGGCCTATCGACTGAATTGATTTTCCTACATTTCATATTTCAAACGTATATGCGCATTATTATGATGTGGAATAAACCTGTCTATATTAAAAAAGAAAATTACTACTATATTAGCGCGCGTACAGTTGAAAAAATAATAAAACAGCCTAAAAATTAATAGGTTAATAAAATTCGTCAACTTTTTCGACCCTGTAGGAAGGGGGGAGTTCATTCCCGTTCGTCCCTCCGCGTAAATACGCCCTGTGTCCTGTACTTAATTTATTATTCCGGCTGTACAATGTTTACACATTTTCCAGAACCAAAGATTACAGAAGTGATTGAATTCTCATCTTCCACTGCTGCTTGTCCATCCAAAGATCTTCTTCAATTTATCGTTCCCTCAATATAGTCTGAATTTCTCCTATCCAGGTGATAGGTGGTCTTCCTCTTTTCCTTGTTCCTGGTGGGGTCCATTCCATAACTCTCCTTGGCAATCTTTCCTGCGCCAATCTTTTCGTGTGTCCATAAAATTGTAATTTTTTTGTTTGGTTAAAATCAACAATTGAATTTTTCACATTCATTGTGTCCTCAATGACTTCATTTCTAATTTTTCTCACGTCTGGATACTCTTGCTGAACGTCTCCGAAAGTCCATCTCTGCTGTCATTAATTTTGTTTGCGTGTGTTTATTAGTAGTGCAAACCTCTGTGCCGTAAGTCGTGATACTTCTAACAATGGTGTTAAATATTTTGGTTTTAGATTCTGCTGTAATTTGCTTATCCCACAGGATTCCATTTAATGTAGCTATAGCCATCTTTCCCAAATTAATTCTGGATTGTATTTCTTTGTCTTGGTTCCCACTGGCCGTAATTTTAAGTTTATTAAGGACAGGGCAAATGTTAAAAAACCAAACAGACTGCCCATGTCCTTAATAATAACTTAAAATTAACCAGCAATAGGTGTGCCACTGATATACACGATACGTCAAAAGTGATGTCGAATTCGTGAAGCGTGAAACGTTCTGTTTGCTGTGGCTGCTGCGACCCGATCGATAGAATACCTGTCGTACCACTCGACATTGTGTGTGTGTTGGGCTGCCAGTACGAAATGTGTTCGCCATTAGGAAATCTCTACTACTACCACCCACCCCACTCCCGCGTATAGAAAATATAGGCCTATACATGTCCTGTGATAGAAAAGACAACAGTCTGAAACGCAACCACACACGGTGGTGGTTGGGGGGAGTGAACAACCCTCGCTTTGTAAATAGGTCAAGGAACACAAGATCGCACGGTCTGCGCACAATTATGTTGTACAGGGCCTACTAGGCCGGGAGAAAATCCCTGTAGTGTGTGACTTGTGGAAAAGGGACTGAGCAAACTGCGTGCGGAGTGTCCTGCCTTTCGGGAGGCCAAAGTTGAGATCGAGAACATGTGGGAGGGATCTGGTTGGAGAAGACCGCAGACACGTCTGAGGACATGTGAAGGGATCTGGTTGGAGAAGACCGCAGACACGTCTGGAGAGATTTGGAGGGATCTGGTTGCAGAAGACCGCAGACAGGTCTGAGGAGATTTGGAGGGATCTGGTTGGAGAAGACCGCAGACAGGTCTGAGGAGATGTGAAGGGATCTGGTTGGAGAAGGCCGCAGACAGGTCTGAGGAGATGTGGAGGGATCTGGTTGGAGAAGACCGCAGACACGTCTGAGGAGATGTGGAGGGATCTGGTTGGAGAAGACCGCAAACAGGTCTGAGGAGATGTGGAGGGATCTGGTTGGAGAAGACCGCAGACACGTCTGAGGAGATGTGGAGGGATCTGGTTGGAGAAGGCCGCAAACAGGTCTGAGGAGATGTGGAGGGATCTGGTTGGAGAAGACCGCAGACATGTCTGAGGAGATTTGGAGGGTTCTGGTTGGAGAAGACCGCAGACAGGTCTGTGTTTGGAACTCTATGGACTTCAAGACCTTCTCTAGAATTGCCCGTAAAGTAGGAAGAATCAAAGAGGGCAGAAGAGGGATAGAGGAACATCAAGAATAAAGAGGTGTAGGTTCGTCCCAGTGTCGGGGGGGGGGTAGTCAAGATGGTTGCTGGATTGACGTCTTGAGATGCAGAACACTGTATGGAGTAGCCCGGAGACAGAAGGCTTGGGTAATAAGTCTTCGTGACATGGGAGCCCGAGAGGTGGTGGTGGATCCTGTGGGGCTTCGGTCCCAACCATCTGTATAGGGCCTACTAGGGAACCTCCAACCCACGTTCAAAATAATATTATGAATCGCCGCTATATTAAGTAGTATTGTGATTGGTATTATTAAAACTATTTGTCATTAGAATCATACGTACTCACGTGTGTTTACATTATCCACAATTTCTGTATAGCTTACGTATATTGTAGCACATTATTTACAGAATAGTATACAATATCCTAACGAACAGACACAATTAAAATCACACATATTATTAGAACATATCACACACAACATCGATCTTTCGAACGACGGCGCCGTCACCAAGATCAAGACGGACAGCGCTCCTAGTGGCATCCTCTGACAAAGCTAAACTGGTTCTGATAAGTGAAAACTGGTTCAGGCTTCAGGGAAATATTTTACATTTTACAATAAAATCTTAAGTGTTCCGAGTCAGTAGTATTATACTTGTAATTGGTATACAACATTATTAGTATAACCAGTTATAACACTATACTAATAGTTACACAAGACTAGTTAAATTCGATTGAGGTGAAAAAGACAAAAATGTTGTGTGAAGAATAGTCTAATACCGGGCCCACGGCACCATTCGGCGAGAGGGATAAACGGTTCTTCAGCTCCATCAGCGCTGATCGGCTCCATCAGCGCGCAACCTCCTGAGGCACCACTTTCCGAATATTGACGATGAGGAGACCGGAGGCTGACCAACTGATTACTGGACTTCCAGGTAGTCGGCGTCCTCCGACCATGAAGTCCTTTCTGATAAACGTTATGTCTTATATCAGTATGTTTTACCATAACGACATAGTGGTTTGGTCTCCGTACAGGGATGATGGTCCCATCCAGCTCGCTGACTTCTCTATTATTTGTATTTATTAAATAATTTATTTCAATTTACGATTTCCTGAATGCTGCGGACGAGGTTTACGCTTTAAAGTATTAAATTATAACAAATGTATTTCTAACGATTTTAGTAGTCCTGACAGTGTAAGCCTATTGCATTAATTGAAACACATTTTAAAACAGATTTGGAAATCGTGGGAATTGGATGAGCGGCACTACGCATCGCGACCGCTGAAGTATATTTGTACGATTCGCTCAATAATTTGGAAACCAATAAAGATAAAACATTGGGAGTGCGATCAAAATTAAATTTGAACCTTTCTGTACAATTGACTCGCTTAATGTAGGCATATTAGTCTATCTTGAATAGGAAAAAAAGTTTCTTTCAAGCTACTTTTTACGCCTCACGGCTGAAACAAAATTAAAATTTGATATGAAGGTTTATTTATTTATTTTTTCTTATTACAAGGACATTATTAAATGGAAATAGCATGTACATCATGCACGTGATCTGGACTGCATGTACAAAAAAAATTGCCGTTAAAGAGAAAGAACTTCCTGTGTAAGGACAGTTTATGTTTCAATACGTACTAAATCGAGTGTTCGATGGTTTTATTACGTTTTTTATTTTTACCGACTCATTTCTTGGGCTAAATTTATTTAGAATGTACCAAAATGTAAAGAATTAAAATACTGTTACTACTGTGTACATTTTGTAGACTATCTAGTACTTCATTTTTATCGGTCGTGGTTTTTAAGTCTCGTAATAAATAGTAGGTAACGTAAAACCCATAAGCACAATATAGGTATTTCGCTATCTCGCCCATTGTCTCATCCGACTGTGGAACCAAGAATAGTTGAGGAAGAGTGAGCACATCCCCCCCCCCCAAGCCAGCCAGGCATACAGCGCGCAGTGCAGTGGAGTTTCCTTCCTCCCCAACAATACTGTGAAGAATAATTATGGACAACAGCTGTGTAAGACATTTGCTCAGCTTTGGACAGACAACTGCTAAAGGTAATCGGTACCTAAGGCTTTCACGGCCGTGGTCCACTTCTGCTGCTGTGAACACACATTTCGGCTTCACCGTTGGAGGTCATCTTCAGTGTAAGCACGACTCTGTAACTGTCACGGGTCTTCACCACCAGTTAACCACAGTACTGTGGCAAGGCCGTATCAGTTACAGAATCGTTCTCACACTGAAGACGGCCTGCAGCGGTTAGGCCGAAAGGTCTGTTTCTGTCCACAGCGACAATAGTGGACCGCGGTCTAATAGCCCCGAGAGAAGTCGATTACATTTCAACTGCCAAACGTGTTGGTGGTGATTATTATTATTATTGTTATTATTATTATTATTATTATTATTATTATTTTGTTTACACGAACAGGCCAGCCGTGGACCACGCGAATATCATTTCCTTTTCTTCTCCTGCCAGAAGGCCCTCATTCTCACACTATGCTCCGCCTTCCTTTCCACTGTCCACCCTTTTCTCGTCTTCTTCTCACCGCAGAGAACCTCAAGATTTTGAATTTTGTTTCTGTGTGTATTTCTATCCACACAGTCGTTCAAAGAGATGCCCAGTTTCATCATTTCCTCCTTGAGTTGTTTGGTGTATCCGTTCAGACTGGAAAGTTGCCAAGTATAGTTGAAAATTTGTTTATTTAATCTGGACCGAGCCATCCGAACCATGTGTCCAAGGAAACTCAGTCTTTTCCATCGGAAAGCCGTTTCCAGATCTTCCTGTGGGTCTATGGCTGTACCCATCTTCGGTTTTCTTGGGGCCATAAATTTTCCGAAGAATTCTTCGTTCAATTTTAAGAAGAGGTTCCAAATTTTGAAAGCACATTGTTGCCACTCCGAAAATGATCACCGGCCTGATCACAGTGCTATAATGGCGGACTTACGCACTTCTGGAAAGGTTTTCTTTCCGTACAGTTCCCGGGTTAGAGTAAAGGCCTTTGCTAATTTAAATTTCCTTATCTTAAAGGATTCTTTGTCTGAGGCGTTTCGGGATAAGTTTTCCCCAAGATAGATGATGATGATGATGATGATGACTATTATTATTATTATTATTATTATTATTACTATTATGACGACGACGATGACAAGGCACATCTATTGTTAAAAGTGTCGTTTTTTAGAAATACGCACGATCAGATGTTTTTCTTAGTAAGACTTGTCGTACTCACAAGTGGATATTGTACTCTGTTAATGTTGTGTCGGTGTCAGAACAATCACATTGTGTACGTTGTATGCTAATTTACGCTGTTGTACACGCGGTTGTGTTGTTATGCTAATTGTCTGTGTTGTTAATAGAAATTAGCATATTCGGCACAGTTGTATAAGACATGCTGCCGTTTTTGTTCTACAAGTTTAAACACGCGTGAGATCAGTCGGTAAGGCTTTCACTGCCGGCGTCAGCTGTGTTGAAATGTAATCGACTTGTCTCCGGGCTGTTAGGCCGTGGTCCACTCCTGCCGCTATGAACAGAGGTTTCGGCCTCACCGTTCGAGGCCATCTTCAGTGTAAGATCGACTCGGGAACTGCCACGGATACTGTGGCAAAAGATACTGCAGTTAACTGGTTCCAGTTCCCCAGTGAACCACTTCTGTACCTCCTGTATACCAACGTGAGAGCAGTTGTTTAGAAATTTTCGCCGTTGACACTGTGATATTGACAGTGGGCGACCAAGACGAAGACGCTACACACAAATTTCAAATCGTTATCAGTGGCGTAACTCTTTTTGTTCTGAGCCCCTCCGCAGGAATCCCCTTTCCGTGCCTCCCCCGAATACCATTGCTTAATCCATGCTTTTGTTCCCTCTTGAATGTCCTCAGATCATTCCAGAAGCTTAAAGTAGAACACTATAGAACAAAATACGTCGACTGTAAATGTACTATTCATTGTACAGAACATTCTAGTGTATTCTGTAAGTAGTGTCTAACAAAATACATAAGTTATACATAAAGTGGTTATTTCTAGAAAGTCTGCGTCAAGCCTGCTGGTTCATGAACGCAAAATCCTCCGGAGCATTTTTGTTCCAATATGTGTGGGAGGTGAATGGAGGAAAAGGACCAACCAAGAACTGAACACTCTTCTGAACGAACCAGATATTGTGAAAATTATAAAACTCGGTAGATTCAGGTGGGCTGGACATGTGATCAGAATGGGGGAGAATGAAGTACCCAAAAAGGCACTCACAGAACAGATCTGTGACACCAGGGGAGTTGGTAGACCCAAACTACGTTGGGAAGACGGTGTGAACTATGATGCGCGCCATATCCTTGGGACCCGGAACTAGAAAGCAGCTGCACTTGACCGGGACAACTGGCGGAGACTGTTAAAGGAGCCCTTGACTCAGTAACGGGTTGTCGCGCCGCTGAAGAAGAAGATACATAAAGTGTGGAAAACGTAAATACACGTGAGTACGTACTTAACCTACGTGAGTAACATAACCTACGTAATATTCTAAATAGTTTTAATAATACCAATCACAATATTATTTAACATTCATAATATTACTTTGAATGTGCGTTGGTGGTTCTCTAGTAGGCTATACAACAGTGGTTAAAGCAGTTTAACTATTTAAGGACACAGTATATCATGTTTGTCACGGTGTGATCGGCAGCGATTGAGCGCTTCACGACAGGGACAAAACGTCGTGGCAACAACCAAACGTCGGAGTTATTGGTCGGCGAACACAATGTAGGGCAACGGACTCGTCGAGATTTTGGGTTAAAATCGATGTAGCGAGGCGCCGTGGCGGGCGGCAGTCGTGGATACACTGTCGAACCCGCGCCGCCCACGCACGGACAACATCTCGGTTGAAATAATAATGCATTCGGGGGGGGGGGGGGTCCCTAACCACGGCCAACGCGATCGTTATTTCGTGTCCTCCCCCCTAGCTCCAGCTGTTTGTTTAGCGACGCGAATGTTGGTGGGTTTAGGAAACCACAGTGGAAGTTTGATTACTTTTACTTTTTATTAATTTTAAATTTCGTTTTGTGCTTCGGGGTTTTTTAAATTAATGTTAATAACATTAAATTAATGTTAATAACATTAATATTATTTTAATTTTAAAGTCCTTATTTGAGACAATTTAGTCGGAGACAATTTGGTTTTGATTAAGAAAGTTGTGTTAGTGGTTATAATCACAAACAGAATTAACCACTGTTTGCGCACACCACTATAGAAAAATTATTCCAAATTTATGAAAATTTTATCTAACAACTGAATGTAGAGTTACGTTTTGAACAACATGTTAAAATTCCAAATATATGGACGTCATGGCCCAAAAAGACCAAAACTTTGAAATAAATTGCGAAAATTCATGAGGGTGTCAGACTAAAAGGAATTTAACCCAGATATCGAGTGTTTCAAATTTTTAGCGTATGATTGTGTGCTCTACGATTGTTATAACTACTAAAGAAATAAAAGAGTAATCGGTATTTCTGTAATTTTTCCCATAATTGAAAAAAATCGTATGTGGAGAACCATACACGACTTCCATGTTCTAATTAATTATAAAATTATTTTTAATATGTACACTCAGAACGAAACCAAATATATCAGCATCCTTTTGGTAAAAATGCTGAGACGGATAATGAAAATACGAATTGTACCTAGTTGTTATTATTTTAATAACAAAGAATTTGTTGGTTAAATTATCTTTTATATAAACATCGCGAAAGAAAGTGAATACCGCCCAGCATTTGTTATCTGTGACTTTCTGAAAACGAAAAATTAGCTATTTTGTTTACGTATCCGTGGTTACATAGCATGGAACGATATCAGTTGTTAATATTTTATTGAAATTTTTAAGTTTCCGGTCGAATAAATTTATAACATCAATACAAAAATTTACCCCCTACCCCTTCAACTACTCTTTTCATTTGTAGATATTTCATCTACGTTTCTACAGTGGATTATTATGACCTTCTTTTCAGGATACTGTATTTATCAAATATAAGTACTTTACTCTTGTTAAAAAGTAAAATGTTGCAGGTAAACTACCCCTTCCCCTTAACCGATCTTCACCAAATTCAATAGGCCTTGAGTCCTCTACAACTCGGCACACATGCAAACAATTGTTTGATTCTGTTTGAATTTGCGGCAGTTTTCGTTCGCCATAGAAAAAAATTCTACACAGAGACACTTTTCGGAAAATGACTTTTTTCTTGCAATAATTCTATCCTGCTAAAACATGCCTTTCGGTCATCATCATCATCATCATCATCACCACTCCAAAGACTAGGCCTTGGACCTGTTTCGGAACCCATATCCTCCATGGTCTACCGACATCTCTCTTCCCAATAGGGTGATAACCCTAGGCAGCCACAGGTAGCCGGATATCAGTCATGCGGTTCAAGTGTTTACGATCTCCTTCTGTGGTCTTCAGTCTTCTGGTTCAATGATAAATGTGTAAATCGCGTGTAATATTCTCGATCCTTCTCCGATCCAAGAGAGAACAACCTTGCGTCCCTCTTAGAAATTTCATTTCGGCTGCCTGAATCCTCTGCACGTCCCTTTTACCTAGAGTCCACGTCTCACTAGCGTATAGAAATGTGGGGACAGGCACAGTTTTATAAAACTTCATTCGGGTATCCTTCCGTGTTTTATTTTTCAGGCACCTATGAGTTGAATAGGTAAACCTTTCAGTTTAATGACAAACATACATATTCACAGAGTAAGCATCAAAATCTGATAACGCTATCGTAATCCACGCGAAAAACTCTAAATATTAGCATTTCAAACAGCGAAGTATTTGGAAAGGTCATCATTGCTGAACCGCAGTATTGTTTCTGGCCGCTCCTTAAGTTTGTGCTTTCTGCGTTAGCGTGTACATAAAATTTCATTAAAAAAAATGTTTTCCCAGTTTTGAACCTCAGCTTTGCTACATGACCCCGATCGCTTTCACCCTGCAGCATCAGTCCAATAATAATGTTGAGCGTGATATGTATTACATTATTCTCTAGATTTGGTTCCATCCATCTATCACAGTTCAGAAACTTGTGATGCACGTTGTCTAGCTCCTGTCTTCAGAAAATCAATTCTGGTCTGTCTACTTTCCCCATGCTATAGAGGTAACTCCGGAACAGGCCGTGTCCAGTTAAAAACTGTGTCAGAAAATAATTATTTATCTCTCCGTGTTTGCGGTCAGTCCACTCAGCTGACTGCTTTATGAGCCTGCCAGTGCATCTTCCTCTCTTGTCACTTGTCCATCTATCCTGCCGCTGAATCGCAGTGTGGACCCTGGCCCGTCTTTGAGCTTGCACTAGAGTGTGCATAAAATTTCATTTTTTAAATATATTTTTCCCCAGTTTTGAACCCCCACTGGTTACTGAGTGGCGTTAATGTGGATCTCTTCCTCAACAAGCAGTGAACGCAGCCACGGTAGTAAACGCTGGAGAAGCCGTAGAACTCGCCGGCGCTCAAGAATTAATGAGGCGGCAGGCAGTGGCCAGGGACAGAAATTACAGGAGGTCGCGGGTCCGGTAATGCTGAGGCACCTCGAGAAGAAGAAGAAGAAAGTATCAGACGGATATTGGGCAACACTGTACTACCATGAATAGTAAGGCACTGACTACGATTTCCTCCGTAGATTACATACAAGATTAGCGGATGAGTAATTGAGCTAATATGCCGAGCGGTAGATAATCTGCGATTATATAGATCATACCGGCTGTGTCTGGTTAACGAACGCGGCTGATAAATACGTGCAAAACAAACGTGCATAAATACAGGCGGCCGTAGTAGACGGACAGACGCAACCAGACGTAAACGATTGCACAGTTGGCATATAGGCGAACATTAGCACACACGTATGTAGTCATCGGAAGCGTGACTGATTTATATCCTACATTTCTCAGACGTGATGTTTACACTGGGTGGGTACGCTGCGCGTGTAGTGAGAAAGAGTGAGTGTGAAAGGAAGAGGGGGGAGTGATTAAATGTGAAGACGTTCTCAGTGCACAACAAACGAATGTATGGGACGAGAATAGAAAGTTATATAATGTTACCGGCTAAGTATAAAATCAGGCATTTTATAGAATGCCTAGAAATTTCATACAGTGCCTGAATCCAGTCGGCAAAGTATGAAATAAAACTCATTTCATACATTGCCTAGGCATTGTATAGAATGCCTAACGTCTTCTAGGTAATGTATAGAATTCAATGTGTGTGCTATGGTCAAAATCATTTCTAGAACTTCTGGCAAAGAAGATGAAATCTGATTCTGACAAAAAATTTCTTCCAGCTCCTGTGGGGGGCGTCTGTTCGTGTTCCAATTCCTGAAGTAGACAAGGGGCTGGGAGATCTTCAAAACATCCTAGCAATCGTCATGAGTGTGACAGAAGACGGATTTTACAAACTGGAAACGACTAAGGGATTGTTAAAGCAGTTGTACACAATATTGCAGTTCACTGTATGCCCAAGACCACTAATGGGAGTTGAAGATCTTCGTGAACAAGAAACCGCACTTCGTTCTGCTGCTACTGCCCAATCATCAGGATCCGGACAAGAGTTCATAAAATGTGTGTGCAAGCCTAAATGTAAAAAAAGTAATTGTGTACAAAATGAAAGAAAGTGTAGCCTATTTCAAAATCTCACAGCTCTCTGTCTTGTTATAACAAGTAGAGTGTATTCCATATATTTAGAATTAATAAACACCAATAATATCTAATGTATTTTTTAACCAGATTAGTTAAAAAAAGTTCTTATACAGTCTAATTTTAATAAAATAGTATCTGAACATAATTAAGTAGAAAACAGATAATCTCAAAATGTCATACAAAGTACCCTACTCCTCTGTGTAAAATCAAACAATTATGTGTGAATTTGCATTTTGAACGTATTAAGCTTATTTTACATTTTGCCTAATGAATCACTGGCATTATATAGAATGCATAGGCAATGTACAGAATACCTGGAAAAAGTATAAAAAACATTTTAAAAAGTATTTTATTCAATACTTTGCCAAAAAGCTCCAGGTATTGTATGAAATGCCTAGGCATTCTACATTCTATAAAATGCCTGGATTACATACTTTGCCGGTAAGATATATACTGTATAAAATAAATATGTTAATGATATATATGTAAATAATATGTACGTGAAATAAATAATTAAGAACGAAAAGGTAAAAAAATGAATACTTGGGAAAATCTTAATACAGTATTTACAAATACAATAACAATAATGTACTCATTTAAGAACAAACTCAAGTAAAAACAAAACCAGATGATCTATTTAAAATTATATTTATGAAAATAATAATAGTCTATATAGATAAACGTTAAATATGTCCAATATAGCCTAACCGTCAAAACAACTGATTGCGTAAATAAACATTACAACAATCGAAAATTTAAATTGAAAGTAAATGGATTATTCGTTTTTTTTTTTATTAAAGTTGGCACCAAATCGGTTATTCGTTAATTCATTTTGTAGCCTCTGAAGATACTGGATACAATCAGTGAACGGAGCGTCAGGTCAGTGAAAACGATAAAAAATTATACAATCTACTTGCAGAATAATTACAATTTGATGTATAAGTATCCTGCAAGAAACTAGAAGACTTACTTGTGCGTGTGCGTGTGCGTGTGCGTGTGCGCGCGCGCGTGTAATTTTTCAAAAGTTTCTTGAGTAATTGTATAATATTATGTTTACTGTATTATCAAATATGATTACTTCTGCAAGTACTGTAGTTTTATTGCATTTTTACCGTTTCAGTTCACCTGACGTGTGTTTCGCTGACTATATCAGTACCATCAGAGGGTTGTAAATTTTTTTATTAGCGGGGGTTCTGCAGTTTATACCGCATCCCGCATTTCGATCGCCATTTCTCCCTATCCTTTCAGTCATCATCTTCAATAGCTCGATTTCTCATGCTTTTCCTAATTCCTGTTCTCCATTGTGTTGTCGTCAGTCTTCCTTTTCTTCTTCTGTTTTGTGGTGTGTAAGTCAGTGCTTTCTTTGGCCATCGCTTCTCCTCCATCCTCATTACGTGACCATACCACAGCAACTGTCTGGATTCTGTAAATATGCGCCCTGTTTTCCTTCTTATATATTCGTTTCTAACATGTTGTATTCTAGAAATATTAACACCCTCTTCTTAAGAAGTCCATTTCCACAGTTTCTATCATCTTTTTCTCTTTATCTGAAAGTTGCCAGCATTCGCAGCCATAAGTTAAAATGGGCTCCACAATAGTTGTGTAGACTGTCAGTTTAGTTTGAAGTTTCATTTTGTTGGACCAAAGTAACGAGTTTAGCAAACGAATAGCCTTTTTTCCCTGTTGTATCCTTTTTTTGATGTAATTTTTTGTTGTTCCATCTTCTGAAATAATGCTTCCCAAATATTGGTTTGTAAATGAATTAACAAATAATCGAAATAATATGTAGTTACATATATATGGAGACGAACATTTGGCCCGCTGCGTACAGTTAAATAATTATAAAATATTAAATAATAACACTTTCTATGCTTTTATATTTTCACTGTTTAATAATATTTTAATTTGTTTACAGGTCGATATTTTGTAACTTATGTTTTTTTAGCACAACAAAAATTAATGCTAATAAGAATCAGTGTAATGTAAAATACTTTTTTTTTTTGTAAAAGTATCTTAATTCCAAGTACTTATAAAAATTCTTGTTCGTTTTGAAGTATAGAATAAACTGCGTTGTTCACATCTACCCGTCCTCCCGCAAACACTGTCCCGTTTTAGGATAGAAGGTTTCTGGTCGCCCGGGGAAACGATAATACGCCAATTCGGCAGCATGACCGTCGATTCGCTATCACGGCGCCCATAATTGTGCCATCTTACGTGTGTACAATTTCGCAACGAAAGTTACATCTGCCGTGGGTCCGTCCCCCCGCAAACACTGTCCCGTTTCAGGATAGAAGCTTTCTGGTCGCAAGGTAACGACAACCCGCCTATTCGGCAGCGTGACAGTCGATTCGCTATCACGGCGTCCATAATTGTGCAATCTTACGTGTGTACGATTTCGCAACGAAACTTACACCTGCCATGGGTCCGTCCCCCCGCAAACACTGTCCCGTTTTAGGATAGAAGAGCTTTCTGGTCGCAAGGTAACGACAATCCGCGTATTCGACAATACAGTTCAGTTCGCTATCACGGTGTCCATGATTGTGTAATGTTACGTGTGTACGATTAAGCAATGAACGTTACGCCTGCCATGGGCCCAAGGGATTGAGCAAGAGCGTAGGTACCATTCCGGTTCGATTGCGACCAGTGTATCCTTCCAGAAATAGTTCAGCTGCTAGTAACGCGCAATTCTCAAAACGTTGTAAATCATTCAACATACGCTTCAGCTGTATAATTTGATTACCAAACCCCAATCGACTCATATCACTGTATTTTTAGTATCAACAGTAACACACACACGCGCACGCGCAAGGTAGGAGAAGGGGGGAGACAAAGAGAGTTTATACGACTTGTGGCAGACTCTCGCAAGTTCTCTATCGTTCCAGCCTTATTTCCTAGCAGGCTTTTTGACTTCATACACGGCATTATGGTGCCCGTCTCACTCCTGTACACTTCACGCTCCTAGGGCAGTAAACTGATTCGACGTGTAACGAAAAGCAATGTTGTCAGGTCAATCAAACTTTTTATCCTCACATCTTCTTCTTCTGATAGTTCCTATCCGTTTCGGGTGTTGGATATCATACAGACTATTTTAACTTTCTGCACTGCTGCACGGAATAAGTCAGTTGTATTCATGCCAAACCAGGTCCTTAAATTTCTCAGCCATGATATTCTCGGTCGCCCGACTCCTCTCTTTCCGAGTACTTTTCCCTGTAGTACGGACTGCAATAAATAAAATCCCTGTTCATTTCTCATGAGAAGTCCCAGATAACATATTAGTGAAGCTTTCTTATCTTAACTGTGTTGATAACTTCCCAATTTTTTCTTCATATTTCTAATAACTTCAACATTAGTTATATGTACTGTCCATGAAATGCTCAGTATGCTACGGTAGAGCCACATTTAAAAAGATTCAATTTTTTTAGTTGTGGCTTCAATCAAAGTCCAAGATTCTACACCGTAGAAGAGGACCGAGAATACGTAGCAGCGTAAAAGTCTCATCTTTGTGTTTATTGTTAAATGGTGACATTTGAATAAACGTCTCATTCTAGTCTACACTGCTCTCGCCTTTACAATTCTGCGCTTTATTTCTTGAGAGTGGTCCCATTGTACATTGACTATAGTACCAAGATATGTAAATTTGCTTACACGTTCAACTGGCCTTTGGTTTATATTAAGGGTGCAGTTTGTGAACGTGTAAGAGCAGTATCCTCACATAGCTGTCCAAAATTTCCCTCTGCCACAAATATGTGAGCATATTTTAAACGTTTAAATACTATTACAAGAATAACGTAAATATTGAAGATGATTTTATTTATGATAAAAGAAAGTGTGTCATAAATGACAGGGAGATGACTTTTATACTTTAATGAGAGAGTAGAGTGAATGAATCACGATTAAACAAATCTCCCTCCGCCCCCACCTCCGACTCTACAGGAACATCCAGTAACTCATCATCATCATCTTCACAACACGCCATTGGCAAGATGCTGCCTGTTACGCCTTCAAAAATCCTCCAGCCATCTCTTCCTGGGTCTACCCACTCACCTGTCTCCTAAAGGTTTGTATTTCCAGACTTGTTTGGCAAGTCTCGTATATGATTATAGTAAATTATTACCTTATAAGTTATTAGGTCCGCCGTGTGACTTCTCAATTTGGTTTATGTCAAAAGTTTGGTTTTATTCTCAAACCAAATTGAGAAGTCACACGGCGGACCGAATATAAGGTAATAATTTACTATAATTATAAAAGTGACTTGAATACCAACACAAACATGAATGTTAAACTCGTATATGAGATTGTTTGTAAGTGTTCTTTCCACCGTTGTTTGTAATCTTTTAATTTTTCATTCAAGTTAAAACCTGTAACTATTCTCTTATGGCCTCATTCTTTATATGGTCAAGTAAGAACAGTTACATCCAGTAACTCTCTCACCTTAATTCACTAACACAGTGAGAGCACTAGAATACCTCATCACCGCTTCTCGATGATACAAATAATAAAAGTAAATAAAACGATTTTGTCCAAATAGGGGGGGGTGAGGGAGAACCGATATTTTAAGGGGAAGAATTTTTTCTTTTTTTTTCAAATTTCTTCTTTCAAACATAAATCATATGTTTTCTTTAAAACACAGTTTTGACTGTCCTGAAACGGCATTACTTAATACTTTGAAAATAACTCTAAGCGTATCATACAAAAAATAATATAGTTTTCCCTCTCGTAAAATTTTGGAATTGTTTTGTCAATGTTTTGGACAGAGAATCACCACGATTTCCTGCAGAGGCGTATTTACAAGGAGTGACGAACTGAACCGGACTCCCCTCCCGCAGAGGGTCGAAAAGGTCGACCAGGAATTGTGTTAATCTCTTGATTTTTTAAAATATTTTATTATTTTTTTCAGCTGTATAATATAGTAGAAACTTTATTTTAAATATACAGACACGTTTATTACACAGTATTCGCGTATAGACCTACGTTTGAAACATGAAATATAGGAAAACCAAAGCAGTCAATATTGTAAACAAGTTTCAATAACGCGTATTTTTATTGTGTCATTACCGTCTGCTTTAATAGGAGTGGTTTCAGGGCGTTATCACACGGTTTTCAGCCACTTTAAAGATTAGTCGTAAGTTGTTTTTTCTTTTGTATGATGTCGACTCGACTGGACTCCCCCCTCCCCAATCACAGTTTCTAGATACGCCACTGATTTTCTGTTCACGTATCCACATATTTTAAACGACGTTAAGCCGTCGGCCGAAATTAGGAAGCCTGTGTTGATTGAAACGAGACACGAGACAACAGATTATGTGAGCAAAAGCCGCGCATCCGGCAGGCAAGTCCCATTGGGCTAAGGCTCTATAAAGTCTTTATAGAGCCCTACATTGGGCTACTGCGTCACAGTGGTCAGACGAGACGCTAAACTTTTGCCCATCCAAAGGAAATAAATTACATCTCTCTGAAGCCACGATATCAGCAATTATAAAATTTTTCTATAATTTATAATTAATAGTGGAGAAAAGTTCATTTCGCCTTTTAAAACTCTTCAACACTATATAACAAAATTGGGTTTTGCAGTTGATAATAATCATCCGATATAGCCTGATTATGTGTATAATTAACATTTTCAAATTAATTGTACACACACACACACACACACACACACACACACACACATTATTTTAAAAAACAAGTATTTATTATTAATAATAATAATAATTACATAAGACTAATTGTGAGAAGATATACTATTTGTCCACATTATTCTTGTATATATTTATTATTATTAATAAAAACAACACTTTTTTCCAAGAATATATTATATATTTTTTTAATATTTGACGGTGTTTTGATAGTTTACATTGGCATTATCAGAATATTACAAAGTAATACAATTTTTTAAATCAATTGTTAATAACCAGCTGTTTTAAATGTAGACTAAATTTAATGTATGTTTTTTTACATACGTATATAAAACATATGTTATACGAATGAGTGTAAAATATGGAATAAATATTCAATATTTTATTAAATTAGTAATATTTAAAAGTTTTATAGTATAATATAGTAAAAATTTTATTTAATGGATACTATTTCAAAATTGCTAATTTAATAAAATAATAAATAGGCCTGTTTATATTATATTTTACAGTCAGTGATATAACATACTTTTTATATACGTATATAAAAAACATATATTAAATTTATTCTACATATAAAACAGCTGTTGTTAACAATCTTTTTAAACATTTTATTAATTTGTAGTATTCTGATGATGATAACTATCGAAACACTGCAAAATATTCGAAAAATATATAACAAATTCTTGCAAGAAAAGTGTTGTTTATTATTATTAATAATAATTGTTGTTGTATATATAACACATATTTTCTATATAATAATATATAAAAAGAATATACGAATTATAGGCCTACTACTTGCAGAAGAAATAAATTGAATAACATCACAAATTTATATAACACATACAAGACATTTCGAAAGTGTAGAAATGTTCATCTTTTTCCCTTTGATCGCTTTTAGCCATCAAATATCCTCTTATCGAGGATCGAGGATTTGTTCGATTTTACTGTACGGTGTCTTCCATCTGTCTCAGAGGCTACCACCGTTTTCTTCAGCGGCGCAACAACCCATTACTGAGTCAAGGCCTCCTTTAACAGCCTCCGCCAGTTGTCCCGGTCAAGTGCAGCTGCTCTCCAGTTCCGGGTTGCTGGCGAAAGAAACTGACATGTTTCTGCACATAATAGTTTTACAGATGGGCTATGTGAATTCTCCGATCCAACCCCCGACCTGGAGGACCAGGAACTTTGATTTCGGAGGTGCTCTTCCCCTAGAGAGTTGCTTTCATCTCAGCTGACGAGCTCTTTCTGCCCGGTTGCAGTAGGCTAACCGACTCAGCCCATGTGTGCAGCCGTTGGGCTACTATAGCCTCCTCCGTCTCCACACTAGATGCACACCCCGCTGCCGATGTGCACCATCCTGCCCGGGCAGGACCCAGGATACCCCCAGGCTGTCCTGACAGAACCCCCATCTCTCGTTTGCTTACCGATCCACTCCGCCGAAGGGATTGGTTACCACAACCTTGGAGTGGATTGCTCGGCGTAACAGGGCCCACCGACGTGTAGGTTAGAGTGGAGTTGGGGTGGAGAGACTGGTGCATTTCTCTTCTATGAAAGCATATGTTCGCATCACACCCCCTTTGGACCCCGGCTACCACCGTTTAATTTCTTTTATTTTTCTGAGATTACCGGACCATATTAGTAGTTCTTGTTATGTCGTTACCGTAACCGTAGACCGTAGACCGGGAAACCGTACATTTAAGTGTGACATACGAACCGCAGCAGACTGAAACGCCCCACCAAACTAAACGTGTTTATACTCTCTCTCTCGCCTACAATTGTAACCGTTCAAAAGTGTAGCCTACTCTTGTAACTTTATCGCGTCTTGAACAGATTTAATAATTCTATCTTATCTCTTCGTTGTTGTCAATGAAAAGAAACACGCGTGGACGAAGAACTTTTTTTTTAATTCGACCGTATTTCTTTAAACGTCTTCTCTACTACTTTATTTTTAACAAACGATGTGTTTCGTGGTTGAAACAATCTACTTCTTCTCCTCCTCCTCCTCCTCCTCCTCCTCCTCCTCCTCCTCCTCCTCCTCCTCCTCCTTCTTCTTCTCCTCCTTCTTCTTTTCCTTCTCCATTTTTGTTAATATATTGTTTAATTATATTGTTCGTAAATATGCATTTATATAGTTTATCTGGTATCCGTATAAATGTAATTGTACAGTCCATTAAAGTGTATATGTGTGTAAAGAATTGGGCGGAGTCCTCGAGAAAAAAATAATTCTTTGGGGCGGAGGCCCATTACTAAAAAAGTTGAAAAACACTGGTCTAGGGCTTTGCGTGTATGGAGGTGCCTTCTTGCACATTTATTTCATTAAATGTGCAGAATTTTCTTCTCCAAAAGAGTGAAGATTTACTTAACACAATTAAGTTAAATTTACTGCTTAGTAATAAAACATTGTTACGTGTATTTAAAAAATTAAATGTATTGCAACTTTTAGATGTATTACAGGCCGTACAGAGAGAGAGAGAGAGAGAGAGAGCGAGAGAGAGAGTGTGTCTGCGCGTATGGCCTATATGAAAATGCTTTTATCAAGTTGAAGCTGACATAGGTTACCATAAATTACTGTCACAAAAACCCATTAAAAATTTTTTATAACTTTTGCGTCACTCTCGGGTATATTGATCTCTAAGTCCGGCTGTACAAGGAACTAGGCAGAAGTATCGTTACTCAGATAATTTCAAGATAAACGTAACATTTTTACCGGTTGAGGCGTTCCCGTGAAAGTTCTGTGTAGTTTCGAATGTTCCCGTTATAGAGTATCAATCCCGTTGCGACCAATAAACTCATATTTGTTCTCTACGTACTGAACGCATAGGTCTATGTGTCAGACCTCTGCACTCGCTTCGCTCGATCTGCCTTTGCCCGCCTGTCGATTTGCCTGTTGCCAAAAACGTCGTTTGTCGAGACTCTCTGGCCACTTGGCCACTGTCTCTATCTGAAAGCCGATTGGACAACGTTTCGCAGGTTAGTTTTCTAGTGGTCTAATCCAAGCTCACTACATCTTCGACGTACAGGATTTAGTAATTATTTCTGGATGTTTCGATTAGAGATCTACCATGCGACCTTTGTTATCATACGAAGAGTTTTGATTTAAATGTACTATTTTTAAATTACCAAAAATCTGTTTCTAAGCGTCATCTGATATGCAAGCAATACAGTATGAAAATCTCCACTAATAAAAACAAAAGGTAATGACATTTTGAGGAAGGGAACCAATAAGAACAAAAATAATGATTAATGATCGAATTATAGAACTGGTGTGCCATATACCTGGGAATTCAAATCTGGGAATTGATATTGGCTATGATAGGAATTATAACATTGGGGTTAAGTTAGGTAAGTTCCGGACGATCTGCGGGACAATCAACCGTTCTTTTAGAAACAAATTACGTCGAGATACAAAATTAAAGCACTTTTTAAATTATGGGAGTCCCTGTATTGTCCTGTGAGTGTCAATTATGTACAACAACTAAGAAACAAGACAGCAAAATACAGGTCTCGGAAATGGGGATCTTAAGAGCAGTTAAAAGGTGTTGTAAACTTGACTGGTGTAAGAATGAGCCCATAAGAGATGAGTTACAAGTTTTTAACTTGAATGAAAAATTAAAAGATTACAAACAACTGTGGAAAGAACAGTCAGAAAGATTGTCAGATTCCATACTGGCCAAACGTGTGTGGAAATACAAACGTATAGGACGGAGGTGTGTGGGAGAGATGGCTGGTGGAGCTTTGAAGACGGAACGGTCATCACCTTACCTATACCTTGTTGTGAAGACGGTGATGGTGTACTATTTAGTGTGTGGGAGAGATGGCTGGTGGAGCTTTGAAGACGGAACGGTCATCACCTTACCTATACCTTGTTGTGAAGACGGTGATGGTGTACTATTTAGTGTGTGGGAGAGATGGCTGGTGGAGCTTTGAAGACGGAACGGTCATCACCTTACCTATACCTTGTTGTGAAGACGGTGATGGTGTACTATTTAGTGTGTGGGAGAGATGGCTGGTGGAGCTTTGAAGACGGAACGGTCATCACCTTACCTATACCTTGTTGTGAAGACGGTGATGGTGTACTATTTAGTGTGTGGGAGAGATGGCTGGTGGAGCTTTGAAGACGGAACGGTCATCACCTTACCTATACCTTGTTGTGAAGACGGTGATGGTGTACTATTTAGTGTGTGGGAGAGATGGCTGGTGGAGCTTTGAAGACGGAACGGTCATCACCTTACCTATACCTTGTTGTGAAGACGGTGATGGTGTACTATTTAGTGTGTGGGAGAGATGGCTGGTGGAGCTTTGAAGACGGAACGGTCATCACCTTACCTATACCTTGTTGTGAAGACGGTGATGGTGTACTATTTAGTGTGTGGGAGAGATGGCTGGTGGAGCTTTGAAGACGGAACGGTCATCACCTTACCTATACCTTGTTGTGAAGACGGTGATGGTGTACTATTTGGTGTGTGGGAGAGATGGCTGGTGGAGCTTTGAAGACGGAACGGTCATCACCTTACCTATACCTTGTTGTGAAGACGGTGATGGTGTACTATTTAGTGTGTGGGAGAGATGGCTGGTGGAGCTTTGAAGACGGAACGGTCATCACCTTACCTATACCTTGTTGTGAAGACGGTGATGGTGTACTATTTAGTGTGTGGGAGAGATGGCTGGTGGAGCTTTGAAGACGGAACGGTCATCACCTTACCTATACCTTGTTGTGAAGACGGTGATGGTGTACTATTTGGTGTGTGGGAGAGATGGCTGGTGGAGCTTTGAAGACGGAACGGTCATCACCTTACCTATACCTTGTTGTGAAGACGGTGATGGTGTACTATTTAGTGTGTGGGAGAGATGGCTGGTGGAGCTTTGAAGACGGAACGGTCATCACCTTACCTATACCTTGTTGTGAAGACGGTGATGGTGTACTATTTAGTGTGTGGGAGAGATGGCTGGTGGAGCTTTGAAGACGGAACGGTCATCACATTACCTATACCTTGTTGTGAAGACGGTGATGGTGTACTATTTGGTGTGTGGGAGAGATGGCTGGTGGAGCTTTGAAGACGGAACGGTCATCACATTACCTATACCTTGTTGTGAAGACGGTGATGGTGTACTATTTAGTGTGTGGGAGAGATGGCTGGTGGAGCTTTGAAAACGGAACGGTCATCACCTTACCTATACCTTGTTGTGAAGACGGTGATGGTGTACTATTTGGTGTGTGGGAGAGATGGCTGGTGGAGCTTTGAAGACGGAACGGTCATCACCTTACCTATACCTTGTTGTGAAGACGGTGATGGTGTACTATTTAGTGTGTGGGAGAGATGGCTGGTGGAGCTTTGAAGACGGAACGGTCATCACCTTACCTATACCTTGTTGTGAAGACGGTGATGGTGTACTATTTGGTGTGTGGGAGAGATGGCTGGTGGAGCTTTGAAGACGGAACGGTCATCACCTTACCTATACCTTGTTGTGAAGACGGTGATGGTGTACTATTTGGTGTGTGGGAGAGATGGCTGGTGGAGCTTTGAAGACGGAACGGTCATCACCTTACCTATACCTTGTTGTGAAGACGGTG
The DNA here is from genome assembly GCA_034769895.1 of Magicicada septendecula. NCBI lineage: Eukaryota > Metazoa > Arthropoda > Insecta > Hemiptera > Cicadidae > Magicicada > Magicicada septendecula. The sequence goes on along the minus strand of CM068375.1, from coordinate 54,173,773 downwards.
ATGGTGTACTATTTAGTGTGTGGGAGAGATGGCTGGTGGAGCTTTGAAGACGGAACGGTCATCACCTTACCTATACCTTGTTGTGAAGACGGTGATGGTGTACTATTTGGTGTGTGGGAGAGATGGCTGGTGGAGCTTTGAAGACGGAACGGTCATCACCTTACCTATACCTTGTTGTGAAGACGGTGATGGTGTACTATTTAGTGTGTGGGAGAGATGGCTGGTGGAGCTTTGAAGACGGAACGGTCATCACCTTACCTATACCTTGTTGTGAAGACGGTGATGGTGTACTATTTAGTGTGTGGGAGAGATGGCTGGTGGAGCTTTGAAGACGGAACGGTCATCACCTTACCTATACCTTGTTGTGAAGACGGTGATGGTGTACTATTTAGTGTGTGGGAGAGATGGCTGGTGGAGCTTTGAAGACGGAACGGTCATCACCTTACCTATACCTTGTTGTGAAGACGGTGATGGTGTACTATTTAGTGTGTGGGAGAGATGGCTGGTGGAGCTTTGAAGACGGAACGGTCATCACCTTACCTATACCTTGTTGTGAAGACGGTGATGGTGTACTATTTAGTGTGTGGGAGAGATGGCTGGTGGAGCTTTGAAGACGGAACGGTCATCACCTTACCTATACCTTGTTGTGAAGACGGTGATGGTGTACTATTTGGTGTGTGGGAGAGATGGCTGGTGGAGCTTTGAAGACGGAACGGTCATCACCTTACCTATACCTTGTTGTGAAGACGGTGATGGTGTACTATTTAGTGTGTGGGAGAGATGGCTGGTGGAGCTTTGAAGACGGAACGGTCATCACCTTACCTATACCTTGTTGTGAAGACGGTGATGGTGTACTATTTAGTGTGTGGGAGAGATGGCTGGTGGAGCTTTGAAGACGGAACGGTCATCACCTTACCTATACCTTGTTGTGAAGACGGTGATGGTGTACTATTTAGTGTGTGGGAGAGATGGCTGGTGGAGCTTTGAAGACGGAACGGTCATCACCTTACCTATACCTTGTTGTGAAGACGGTGATGGTGTACTATTTGGTGTGTGGGAGAGATGGCTGGTGGAGCTTTGAAGACGGAACGGTCATCACCTTACCTATACCTTGTTGTGAAGACGGTGATGGTGTACTATTTAGTGTGTGGGAGAGATGGCTGGTGGAGCTTTGAAGACGGAACGGTCATCACCTTACCTATACCTTGTTGTGAAGACGGTGATGGTGTACTATTTGGTGTGTGGGAGAGATGGCTGGTGGAGCTTTGAAGACGGAACGGTCATCACCTTACCTATACCTTGTTGTGAAGACGGTGATGGTGTACTATTTGGTGTGTGGGAGAGATGGCTGGTGGAGCTTTGAAGACGGAACGGTCATCACCTTACCTATACCTTGTTGTGAAGACGGTGATGGTGTACTATTTGGTGTGTGGGAGAGATGGCTGGTGGAGCTTTGAAGACGGAACGGTCATCACCTTACCTATACCTTGTTGTGAAGACGGTGATGGTGTACTATTTGGTGTGTGGGAGAGATGGCTGGTGGAGCTTTGAAGACGGAACGGTCATCACCTTACCTATACCTTGTTGTGAAGACGGTGATGGTGTACTATTTAGTGTGTGGGAGAGATGGCTGGTGGAGCTTTGAAGACGGAACGGTCATCACCTTACCTATACCTTGTTGTGAAGACGGTGATGGTGTACTATTTGGTGTGTGGGAGAGATGGCTGGTGGAGCTTTGAAGACGGAACGGTCATCACCTTACCTATACCTTGTTGTGAAGACGGTGATGGTGTGTGACATCTTCGCGCCCCTGGATACTTGACACGAAATACCTTCATCACGGAGTTTTGATTTAAATGTACTATTTTTAAATTACCAAAAATCTGTTTCTAAGCGTCATCTGATATGCAAGCAATACAATATGAAAATCTCCACTAATAAAAACAAAAGGTAATGACATTTGAGGAAGGGAACCAATAAGAACAAAAATAATGATTAATGATGGAATTATAGAAAGTTCAGATTTGAATTATGATCGTTGTGTACAATAGAAACCTATTTTACACGTTCAATTGGACTTATCGTCGTATTGGCCAGACCTCATACGTTTGATTTACTACAGGGCTAAGTGTTGCTTTTAAACTGTGCTAACTGAGCCTTATCTTTAGTCAATTGTAGGCCTCCCCGTCACTCGTGTGAATTTAGTATACGTCTCTGAAATCCCTGACATCAAAATTTACTACAAAACTGCAGTAGCGTGGCGTCCATGCAACCGCTGTTGCCGGCGGCAACAGTGCAAGCAATGAAATAAAATAAAATTAATTATATCACAGAATAAATAATTTATACTTTAGTTATTAAATGATTTAAAATGCGAACAATATTGGTAAGGAAACTTGAAGAAAAACCATAGCATTGCTTTCGAACTGCTGGACACTTGCACTGGCTTGTGTTGCCGGCTCAGACATCGGCAGTGTTTTACTGCGTACACTCATTGACCTCGTAGTAGTTGTCACTGTACAAACTGTAGAGGGGACACACACACACACACACACACACACACACATTCGTCCACCCAATTTGTTGCCGCTGTATAAACCGGCAAAACTCTCAGTTAGCAGCTATGTTTGTTCAGTTAGCAGTTTGTTCGTTTTCGGAACCGACGTGCAGCAGTTACTATCTACCTATTTGTGTTTTGTTCGTTTAGTTTAGTATAATGGTGTCAGATCCCATTTGAACCCAGGACCCTCTTCTTCTGCCAGCGAATGATAGGAAATACTCTAAAAAAATATTTTGGCACTAAAAAAAAAACACTTTGTACTAGAAATTAAGTTTTAGGTCTATCACAACCGGCAACAGCTGTTGTGTACCCACGCCACGCCACTACAAAACTGTAATAGTCTACTTGTATTTGAATCCGATGTATCTTTGGATATAGCTATTTGCTAATGTTTTTTTTTTTAGATCGACAAAACGGTTAATGTAGCGTATCGACTTTTGAGCTGTCGCCTCTGTGTGTGTGTGTGTGTGCGCGCGCGCGCGCACCTTTTACCAAAATTCAGTTTGGCAGCGGGTATAAGTGGAACACCTATTTTTTGACATCCAGCGAGCGGTACTTCTGCAGCGTCGAATTTTGACTGCGCAAAACCGTAATCCGGTTGAAACTGGTGAGTACGTCATTCATCATTAGACGGATTGTCAGCAGACACAAGGTGCATGCGTAGTTACTACTACCCTGGGTATATTGCCAACGTTTCGTACCGTTCACAGTGGATTACCGTCCACATCGTGTTTAGCTGCTGCTGGCGTCATCATCATCATCTTCTTCTTCTTCTTCTTCTTCTTCTTCTTCTTTAGCACTACAGTCCAACGTGAGCCCTGGCTTGAAACACCAATCTTCTCCAAAGTCTCCTATCCATTGCCATCTCAATGTAACCCCTCACATCCATTCTTCTTAGATCTTCAGCATATCATCCAACCATCTTATCCTTGGTCGCCCCTCTTTATGCTTTATAAACTTGCGCCCTCAGGATTTTCTTTGGCACGTCGCTCTGGCTGACCGTCCGTCCGCTCTGGCTGACCTAACCGTTGTATTTGTTGAGACTTTACCAATCTTACAATGTCCTCATGCTTCAATACCTGATCTATCTCCTGGTTATTTCTTATTCTCCATTCGTCATCTTCTTTAACCGGGCCATAAACACGTACAGTACTAACGATCTTGCTGCTTGCATCATAATAGGCCTATATGTGTATGTATATACGTATATACACACGTGTGCTCTGCTGCATGGTAGGGCGAGATTCCCACATTACAGAGGTCAACGTCACGTTCATATTTGATACAATACAACGTAGGCTGCGCGTCGTGTTATTCGCTACGCGCGTGGATCTGTTTCCGGCAAGCAACGCGTTCTGAGAACGGCCGCATTAGCCGACATAACGGTAACATTATCCCCCCCCCCGTCATTACGTATTGTCTTTCATTTAACACCGACTTATAAATGGGCGGTGAACGGCCGTGACTATCACACGCTCGGCTCACGTTTTATCTCTACTTTCAATCTCTAATTATTATTGTCTAGTGTTGTTATTATTTTCCAGTGTTTTATAACTGTCTCTGCTACTGTAAATTTTGATATGCACCTCCGCCTGTAAGGCTTTGGATTTGTACTTCATCCAATGTATTACGCTATTTTAACGGTGTTTATAAACTTAAAAAATTTTAAAAAGGTTCCTTTCAAGAGATATGGAAACGTGTTTAATTAAATTTCTAATTTGGGTAAAGACGATTTAGTATGGAGGGGAGGCGAAACCAGTAAAGAGTTTGAGGGGGGTATGAAAAGTTCGACCATTCTTTTAGGGTAGATCTGCGCTTTTTTTGTTCAATGCATTTTAAATGGGGCAACAGGGGTTTAGTTAGGTACCATTAATTAATGATCTATTGAAGCTATGCATTTGAAATTTCTACCATACCTCAACACGTATATTTGAAAAATAATGTACTAGTTTGAAGAAATGTAAGAAAAAAATACCAATATAAAAAGTAATTACTTTTATAAATAAAAAAAAAAATTTGTTACAAAATTAATTTTAAAGGAAGAGATTAATTCTAATATACTCTGATTGTTACATCGTACTGTTCAACCACAAACAAATTTGAACTCAATAGCACTTGTAGATTTTGAGAAAAGTGTTCTTAATTGTTGAAACCCATGGTTACGGAAAAACACGCGTATAATGCTGAACAATGGAAACCGGAAAACAATGTGTAATACGTTTTGCTTTATTTTTTTAATGGTCACATTAATGTAGATAACCTCATAAAAGTATATATTTTCTTAACCAGGATGAATGGAGAATTTTCTGGGACAATAAAAAAATCGATTTTTTGACTGAAAAACTGTTGATCTCCCCCCTTAATGGTCTAAAGCAGTGGTTCCCAAAGTGGAGACAATGTTTAAGGGGGTCCGCAGACGCTTTTAAGAAATAATAGAATATACCGCAATTTTCTCCGATTGTTTATGCTCTAAAATCTAAATTAAAATTTTTAACCTTTAAACAATTGTAGGAGAATCCAGTATTTTTTTTTTTTGTTCAAACTAATTGTAATTATAAAAGTAATTTCAAACTAATGGCTTTAATGTCTTTAAATCATGTCGTGTAGTAGATCTGTTTCTCCCCCGACCACACTAGACCTCTCTCTGACAGTACAAGAAGAAGATTCATTGTCAGGACTTTTAACTGACAGTTCATTAAAATTACAGTTTTCGCAATTACAGCTAGCTGACTTTTGGTTACGTGTAATGACTGACTATCCTGAACTCGGAAAAAGAGCTTTGAAGTGTTTAACTGTGTTTTCCTCTACTTACTGTTTGTTTTATTTCAGAACTCAGACGGGGTCCGTGAATTTTAAAATTATATGAGAGGGGTCTGCGGACCGAAAGGTTTGGGAACCACTGGTCTAAAGTATAAACGATATTAATGAGTGAAGACAAAAATACAGTGTGTTATTTATCAGCACAATAAGTTCATCATTATGTATAAAATCATATCTGTTTTGTCAGTTCATTGTTCGTTTAAAAATATTCACTTACAGTGTACAACACACACTACTCATTTATAGTACGTATCGAACAAAAAGTAACATCAATTGGTCTCCCCAAAATTACGGTGGCGGGAGAGGCAATCATAATTATGAGGGGCAAAGTTGTGCGAAAATCGCATAAGCCCATGTGCCGTATCAAATTAAAGGCAGTTTTAACAGCTGTCTGAAAATTATGTTCATTTTTGAACATTTTAAAATTTATGAACGTCAGGCCTCAAAAATTGTGTGAAAACTTTGATAAAATCACAAAAATTCACGAGGAATTCTAAATTAAAGAGAATTTTGACTAACATCTGACTGTAGTGTTACGTTTTGTAAATTTCAAAGGTTCTGGAACCCCATGCCCTAAAAAGAGATCAAATATTAAAAACTAAAATTGTGTCAAGAAAAAAGGTATTGTAACCTAAATCCGGAATGTTTAGCGTTTATTGTATGATTGTCAGCTCTACAATTACAATTACAATACAATTAGTTGTATTACTAAACAATCAGTAATCAAGATTTTGGTAATGTTTCCTGCAATTGCAAAATTATTCAATATCGAAGTTTATGTAATAATATATATACTCAAAACAGTGATCAGGTTCTGCAGCCCAGGGAACATACTGGGTATAGTAAATGTACCAGTGGCATGGCGTGGGTACATAACACCTGTTCCCGGTTGTGATATACCTAAAACTTAACCTAAAAATTAATTCGAATTTTTTCTAGTACCAAGTGTTCTTTTTACAGCCAAAATATTATTTGTTTTTAGCTAAAATATCTTTTTAGAGTATTTTTTATCCTTTATATAATAATGAAACTTTCTCTTGTGAAACTTATTTGTCTTTTTCCGTAGAACGCGTTTCGGCGTCGTGTTCGCCTTCTTCAGCTTAGAAACAGACTGCCAGTACTTTGTAACGGTTATTGCTTGGAAGGTATGGTGGGGGTGGTGTGTAGAGGAAGGGGATTGGCGCGGGGATCCAAATTATTGTTTGTTTGTTATATAATTGTGTCGAAAAGTGTATGTGATTTATATTGTAATTGGTCGTTAAGTATGTTGTTTGGTTGTGTTGTGTGGTGTTTGTATATTTCATATTGTTCAGCTGTGTTGAGTTTTCAACCTTTGGGTAAGTAGTGTAAAATTTCAAGATTAGTATCTATGTTGGTGTAGCTATGGTTATGTGTGTATATGTGTGTGGCAAATGCAGATATTTTTTATCTTTCGCTGGCAGAAGAAGAGGGTCCCAGTTCAACGGTATCTGACGTCATTATACTTACAAAGAATAAACCAGAACACAAATAATCGAATTAAAAATAATAAAGACAAATAGAGGAACACATGACTAAACGAACAAAACACAAATAGGTAGGTAGTAACTGCTGCACGTTGGTTCCGAAACGAACATAGCTGCTAACTGAGCGTTTTGCCGGTTTATGCAGCGGCAACATATTGGACGGACGAGTGTCCCCCCCCCCCACCAACCCACGCTAGTTGTACAGTGACAACTAGTACGAGGTCAACGACCGTACGCAGTAAAACATTGCCGATGTCTGAGCCGGCAACACAAGACGGTGCAAGTGCCCAGCAGTTCGAAAGCAACGCTACGCTTTTCTTCAAGTTTCCTACTAATATTGTTCGGATTTCAAATTATTCAATAAGTACACTAGTTATTTTGTGATATAATTAACATTATTTTCTTTCGTTTCCACGGACTGTTGCCGCCGGCCACAGCGTTTACATGGACGCCACGCTACTGAGTTGTACAGATTCTTAAGAAACGATTGCATGTTATATTAATTTAAACTTTACCGGGACGAGGAAGGATTAGTTTTGCATCGTGTTAACGGTGAACTTAACATTATCGTTTTCGCCGCGTTGAGTTTGCTCCACCAACGAAAACGGTGGAGCAACCCGTATAGGTACACGACTCCCATCGTGTATAAGACTCGTTTGTTCGCCTGACAGTAAGAAAAGCGCGAAACAACGTTTACAGAAATAACAGCGGTCGATGGAAAAATCTCTATAAATTTCCGTTGCTAGTTTTCATGCGGTTTGCAGCACGAATAAAAACACAATGGAAAAGCAATAAACGAAAGACCTTGAGCCGCATTCTTAGTCTGAATATTGCGTTCAGTTGTAAACTGTACCTGGAAATAACTGAACTGTACGTAGGCATGGTTCCGTACCACACCGTGCACTTTTAACTGTTCTTTGACGGACTGATTATACTAAAAAGTAATAAAAAACTGTAGTTTGTTGATTTCAAACCAAACGTTCACGAGTTTCGCAAGTAAGCTTACACGAGAGATGCAACTTCCGGGGCGAAGTTAAAGTCACGTGTATTTCGAGTTCACCGATTTCACTGCAGTCTCTTTTCTTCTGTTTTGTTTTGTTTTCCAAGAACCCTCGGCAACATTAAGCAAAACTTGTACAATGCAAAGACAGTGGAGTCTTTTTTCTGGGAAAACATTGTTAGAGAGAAAACCGATCATATGCAGTGCAATCTGTTTCAAAATAACATTTTCATCTTCTTTACATAAAAGCTGAATGAGTTCATTTTGAAATTTGGAGACTAATATACGTCTCCCTGTTCTTCGGACCATGTTGATTATCTCTTAGAACAATGGATCGTATTTACCCAAAAACTCGATAATTGCCAAAACGTTTCTACTATTGGGCTGGCCAGTCTTCTCTTTGTAGCCTCTAAAGGTTAGATTTGAAGCTGCCAATGTCAGAGTAACATTTACAACGCAATCCAGTACTTTAGCCCGGTTGTTAGTTTCCTTTCGTAGCGCGTAATGAATAAAGCCGCGTTTACACCGGAGTTGAAAACACATGTTGTGAACAAATAATGACAACATTTAGAAAAACGGTAGTAATTTGTTTTAAACATCTCGTGTTGTCAACAGATTTTCCGTGTTTAAAACATAAATTTTGTTTTCCAATAGAACTCGATAAAGATCAAAGGAAGTTGTAAACATTTGTTGTAGACTTGAAGTTGCATTGCCTCTACGGTGTTGAAAGCATTGAAAACATTAAAAAACAAATATTTTAAACTACCATCAGATCTCACTTCACCTGACAAAGGAATTGAGACAATGTCATTTCTATTTACATCCTGTTAAAGCTCACTTCCACTATACTTAGGTCTCCTTTAATGACGGCACATCTTCTTGGTGTCCGTTGTTTCGCCAAAATCACACAAGCTGCTGCAGTAAGTATACAACATCCTCGACACTCGACATCTTGAAGTGATACTGGAGCAACACTGAAGTGGGGTCAGGTCAGGTTTGAGTCCATGCGCGTAAATGTTGCAAACAAAAGAAAATTTCGACGAAACCGAAACATCGATCCATGGTAATGTTTTTAGGCTTTTGAAACATATAATGTGCATAATCTAAATGTAATGTTCATATGTAATGTTTGAAACGCGCAAATTTTCTCATCTTCAGTTGTATTTGATGAGAACGGAGTATTCATCAAGAATTCATTTAATTCTTCACGAACCCTGTCTTCGCGTTGTCGTTGACGCAGGCGTTGCACACGTTCAGTGGAAGACATCACGACTAACACTGAACAGTATACACTGATATGCATCTTATTTCACTGTGACTAAATTTATTTATTACTAACATCACCTGGAGCGTTACATTTTTCGATGACGTTACACATTTTGCATCACGCATTTTGTGGAATGACCCCCAGCCTAAAAACATTATCATGTTAAAAAGAAAGTCAAACTAGTTCTTTGGTTGTCAACATATAACTTTACGACACAAAAACTCCAAACATTTGTTCACAACAGTTGGTGTTAACGCGGCTTAACTGTAGCTTATAACGCGACCGGTGGCCTCGGTGCATGCTTAACTAGAATCGGTGTTCTGTTGTGCAGTTAACCAAATAATCTATACTCTCAAAGTACATCATTAGGTACTGGTATAATAACAGTAAAAAATAAATGTTCGTAGCAGTTAAATAATTTAATTAATTGTCACGTGGTGGTGTAGATGTAGATCACTGTGCCGTAGTGTGCGCCTCTCTGTGATGGTCCTCCTGAGGGTTGCTGTACTGGTGGTCCAGAGTCGTCTGGACTGAGAATACTGAGACTGGCCAGATACTGAGAAGGATTTATGGGCCAATCCAACAGGACGGAGTCTGGAGAAAGAGAAATAATAATGTCTTATATGCTAAGTGCAATGACATTACAGTTGTCCGATTTGCCAAAATTAATAGATTAAGATGGGCAGAACACGTTCCGAGAATGGATGACGAACGTGCGGCAAAAAGAGTTATGAAACACAAGCCAGTAGGAAAAAGGAAGACTGGAAGACCGAAGAACAGATGGTTGGACCAGGTCGGCAGTGATGCGAGGAAGCTGAGCTCTGTGAATTGGTGGCGGATGGCAGAGGACAGGATAAATGGAGGCAATTTCTTTTGGAGGCCAAGGCTCGATTTGGGCTGTAGAGCCAAGGGTGATGATGATGGTGACCCAGAGTCGTCGGACCTCTCGATAACAACCGCTAATCGCGACTCGTTTAGCGTTCACTCGGCGACTATATAATTGCAAACAAACAGCGCGGGTTCCTTTTTGGTGTATACAGTGTATCCAATTTGACGTCTTAATGCCTTTCCGACAGGGATAACTGCTGTCACCGCCTGTCTTATCTCGTCCTCTCACAGCGATCCGGCGCGGCGGGTGTCTGCCAATGTTAAAGTCCGCTTTGACAGCTTCAGTAATTCTGTTTTGCACACGTTGAATCCGGGGCCGCTTCTCACAGGTCTCGTTAAGTCTGAAACAGTTTTTCCGGGCGCATCTTCTTAACGATAAATACTGACCTGCTCCTCAATAACATTTATAAACGATCATCATCATCATCACCATCATCTTCGAGGATGAAGACAAAATCATGTTCTGCACCCATGAAAACTGATCAGATCCCCTCCTTCCACATCGTCCACTGCTGTTCCCAAGCGTTGTTGTGTGTACTGTACGATAAGCGTCTAGCGGATCGAGTTTATCGAGGATGTGAACCCGGAGCTGTGTATAACTCTCGAGTTAAAGATGTATATAATTTTTCTAAATTTCATTTGAATGAAACTGAAATAGGAGTGATAAGGAAACGCTAAAATTTTGTGTTATGCTACAAAGAAGCTCCAGTCTTAGACATCACTGTTAAAGACATTAAAGACATAGGGCAGCCAGGAACAATATTAAATAAGACATGACAATTGTGTGCTTACGCTGACGATGTTGTGATAATAGCCAGATCAAGACAACGGCTAGTTGATGTATATAAGGAGCTGATCAAAAATCTGTTGGAATGGGACTCAATGCAAGTATCAGCAAAACTAAATACGTGCTGATTTTTACATCAGAAAGGAGAAGAAATGTATATAATTTACACATAGAGCATAATTCATTTGATGCAGTTAATAAGTTCAGATACCTGGATAACATGATAGATAATGAAGGGCCCATAAATACGACGGTACATGACAGGATACAAATAGGAAATAGGACATATTACGGCAACAGTAGACTATTGAGAAGCAAACTCATTAGTCGCAACATAAAAATAAAAATATATAAGACAATTATCGGACCGGTTGTTACTTACTGAGGCGAGACATGGACGCTGATAATAAAGGAAAAGAAACACTAAGGAGGTTTGAAAAAAATATCCTTAGACGTGTCTGTGGTCCTGTTAAAGAAGATGACGAATGGAGAATCAGAAATAACCAGGAGATAGATGAGCTATTGAGTCAGGAATACATTGTAAGATTCGCAAAGGCTCAACGAATACAATGGCTAGGTTACCTAGGGCCACCGTATGCCAACGAAAATCCGGAGGGCACAAGTCTATAAAATCAGAATGAGAGGCCGACGTAGGATAAGATGGTTGGATGATGTGCTGGAAGATCTAAAACGAAAGGATGTGAGGGGTTACACTGAGATGGGAATAGATAGGAGACATTGGAGGAGATCAGTGTTGCAAGCCAGGGTACACGTTGGGCTGTAGTGCTAAAGAAAAATAATAAGAAGAAGAATTGAATTTATCTCCTTCGTACTTGTGCTGAGCATCTGATTATTGGGTTTTCAGTGTCCAATTTAGTGGCTAGATCCTTAGCGTCAACTATATAGCTTTGAAATTTTAAGTAACTTCTGACAGACATGAAACAAATGCTTGTATTTTCAAGTAAACTGACAGCTTTTGTTACATCCACGTCAATACTTTGCTGACAATATTAATATGGAGTAACATGTCGTACCATATTACTGTGGAACACAGAAATGTGAAGTCAAGTACACGACTTTCCAGACAGACTGCCAGCCTCGTGAGCCACCATTTTATCTGGGTTTTTGTTTTATTGATATCAACAAGCGCATCGTAGATCTCTTCTATTTGATATCTAAGTGGAGTGACAGCGTCTATTCTACTATTCCACTTTGTTTCACTTAAGGTTCTGCACGCTAAATTCAAAATTCCATTGTCGATACTGGCGCACTCATAGCAGCGGAATTACTGTACTTGATAACTATCCGGTATGTAACGTATGAAAGTTTGTAAATGCTGCAAGTCGTACTAATTACTACGACACAAAACATAGTCCCCCGCCGCCTGCACGCGGCTTCGCGCCAGACCAGACCACTCACATACACTCACCATTCTATCAACAGCAGTTGTTACATAATGTGTACGCACACACTTCCTATGCACAGCATGACTGCTGACAGTACAGTCTAACATAATCGTGTTAGTATAGCCAAAATAACAAGTAATTTGTGTGACTTTATTTTAAAATGTATAAACAAAATAATTTATGTCTTCTATATACTATCATCTGTAGGCCTATAATAAATGAATTCCTAACACTTAGTACGAATAAATGAATTCGTAGCACACGCCATAGTACTTACTATATCCATTTACATTTGGAGTTTCAAATCTAAATATTTATTGTCGTTGATAATCTCTAACAATTGCACACACAAATAAAAATTATCCAAATTATCTGTATCCCACATTAGACTGCTACAAATTATACGATAAACGCAAGTACTTATTGTTCTGTTCGTTCAGTAAACAGACCTTATCCACAAAGCAGATTCATTTGTAAAGCGGAATTTTTTGGTCATTAGGCCTATAACTTCTCAGAAGTCGTATGTGATAAATTAGTAAATACATACTGATTAGAGAAATGTGAATTCGCTGATGTCTTACTGATTGATTCTATATTGGTGATAATAAATCAACTGTTGGCATAGACGAATCCATTTGTTTCACGGTGTAAATCATGTCGGGAGACTGTTTCCTCAACTATAGGTTTTTTAGAGGCGATCAATCCAAAACACTGTTGTATTGCCGATTGAACGGGGGATACAAACAGTGAAAAACTGTAACCTAGTCCGAAGATTATGTCGGATTGTTGGGAAGTTTATGGTGCTATACATTTTGTGCATGAAACGTCAATCATTCTGAGAATTTAGAATTTCTAACGTCCTGTGTTGAGTATTCACACCAATACGACAAAGTTTATAATCAAAAACTAAAGTGAGAAACGAGAATTTGATGCTGGGAGGCGCTCAACTCATATTCTATTTGTGCGAATTTGGCTATTCCAACAATAACAGTCAGTAAACATGGCATATACATTATCACTAAATAAATCAATGTGGTCAACAGTAAAAAGCATCCGCTTTACAAATGCGATCGCTTTCTGTATAAGGCCCCAATACATTTCATCAGCAAAAATTTAAAATATTTGTAGTGAAAGGAAGAAACATAAATTTAACACCAGTTTGCTACATTCAAAATATTTTATTTGTAAAGTGTGGTTTAGCAGTGTTTACTGAATGGTAAACAAGGTTATTTAATCTTGATATAAATAAATCCCATAAAAAATAATTATGTGTATCATAAATAATTCTCATAGTTTAATAAAGAAAAGTGCATAAATTAATATTTACGTTAACAAACACTATCTTCCCTTTTTCCTCTTTGCAGTTTCTCTTGCTTGTCTTGCCTTCTTTGCCATTGCAGTAAACATACGCTGAGCTTTTCGAAGTCAGATAAAATCAAATGTTTTCATGATTTCACAGTTCTTCCCTACTGACATTTCCAGCTTCTTAAATACTTGACTTCTTGCTATATTCCCTTTGTTAAATGTGTTAACAGCATCATAAACTCCTAAGTGAAGAGTGTTTATGCCTACAGACACTGTTTTTGGCAGGCAAGACCAAATTATTTGATTTACGGATTCATTGGGATTCTGGGATTTTTATTTTCTCCATTACAACTAAAGGAAAGTGAAAATGCTTAGAATGGTCGTACTCTGTGTTTGAGGCTACAGATTTTGAAATTTACACCAACTGTCACTTCGTTTTGGACAAAGTCCATGATTTGGATTGGCATTACTTGAAAACAATGGAAGTATTCTGCCCACACTGCTGTCTTCATTTCTTTCAAACTATTTGTGTTTCTACGTATTGCTAACCCACAGTACCTTTGTATAGATAGGCTAAAATAGCTGCATCGGTTAGTCTGTTTCGACCGCCCAGTGTTTTTCCAACGCTTAGTTTCTTTTTACCCTCTTTCAGTTACATTGTCCATAGGCGAGTGCCCGTTCGTTTTTGCACATTCAAGTTTTGACACATTGCAATCTTCACCATATGGCTGGCTTTCAACAATACTTACAAAACCTTTAGAGTCCCCATCACCGAGGTATTCAATGTATCGAACACTGTAAGTAGGCAGGGACCGTTCAAAGATTTGACAAGCCCCAGATAGTTCCATGCCACCACTTACTCCTTGATAATTTGCAGAACATTTAATATGAGTGAACTTGAACTTGCCTTTACAACGACAGTGCTTGGACAGTACAGCTACATCTATTACTTTACCACTATCAACACTTGTGGCTGTGATGTGTGGCCACGCTTTTGCCACGTTCCATCTATGGCGACACTTAAGTCTCTGTTACCTTCATTTAATGTTACTGCTACTTCACAATACTGAAAATCTGAGTATACTCTTTCGAGATGAACTAAACAATATTTCTGCTAAACAACAATAGCCTACATATGTATGACATCTTCTGGTTTCACAGGTGTGCCAACAATTGAAAGTAAAATTACAAAACAAAAGGCTATGTGTATAATAATACAAAATAATATAATATTATACAAACTGATTACCGTAGAAACGAAAATAGTGTAAATATATTTGTTTTTAATTAATTAAATATTTCTAGTTATCCGATTTCAATGATTTTGTTACCAAAGTAATCAGGAAATATCACAGAATAATAAAATTAAAAAACCCAATTTTCAGTTTTTTTAATTTTTGACCTACCGAACCCCTTTTAACAAAATTGTAATTACATGTTATATCAAAGAGTTATTATTTCAGAAACTTCAACTTTGATGAACAAATTTTAACATCCCCTTTCTCTATTAGTTTCATTTTGTTTAACTTTTTAGTTAAAGAATAAAATCAACATTATAAAAATTTACACAAATTTGTAGTACAGAAACAACACCGGCTGGCTGTCAGCCAGTGGTCAACTAATTTGTAGAAGGGCCCACTGTGCCGGTGTGAAGCCGGCTATCGAAGATTTTAGTTAAATTTTTTTCATTGTACTATATTGCGAACGAGAGTATGCTAGGCGACCTTTGTACTACGAGATAAAGGGATATAGGGATGTGCGGTTGCGCGCGCAGCTTATGGTTGGGGTCGTCTTGCCTTGTCGGGTACTGCGGCAGTCTACGCTTCGCCTGGCTCAGAGAATTAACTCTCTCTCTCTCTCTCTCTCTCTCTCTCTCTCTCTCTCTCTCTCTCTCTCTCTCTCTCTCTCTCTCCGTACATTTACGACGCAGTTTGTATCCGTCTTCATGACTGGCTAAAGCGTAAATCGACTCCCGGGTTCTTGAACTAAGCCGGATTCCTGGCTTGCTGATGGCCGTACACCTGCCTAAGCTGTGAACCATGAACAAGATCTTGTACGAAGAGGGAGCTGGAGACTGATTCTCAATGTAATACTTGACAGCTGTGATAAGGTGATATGCACTCTATTATTTTCTTATCAAATATCATTGCATCCATGGGCCCACGTGTGCCGGCACTCTGCTAGATTGGGGAACCGCTGTTCATGACTCAGAACTTTACTAGTTAAATTCAAGTACACCTTTCTTTTTTATAATTGAATTACATAACGCTAAGTGCACTGCCTGTAAGTGGGTGATGCACTGCGGGAGCGTGCCAGAGATATTTTCACACTTGAACATTGTACAGTTTGTTCATCTTGTCATGTTAGTTTTGCAGAATGTATTGAACAGGTTAGTATCTCTGTTCCGGCTGGAACAGAGATGAATATATTTTAACTTCACTAGGGGTTTTACATTTAAGGGCTGGGGGTTTTCCTGGGTTTTTTTTGGACGTTTTCTGAGGTTTAAAAAAAAGGGACTTAGTTTTTTTTTTACTCATGCAGGTGCAACCTCAGACAGGTTGGAGGCCTGTCAAATTTTGTCAATTGCATGCTGGCGCGCTGCCACAGATGCTAGAGCACCACCACCTTATTGTATTTTTTGATTTTTATTATTTGTGTATAGCCATTCGGGGTTAATAGAAATAATTTGCTATTTTTCTGGAAATATAGTAGTTGATTTTGCTCCTTGCACAAGGGCTATACTGATTGTTTTTCTTAACTGGCAAAACACATATTGATTGACTTTTACTGGTAGTATCTGCTGTTTAATTTTCTTTAACTATAAAACATGTACTCATTGTTTTGGGTAAAACATATATTGTCAAAATTTTCTGAAATTGTAAAGCCTCGAATGATTAATTTCTGATTGTTAAAGTACATAAGGATTTGGATTCCTTCGGAATTGTGAAGTAAAATAACCATTTAGAATTCTATAATCACTGTTTGAAAGCAGGTGATGTAGTTCTGTTAATTTTTATTTAATACTGTGAAAGGAACTTAAGGTTCATACACTCATGAGGGGTCATTGATCAGTGGAATGCTAGACAAATGGGCGGTCCGGTTTTATTCATGCGTTATGAATTATTATCATCCTCCTGGGGTTTGGCGTTTATGTAATTCTGCAAAACGGGTTGTTGATGGGCAAATATTTTATCGCTGCTGGGTATAGGATTGTAGTCACACGGCCTGCCAGGCGGGTGCATTCCTGGGGCATTTGTGTTCGAATTGATGTAATTGTGAGTTTGTGTGCCTTATGTTCTGTATGTATTATGTTTGTCTGTGTCTAGCTAGCCACAAGAAAGGGGGGGGGAGAATTTTCTATTTATATATATATATATATATATCTGTTTACTGCATTTATACATATTGGTTATGCTATTATATATATATATATATATATATATCTGTTTACTGCATTTATACATACGGGTTATGATATTATATTTACATACATATGTTAAATGAATTTACACACTTTTGTTATGCTATATACTTGTTGTTTCTTTAATATTGTTGAAGCAGGGCTTAAATTATGCATGTATGAATTCTAGGAAAACAATAAATTTGTTATTGTTATATTACGGCTGAGTTTCATTGCAAGTCCCGTCATACTGGACCCGGCACAATTTTGCTTCTCTAGGCTCCAGCCTAGTCCTAATTGACTTGTGGCTTCTCTTTCAAAAAAAAAAAAATATTAAAATAAAATAAGTTGTTTTCATACTCATAAAAAAGACATAAAAAGAAAGAGGGGTTACAAATGGTACCGCAGAGCGTGGTTTATGAAGTCTGCTACCACAAATGGTAGTGGAGAGTGTGGTTCATTCTAGGCTTGAACCCTTGGTTCCTGGTGTGTGACGGGGCTTGCAGACTCGGAAATATTAATGCGATTGTTGTGACATAGTTGATATAGGCCCGTGTAGGCTAGTTATAAGTTGTTTAATTTGTGAGTCGGGTCGCACCACTGAGGCGGTTAATGGTGTTTAAAAAAAAAAAAAATTTTTTTGATGGTTGTACTGCCGGGGAGTCTCAAGCGTGGCCTGGAAGATGGAAAGTGGATTCGGGGTCGGAGTTTAGCGTGTTATATTGTTGGGATGCGGTATGGCCCGATCGGAAATCGGTACCGGAACCGACTTGTGTCCGGTTGATGTCGAAGTATTTTTCATTCCCGAATTAGGACTTTCAGTTGATTGTTAGTTGGTTGTTGTGATTTATGTGTTGGTACGGCGTGTGTGTCGAGTTGCTGTTTGATGTTATGTGTGTTTAGTATTGTTGCTTGTCTCTTGTCTCCTTCTGTCGTCGATGTAAATGGTTCAGAATAGGCCAGGTTTCCGCAGCGCTAGAGAACCCGGGGGTCTACTCAAAGGAAGGACAGTACTTGAGTTTTTCCGATTCTTGTTAATATGTTTTGTAGGTTATGTTTGTGTTAGGTGTTTAGTGGGGATTTGTTTTATGATTGTTTGTTTTGAATTGTGCAATTCTGGCGGCGGCATGCTATCAATTGTCCCACCCTCTTACAGGCGTTCTCCAGAAATTTCCGGTGGTGAATGGATTTGATGAGGACCAGCTGTTGGTTTTCTTGGACCTGGTCCTGCAGGTGGCAGATTTCCCGGGGGTGTCCGATGGGGAGGTCTTGTCTCTTATATACCCGTATTGCCGGAGTACGTTGGCTGATCTGGTCACCAAGGCTCTGCGTCGGGGTGACAGTGTTGATGCTTTCCATGGGGAGGTGTTGAACTTCTTCCTACCCATTCGACGACGCGCCAAGCTTGAGTTGGAAAGATTCTATCGCCCACAGGCCTACGGAGAGGCGTTAGGAGACTTCGTGAGCGATATACGGAAAGCTTCCCGGGTGTTAAGATTGGGGTTGCCCGAGACAGAAGTGATACAAGCGATTCTGGAAGGACTGACTCCCCAGGAGAGATCTCGTTTGGCATTCGCGGACCGTCCACGTTGTTTTGCGGACCTTGAGCGACTGTGTGTGCTTTCAGGAACGGTCAAGGAGGTTGACGAGTCCCGGGGAAAAGAGGCTACCGATGTCCAATACTCCAGCGGTTCATCAGGAAGAGCCAAAAGGGACAAACATGGTGGTTGGAGGAGAACCCAAGAGACGCTTAGAAAGCCAGAATATTCCGGAAGTGATGGAGGCTACAAGGGGGTGGCAAGTGTGAAGGCGGTAACAACAGCTACAGCACAGAAAACAAAGAAACATGAAATTAACAGGGGAAAAAGAAATTATGTTAGGGAACAACCATCGGCAAGTAGGGAGCCGGTAGTTAGGCGTCCTTCTTATTTGGAGAAAAAGGAAGCTTTGGAGGTTCCGGAGGAAGTACAAGTGCCTAAGAGAGTAGTGGATGAAGAAGGTGAAGCAGAAGAAGAAAAGCGGAATAACTTCTGTGGATCAATACAAGTGGACAAGGACACGTCAGTTAAGACGGAGTTGCAGGACTCGAAGAGGACGTCATGGTTGAATCCAGAGGCCGCATAATTTGTTCCGGTATTTACATCTCGGTTCGTGGCGGATCCAGATCCGGTAATATCGTCATCGCCTACGCCGGCGTATGAGAAGTCACTTGAAGGTGTAGCTTTACCATCGCCAGTAGAAATTAATTTAGTCATTGCACATGAACCTGGACAGCTGGATTCCAGGGTGGAAAATGTTGATGATGTTGTTGCTGACAATGGTCAAGGAGTGGAATCGACAGAAGAGTCAGAAGAGCGGTCTGCAGATGCTGCGCAGGTGAGTATAGTTGTAGGTGTTAGGGAGACTGTAGAGTCTGAAGTTGCAGATGGACACAGGGATGTCCGGGCTGCGAGTGTTTCTGAGGTTGTGGATGGACAAGGGGATGTTCATGCCGCAAGTGTAGTAGAAGTAGATGAGGTAGAAGTTGAGGAGAAATTTGGTGGCAGCGTTGTAGAGTTTGTGAGTGAGAATGATGTAGTGTGTGAAGATGTGCAGACGCCTTCTGTAAGTAGTGTTGAAGATTCCAAGGAGCGGAAAGAAGTTTCAGGTGGACCAGGTGAGCAACCAGAGGATGAAGATGTGCAGTGTTCAGATGGTGGTAGTGGCGATGATGTTGATGATAAATGTGTTGGGGAAAATGAGATTGGAGAAGAGGTGAGTGAAGAAGTTTGTGAAGCGCCTGGCGATGAGTGTCATGAAGAAATTGGTGAGGAGCTGAGGGAAGATGCGGTTGAAGATGGATCAGAGGAGCAACGGGAAGATGCTGAGGAGGTGGAGTGTCAGGAAGTTGATTTGGATTATGTGGACGAGGAAGGGGAAGTTGTAGAAAAGGAAGAAATTGTAGCAGAGGAGTTAGACGATGAGCATAGTCCAAAGCGGAGTGAAAGTAGTGAGGTAAGTTGCCTTGATTCTGATCCCGAAGAAACCAGTCAGTACAGCTCAACACGAGATAATTTCTTAGAGAGTGGTGTCCGAAAGGAGCGAATACCTAAAGTGCGGCATAGAAAGGTGAGAAGAAGAGGTTAACGGGTAGCGGGTAGATGTTCCCCACACTCCCAGTGGTGTTCATCTATTTCAGGGTTGCGCCCCTGCCCACGCGAGCCTTGGTTTCCTCCATTCATCCTTATTTTCGGAGGGAACCAGGTCCTTACCCTTAGTCCTAGCTATTGACCCTTTAATCATCCTTGCCCCGTTTCATCTTCCCGATTTTCCTACCCCTGCCCTTAGTAAAAAAAAAAAAAAAAAAACCTATTGATAAGGAAGTGGAGAGAGACTTTGCCGGAAGTGAGAGTGAGTAGATTGTGGTCCTCGAGATGGTCGTGGTCTTTGAGATCGTCAGTTTCCCCTGTTTAAAGGTTAGGTGGAGTGATGGTGTGCTGTTGTTGGTTGTTAATAGTTGTCGATGTCGATGTTGTTCATTATAGGGTCCGAGCCATGCCGCATTCTCCGGTTTTCCTGGTGTTATTTTTGTTGAGAGAGAAAGTTGTGTAGTAGGTGCTGTAGAAAAGTAAACCCCCTCTAGTTATGGTGTATTTGAATGAGTAAATGATGGGATTAATGTTCGTGTGCCCTTGGTGCGGTCCTCTCTGTCTGGCCAAGCGGGGCCGTCCGCCCTTGTGTAGGGAAGTGGGCCAGCCATATGGCAAGGTTTGAGATGTCTTGTGGGTGCATGTGGCTGGTCGGTCCGAGAGAGGGACGAGAGGTAGTACGGTCGCTCACATATCAAGGTGTGAGATACCTTGTGGGGTCTTAGGACAAGTATGTGAGTGGGACCGGTGGGAGTAGGTGATGGTCACCGGAGAGGGTGACGTGTTGGGGCGGTCCCGTGGGGTTGGCGTAGCGGAGAGGGTCGCATGGGGATGGTGGTTCTCCTGAGAGCAAGTGCCGCCGGGCCAACTTACCCACGATGTCCACCAGAGTATTTTAAGAAAGGGGGTACACTGCAGGGTACTTTCCCGAGTTTCAGAGTGGGGCAACCGGGTTGCCCTTTCGGGGTGGGGGTGTGCCGGTGTGAAGCCGGCTATCGAAGATTTTAGTTAAAGTTTTTTCATTGTACTATATTGCGAACGAGAGTATGCTAGGCGACCTTTGTACTACGAGATAAAGGGATATAGGGATGTGCGGTTGCGCGCGCAGCTTATGGTTGGGGTCGTCTTGCCTTGTCGGGTACTGCGGCAGTCTACGCTTCGCCTGGCTCAGAGAATTAACTCTCTCTCTCTCTCTCTCTCTCTCTCTCTCTCTCTCTCTCTCTCTCTCTCTCTCTCTCCGTACATTTACGACGCAGTTTGTATCCGTCTTCATGACTGGCTAAAGCGTAAATCGACTCCCGGGTTCTTGAACTAAGCCGGATTCCTGGCTTGCTGATGGCCGTACACCTGCCTAAGCTGTGAACCATGAACAAGATCTTGTACGAAGAGGGAGCTGGAGACTGATTCTCAATGTAATACTTGACAGCTGTGATAAGGTGATATGCACTCTATTATTTTCTTATCAAATATCATTGCATCCATGGGCCCACGTGTGCCGGCACTCTGCTAGATTGGGGAACCGCTGTTCATGACTCAGAACTTTACTAGTTAAATTCAAGTACACCTTTCTTTTTTATAATTGAATTACATAACGCTAAGTGCACTGCCTGTAAGTGGGTGATGCACTGCGGGAGCGTGCCAGAGATATTTTCACACTTGAACATTGTACAGTTTGTTCATCTTGTCATGTTAGTTTTGCAGAATGTATTGAACAGGTTAGTATCTCTGTTCCGGCTGGAACAGAGATGAATATATTTTAACTTCACTAGGGGTTTTACATTTAAGGGCTGGGGGTTTTCCTGGGTTTTTTTGGACGTTTTCTGAGGTTTAAAAAAAAGGGACTTAGTTTTTTTTTGACTCATGCAGGTGCAACCTCAGACAGGTTGGAAGCCTGTCAAATTTTGTCAATTGCATGCTGGCGCGCTGCCACAGATGCTAGAGCACCACCACCTTATTGTATTTTTTGATTTTTATTATTTGTGTATAGCCATTCGGGGTTAATAGAAATAATTTGCTATTTTTCTGGAAATATAGTAGTTGATTTTGCTCCTTGCACAAGGGCTATACTGATTGTTTTTCTTAACTGGCAAAACACATATTGATTGACTTTTACTGGTAGTATCTGCTGTTTAATTTTCTTTAACTATAAAACATGTACTCATTGTTTTGGGTAAAACATATATTGTCAAAATTTTCTGAAATTGTAAAGCCTCGAATGATTAATTTCTGATTGTTAAAGTACATAAGGATTTGGATTCCTTCGGAATTGTGAAGTAAAATAACCATTTAGAATTCTATAATCACTGTTTGAAAGCAGGTGATGTAGTTCTGTTAATTTTTATTTAATACTGTGAAAGGAACTTAAGGTTCATACACTCATGAGGGGTCATTGATCAGTGGAATGCTAGACAAATGGGCGGTCCGGTTTTATTCATGCGTTATGAATTATTATCATCCTCCTGGGGTTTGGCGTTTATGTAATTCTGCAAAACGGGTTGTTGATGGGCAAATATTTTATCGCTGCTGGGTATAGGATTGTAGTCACACGGCCTGCCAGGCGGGTGCATTCCTGGGGCATTTGTGTTCGAATTGATGTAATTGTGAGTTTGTGTGCCTTATGTTCTGTATGTATTATGTTTGTCTGTGTCTAGCTAGCCACAAGAAAGGGGGGGGAGAATTTTCTATTTATATATATATATATATATATCTGTTTACTGCATTTATACATATTGGTTATGCTATTATATATATATATATATATATCTGTTTACTGCATTTATACATACGGGTTATGATATTATATTTACATACATATGTTAACTGAATTTACACACTTTTGTTATGCTATATACTTGTTGTTTCTTTAATATTGTTGAAGCAGGGCTTAAATTATGCATGTATGAATTCTAGGAAAACAATAAATTTGTTATTGTTATATTACGGCTGAGTTTCATTGCAAGTCCCGTCATACTGGACCCGGCACAATTTTGCTTCTCTAGGCTCCAGCCTAGTCCTAATTGACTTGTGGCTTCTCTTTCAAAAAAAAAAAATATTAAAATAAAATAAGTTGTTTTCATACTCATAAAAAAGACATAAAAAGAAAGAGGGGTTACACCACGAAACTTTTGAGTGAAATATCCTCAGTTGCTGCAAGCGTTCAAGCATCATGCTTCATGACATACGACCATTTCGAAGTGATTTTGATACAGAAAAAAAAACATTCTCCTCTTTCGCAGAAACAGTAATTTTTACGATCTGCGTTAAATAATTTGAAAATCACAGCATACCCTCCACACGCGCGCGCGCACACACACACACACACACACACACATTGGGACTAGATAACTAATTCGTTCGCAAATCTGAAGACGGAATAAAAGTGCATATAAAAAGTTAAACAAAACCTAAAAAGCGGACACTGACAAGGCTACAACGTACTTGAGACTTGACTTAGCTGGTTTTCAAAGGTTATTGTTGTTTTCTGTCATTTTTATCAACATAAGTCAAAAGAATGAAAACATTGTAAATGTTTTTAATCAGTGTAACTTTATAATAAATTACTGACGTTCGATCTAAATATACCAGTCGGCAGAATTTGAGGAGTATAATATTGCTCGTATGTGGTACCGTGACCACTTATTCGTTTTATTTCGTTTATAAAATACACAATGTCGATGATACGGCGGCCCGAAATTATCTCTGAACAAGAAATGGTTGGAATATTTTTCGTCGGAGTTGTCACTAGAGGCTGATTACAATTCTGTAAATATTAAATTCTGTAATATTATGGTCTACATTACAGTTAATAACAACGGCATCTGTTATACTACAATTTTCAGTTTCAATTTTTTTTTCTTATGAAGTTTACACCTTCAGAAACTAAATTATATTGTTTTAATATTCTCCACTCTGTTAGTCTTTCACCACCACGATTTTACCGTTTACGAGTATTCTTTTTATTGCCCATAGTAATAATTAAATAACAATTAAGATAAAGAAAAACAGTGAATCGTAACGTCACACAGTCAAAACAGACCACAGTTGTACAATACAGACATCAGCGTAAAGCGATAACAGCAAGAACGCGCAGGAAAACGTAATTTACCGCCACTCACAGTAACCTTGAGATACCCCTCCAGTCACCTTTTACACTACTGTATATCTATCCGCCACATAAAAGTTGCCTTCTTGACCGCCAGGCGGCAGAGTTATCACTTGTTAAAATTTGACAGACCGTTGTGAACACAGTTTCATTTAAAACCAAATAATATTGTCATCGGAGACATAAACATTATCGTATTATATATCTTTCTAAAGGCAATGAAATTATGAAGCGAGTCCGCTACTCCAGAATCACATATTTTGTTTATTACTTTCACTAATCGAGGTCGAATATTGTCAAATATAATTTATTTTTTATAAACACTAATTACAATTTTAGAACTTTTGTTACAGCTGATCCAGTCCAGATTTTTGAGATCTTTAAAATTACACCTCGTTTGTAATTTTTCGTTTACGATTAAGGGAGAAATGTTGTGAATAAAGCATTGTTCTTATGCATTTTGAAATTCAATATGGCGGTGCGCATGCGACCCTTAAAGGTTTCAGCGTAAGGTTAGAAAGGTGATTTTTTAGTACAGCCCAACGGCGAATTGACGCAGAGAAGAAGTTATAAATTTTTTCCACCAAACTTAACATCTCGGAATCTGCCGCCCTTTAAAATTTGCTGCCCTGGGCGGTGGCACGATTCGCCCCTGCCTGGAGCCGGGCCTGTCTATACTACCTTCCCAAATTACCAGTATGTCGAGGTCAACGTACCTAGTCCACAGTTTTGTATTTACTTGTAGGCTACCTAGTAGAGGTAGGTATTTATAGTTTATTTTGCAATAGACCTGTAAACTTTTATTATCTCTTGAATTATTCATGTGTACGTTGTTTTGTTGTTTACTAAGGGAAAAGGAGAAGTTAACAACGCTTTGTATTCATAAATGCAGACGCGTCCGTCTAGATGGTGCGGGTGATGATGAGTAGCCTATACTGTCGTCTCGTTGTTCTTGCTGTGTACGTCAACGGTTTAAACCACCACCTTTTGTTTTGCTTTTTAGTTTAGTTATTGTTGTTTCCGTTCAGCGAAAGGTGCGCGTTCTAAAAATACAGTCCGTGTTTTCACAACAGTGTCGTCTCGATGTAGGTCAAGCTTCTTAAATGCGCAGCTCAGCGTTTGTGTTCGCTCAAATTTGCCCCGCACACAAGGTCAATACGTTTGGTTGTCAACCAACACCAGTCTTCGCCTTTTACCACATGTCAATCTCGTATATCGTGCACATACGGAACAGTAGCGTAACTCTTTCTGGGCTCCCGCCCCGAATGAATACTTTGCGGGTCCACCCTCTGCTACCTTTACTTATTTAAAGCCATTGTTCGCTCTTGAATTCTAACCCCTCCTTATAACTGTGGCAGCTACTAAAATCATATAATATTTTAGCGAGAATCCCATCGAACAGCCTAGAACATTCTCCACTCCCATCCTCCCGCCTCAGTCAAGGCCGCCCACAAGTGGGTTCTACTGTGTTCAAGAACACTTCAGGTACGCATTAAGCCGCCGTGCAGTTAAGGAGGGAAAGCTATACTGGACCTCTGCGCGACCTACAAAAGCAAGAGCTTCCGGCGTTGTCAAGTCAGTTACGTGAGCGATTTTCTTAATGACGATCGAGTGTTTGTCGAAGTATTGTGGAATTGTGTTATAAATTGTGTGGAACTCTATTATTTGACATTATTATTGCGTGTGGACAAATCTAACTGGAATTGTTGTACGAGTTGATAACGAATTATTAATTGTGATAATTAAAGCCGGTTATTAGTGGTTTCATTGGTGTCTTGTATTTTGTTTTCCACCGTACCATAGTGAGACCGTCGTAACAATATAGGCCTATAGTTATACATTATGTGTAAGGCGAGGCGTTTCATGTGATCTGGTGCTACCTGTTGACCACTATGCGTCTCCTTCTCTTGTATTGTCGAGCACTGTTGCAGATACATAGTCAAACGGTGTTCCTGCGATGTGAGTGCGTGCGTGTGTTCTGTAACAGGCGAAGCAGGTACATACGATTAGTATATTATTGCGGCTATAGAACGGCTTTTAGTGGTCATAAAATTGTTGGAAACGATATATATACTGACGGTTCCTATACGGACCCATATAAAACAGTTTATTGTCGATTAAGATGTACAAAGTGGGTAAAACAGTTTCTGTCACACAGCAGTCCCGCTGAGAGACACCGCGCCGTTCCTTCCAATTGGATTACCGCAACACACATAACGTATTGATTTCTGTGAATCAGCGTCTCTACGGACTGTTACCTTACTGTACAAAGTGGGTAAAACAGTTTCTGTCACACAGCAGTCCCGCTGAGAGACACCGCGCGCCGTTCCTTCCAATTGGATTACCGCAACACACATAACGTATTTATTTCTGTGAATCAGCGTCTCTACGGACTGTTACCTTACTGTACAAAGTGGGTAAAACAGTTTCTGTCACACAGCAGTCCCGCTGAGAGACACCGCGAGTCGTTCCTTCCAATTGGATTACCGCAACACACATAGCGTATTGATTTCTGTGAATCAGCGTCTCTACGGACTGTTACCTTACTGTACAAAGTGGGTAAAACAGTTTCTGTCACACAGCAGTCCCGCTGAGAGACACCGCGCGCCGTTCCTTCCAATTGGATTACCGCAACACACATAACGTATTGATTTCTGTGAATCAGCGTCTCTACGGACTGTTACCTTACTGTACAAAGTGGGTAAAACAGTTTCTGTCACACAGCAGTCCCGCTGAGAGACACCGCGCTCCGTTCCTTCCAATTGGATTACCGCAACACACATAACGTATTGATTTCTGTGAATCAGCGTCTCTACGGACTGTTACCTTACTGTACAAAGGAAACCAGCCATCTTCAGTAGGTCCTCTACTTTCGGGCATTCGTCTTTTTCAAATTTTACTCTTTTCTACTTTCAAAATTGATACCCATTATTTAAGGGCACTCGTAATCGGCTATGCTTACCATGTTAAAAATTCATCAACTTTGAGACCCATTATCTTACAACCTGTAAAAGATATAAGTCTGAAATTTTAGCACGCTGGTAAGCAGCTTATATACTACAAGATCTACTACAAAGGATAGGTACCTCAAATTTTTAATTTTTTGTAATTTTTCATGTTTTGCTCTAAAGATTTGCGTACAAAAAGCATACTTATAATTTTTGTAAATTTTTATTTTTTGATGAAACTGTATAGTTGTAGTAGTGTAGTTATAAGTTATCTCCATTAATCCAATAAACACAAAAACAGCTTGATAGGTCACTTGTTTTTGAAATAATGGGTCATTTATCTAAGAAAATAGATTTCCAGAAAAACGCAATTAAAATTTTTAAAACAGATTTTAATTGTTTTCCCTGATTTAAAATAGTCCAGCTCCACACTCGGGGTCTTCATTTATGTCCACTTGGTCCTCTAGTTTTCTCTTCACTTTTCTAATCGACTGTCTAACCTTTTCCGTCAGTTCATGTACTGCTGTCTCTGCCTCAAAGGATTCCTTGCAAGTAAATTTTTTTCATTACCGTAACTTTATTTGATGTCTAATTTTTGTGAGACTTGACACTTACTTATATTACCTTCACTGAAGGTCAACACAGCATCAAGTACACCCAAAACCAAAGTATCCAGTCCAACAAACATATTTTTTGGCACTTTATTCCAAACCAAATGGTTCAGCGTCTCGTTTGCACTTATATTACCTTCACTGAAGGTCAACACAGCATCAGGTACACCCAAAACCGAAGAATCCAGTCCAACAGATATTTTTTTGGCAAACTATTTCAAATCAAATGGTTCAGCGTCTCGTTTGCATTCTGTGTACTATCATGAAGACATTTTTTTAACAAATTAGGATGACTCAGATCATCAAATATTGGCTTTATTACAGACATCAGCAGTGAATGTTTAGCAAAATTCCCTTTGCTATGGTAAAAACTGCAAGTCTCTACGATTTGTTAGAAGGGAGTTATAGATTTGTAAAAAACGGTTACTTTATCAGCAGTTTTGAGAGAACTTTTCCTATGATCTCATTTTTTTCAATCATAAAAAGTTGTTATTAGGCGTATTCACATAAATTTTGTATCAAATTACTCAGAACATATTGAAGATTTTTTAATGACAAAAACCAAATAACGATTTGGTCGATTTACTGGTTACGAGTGCCCTTAAGTTCCATACTATCGGATGCATGTTTTCAGTGGTATCCAAGTCACTTGTATGAATAGACAAACTAATCTTTTACAGTCCGCCTTGTGACTTTTTTTCAATAGCATCTGCACTGTATACGCGTTAATGGGTGCGCACTTTTTCAAGTTTGGTCGACTAAGTTGAGTCTTAGAAAGATGAAGAAAGAGAGGGAAGTTATTAACACAGTGTTGGATAAGAAAGCTTCAGCATCTGGGACATCTCATGAGAAATGAACAGAGATTTTACTTATTGCAGTCCTTACTACAGGGAAAAGTACTTGGAAAGAGAGGAGTTGGGCGACCGAGAATCTCATGGCTGAGAAATTTAAGGACCTGGTTTGGCATGAATACAATTGACTTATTTCGTACAGCAGTACAGGAAGTTAAAATCTGTATGATAACCAACATCCGAAACGAATAGGATCTATCAGAAGAAGAAGAATATTACTCTATTAATATAAAGAATTCAAAGTGTTAAAGTGATTAATTTTCTGCTGTAGGCTGTTCCACAAACACTGCTTATAAACTTTACTAACGCACGAAAATGATTAATTTAGACCGTTACTATATTATGTGTACGTTGTAGTAAGAGTGGTCATATGATGTAAATTTAAGCGACAAGAATATCCGATTTCATGACAGTACGCTTACAGTAAATACAGCCTACTATACAGTACTCGAGTTTCGTACGGTTAAGTCGTCTGTTTGAACTGCTTTTATCGTAATATTTTTCTTTGCTTCACGTTTCGATTCGTCAAGGAGCTCGAGATCGGCTTGTCTTAGCCGAGGCCACAAGCGGCTAAGACAATTCAAGGACAATTCGGGTTCAGAGTTTAGTTTGATGGGATTCTGTGGATGATAGTGGCTCCCTCAAGAGAAAAGGGCCCTACGTAGGAGACTATGGGGGGGTCGTCCAGCAAATAGCAGGGTCGCTTTACGATGTGGCATGGTCAGATCACGTAGGTGTGGGGGGGGATCTGCCGGGCGGAAGAAAATGGCCACAGAAAGTCTGAAGACGAAAGCCGTTGGCAGACGAAAGCCCGTCCTGATGGTATGGTTGCAAACAAACAGGTCGAGTTGGACAACGACTGGACACACAACTGGGGGTTGCGCGGGTCGCGAGTAGTGCAGTGTCCCGAGTCTCAGAAAGGACTCCTGCCACTGGGTCTATTTTAGTTCTTTATATATGTTTTTACCTAATTATGGAGGGGTCTGAAGCGACCTGCGATTGGTGGATTATACCACCGGGACTAGCAAACGAGGTCGCTTCCAGGACTCACCTGGTCGCGGGGTGTATTTACCAAGTTCGGCAATGAGGGAATTGTGGGTCACTCTGTCGGAACGAACATAGAATCTACGCGCCAGGCGTCTCACGGTGTCATCAAGAGAGCGGACACCGAGTCCTCTCCTCAAAAGACGAGAAGAGTACCTCCGGGGGACTTTGCACGCAAGCTTCAGTCCCCGGTCGAGTACGCGCTGGAGCGTTGTTCTATGACCACGAGCCAGGTATCCCCAAACAGGACAGGCATAGGTAATCACGGGCAACACGTACGAGTTGACTATGAGCTTACCTAGCCGGGGGGTCATTGCCGGATTAGATAGCACGGGCCAGAGTCTACTGAGTTGCGCCGAAGCGCGTTGACGGATGTATTGTGTATGGGTTCGCCAGGTGAGTCGGGAATCCACGTGGAGCCCGAGGTATTTGACGCTGTTGGTCCAGGGCACCTCGACGGGGCCTATTTTAAGCGGCCGAGGCCGCTTGCGTTTGCGCGAGAATATTACCGCGGCGCTCTTGGAAGCGTTAACAACGACTGGACAGATGTATTCTTTCGTATTTATACCCCCGCATACC
Organism: Magicicada septendecula; assembly: GCA_034769895.1. Lineage (NCBI taxonomy): Eukaryota > Metazoa > Arthropoda > Insecta > Hemiptera > Cicadidae > Magicicada > Magicicada septendecula. Next base: position 54,143,572 of record CM068375.1, on the reverse strand, counting down.
TGCTAAAAACCACGCCCCCCCACTTCTTCACACTCCTTCATGGAGCGAAAAGTACCAACCCCTGACGGAAATTTCCGCTCTTACTAGACTCGGGATGAACGAAGGCGACAGACAGAGATCTTACTGCGCAGAGAGAAACAGAGCGATTTACTGCGATGTTGCCAGACTGTTTTCGTTAACTGTCACTTTCTTCTACCGCTAGGATCTTCTCGCCCGGCATATTTAGCAACGCTGGAACAAGCTCCGGTTTCTGACTCCGCCCCTCGCTTGAAGAACTGGTACACACTAAATACAACTTCCCGAGGTTGTTTGTACAACACTTGGCGTGTTTTCTCGTAGTCAACCACATCTAGCAATAAACTAACTAATGAAACTCACAACACTAAAACACTAAAGCAAAAACACTAAAAAAAAATCGTCAACAAATATCGCTAACGCGACACGAAGTGCACTCACGTAGCAAAAACGACTATTGGCTCACACGATCACGTGATACCGTGTTGCTGGCGCGCAGCTGACCCTCATCGCCTTCCTTCGCCTTCGTGCTCCAGAGTCCTTTCATCGCATTCGTCAAAATATTAAACCAAATGTGAGCAATGTCTTTGCTTCCTTGGCTCAGATAGTTCTCATTAACCATGATGACAGCCTTGTCCAATCTCAGACTTTATCTACCATGGACACGGCATCCCACTGTATTCTATGTTGTTTTCTGTCTGTTCTGCTGCATTCTTTGTTGTTTACATCCCACTGTAAAGTCGAGTTTCGAAAACGTTTTCGTTTCGGGAACGCATTACGTTCGAAAGCCGAGGACCTCCTTCTGTATTGGCAAGTTGTAACTTACGTTGGCATATAGGCCTATATGGTGTTCCAAACCGGATGACACCTAAGGGATTAAAAGGTCTTTACTCTCGTACGCGCACTCACACACGACCCGGGGGGTTCAGGTACGGTCCACGACCCACTTCAAAACTATAGGCCTACAATTTTTAATTTATCTTATAATCCAAGTTAAACTACAGTTTTTGTGATCTCCGTGAAATTGTGAGAAAAATGAGTCCAAACAACACATAATTGCGGTAAATATGAGTATTTTAGGGATTCTAAAGCAAATGCAGAATTGGAGTACTTAGTAAAGATTTACTTAGTTGTATATGTAAAATATATCAAGACCACGTCGTGTTTAGTGTCATTTTCTTTAAAAGTTTATGGAGATCACAAATATGTTAACCTCGTTTGTTAAAAAATTCATATAATAAAAGTTGCAGTTAAGTAGTGGACGCTCCAGAAGATGATTCATACCCCAGGCGTGCGGGCCTGCTGCGTTTGTGTGCGTGTGTTAGTAAGGGTCTCCTAACCATCAGGTGCCATGCGACTTGGAACGCCGTATAGGTCTATGCGGGTTGGGATAGGCCGGATTTTCTTTTGTATTATAAACAGGAACTTTTTGCATGTACACTATATAGCGTACGTGTTTACATTGAGTCAAAGAGAGACAGAGTTTCACTTGACAGCGCGAATTTACATAAAATGTAAATTAATTTTATTAAATTTGCATATTTTAACTAATTAATATACGATCAGTGTCTGTTTCGATTGACGCGAAATTGATATCAACACTGTACCCGTATGCAGCCAGTCACGTCAAGTGCAACAATTTTCCTTCATAACTTTCTCTCTCTTTTTTAAATATATTTATTAGTTAGTTTTTAATTAAATAAATTTGTTTAAGAAGGTTGGAAAGAAACTGCTGTATAGTGCGCCAACGTACAGCTAAAATAATTAGACACTTTTTCAGCATAGCAAGCAACTCTTTAATTCTTATCTTGTTGGTAGTCTTCTTGAAAGTATCTTATTGTTCAATGTTTTCTTTATTTAATGGTTCTGAGAGGAGCGGACCCAGTGTGCGACCTCCTTGAAGCCCAACCTAGCACGTGTAGGCCTACTAGTGAACACTCACACACGGGCGCGCGCGCGACAGTTACGAGTTGGTGTCAGAGACGCTTCAGTCTGGTTCATCGGTCACAGTTATCGTAATATGAGACGACAGTCACAGTGACATGTGGACTTCCGACCGATGTCAACTCCGTATCCGAAACGTTCCAACTGCTACTGATAAGCTGACATATATCCTATTGTACGCTCGGCCTAAGCATGGACCCCCCCCCCCCAATTGCCAACTCACTTGTACTATACCTTAATTTGAAAACATCGGCCGCTCATGTTGACCGACTTTAGTTTCTGTAGACTAAAGTCTACTAACATGACTAAAGTGAGTCATGTAGACTCACTCGCATCATTCTCTCCCCTTTCTCTCACCACCTGGTACTCTCCCAATATATCCGCGCTACATTTTCGACGTTTTGAATATGTGACTGTATCGATACCCTATGATGTGAAGAAGAGTGTAGTAATTGTAAATTATTCCATTTCTTAACGTAAAGCGAAAATACGTGCTGTTTACATTATTTTGAGGTTAGGTAATGATGGTTTTTAGCTTACGATTTAAAGAAATAAAAGCCATGATTGGGAAAAATATGACGTTTAATGTGTATATACAGTGCTTGAAAGACAAACAATTAACAACAATTAATTAACAATTAAAAACAATAAAAACAACGTTTTATAATAAAACAACAGAAAATGTGAAGTGAAAAATACAATTATTTCTGAACGGTAAGATTAAAACAGAAAAAACAGCATATTAATAAACGAGAACTAGATATGTTATTTGTTAAGCGCCCAATCTTCTTTTATGTTATTCAGTAGAATTTCGAAAACTTACCTGGAAGAAAATTTTGTGCGAAACACAATAAAATGGGAGACATGTAGAGCATTCCAGCTTCCTTCAAATTGGTTGCTTTTCCAGTGATCTGCACAAAAATCGAGTATTAGAGGAAAACAAGTTCTGCCACAAAAAGGGTGACATGTATAGTAATAGCCATTATTCCAGTTCGTTGTTTTTTCAGTGATCTGCATAAAAAACTAGTTCTGGCAGATAAAGGGAGACATGTACAGTAACAGGCCTTTTTTTTTTTACGTGGATTTCACACAAGGCGAGTATTATTTTAAAGTCATTCAAGTTTAATTTTAGTTTGCATGTGAACCTAACAATGTCAACATTTGGCGTCGCAGGCACACGTCGGAGTTATATTATTGTTAGAAACATTTGTCGTAAAAAATTACGACAACGAAACAAGATTGCATTCGTCAGCATATAGGCCCTACATACATTTTACAACATAGTCAACATAGTTCCGTCTTCACTGCAGCCATCTCTTCCATAGCTGCCCACACATCTTCTGCCGACTGGTTTGTAGTCTCCAGCGTGTTTTACTAGCCTCTGGTGGTCCATTCTGTAGACATGCTCCATCCACTGCTCATTTCGTTATTCTATATTATTATAGATGGAGAATGTACCCAGTTCGGCCCCTATATGTCCATTACGCATTCGACCCCTTAGACGATAACCTTAAAGAAAGTTTTTCTCAAAACAAAAATTAGTATTTTGTGTGTCCTTTAGCCACGATACTTGTAGTTTCGATTCGTTTTGAACATTTGTTTAGAAGTTTTCGATTGTTTAATTTACGTGCCCGGTCCGGTTCTGCAGGTACGTACACACTTTATGTGTATCACGATTCTTTCTTAACGTCTGACAGTGTGTTTGAAAAATTACAACATATAAGCTACACGCAGAACGATGGAGAATGAAGGCTTCACGGCGTAGGGATCAGAATCTCGTTACGCCACGACGGGAATACAATTTATCTCTGTCAGTATCGATACGTTTCTCGCTCGGGAAAATTGATTCCGTAAAAAGAAAAAAAATATATATATTTCTTCTGATCGAGAACGCGTGATAGACGCGCAGTTTATCTCGATGATACATCGACCCGCAACCGCACAAAACATAATTTCATTGAAGTGAATGAATTTCGAGTTAAGTTTCTAAACTGTGCATTTTTTAATTTCGTTTTGAGTGGCAACCATTCTTCAGTGTCTTCTGAGTAATCTGGTGTTATGTCTTTTTCTGTTTCTTTGAACAACGTAATGGATATTTTGAACTATTTTACATTTTTTTCTCAGTATAGTATTATTACTTTTTCTACAGTAAATTATTAGGCTACAGTAGTAAATTTTTGGGTGTTGTCGAGGTGCGCATATGATCAATAGAATGTAGAGATTATCCCAATTAGGAGGGTCGAGGTGCGCCGACGGTTAACAGAATGTCGGGATTATCCCAATTAGGAGGATCGACGTGCGCCGACAGTCAACAGAATGTAGGGATTATCCCAATTAGGTGGGTCGACGTGGTCCGACGGTTAACAGAATGTAGGGATTATCCCAATTAGGAGGGTCGAGGTGCGCCGACGGTTAACAGAATGTAGGGATTATCTCAAAGAGGAAGGTCGACGTGCGCCGACGGTCAACAGAATGTAAGGATTATCCCAATTAGGAGGGTCGACGTGCGCCGACAGTCAACAGAATGTAGGGATTATCCCAATTAGGTGGGTCGACGTGGTCCGACGGTCAACAGAATGTAGGGATTATCCCAATTAGGAGGGTCGACGTGCGCCGATGGTCAACAGAATGTAGGGATTATCCCAATTAGGAGGGTCGACGTGCGCCGACGGTCAACAGAATGTAGGGAGTATCCCAATTAGGTTGGTCGACGTGGTCCGACGGTTAACAGAATGTAGGGATTATCCCAATTAGGAGGGTCGAGGTGCGCCGACGGTTAACAGAATGTAGGGATTATCCCAGTTAGGTGGGTCAAGGTGCACCGACGGTCAACAGAATGTAGGGATTATCCCAAGTAGGTGGGTCGAGGTGCGCCGACGATCAACAGAATGTAGGGATTATCCCAAGTAGGTGGGTCGAGGTGCGCCGACGGTCAACAGAATGTAGGGATTATCCCAATTAGGAGGGTCGACGTGCGCCGACGATCAACAGAATGTAGGGATTATCCCATTAGGTGGGTCGAGGTACGCCGACGATCAACAGAATGTAGGGATTATCCCAATTAGGTGGGTCGAGGTGCGCCGACGGTCAACAGAATGTAGGGATTATCCCAATTAGGTGGGTCGAGGTGCGCCGACGGTCAACAGAATGTAGGGATTATCCCAATTAGGTGGGTCGAGGTGCGCCGACGGTCAACAGAATGTAGGGATTATCCCAATTAGGTGGGTCGAGGTGCGCCGACGGTCAACAGAATGTAGGGATTATCCCAATTAGGTGGGTCGAGGTGCGCCGACGGTCAACAGAATGTAGGGATTATCCCAATTAGGTGGGTCGAGGTGCGCCGACGGTCAACAGAATGTAGGGATTATCCCAATTAGGTGGGTCGAGGTACGCCGACGATCAACAGAATGTAGGGATTATCCCAATTAGGTGGGTCGAGGTGCGCCGACGGTCAACAGAATGTAGGGATTATCCCAATTAGGAGGGTCGAGGTGCGCCAATTCAATGTGTTTCAGGTTTTACTGTAGTTTTGAATAGTACACACTCTCTTTAATAACTACTTGGGTTTTCAAGTCCACACAAAACAAGAAAAAGAGTAAAATGTATTAAAATACAATATTTTTACATTGTAGACTTACTAAAATTAGTTAGTGTTTCTTTAATTTTTATTTTTATTGTGTTCAAGCCTTTTAACGAAATATAATATTTTTATTTTTATTAATATTTATTATGCTCTTTAGTCTTTTCATGTACATTATTTTTAAAAATAAATAAATTTGTTGCATGTAAATAAAATGTGTCCCTGATTTTTCCTCTGACGCAGAAAAGATTCTGAGAAGTATTCGAAGTGTAACATGTTCCGTTGAATAAACTGTCCTTTTATACATTAAACCAACTGTCCCTTTATAATATCACAGGACAATATGACGAATATATTGAGCGACACGGGTTCATTGTTTAAGACTTCTTATACTGATAAGTCGCGCATTTTATGAAATGCATCCTTGAAATCTGCCCAGTACATTTTTTCCAAGAATTTTAGTCTTTTTTTGTGTCGACCGTTGAATATTTTCTTTGGATTTTAAGAGCTACAAATTCAAATGTAAGTTTCTACTTGCACACTCTGCGAAGCAACAACCACTTTTGTTGTTTATTATCTGTTGTGACACAAATCCTGGAAATACCTGCGGAATGCGTTGACGCTAACTGTGTGGGCGCTTCGTTTCCGGTCCTTTTTCTGACCCTTTGACCACCGGCGTGCCTCGATCACTACCCTTCGAGGGTCCCGTATAATCCCCTTAATAATTTTTTAATTATAATCGACGCACCTCGACCCTACACAATTTTTTAAATTAAACCAAAAGTCGTAAAGAAACATTATTTATAACGCATGACGGTATTTTATGATTGTTTTGAAGTTAATTTGTCGATTACAAATTTTTTTCAAGTTAGCCAGTATAGGCGAACGGTTTCTCGATAAGAACAACGTATTTCCCTATCTCGCCCGTAGTCTCATGTGACTGTTGAACAAAGCATAGTGTATATCTGTCTGTTAGTTCGATTAAGTGTTATGCACGGTTTAGCCGTATTATTTTCGGACATTTGAAATGAATTAAAATTTGTATCAATACGAGATACGTTGTAACCCGAGATTAGCTGTTAGTGCGCCTGTTTTCCTGTCAAGTTTAGATCGAAACACAAGAGATAAGATTGACGCCACAACGCGATGAGTAAAAACGTAACAAAAACTATGCGCACAGTGACAGCGTATTGATTCCTGTTGTAGTGCGACAGATAACGTGTGCGTACGCGCGCTCGCGCAATCTTGTGTCATGTATCACCGGCAAACGCGGTGTCGTTTACTCGCCGAGTTAATCGAGGCACGTACACGAGGTCCACGACTTTAGAACATAATGCGTTCCCGAAAACGTGTCCCAAACCAGAATTGTCCGAGCCGAGTACTGTACAGTAGGCGTTCTGTAATGAAATCAGATAGTATTCTCGCATAATTTACATCATACTATTACAAAAAAATAAAATAAAAATAATATCGATATGGAGAACCATACAGGACTTCCATGTTCTAAGATTTATATTTAAAATCATTTTGGAAATGAAATGTTTCCATAGAAAGTACGTCTTTCTTCAGTCTTAATTACACTAGGCTACTGTGGTCACTAACGTATAGCACCTCACGTTAGCGTACTCGATTTTCACTGATGATGGCAGTCGACGGGACTGCCGAAACGTCTGGTTTTGCAGAAAACATAGGACCACGGCCAAACAGCCCGGGAAGGAATTCTAACAACAAACTACTTCTTCGATGCCGATAACGTAGTACACAAATAAGAAAATTACCCCCTCCCCCTTCAACTACCCTTTTTATTTATAGATATTTCATGTACCTTTCTACAGTGGATATGACCTTTGTTTTCAGGATACTTTATTTATCAAAATTAAGTACTTTACTGTTGTTAAAACATAAAACGTTGCGGGTAAACAACCCCTTCCCCTTAACCGATCTTCACCAAGTCAATAGGCATAGAGTCCTCTACAACTCGGGCACATATGCAAAAAATGATTTGATTCTGTTTGAATTTGCGGTAGTTATCGTTCGCCATAGAATACATTCTACACACACACACTTTTCAGAAAATGACTTTTCTTCACGTTTTTAGGGTAGTACAATCAGAATCAGCCCTTATCTCGAACACGATTGGTAGTACAATCAGAATCAGCCCTTATCTCGGACACGATTTTGTTTCGCCATCACCACACTCCATTTCCTATGGAACATGGAAGTAAAAAAAGGTTATCATTTTAACACTTTGTATTATTTGCATTAATAGACAAACATTAATTATGAAAAACCACTACTGTAATCCTAAAAATATAACGTAATTTTATAAAAATTTATTAAAAATTTGTATGGAAATTTATTGCACGTAGATGGTACTATTAATAAGCAAGACTTTCTCGTGTCTTAACGCGTATTCACTTGCTCACAACACCTCGATCAGTGTTCGGCTGTAGCACGAAACGGTACCGTCAAGTCTGAATGTCAGAAAGTGCGAAATTTGCGAAGTCGAATGTCCAAAAGTAGAGGACCCCTCCTGTAGTTGCTATTTGACGTAGAAAGTTAATACTGTTCTTAATTGATAAACGGCGCCGCAATCCAGATCGTCGTCACGTCACGTGTCCCCCGACAAACTTTGTGTCGTTTACTCTCCAGTTAATCGAGCCGTTCAGTGTAACTGTGTGCTAAACTAGTATTTGAAAATAACAGGTACGAACGAAACCGTTCCATAAAGATTACACGTACATATACCTGTATTATATAATTTGTTATAAGAAATACATTGAAACTAAAAGTATTAACAGTGTTACTTTACACTGTGACTTTATTAAGCTGTTACTGTTTACAAGAAAATAAGAAACAAGAGAATTTATAGGCATATCTCCCTTTGGCAATACTAATTTAAAATTACACTAGAAGGAAACAAACTGACATAGATTTAATATTAAATTATTGATTCCATTTTGGTTAGACAAATCAGTTGCGAAACTCAGGCAATGGAATTTAGAGTACACGTAATAGGACAACAAAGAATGTCAAAAACATTTACGTGAGATGTGCAGTGAAGTTGAAATCATCCAGCCACTCTGTAGGTTATAAAAACACAATATAATTCGCTTTTTAAAAATTTACAAAGTTGGTGACTAGTATAATATATAATTTGTTATTATGATCTGTATTATATATCTGGGTAATACACGAGAATAAATGTAGCATCAGTATGAATTTTTTTCATTTATTAAAAAAAGCTTCATCTCTTTGGCATAGAGATATTCTGAACCTCGTTGTTTTGCTTCGTTTCGTACTTGTATGCCAATCGGTACATGCGCAGAATGAAGTATTCAGGACCAAAAAGTGGTTTTGTACTCGCGTACTCGTAATACTTGTTTACTTGTTTATTCGTTAGTTGCGTAGTGGGGTCCCGCGACTCTGAACCGCGAGGCTGCGAGTAATCGGAACGGGTATTTCGACTTTTCAGTTTTCAGTTATTGTTGAATCGGAACAGGTATTTCAACTTTTCAGTCACTGTTACATCCGTTCCACAAAAATAATCGTTCCAAAATACCTGTTATACGTATATCGGCTCACCTCCATAGCGGTTCTGAACCCACTGCTGGGTCCCAAGGGGCGTTTGGTGGGTCGCGAAGTCGGGCTGGAAGATTTATTTATTATGTCTTAAAAACCTATTAAATTTAGTATTAAGTATGTATTATCTCTAGAATATGCCATAAGAAAAATGAGTGTAGATCGCTCATGAGTACTTTATTATAAGTCAGTGCAAATAGCAGCATATAGCTGACGATATAGCCATCATAACCCGATCAAGTGCAATTGCAAGGGAGACATACTTAAAGGTGAAAGTAAGTACAAAAGAGGTAGGACTATCAGTAAATGCGGATAAAACCAAAATGATAAGTCAGAGGAAGGTCTACCCGACCCCGGCAAAATTTGATTATAGAAGGAGATTGTATAGAAGCAGTCAGAGGTTTCACATACCTAGGAGCGACGATAACGAAGAGGCAGGGATAAGGAGAAGGATAACTCTAGCTAACAAGGACTACTTCGCGTTTATCACCACCGTTAAGTAAAGAGTTATTCATAGGCAGAAAAAAATCAGCCCTGTTGAGCCTTGAATTCAGTGAAACGTGCGTACTAAATGGCGTACGGGAATTCCATATATGCAACTGAGACTCAAGTGAAGGGTTGTCCATTTCAACCCTATACTTATCCTGTCCGAAGTGGGCCGTGTTACGCTCGCGTGCGTTCTGCCTTAATTCAATAAAAAAGAATTGAACGTAATTTATAAGGATGCCAAGTTCAGAACACGTGACATGAAGAATGTCAATTAACAATGGAGTGCTTTGAAGGAAAATTAATAACGCTTGTATAGATTTTCATAAGTATGTGGAACAATAAGGACACTCAAAGAATAAACTACAAAGGGTGCTGACTTGAAGTTCCATAAACGACGGCGTGTGTTTTATGGAGAAAACTGGCGTAAACGAATTACAAGCTGTAGAAATGTAAGGAATGCCTTTACACAGCGTACAGGCTTTAAGATTATTTGTTTCTCGATTCCTTCGTATTCTCCACGTTATTATTTTGTACTGGTCCAAAAAATTTAATCAATTTCTTTCGTTCAAGGATTCTGACATACTGTTCGTCTTTTTGTGGTAATAACCGAGTTTCACCAGCATAATTTACAACTGGTCTAATTATGCTTTTTAATGTTAATGATTTGTTCAGTGCTTCCTACATCATTAATTTTGAGTAGGCGTAGTAACTTCGGTTAACACTAAGGATTCTCGCCTGGATATCATTGCTCGTATTGTTAGTGCAATTTATTTGTGAGCCTAGGTGGGAAAGAACTCTTGGGGCTCAAATTCATGATTTTCAAATTGTAGATGTTGTCTTCTGTTGCACGACGTTCTTGTTATTTCCATGCATTTGGTTTTATTATAATTTAGTTTAACTCCTCGCTCCGTTGCCTCGCAATCTATATCTGATACACGAAACTGACATAGTAAGGTTTACAAAGGATAGCCTGGCTGCGACACACAACGAGCATGAAACAGTACAGAGTTTCCAGAAAAATTCTACAACGAAGACCAGTAGGTAGGAGATCAAGAGGAAGGCCAAGATAGAGATGGATCGAGGATGTTGAGGACGATCGGAGGAATATGGGGATAAGAAGATGGAGAAAACTGTGTAACCAGAGGGATGAATGGAGACAAATCGTTGAAGAGGCTAAAAACTCATACTGGGTCGTAACGCCAGTAGAAGAAGGAGGAGACAGTCTTTAAGAACTCGCAAGGAATAAATTTAAAGGAAAATATAAGAAAGATGGACGCGCTAGCATTGGTTTCTGGGGGGGGGGGGGTCACTTCGGTCTGTTCTTGACATGTTAAGAACATACATACCTCTTTCTTGAAAATTGTAAAAGATATTATAATTTTGTTTTATAACCATTTTGTTTCATATGTTACGACGGTGTCACGGATCGACATATTGCACAGTGGAAACAAAACACACACCCCAATGAAGTCACTAATTACCAGCTTCAGTTAGTCACAAATAACAAGTTGTAATCTACAAGGTACTTTCGTACACTAATTAAAGTTAAACTTGTCCACACGCAATAATGATGTTAACTATTAGAGTTCCGCACTAACTATAGCACGATAATCACTTTAGGCACTAATCTGCAACAATCACTTGATCCGCGCTCTACAATATCGCCAGGTGTAACTAACTAACGAAGCCGCCCGTAGATCCTTATCCTATATACCTCGCACAAGTTCCAGATTAATTTTCCGTTATTTTGGCGACGTGATAGCACAATTTGCGTAGTTACAAGCGCTCGAACAGTCTGGAAGGTACTTTTGTGCACGGCTCGGCTAGCGGAGAAAAGTGTAGAATGACGCTCTCGACTTTTCGACAGCGTTACGCAATTGTCGTAGCAATATAATATAATATTTAGGCTTGTTTTTGCCGATAACGACTGTATTTATGTGTTGCATCCTAGACTCTATAATCGTGTGCCTACTGGCATAAATGCAGTGAAAATAAAACAGCGTTTCTTATACAGTTGAAATCTTTGCTGATAAATAAAATGTCAGTTTAATACCTTTATCATCCTTCATATTGTTAAAAAGAAAACAATTTACCCGCACAATATGCTATTATTAACAGATCGAAATTGAATTTGTGTTTTAATTTTATTTGCAAATAGGGTATCTAGGTTTAGTTGTGGTGTGAAAGTGTTCATGATCATTGTTGATTATTTTGAAAACTGCCAACTATTGTTATTCAGTGTTTGAGTAAAATTGACTTATCTGCGGGCTATTACGCCGTGGTTCACTTCTGCTGTTACAAACAGACGTTTCGGCCTCACCTCTGGAGCCCACCTTCAGTGTGAAAACGGCTCAGGTGACTGACACGGTCTTCGCCAGCTAACTAAAACATTGTGGCACACGAAGACCGTGTCAGTCACCCGAGTCGTTTTCACACAGGAGGTGGCCTCCAAACGTTTGCTCGTGCCAGCAGGAGTGGACCGCTTCCTAATAGCCCGCAGGCTGTGGAAGCCTTAGGTACAGATTATTTTAATCTCTTTTTTTTGTTAATAATTTATCGTAATTGTGATCTTTGATATAAATTAATATTAAAAAAGATTAACTCATTGATGGAATTAATTTTGAAATATTAAGGATCCGTGTTCTAGTATTGGCTACTTTTAAGTATTTCGTGCAGTCTGTATAACGTGGACCAATAGTATACGATGAAAAAATTGTTGGCGATAAGAACTAACCGGGGTTTAGAAAGACTGCTATAACTTGGTTTGAAATATACAGAGTGAGCTTAACAAACGTTAACTTGTCACTGCTGACAGTTTGTTGCGGGTGGCCTCGCGTGGGCCGAAGACCCCATCCAGATACGCAATGTTTTCGAGCGCAGGGGGTAGCCCTTCCTTCTGTGGCATCTTGAGAAACCTTCGTATCGCTAGCGCGAACAGCTCAATGTACGCCCTTACTCCTAGTAGCCCATCGCGAACGGGAACTAGAGTGCGCGCGCATTTCCTAATTAGTACGTGTGTCGGATCTCTCACGCCAGAGCGTGATATCCTTTAAGTACACAGTTGAATCCTAGTAGCATCGGGCCGCTTCTTCTCAACTCAACGGCGGGCTGGCGCCGGCGGAGTCCTAAGTTGGACCTAGCGAGAGGGGGAGGATACGGCACTGGTTTGGTGAGGTAGTGTTCCCCTACCGCCACCAGAAGGTGAAGGAAAGTCGTATACCACTGAGGAAGATCCAGTGATCCGGAAGTCGGGTCCGCAACAATTAAGGCTTCGGGGGTCGTCGTGTTAATCAGCGACGTACTAAAAAATGGCATCACGGGATCCTGTCACCCCGGCCGGGTGTCCTGTCCCCCCCAGTGTGCACGAGATGAGAAACGGATTCGTGATGATTGTGGATAACCCTGCTAGCGTAGATTTTCCCTGAAACTAATCTTTCTGGGAGTTCGGGCGTGGTCTTGTGATCCTTGGATTCTGGTTGGCCGCACTCGCATTCCGCTGACTCTAGGTTCGTGTCTTCTTCGATCCTCGGACACTCACTGCTCACAGTGTGTGGTGAGCACGTAATTCCCAGGCTCTACTAGATATTTACGATACACGTGGGAAAACGTAATAATAATAATAATAATAGCATTATTAATATATGCGTGTGAAAGTTTGGACGACGAGTGCGTAGCACGACTCGTCTAATTACACAAGTATATTAATAATGCGTTATCACTCGTGGGTCGTATAATATTTTATCTACACCCGCTGAAAAATAAAAAGTATGAGAATCAGAAAATTTAAGCTATCTACGTAGCAGTTGAAATAATGTATTGTGACGTATACGTTCCCATAGCAACCACAAAACGGCGTGGCTGGCGTTCTAATACTGTTGCCGAGGGATATATTGAAACTTCTGTCTAAAGTAAGAAGAAAATAGCTTCACACATTTTAGGCATTGCTGATATCGACAATAAGGGCAAGGAGCTTGCAACTACTTCTGACGATCAAACATTTAACTTGGTGACGAAAAAGTTCCAATCTTCTTCTATAGCAGGAATTTACTTAAATAACTCTAAAGACTGTGTTATTAATATCTACAATAAGTTGGTAACATGTTTAGATTGTAATATTATGTTGTATTTTGTGTTATGTTTCAATAAATTTTAATATATAAACGAGTGGGATAACAAAACCAGTGCGATAATGAACTTGTTATCCCACTCAAAAAGAGCGGGATAACACGCTATTACGTTACGGGTGTAGATAAATGTATTTTATATTATAAACTTTAATAATGGTAATAAAGATGATATTATTTGAAAATTCATGTTTCCAGTATCCAAGACACTATTATTATTATTACTATTTGTAATAGAATAGAGGAATAGTTTAGTGTGTTTGTAGTCTTAATGCTGTTTGTATTTATGTTGCAGGTGAGTGAGTATTCAGGTCATCCCGCGCAGAGTTTATTTCGTCTCTAGTCTCAAAGGCTAATCAGTAAGTCTTGTTTACAAAGAAACTGTGTGATCGTGTTCAGATGCTGCAAACAGTGACGAATGATATAAATGCTTTTCTGTTCGTAAGTGGGAAGTTGTCTCCTTTGTAAAGATTATCGTATTTCCCAGTAATATGGTCCCACGAACCCATTTTGTTTTTCGGATTTGAATTTAACTGACGGAACTTTTGCCATCACAAAACAATATATAAACGCAACGTTTTGGTCAGCCAAACAATCGGCAGCCGTGTTCAGAGTAATTATATATTGCAAAGATACAGCCATAGCTGTATTAGGCATTAATTTAAATAAATGTAAATTTTGTATAATTTGTATAAGTTACGGGTAAATGGACAGGTCTGAGATTGCAGAAATATTTCATTGTTAGATTAGGGTAGCAATTAACCTGTTCCGACACGCAGTGAACACCTGCTCAATTGTATGTGTGTTACACGTGTATCTTGTGTGTGTGAGTGAAGCAGGCATAGACAGGAAACTCAGCAACCCGCCCCAAGTAATTAATAAAATAATTGTTTTAATTCACTGTGAGAAAACTAATTAATGTATGATCAAACCAAAGGCACCAAAGTGTGGGTAAAAATTATAGTTATCCCCAGTGAAAAGATGACGTTAATAGAACACGTTATGAGAAGACAGTGCAAAATAAACGTGCTAAAAAATACGCAAATTACCCTAAGACGCTCAAATTAATATAGTGAGTGACTAATCGAAGTAGCTACGATTTGTGCTATCTCGATTCTGTGCAAAACAGTGCTATTTGCTAATAATTGCAAATAGATGAAAAGGTTCGGTAGTGGGGGCTGTCACGAGATACGCAGGTATCGACAGGACGATTTTGGAGCCGACCAGCGCGGAATCTCGAGAGGGTATAAATTAAGGGTTCGACCAAAAACGCTTCTCTTCATTTCAAGACTCAGTTGCAGCCGGACATTCTGTCCGTCGGCAAAACAGTTTATATTTTTGTACAAGTCGCAGTAACAAACGAAATGACGTTTATTAAAGTCACGACAATATTACGGGAAAACTAAATACAGCAATATTTAGTCTATCAAGAGTATATCCAGGAAATATGCTGTTGATCGACGCTGGACTCTAGACGTATCCAGGGAAGCTGCCGTAGATCGACGCTGGACTCTAGACGTATCCAGGGAAGCTGCCGTAGATCGACGCTGGACCCTAGACGTATCCAGGGAAACTGCCGTAGATCGACGCTGGACTCTAGACGTATCCAGGGAAGCAGCCGTAGATTGACGCTGGACCATAGACGTATCCAGGACCACGCCAGGACAAGAGGAATGGAAAATTAACTCTAGACAACGCTGGAACCCCGGACAACAGTCGTAAGATCATCAGAAATCGAGGTGACATGCTTAATGCATTTTAAATGATTTATAAAAACAAAAGAGCTCGTAAAGACGATTTCAAAAGACAGTAAATTGAAACAAAGAAAGTTTATATTTAGTAATATGTTAAAATGTAAATAAATGTTTAGTCGTAAGAATGAGCGAGCGCATATACATAAAAGCATTAATAAATGAAAGAGAATTTAAAGTAAAGAGAGTAGAGTTTATTATCAAAATGAATAGTAAAGTAATTAGATATTTGAAGTATAGAAAGTTTAATTTAAAGTTGAATATTGAAACAAAAGCCAGTCTACAAGAAATTAATATAAAGTTGAATTGAAGTCAAAACATTGGTATAGACTGAGCTAGTAGAGGTCAGATCTGAGATAAGACAATTTATTTCAATATAAGAATATTTTTAGTTTTATAATAAATTAAGAAAATATAGTTAGCATAAATGGGGTTTATTTATTATGCTAATCGTGATATAAATGATTTACATTTAGTAAATGGGACTAGTGGTATTTTATGTGAGTTTATCACTTTCTCATATGTATCTCGCCCTAAAGCTGGATGCCATTTACATTTAATGCCAAGCGTTGTGCAGCCATTTACATTTAGTGGTGTAAATATAATTTACATCTGTGGTAATTAATTGTGTAAACCATTTACATCTAGTGAATATTAATCTGTGCTAATTATCTGCGCGGATTAATTACTCAACAATTATGAATCATATTAATTAAAGATTTATGTAATACGTTAAAATTGATATATCTAAAATTATTTCTATTCGTCAGATTTGACTCAACACAGTGTCTGATTAAATACGATTTTATGAGTCTATTAATCAGACGTTTCAATGGTCGAGTTTATTGTATCCATTGATGTTTAGCATAAGTTATGAGATTTTTAGTGTAATACTTAGAATGAAAATACATCAATAACAAAGGTGAAATTTCAATAATGAACGCATGAATACTGTAAATTAACTACTTATTTATTACACATCTTACTGAAGTAAGTAACTATATCCTGCAAATTACATACATATTAAAGCACATGATATAAATACAATTATTCAATTTATACGATGTTTCCTGAAACATAAACACATGGTACATTCAAATGCAGTAAATAATGCACATATATAAAACATACACGAATAATAAACAATCAACAATTATACTTATTCCTACCTAAAATGCGTTCATTATTTCTCAGATAACGAATTACGTTAGTGTTATTTTATAGATTTTATGATTCATATGACTCATATGTAATTATTCTCTTGGGGTTAGTTCTTTGAAAAGAGGCAACAGAACAGTAGTGTAGTATATACTACTAAGATTAAGTAGACATAAAGCTTATCTTTGAGAGTGTTTATCCAATTCCGTCGTCGTGAGAAGACACTTTCTAGATGATTCGTCGAAGATCATAATCACTGTTACGCAGAGCACTGATAATTTCACTTCACTCCACTAAATCTCCACTCCCGTCATGTGTATGGTATTGTGGTAACCCGCTGATGTCGAGTGTCCGGAGTTCAAATAGTGAGGTGTTAATGTTGTCATTAACTTGAATTGTTCTGAAAGTTTGCCATATTTGTGTACATGGTTAACTGTGCCGTCTATTTGGGTGTATCGCGTACTGCGTGCTTAATTGTTTGGTATAGTTTATTCAACTAATTGTTCAACATGGTGATACGTTATGATGTGAGAATGTTTGAGGTGACACTCACTGTTCTACTTTAAATGTTAATTAGTATATTATTATGTGCGCGTCAGTTGAGATTTCAAGTCCCGTACGCACTCATAGTTTATATTTCCGCACAGAATTGTGTATAAGTGTGACTATACCGATGTCTTTGTTCACTTATGAATTTACAAATTAGTGAATCCGGTCGGTCGACATAATCAATCGTCTGTCTATCGTACGCACTAACTTCTGACTATTAATTGCGACTACCAACTGCTACTATTAACTACATACTCTTGACTACCGACTGACTGTTAACTGCGACTAACTGTTCGATTGAACGACTTGACTACTCGATTAACTACTTGACTATCCGATTGAAAATTACTGACTCTCGATTAACTACTTGACTGCCTGCTCCGCGTCTTCGCCAAACAGTTTTATTGGAACATCTTACCCATAAGTCTAAGTTTCGATCTCTACGCCTTCTCGAACTCTTGATTGGTCGTACAAATTCCTACCCTTCTGTAGATCTCATCCTCTGTTTCACGATTCGTCGGCCGAACCCTTCCTACTCTCTCCACGAGCTCTCTTAGAAGATGCTTGATGCTGGTTGGTCGTCGTCATCCCCGGAGTGTTTCATGTGACGAGCGTAGCACAGATTCTAAGAAATTAGGACAATTTCATGGCCTTCTGTTATCCTTTGTTTAGACTTTCCCTAAGGTTCTGACTGAGCTTTTGTTAACAGACTCCAGGTCTTGGTTAATTGTCTAAGTTCCACGACGTTCGTTCCGCCGATTATCAACCCTTCGTTGTCTTCATTTCGGTGAAATTCTACTTTTCAGTCGTAAATTTCAGTAAACTGTCAAGAATGTGTTTTCACGCTGTGCAGGGTACACTGGCAGTATTCACTGAGTTACGTCTATTGTCTATCTCTCCGTTAAAATTGCTCTGTACTTCCTTTGTAACATAGTAAAGCCTTTCATAATTGAGCAGTTACACTTTGCTTCCACAGCAGGCGTTCCATCTCGATTCCGTGTAACTCGGCAGCTGGACGAAGTCTTTGTTTCAGATTGTTGGGTGCTGTAAATTTTGACAAACGGCTAGCTGTCAGTGACGCCTTGAAATACTCATTGTGTGCAGTGCTCAGACATTTTTTCTTTGTCTTCGCTCTGTCGTCGGGTTTGACGTGCCCTCGATTCGTCATTATTTACGACCTGGGCTTGTGTCCGTCGACTTGAGTGTGGGAACGTGTCACTTGATCGAGGAATTAAAATTTTTTTAAAATTTCGATCATTACATTGTCCCCAAATTGGATTGGATGTTGGACTTCGGGAGACATCTGATCCAATTTCTGCGCTCTGTCCCAGTCGTGGATGTCTGCTTCGGAATGGACATGGTTGACTGACATCTATCTCTCATAGGAAGCAATTAATTGTTATTCCCCATCTTAATGTTTTATATGGTCATATGAATTTATTGCCGCACATCTGAGTGAATGAACGCATTTTTACACTTTGTCTGTCCATATGCGGACTGTACAATACGATTTCGAGTAAATAATTGAATTTAAGACATGGACGTTTGTCCATTTGACAGTTTGTCTCGTTATTCTTTATACACAATGTATTAGATAAGCTGTAGATTAGCTACCCATTATATTAATCGATCTTATGTCGATGACCTATATAGCAATAAAATACTTTTAAACTTGTCATTACTGTCTCTAGAATACAGTTGATACTAACAAATATATACATATGGTCAATTCGTAACATGTTATAAATGATTACATTGGTAAAAGAAACATACATATTAATTAAATAGTTAAGGAATCAGCATACTTCGTGATGCATACTCTTAAAGTTATAAAACAATCGTCCATTTTGAATTATTATTTACATAAACAAATTATTCGAGTCTCTACATTTTAACAAGTTATTATTCATAATTATTAACGTCTTTGGTGTCCTGTGTCATAGTATTACACTGTCCTTCTGACACATGGTACATTTCACAAATCACTTTCTGTATATGTTGGTATTTATACGTCTAATTAACATAACGAATGACAATTATGTGCTGATCACAAACACAGTTAGCATTGAAATACAGACTAAACACAACAAGTAAAATGCATATCATTATTTGGTTAGCTGGACTGGCCGCGCGAGCAAATTACCTAAACTATGTCTTCTGCTGGTCGCCGGGAGTCGTCGCTACCACTCGTGTTATCTATACTTCCGTTCGCTGGCTCATGATACGCTTAATGCACTTTAATTTGCCGTATGTTGTACAAGCTCATACGTGGCTTTGTTTTAATTTCATTCATTAATCTTCTACTCTTCATTCATCAATATTCATCTTTAATTATTTTCTTTGGTTTATGTATTCCCATACAACCAATGTATTTAATGTATTTTATTCAGTACTATCTAATTTCATCATTACATTTTCAAACATTCTTAAAATCGTCTTCTTAATACGTTTTCATTTATTCATTCTTAATTTACATTTGTGATGACATACTTTTATGTCCCGTCACTATCGTGCTGTTACTAACGCACGCGTTTTTGTTTGTAAACATTAAGGTGTTTGACCTTGGGTTTTGTGTAACATATTTTTTCCAATGGCTGGTTGGCCGTCCCCGTTATTCCGCTACAATGTGCTGCACTTGCGCGCCTAAGATTTATGACCATTCTCCGTCTCGTTCTATGTGAGTGAGTGAGAGGTGTGTCCCACTTTCCTTTTTGTCGGTCTGCCTCAGGCCAGCACGCTTTAAACTGCCTCCCTTGGCTTATACAACCCTTCGCAACCGTACTTCCATTGCTCACATATACAGTGCGTAGTTTTTGCCGCTTTTTCCAGTAGCTTTCACTAAGTAAACACGCGCCGTTCTGCTTTTGCCGCCGTTTCCAAGCCTGTATACAATTCCGTTGTTCGACAGTCAGTTTACTACTCGTGTGTTTACATAATAAAATTTTGTTTCTTAGGTTCCTAAGAGATCTTACCCCGAGTGCTTGGACTCTTCCTCCAGTACTATCACGATCCTTTACAACATTTTTAAGTCGTCTAGTAGAGATTTTTCTTCTCCTCTTCCTCATGACGTTTCTTGTCCATGATGAACATGCATACGGATCTTGTAGGTCCTTCCGTTTCATGTCATCCATGGCTTGTGTAAATTTGCTTTTAGCCTTATAACATGCGGTATTTGTTTCAACTTTAAACTTTCCCTTCATGCTTCTTATTGATGCAGCTCGACTACTTCGCCGATCTATGCTTATTTCACAAGCTGGATACTTCATCATAGAATTCACTGATGCCGTATCTATTCTCGCGTTTCTTAATTTGTACCTTTTATGCGTTCTACCTGGTGGTAGTAAAATTTTACTATCTTTATCCACGTCTGGATACTCCTCTTCCCACTTCCTCATATACAAAGGAACAAAGTCATTTTTCTTCTTAATCCATTTGTTTCTTGAACTTACGTTAGATCGAATAGTTGATAATTTCTTAGTAGCTGATACATCCGTAAAATCAACAGTGTTATCAGTGTCTTGTACTTTCCGTACGTCTTCGTAATTCTCATTCATCACTTCTTCTTGCTTCTTCTGGACTTCGTTTCCATCCACTTTCCAGGTATCCTTGTATTCACGTATTTCTGTACGAAACAGCTTGAACTGCTCATTCATATGTTGCGTAATTTCTTCTTTATAATTATTAAAATTTTCATTAATTTGATTGAATTTCTGGTTGATTTCTTCTTTAATTTCTTCTTTATGTTGATCGAATTTCTGATCGAATTTCTGATTCATCATCTTGAAGCTTTCATTATTCGTGCGCATGAAGTCCATCAACAATGAACGTAGCGATGCCTCTTCATGTGATTGCTGGGACTCTTGTGGTTGCTGTGACTCCTGTCCCCGCGCTCTGACCTCTGACGTCTCCTCCGTCATATTTGGTTCGGTGACTGATGAGTTTTCTTCGTTGGTGTCGGGTGCGCCCAACTGGTTGTTAACGTCAAAGTCCATGCTATCAGAACTACCGCTAGCCATTTTAGCCTTGCTTCGCGTTATCATTTACCAGTCAAGCTAACCTTACACTTATTTAATAATGTCTTACGTACTATATTATTGTAATTAGTCTAAATACTACTGTCTGCTCTCTTTTGCCATGCGATGGGCGCCATTTATAGTTAGCATAAATGGGGTTTATTTATTATGCTAATCGTGATATAAATGATTTACATTTAGTAAATGGGACTAGTGGTATTTTATGTGAGTTTATCACTTTCTCATATGTATCTCGCCCTAAAGCTGGATGCCATTTACATTTAATGCCAAGCGTTGTGCAGCCATTTACATTTAGTGGTGTAAATATAATTTACATCTGTGGTAATTAATTGTGTAAACCATTTACATCTAGTGAATATTAATCTGTGCTAATTATCTGCGCGGATTAATTACTCAACAATTATGAATCATATTAATTAAAGATTTATGTAATACGTTAAAATTGATATATCTAAAATTATTTCTATTCGTCAGATTTGACTCAACACAGTGTCTGATTAAATACGATTTTATGAGTCTATTAATCAGACGTTTCAATGGTCGAGTTTATTGTATCCATTGATGTTTAGCATAAGTTATGAGATTTTTAGTGTAATACTTAGAATGAAAATACATCAATAACAAAGGTGAAATTTCAATAATGAACGCATGAATACTGTAAATTAACTACTTATTTATTACACATCTTACTGAAGTAAGTAACTATATCCTGCAAATTACATACATATTAAAGCACATGATATAAATACAATTATTCAATTTATACGATGTTTCCTGAAACATAAACACATGGTACATTCAAATGCAGTAAATAATGCACATATATAAAACATACACGAATAATAAACAATCAACAATTATACTTATTCCTACCTAAAATGCGTTCATTATTTCTCAGATAACGAATTACGTTAGTGTTATTTTATAGATTTTATGATTCATATGACTCATATGTAATTATTCTCTTGGGGTTAGTTCTTTGAAAAGAGGCAACAGAACAGTAGTGTAGTATATACTACTAAGATTAAGTAGACATAAAGCTTATCTTTGAGAGTGTTTATCCAATTCCGTCGTCGTGAGAAGACACTTTCTAGATGATTCGTCGAAGATCATAATCACTGTTACGCAGAGCACTGATAATTTCACTTCACTCCACTAAATCTCCACTCCCGTCATGTGTATGGTATTGTGGTAACCCGCTGATGTCGAGTGTCCGGAGTTCAAATAGTGAGGTGTTAATGTTGTCATTAACTTGAATTGTTCTGAAAGTTTGCCATATTTGTGTACATGGTTAACTGTGCCGTCTATTTGGGTGTATCGCGTACTGCGTGCTTAATTGTTTGGTATAGTTTATTCAACTAATTGTTCAACATGGTGATACGTTATGATGTGAGAATGTTTGAGGTGACACTCACTGTTCTACTTTAAATGTTAATTAGTATATTATTATGTGCGCGTCAGTTGAGATTTCAAGTCCCGTACGCACTCATAGTTTATATTTCCGCACAGAATTGTGTATAAGTGTGACTATACCGATGTCTTTGTTCACTTATGAATTTACAAATTAGTGAATCCGGTCGGTCGACATAATCAATCGTCTGTCTATCGTACGCACTAACTTCTGACTATTAATTGCGACTACCAACTGCTACTATTAACTACATACTCTTGACTACCGACTGACTGTTAACTGCGACTAACTGTTCGATTGAACGACTTGACTACTCGATTAACTACTTGACTATCCGATTGAAAATTACTGACTCTCGATTAACTACTTGACTGCCTGCTCCGCGTCTTCGCCAAACAGTTTTATTGGAACATCTTACCCATAAGTCTAAGTTTCGATCTCTACGCCTTCTCGAACTCTTGATTGGTCGTACAAATTCCTACCCTTCTGTAGATCTCATCCTCTGTTTCACGATTCGTCGGCCGAACCCTTCCTACTCTCTCCACGAGCTCTCTTAGAAGATGCTTGATGCTGGTTGGTCGTCGTCATCCCCGGAGTGTTTCATGTGACGAGCGTAGCACAGATTCTAAGAAATTAGGACAATTTCATGGCCTTCTGTTATCCTTTGTTTAGACTTTCCCTAAGGTTCTGACTGAGCTTTTGTTAACAGACTCCAGGTCTTGGTTAATTGTCTAAGTTCCACGACGTTCGTTCCGCCGATTATCAACCCTTCGTTGTCTTCATTTCGGTGAAATTCTACTTTTCAGTCGTAAATTTCAGTAAACTGTCAAGAATGTGTTTTCACGCTGTGCAGGGTACACTGGCAGTATTCACTGAGTTACGTCTATTGTCTATCTCTCCGTTAAAATTGCTCTGTACTTCCTTTGTAACATAGTAAAGCCTTTCATAATTGAGCAGTTACACTTTGCTTCCACAGCAGGCGTTCCATCTCGATTCCGTGTAACTCGGCAGCTGGACGAAGTCTTTGTTTCAGATTGTTGGGTGCTGTAAATTTTGACAAACGGCTAGCTGTCAGTGACGCCTTGAAATACTCATTGTGTGCAGTGCTCAGACATTTTTTCTTTGTCTTCGCTCTGTCGTCGGGTTTGACGTGCCCTCGATTCGTCATTATTTACGACCTGGGCTTGTGTCCGTCGACTTGAGTGTGGGAACGTGTCACTTGATCGAGGAATTAAAATTTTTTTTAAATTTCGATCATTACAAAAAATTATTTAACATGTTTAGATATAAGATTAACATGTTTAGATATAAGAATTTTTTTAAATATGTGTAATATTGCATATCGTAAGATATAAACATTAAATAATGAGCAATATCGCGACCGACAAATTAATGATGTTTATGAATAATTTTAATAATGAAAAAATAATAAATATGAGTTTATAATACTGACAATAAAAATACTCTTATTATATTTACACCTGAACCCCAAATACACGTACATGTTGTTAGTAATGTTATATAAACTGTATGAGTTCAATTAATGTACCAATTAAATTGCACAGAATATATAACTTGTTACAGTTTTCGACGCCCTTGACGTGTGGCATGACACGCTTACATTTAATAACATTGTATCGTTGTATAAAAAAAATGGCTCCCAAAGAACGTGGGGCTCCACAAATTTAAATTATATTAAATTTGCAATTTTGTTACGTTGTAATATATATATATATTGTAACGATATTATATGGGGTGTTCGTTCGTAATCGGGTTACTTACGATCGAGATGTAACCTCACCTCGGGTTCGTCTATTTGTAACCAGAGAATATTTCGTTACATACAATGTTATTGTGGATCAGTTTACTTGTATTTATGTAGCGTGCACTTGAATACACCGTCCGTTGGAAATGTCGATTTGTAATATGGATAAATGATGTAGCGACAAACTCGCACTGGAGTCGTCGATGTAAATTATAAATGTATTATGTTGAACGGCGAATGATTTCGTAAATTGCCGCTTACTCCCACTACGCTGCTTCTTTTACGTGACGTCACTCACCGATGCCAACTATCGGGTCAGCTACAACCTGTGAATTCTATTTACTAAATGTAACGGCAATAATAATGACTCACAATTATCATCAAACATATATCCTTGTGGAATCCTTTATTCGGAAAAAACACTGGTTAACTTGTTTTAATAATTTTTAAACAGAATAATCGCAATTGTAGTACAAAATATAAGTCTTCTTTACCAGTTGGCAGCAGTAGCTGTTCAGTATGTCTTGAGATCAAAACAATGCTTTTTGTTAACGTTTTTAAATTAAAATATATCAATTATCTCAGGGCGTATATGGTTCGGGGATTTATAATTATACAAAATATTACACTATTAATCAAAATACAAGTTCACAATCATGGGATATTACAACGTTAGAGTGATAGGTGCACACAGAAATCGTATAGTGGTTGCCAGTTTTAAAAAGGTTATGTCTAAATCAGGCTTTTATAGTTATTATGTGAATTAAAAGTTCTTGTTGTGTTTAAAAGGTGTTAGTCTTATATGGTGTTATTAGTGGTTGTTTCTAGTGTTCGTGTTATATGGTGTCTGTAATTCAGTTGATTATTGCTTAAAATACGTGTATACAAGTGTATGTGTTGAAGTACGATATAATGAGATGTCAGATCACCAAATCCTCTTCTTGTACTTTTCTTGGTTGTAAATAGGTCCCACGTACACGTCAGGTCTTCTTCTCGTCCCTCGTCCACGTCAAATCTTCTTTCTGGTTATTATTCCTTCTCATCCATCTAATGGGTAGTCTTCTGTTGTTGCAAAACGTTTGTATAGTGTACTTCTAACAGTATTTATCTATTGGTATTGTTTTTTCACAATTTATAACATATAATGTAAGACGATTTAAGAACGCATCTATCTGCTAAGATCGTTGTCAAAGAAGTCTCATTTTATTTATCCGAAATTTCTGGTTGCTATGGGTAAACTTGGAACCTGGTTGGTCAATCCGAATAGACATTGTCATAAACTTTTATTATTTCAGAATCTAAATTTGTTCAAAATCTTTAAACTAACGTAACTTTTCTATACTGAATGGGAGTTTAAAACCATTATCAGCATTATTTTGATCTTCACATGTGTTATATTTAGACACCAAACATGCCTATTTTTGCTTAAGAACTATGGATGTTACAATTTTGTTATTTGGAATTTTCTTAAATAATTTGATATGTGTTATTTTGGTTCTATATTCCTTGTATACATTATTACCTATAAATACATCTACCTTTCCACATTTGCTTTACAAAATTTCTAATATAATTGTTCAAAATTTACTAAAGTTGATTTCACCTGGCCTCTGTAATGGTATTACTTTCATCACCATGTTTTAACATCTTTAACAATTAAATTAATTTTTAACACTCATCAAAATGGTTTAACATATAACGTTATTTTAACAACACAAAGTATATATTATTCTAATAGTTAAATTCATGTCCACATGACTATGATTATACCAATTCCTTGCACAAATAGTTGTTTTCTACTCAAACTGTATAGGTGTTTGATATTTAACAAAACATCTTTGTATTGTCCATTCTGCTTGGTCAATTAATCTATTTACCATGGCTTAATATCAGCTCTATTGGTATATTTGTTAACACAACATAAACAAAAAATGGAATTAATATCATAAAATTGGCATTCCTTTAAACTAACTGTATCCCCTGGTACATACAAAAAACACAACACAAATACTATTATATAAAACACTGTGCTATAACATAAAACATGCACATTTAACAAAACAAATCCTATACTAATTATTTAGTCCTTTTTCAGCTAATTTATGACTTATTCTGACACTGTCCATGTCATATTTACTATTCATATGGGTTTAAACATCCGTATACTTACTGATGTTTTGTGTTACAAAAATTACAATAAAGTGAACACTGTTGCTCTACCTCACACACAGTTCTAATAATCTGGTTACATTTATTGTTTATCTGGGTTTTACTCTTGTTATGAATGTAATTGTGACCATGTTATAATTTGTTGTTTACAGGACAACTCTATGAACTCTATATGTGACACTTTTTGTATGGTTCTTGTATCTATAATCATGTGTATCTATATTTTTGTTACATTGATTAACTTAATTATTTAACAATATTTCTCTTACATAACATTATATGTTTGGGTCTATTATCCCTCACTTTGTATTTTGATTGTCTGGATTTAATGATACATCAACTGAAACCATTTGTTTCTTTATAGTCCTGGTTCATAAACTGTTTGTCTTTACAATTCTTTGTTTGGTCAATACTAAAATTCATGTCATAGTTGGGGTTTGAAGATGTCTGCATCACTTAGCCTAAATCATTAATTTGGGTACGGTCAGTTGTCTTATTAGTCAGTCTGAAATTGTTAGTCGTTCTTCTTCACTATCATCTTGGAAGATATTGTTCTCCTTGTCAGCTTCTTAATCAAAGTCTTCATTAAGTCAGGTACGGTATTATGTTGTTCCAAATGTCATGTTACATATTACCCTGCCACCAAATTTGATCATTTTAATAAAATATTGTTTTTGTTGAAATTATCAATTACCTTCTTTTTCATATTATCATTTGTTATTCTTATTATGATCTGGTATACTTGTCTTTAATTATAAGTGTTCTATCCCTGGAACATGTTACTTCCCTAACAAATTAATCACCATATATTCTGGAATCAGTCGGGGAGCTCTCTTGACCTAATACCCCGCTGTCCTTACAATACATAATACATAAATAATATCGATTGCTGGAGCTATCTCGTCAGTCAATCACATTTAATAATCACTAGTCTATTCACGACTAAAATAAATAAAATAATATAATATATTCTTGGGATTGTTCACTCAGTCTAACTTCTCAGATCTAAATATTTCTTTCCATTGATTCTTTCAGGTGTTTATTTTCTTGTGGAAATATTAATAACATTTTTTGTTTTATTTATAATTGGTACTATCTTCCTTCCTTCTTTATCAGTACTGCTTAATCTTCATTTTTCATTCACTGTCTTCATTTAAATTAAAACATAACAAGTATTTGCATCTTCATTTGTTGTTGATTCTCTCACAATCATGATAGGTTATTTGTAGTAAATTTGTTTCTAGTCTTGTCTTATTTTCATCGTCGACTGTCTACACTTGTCCTTTTTTATTCATTTTATAGCACTATGGTTTCTTCTAATTTATGGATGTTGCATCCTTCTTTTATATTCCAATAATGAGTTCATATCTGTGTTTAATAAGAGGTGCTTGTTTTGTTTAGAATTTGGAAATTTATTCCCAGTTGTTTATCTGCTTGATTCATTATAACATTATCAAACTGTACTGTAAGTTGTCCTTACTATTTATCTAAATTCTGAGACATTCAAATTTGTTTATCGGGCTTCATTTAAAATTATATTCTGAATTATCATAGTTGGTAAGATGAGCTTACTATATTCTTTGAGTTTTGAGGTTTTATAATAATAAATTCTTCGATTCCAAATTAATTCTCATAAATAATTAGTTGTAAGTTGTTCTTACTATTTCTTTAGAATTTTGGTGATTTTATCAACTTTGTTTATTAGGTTCATAATACATTTTTAAGGAAACTTGGTTGTATGTTCCCTTAATCTTTTTTGTTTCCACATCACTAATGACATAAGTATTATTGTTATTGTTTTTTATAACAACATACGGTCCATTATACAGTAATAATAGCTTTTTTGCTATTCCTTCCTTAGAACTTGGCAATTCGCGGTTTTTCAACAATACCTTATCTCCAATCTTGTACTGGATCACTTTCTGCTGAGTTATTTTGTATTTTTTCCTTCTTTTCTCCACTTGTTCATTCAGTTTGCTGTGGAATCTCACGTTGTCGAACTGGTAATCTGGGTTGTTTGGGAAATTGATTATTTCACTAATTTCTCTGGGTGGTAGTCTTTCATGCATTATGGTATATGGAGTATCTTGTATTGCTTCATGGTAAGCTAAGTTGATAAAGCTCTCTGTTTGTGTAATGTAGTCACTTCACTTCTGGTGTTTATCAAAACAATATGTCCTGAGTATACGGCCGACCTCCCTCAGTACTCTTTCTGCTGGGTTGCTATTTGGGTAATAGACAGATGTTTTATATGTCTTGACACCTAAGTCTAACAAAGTCTCCTTCCAAACCCTTCCTCGAAACTGAGTTCCGTGATCGGTAATAATTGATCGTGGAGCTCCCAACTCTGGTATGTATTGTTGGATCACTATTTGCAAAATCTTTTTTGTAGTTGCCCGATTAATGGGGTATAGTTTTGTAAACTTGGAGTAATGGTCGAACATGATTATAATGAATTTATACTGTTTTCTCCCTCCACTACGAGGTAACGGACCACACACATCTAAAAATACTCTCTCTAATTTACCAGTTGATGTAATAGGTTGCATAATTCCTTCTGTTTTTTCGTTATTGCATTTTGCTAATTGACCGATGTGACACTGCCGGATACATTCTCTAACTCTTCTGTTGATGTTCTTAATGTAAGTGTGTTCCTCAAGTGCCTTCATTACTTTTAATGCACCCATATGCCCATATCGGCTATGGTAGTCCAATATTAATTCTGTTTCTAAAGTTTTAGGTATTACCACCTTCCATGAGCCTTGGTTATTATTTGGTTTGTAAAATAATATGTCTTCATGTAGACAGTAATATGCAGTGATTTTTTCATCCTGTTGGATCAGTCTTTGTCTAAAATTGTTGATTTTGGTATCCTCGGTTTGTTGTTGCGCAATGGATTTCATGATGTTTTCCAAATCTGACTTGTTTTTTATTATGGTGTATACCTTGATGACTGTTTCTTTTTCCCCTTCAAAAGTTTGTTGTTCTATGTTAATCCGGGACAATATATCTGCAGCAATATTCTGTTTTCCTGGAACATACTCCCAATTTATATGGTACTCCTGTAGTGCGAGTATCCACCTTGTCAATCTCCCATGGTTGATCTTGCAATTTTTTAGGAAAGATATTGACTTATGATCGCTCCTCACAGTTATTGAGTATCCAAGAATGTAGGTTCTGAATTTCCCACAAGCGAATACAACGCTTAATAACTCTTTTTCTGTTACACTATAATTGCGTTCACATCCATTAAGTATTCTGCTTGCAAAACTCACCACCTGATGTTCTCCCTCACTATCTTCTTGATATAATACAGATCCTAAACTTATATCACTGGCATCACAGTTCATGAAGAAAGGTTGATTGAAATTAGGATGTCTTAATACAACTGAACTCAGGAAATTATGTTTAATCATTTGGAGTAAATTGTCTTGTTCCTGTCCCCAGGACCATTTGTTCTTAGAGGATAATTGTGGAGAAAACTTTGCTGTCATTTCAGAATAATTTCTCTGAAACTTCCTATAATAATTGCAAAGTCCCAGAAATGATTGAAGTTGCTTTTTATTTTTAGGACTTGGGAACTTCTGGATAGCTTCAATTTTTTCATTGGATGGTGTTATTCCTTGTCTTGTTAGGTTAAAACCCAGGAATTGGACTTCACTGGCGATAAGCTTAGATTTTTGAAGTTTTAGTGTAACGTTATTGTCTGATAGTTTTTGTAATACTTGTCCTACTCTGTCACAATGGTCTTCCCAATTCACTGAAGTAATCAACAAATCATCAACATAGACTGTGGTATATGGAATTGTATCTGGACCTAACACCTGATCCATACATCTTACGAATACAGCTACTGAATTTACCAGTCCAAACGGTAGTCTCTTGAACTGATAGTTCCTTCCTTCGAAAATAAAGGCGACGTACTTTCGACTATCTGGGTGTAGCTCCACCTGCCAATACCCACAAACCGTATCCCAGGTGCTAATAAATTGTATGCCGTTGAATTTTTTCAGTATCTCCTCAATCTCTCCAGGAGATGTTCTGTCATTAACTATGATCTTATTAATCTCTCTAGCATCTAAGCAGAGTCGTACTTTGCCATTTTTCTTTGGAACTGCTATTAACGGACTGGTATATGGGGAACAGCTATATTCAATAATGTCTTCTGCTATCATTTTGTCTAGTTCAGTCCTCACTGCTTCCTTTAATGCATAAGCAACGGGATATGATTTTTTATTAAAATTGACAGGCTCCTTGAATTGTAATGTAAATTGATAATCCTTTACTTTGCCAGGTACATCAGAGAAAACATAGCGGTATTTATTATATGTTGAAATTAACTTCTCTGTTTGTTGTGTGGTTAAATTGCATTCATTTTGTTCTGACCGAAATTGTCGGATCTCTTCTAGTTTTTCCAACCATAAACTATCTTCACACCCAAAGTATTCCCTTCTTACATTCCATGACTCATCTTGGTTATTACTGAATTTTCTTATACTGTTGCATGAAGGTACATTTTTGTTTTCTACCAATTTTGCTGTCCATTCTATATTATCCATCCTTAATGACACTATGGCTTGTCTCATGTCAATTATTGCTGAGTATTTTCTCAAAATATCACAGCCTATTAGTAGATTAAATGGTAGATTACTAGCTATTAGAAAAATCATAGGTACAGGTACATTTCTGCTGGTCACTGTTAATGATACCTGTTTTCTTATTGACTTGTTTTGCCTTCCAGTGGCTCCGATTAAAATTATATTTTGAATTGGTAAAGTTGGTAAGATGGCCTTACTATATTTTTGAATTTTGAGGTATTCATTGTTGTCGATTAACGACACGTTTGCGCCCGTATCTATCATACATCTTGTCTCTAGTCCATTCACTTGGGCGATGATATAAACAATTTCATTATTTGAATTATTTTGTGTTATCGTGTCTTCGTTCAGTAACTCTTCTCTAACATTCTTTAGGAAATGATTTTGCACTATTGTCAACGTATCGTCAGTCGCTTTGTCTCGTCCTAGTAAGTACCCAAATTGCCGGTTCAGTGATGGGACCTGGTGGATTTTCACTGCCGCAGTTCGTTTAAATCAGGGCTGATCTCCTCAGTCCTGTTGTCTGATTGATTGGGTCTGTCTCTGTTCTGCGCCTCTTGTACCTCAATGGCGTTATTATTGAACGTCACTGAATTTCGATTATTTCTGTTGTCGTCGCAGCTTCTACTTCGCCGATGTTCATCGCGGTAGTGCTGGTTACTCTCCTCCTGAAAACTTCTTCCACGATTTCCATTATAGTTTGCTCGTCCCTGGTACCAACGTCTTCCCACATCCCTATCGTCAACACTTACATAGTTTACTTGTCTTCTATATGTTTGATTTTGACTGTTATTATTGCCGTTATTATTGTGCCTATACCGGTTATCATAGTTGTTGTTATAACCCCGGTTGTTCTGGTACTGGTGGTCTCTGTCATTGGCACGCTGGTATCCATTGTTGTTATTATTTGTAGGAGGGCTACGGTAGTAGTGGTTGTTGTTATTGTTGTTGTTATTTGCGTTATTTCGTGAATAGTTATTGGTGTTATTCTGGTTTTGGTAACCGCGCTGATATTGGTTACCGTTGTAGTTATAACTATTGTTTGGTCGTTGTCCATTATTTTCATATGGGGCGTCGCGGCGACCATTATTTCTATTTATCTCATCGTTCCTTCGTCTATATTGTAGGAAGTTCTTCTCCTGTTCCATCTCTGCCAATAAGGTTGACATCTCCTCGATGGTTTGTATGCGTCCATTTATCCGGCCTCTTGTAATTTCGCCACCATAGTGGTAGGCCAATAGCCGCACTAAACATTCCGTAGGGATTGCAGGCTCTAAATGTCTGGCTATATTTATTTTGCCAAGGAAATATGCGGTTGGAGTTTGCTTGCCGTGCAGGTCATATCTGCCCAATCCTATGTCACTCCTTATCATGTGTTGTGTGGCATCGGACCAATATTTGGATTTGAACTGTTTTTTAAATTCCTGGAAGTTCTGTATACTCGGCCGCATCGCCGTCCACCAATTGTCATATACCTTTCGGAACATCTCGTCCAACATGCTCCTTATCACAAACCATCTGTCTTCCCCGGTTTTGGCTATCTTCTCTTCGACTCGTTCTAAAAATAGCATGGGGTTTCTTCTATAGTTTTGAAAATCGATCACCTCTCGATTTTCCTCGCATGTTGTATGGGCGCCGGTACACTGTCTGTTTTTTAAGGAATTGATTTCATCTCTATGAGCAGTTGTTTGGTCTTGTACTCGATTGAGACTTGTACTCATATCTTCTAACCTCTCTCCCATCACTGCTTGGTTGGTTCTGATATTTTCAACTCGCCCGTTCGTTTCTTCCCGGACGCTCAGTATCTCTTGATTTATCCGCTCACATTTTTCCTTGGTCTCGGATTCCACCCTTTTAATTTCAGTTACTGGTTCTTCCAGCTTCTTGTCCCATTCTTCCTGCAATTGCCGGTTATTAATTTCCATCTTGCTATTCCAATCTTCTTTTAATGACTCTTTGTGTTCATCCAGTTTTTTCATGGTTTCCTGGTAATTTTCCTTCAATTCTTCCCTCAATGCTTTATTATTTGCGTCAATTTTTTCCTCCATTTTCTTGCTATTCTCTTTCAATTCTCCCATTTTTTCTTCAATTTTCTTATTAGTCTCTCCCAATTTTCGGCTCAACTCCTCCGTAGATTGTTTATTGTCCTGTTTTAATTCCTCCTTCAATTTTTCTAAGTTCTTATTACTGTTTTCTATGGACTGTTTATTTTCCGTTTTTG
Organism: Magicicada septendecula; assembly: GCA_034769895.1. NCBI lineage: Eukaryota > Metazoa > Arthropoda > Insecta > Hemiptera > Cicadidae > Magicicada > Magicicada septendecula. The sequence continues at coordinate 54,110,182 of CM068375.1, read as the reverse complement.
ATTCCTCTATTTTCTTACCCAAGTCTTCCTTCAATTCTTCCTTCAATTTCTTACTATTCTCCTCCATTTTTTCTTCCATAGACCGTTTATTGTCCTTCATTTCGTCCATTAGGTTCTTATTACTCTGTTTTAAATATTCCATAAGGCTCTTCAGGTCAACGCTCTCTGTGACTTTGTCCGGTTCTTGTTTATCTCCTTGATCCTCTCTTATTGTTACTTCTACTTCTTCGACCGGTGTCGCTTCTTTATCTTCCATATTTAACTCGTCTACCTTCTCGGTTTCGGCCGCTCGTTTTCGCGATACCTCTCGCTTCCTCATCTTGTTTATTTTGGTTTATTGGTCTATTAATAATAATTTAATTTATATTAAATTACACGCCCCACACGTTGGTGCGCCAATTTGTAACGATATTATATGGGGTGTTCGTTCGTAATCGGGTTACTTACGATCGAGATGTAACCTCACCTCGGGTTCGTCTATTTGTAACCAGAGAATATTTCGTTACATACAATGTTATTGTGGATCAGTTTACTTGTATTTATGTAGCGTGCACTTGAATACACCGTCCGTTGGAAATGTCGATTTGTAATATGGATAAATGATGTAGCGACAAACTCGCACTGGAGTCGTCGATGTAAATTATAAATGTATTATGTTGAACGGCGAATGATTTCGTAAATTGCCGCTTACTCCCACTACGCTGCTTCTTTTACGTGACGTCACTCACCGATGCCAACTATCGGGTCAGCTACAACCTGTGAATTCTATTTACTAAATGTAACGGCAATAATAATGACTCACAATTATCATCAAACATATATCCTTGTGGAATCCTTTATTCGGAAAAAACACTGGTTAACTTGTTTTAATAATTTTTAAACAGAATAATCGCAATTGTAGTACAAAATATAAGTCTTCTTTACCAGTTGGCAGCAGTAGCTGTTCAGTATTTCTTGAGATCAAAACAATGCTTTTTGTTAACGTTTTTAAATTAAAATATATCAATTATCTCAGGGCGTATATGGTTCGGGGATTTATAATTATACAAAATATTACACTATTAATCAAAATACAAGTTCACAATCATGGGATATTACAACGTTAGAGTGATAGGTGCACACAGAAATCGTATAGTGGTTGCCAGTTTTAAAAAGGTTATGTCTAAATCAGGCTTTTATAGTTATTATGTGAATTAAAAGTTCTTGTTGTGTTTAAAAGGTGTTAGTCTTATATGGTGTTATTAGTGGTTGTTTCTAGTGTTCGTGTTATATGGTGTCTGTAATTCAGTTGATTATTGCTTAAAATACGTGTATACAAGTGTATGTGTTGAAGTACGATATAATGAGATGTCAGATCACCAAATCCTCTTCTTGTACTTTTCTTGGTTGTAAATAGGTCCCACGTACACGTCAGGTCTTCTTCTCGTCCCTCGTCCACGTCAAATCTTCTTTCTGGTTATTATTCCTTCTCATCCATCTAATGGGTAGTCTTCTGTTGTTGCAAAACGTTTGTATAGTGTACTTCTAACAGTATTTATCTATTGGTATTGTTTTTTCACACTTTATAACATATAATGTAAGACGATTTAAGAACGCGTCTATCTGCTAAGATCGTTGTCAAAGAAGTCTCATTTTATTTATCCGAAATTTCTGGTTGCTATGGGTAAACTTGGAACCTGGTTGGTCAATCCGAATAGACATTGTCATAAACTTTTATTATTTCAGAATCTAAATTTGTTCAAAATCTTTAAACTAACGTAACTTTTCTATACTGAATGGGAGTTTAAAACCATTATCAGCATTATTTTGATCTTCACATGTGTTATATTTAGACACCAAACATGCCTATTTTTGCTTAAGAACTATGGATGTTACAATTTTGTTATTTGGAATTTTCTTAAATAATTTGATATGTGTTATTTTGGTTCTATATTCCTTGTATACATTATTACCTATAAATACATCTACCTTTCCACATTTGCTTTACAAAATTTCTAATATAATTGTTCAAAATTTACTAAAGTTGATTTCACCTGGCCTCTGTAATGGTATTACTTTCATCACCATGTTTTAACATCTTTAACAATTAAATTAATTTTTAACACTCATCAAAATGGTTTAACATATAACGTTATTTTAACAACACAAAGTATATATTATTCTAATAGTTAAATTCATGTCCACATGACTATGATTATACCAATTCCTTGCACAAATAGTTGTTTTCTACTCAAACTGTATAGGTGTTTGACATTTAACAAAACATCTTTGTATTGTCCATTCTGCTTGGTCAATTAATCTATTTACCATGGCTTAATATCAGCTCTATTGGTATATTTGTTAACACAACATAAACAAAAAATGGAATTAATATCATAAAATTGGCATTCCTTTAAACTAACTGTATCCCCTGGTACATACAAAAAACACAACACAAATACTATTATATAAAACACTGTGCTATAACATAAAACATGCACATTTAACAAAACAAATCCTATACTAATTATTTAGTCCTTTGTCAGCTAATTTATGACTTATTCTGACACTGTCCATGTCATATTTACTATTCATATGGGTTTAAACATCCGTATACTTACTGATGTTTTGTGTTACAAAAATTACAATAAAGTGAACACTGTTGCTCTACCTCACACACAGTTCTAATAATCTGGTTACATTTATTGTTTATCTGGGTTTTACTCTTGTTATGAATGTAATTGTGACCATGTTATAATTTGTTGTTTACAGGACAACTCTATGAACTCTATATGTGACACTTTTTGTATGGTTCTTGTATCTATAATCATGTGTATCTATATTTTTGTTACATTGATTAACTTAATTATTTAACAATATTTCTCTTACATAACATTATATGTTTGGTCTATTATCCCTCACTTTGTATTTTGATTGTCTGGATTTAATGATACATCAACTGAAACCATTTGTTTCTTTATAGTCCTGGTTCATAAACTGTTTGTCTTTACAATTCTTTGTTTGGTCAATACTAAAATTCATGTCATAGTTGGGGTTTGAAGATGTCTGCATCACTTAGCCTAAATCATTAATTTGGGTACGGTCAGTTGTCTTATTAGTCAGTCTGAAATTGTTAGTCGTTCTTCTTCACTATCATCTTGGAAGATATTGTTCTCCTTGTCAGCTTCTTAATCAAAGTCTTCATTAAGTCAGGTACGGTATTATGTTGTTCCAAATGTCATGTTACATATTACCCTGCCACCAAATTTGATCATTTTAATAAAATATTGTTTTTGTTGAAATTATCAATTACCTTCTTTTTCATATTATCATTTGTTATTCTTATTATGATCTGGTATACTTGTCTTTAATTATAAGTGTTCTATCCCTGGAACATGTTACTTCCCTAACAAATTAATCACCATATATTCTGGAATCAGTCGGGTGGCTCTCTTGACCTAATATCCCGCTGTCCTTACAATACATAATACATAAATAATATCGATTGCTGGAGCTATCTCGTCAGTCAATCACATTTAATAATCACTAGTCTATTCACGACTAAAATAAATAAAATAATATAATATATTCTTGGGATTGTTCACTCAGTCTAACTTCTCAGATCTAAATATTTCTTTCCATTGATTCTTTCAGGTGTTTATTTTCTTGTGGCAATATTAATAACATTTTTTTTTTTTAATTTATAATTGGTACTATCTTCCTTCCTTCTTTATCAGTACTGCTTAATATTCATTTTTCATTCACTGTCTTCATTTAAATTAAAACATAACAAGTATTTGCATCTTCATTTGTTGTTGATTCTCTCACAATCATGATAGGTTATTTGTAGTAAATTTGTTTCTAGTCTTGTCTTATTTTCATCGTCGACTGTCTACACTTGTCCTTTTTTATTCATTTTATAGCACTATGGTTTCTTCTAATTTATGGATGTTGCATCCTTCTTTTATATTCCAATAATGAGTTCATATCTGTGTTTAATAAGAGGTGCTTGTTTTGTTTAGAATTTGGAAATTTATTCCCAGTTGTTTATCTGCTTGATTCATTATAACATTATCAAACTGTACTGTAAGTTGTCCTTACTATTTATCTAAATTCTGAGACATTCAAATTTGTTTATCGGGCTTCATTTAAATTTATATTCTGAATTATCATAGTTGGTAAGATGAGCTTACTATATTCTTTGAGTTTTGAGGTTTTATAATAATAAATTCTTCGATTCCAAATTAATTCTCATAAATAATTAGTTGTAAGTTGTTCTTACTATTTCTTTAGAATTTTGGTGATTTTATCAACTTTGTTTATTAGGTTCATAATACATTTTTAAGGAAACTTGGTTGTATGTTCCCTTAATCTTTTTTGTTTCCACATCACTAATGACATAAGTATTATTGTTATTGTTTTTTATAACAACATACGGTCCATTATACAGTAATAATAGCTTTTTTGCTATTCCTTCCTTAGAACTTGGCAATTCGCGGTTTTTCAACAATACCTTATCTCCAATCTTGTACTGGATCACTTTCTGCTGAGTTATTTTGTATTTTTTCCTTCTTTTCTCCACTTGTTCATTCAGTTTGCTGTGGAATCTCACGTTGTCGAACTGGTAATCTGGGTTGTTTGGGAAATTGATTATTTCACTAATTTCTCTGGGTGGTAGTCTTTCATGCATTATGGTATATGGAGTATCTTGTATTGCTTCATGGTAAGCTAAGTTGATAAAGCTCTCTGTTTGTGTAATGTAGTCACTCCACTTCTGGTGTTTATCAAAACAATATGTCCTGAGTATACGGCCGACCTCCCTCAGTACTCTTTCTGCTGGGTTGCTATTTGGGTAATAGACAGATGTTTTATATGTCTTGACACCGAAGTCTAACAAAGTCTCCTTCCAAACCCTTCCTCGAAACTGAGTTCCGTGATCGGTAATAATTGATCGTGGAGCTGCCAACTCTGGTATGTATTGTTGGATCACTATTTGCAAAATCTTTTTTGTAGTTGCCCGATTAATGGGGTATAGTTTTGTAAACTTGGAGTAATGGTCGAACATGATTATAATGAATTTATACTGTTTTCTCCCTCCACTACGAGGTAACGGACCACACACATCTAAAAATACTCTCTCTAATTTACCAGTTGATGTAATAGGTTGCATAATTCCTTCTGTTTTTTCGTTATTGCATTTTGCTAATTGACCGATGTGACACTGCCGGATACATTCTCTAACTCTTCTGTTGATGTTCTTAATGTAAGTGTGTTCCTCAAGTGCCTTCATTACTTTTAATGCACCCATATGCCCATATCGGCTATGGTAGTCCAATATTAATTCTGTTTCTAAAGTTTTAGGTATTACCACCTTCCATGAGCCTTGGTTATTATTTGGTTTGTAAAATAATATGTCTTCATGTAGACAGTAATATGCAGTGATTTTTTCATCCTGTTGGATCAGTCTTTGTCTAAAATTGTTGATTTTGGTATCCTCGGTTTGTTGTTGCGCAATGGATTTCATGATGTTTTCCAAATCTGACTTGTTTTTTATTATGGTGTATACCTTGATGACTGTTTCTTTTTCCCCTTCAAAAGTTTGTTGTTCTATGTTAATCCGGGACAATATATCTGCAGCAATAGTCTGTTTTCCTGGAACATACTCCCAATTTATATGGTACTCCTGTAGTGCGAGTATCCACCTTGTCAATCTCCCATGGTTGATCTTGCAATTTTTTAGGAAAGATATTGACTTATGATCGCTCCTCACAGTTATTGAGTATCCAAGAATGTAGGTTCTGAATTTCCCACAAGCGAATACAACGCTTAATAACTCTTTTTCTGTTACACTATAATTGCGTTCACATCCATTAAGTATTCTGCTTGCAAAACTCACCACCTGATGTTCTCCCTCACTATCTTCTTGATATAATACAGATCCTAAACTTATATCACTGGCATCACAGTTCATGAAGAAAGGTTGATTGAAATTAGGATGTCTTAATACAACTGAACTCAGGAAATTATGTTTAATCATTTGGAGTAAATTGTCTTGTTCCTGTCCCCAGGACCATTTGTTCTTAGAGGATAATTGTGGAGAAAACTTTGCTGTCATTTCAGAATAATTTCTCTGAAACTTCCTATAATAATTGCAAAGTCCCAGAAATGATTGAAGTTGCTTTTTATTTTTTGGACTTGGGAACTTCTGGATAGCTTCAATTTTTTCATTGGATGGTGTTATTCCTTGTCTTGTTAGGTTAAAACCCAGGAATTGGACTTCACTGGCGATAAGCTTAGATTTTTGAAGTTTTAGTGTAACGTTATTGTCTGATAGTTTTTGTAATACTTGTCCTACTCTGTCACAATGGTCTTCCCAATTCACTGAAGTAATCAACAAGTCATCAACATAGACTGTGGTATATGGAATTGTATCTGGACCTAACACCTGATCCATACATCTTACGAATACAGCTACTGAATTTACCAGTCCAAACGGTAGTCTCTTGAACTGATAGTTCCTTCCTTCGAAAATAAAGGCGACGTACTTTCGACTATCTGGGTGTAGCTCCACCTGCCAATACCCACAAACCGTATCCCAGGTGCTAATAAATTGTATGCCGTTGAATTTTTTCAGTATCTCCTCAATCTCTCCAGGAGATGTTCTGTCATTAACTATGATCTTATTAATCTCTCTAGCATCTAAGCAGAGTCGTACTTTGCCATCTTTCTTTGGAACTGCTATTAACGGACTGGTATATGGGGAACAGCTATATTCAATGTCTTCTGCTATCATTTTGTCTAGTTCAGTCCTCACTGCTTCCTTTAATGCATAAGCAACGGGATATGATTTTTTATTAAAATTGACAGGCTCCTTGAATTGTAATGTAAATTGATAATCCTTTACTTTGCCAGGTACATCAGAGAAAACATAGCGGTATTTATTATATATTGAAATTAACTTCTCTATTTGTTGTGTGGTTAAATTGCATTCATTTTGTTCTGACCGAAATTGTCGGATCTCTTCTAATTTTTCCAACCATAAACTATCTTCACACCCAAAGTATTCCCTTCTTACATTCCATGACTCATCTTGGTTATTACTGAATTTTCTTATACTGTTGCATGAAGGTACATTTTTGTTTTCTACCAATTTTGCTGTCCATTCTATATTATCCATCCTTAATGACACTATGGCTTGTCTCATGTCAATTATTGCTGAGTATTTTCTCAAAATATCACAGCCTATTAGTAGATTAAATGGTAGATTACTAGCTATTAGAAAAATCATAGGTACAGGTACATTTCTGCTGGTCACTGTTAATGATACCTGTTTTCTTATTGACTTGTTTTGCCTTCCAGTGGCTCCGATTAAAATTATATTTTGAATTGGTAAAGTTGGTAAGATGGCCTTACTATATTTTTGAATTTTGAGGTATTCATTGTTGTCGATTAACGACACGTTTGCGCCCGTATCTATCATACATCTTGTCTCTAGTCCATTCACTTGGGCGATGATATAAACAATTTCATTATTTGAATTATTTTGTGTTATCGTGTCTTCGTTCAGTAACTCTTCTCTAACATTCTTTAGGAAATGATTTTGCACTATTGTCAACGTATCGTCAGTCGCTTTGTCTCGTCCTAGTAAGTACCCAAATTGCCGGTTCAGTGATGGGACCTGGTGGATTTTCACTGCCGCAGTTCGTTTAAATCAGGGCTGATCTCCTCAGTCCTGTTGTCTGATTGATTGGGTCTGTCTCTGTTCTGCGCCTCTTGTACCTCAATGGCGTTATTATTGAACGTCACTGAATTTCGATTATTTCTGTTGTCGTCGCAGCTTCTACTTCGCCGATGTTCATCGCGGTAGTGCTGGTTACTCTCCTCCTGAAAACTTCTTCCACGATTTCCTTTATAGTTTGCTCGTCCCTGGTACCAACGTCTTCCCACATCCCTATCGTCAACACTTACATAGTTTACTTGTCTTCTATATGTTTGATTTTGACTGTTATTATTGCCGTTATTATTGTGCCTATACCGGTTATCATAGTTGTTGTTATAACCCCGGTTGTTCTGGTACTGGTGGTCTCTGTCATTGGCACGCTGGTATCCATTGTTGTTATTATTTGTAGGAGGGCTACGGTAGTAGTGGTTGTTGTTATTGTTGTTGTTATTTGCGTTATTTCGTGAATAGTTATTGGTGTTATTCTGGTTTTGGTAACCGCGCTGATATTGGTTACCGTTGTAGTTATAACTATTGTTTGGTCGTTGTCCATTATTTTCATATGGGGCGTCGCGGCGACCATTATTTCTATTTATCTCATCGTTCCTTCGTCTATATTGTAGGAAGTTCTTCTCCTGTTCCATCTCTGCCAATAAGGTTGACATCTCCTCGATGGTTTGTATGCGTCCATTTATCCGGCCTCTTGTAATTTCGCCACCATAGTGGTAGGCCAATAGCCGCACTAAACATTCCGTAGGGATTGCAGGCTCTAAATGTCTGGCTATATTTATTTTGCCAAGGAAATATGCGGTTGGAGTTTGCTTGCCGTGCAGGTCATATCTGCCCAATCCTATGTCACTCCTTATCATGTGTTGTGTGGCATCGGACCAATATTTGGATTTGAACTGTTTTTTAAATTCCTGGAAGTTCTGTATACTCGGCCGCATCGCCGTCCACCAATTGTCATATACCTTTCGGAACATCTCGTCCAACATGCTCCTTATCACAAACCATCTGTCTTCCCCGGTTTTGGCTATCTTCTCTTCGACTCGTTCTAAAAATAGCATGGGGTTTCTTCTATAGTTTTGAAAATCGATCACCTCTCGATTTTCCTCGCATGTTGTATGGGCGCCGGTACACTGTCTGTTTTTTAAGGAATTGATTTCATCTCTATGAGCAGTTGTTTGGTCTTGTACTCGATTGAGACTTGTACTCATATCTTCTAACCTCTCTCCCATCACTGCTTGGTTGGTTCTGATATTTTCAACTCGCCCGTTCGTTTCTTCCCGGACGCTCAGTATCTCTTGATTTATCCGCTCACATTTTTCCTTGGTCTCGGATTCCACCCTTTTAATTTCAGTTACTGGTTCTTCCAGCTTCTTGTCCCATTCTTCCTGCAATTGCCGGTTATTAATTTCCATCTTGCTATTCCAATCTTCTTTTAATGACTCTTTGTGTTCATCCAGTTTTTTCATGGTTTCCTGGTAATTTTCCTTCAATTCTTCCCTCAATGCTTTATTATTTGCGTCAATTTTTTCCTCCATTTTCTTGCTATTCTCTTTCAATTCTCCCATTTTTTCTTCAATTTTCTTATTAGTCTCTCCCAATTTTCGGCTCAACTCCTCCGTAGATTGTTTATTGTCCTGTTTTAATTCCTCCTTCAATTTTTCTAAGTTCTTATTACTGTTTTCTATGGACTGTTTATTTTCCGTTTTTGATTCCTCTATTTTCTTACCCAAGTCTTCCTTCAATTCTTCCTTCAATTTCTTACTATTCTCCTCCATTTTTTCTTCCATAGACCGTTTATTGTCCTTCATTTCGTCCATTAGGTTCTTATTACTCTGTTTTAAATATTCCATAAGGCTCTTCAGGTCAACGCTCTCTGTGACTTTGTCCGGTTCTTGTTTATCTCCTTGATCCTCTCTTATTGTTACTTCTACTTCTTCGACCGGTGTCGCTTCTTTATCTTCCATATTTAACTCGTCTACCTTCTCGGTTTCGGCCGCTCGTTTTCGCGATACCTCTCGCTTCCTCATCTTGTTTATTTTGGTTTATTGGTCTATTAATAATAATTTAATTTATATTAAATTACACGCCCCACACGTTGGTGCGCCAATTTGTAACGATATTATATGGGGTGTTCGTTCGTAATCGGGTTACTTACGATCGAGATGTAACCTCACCTCGGGTTCGTCTATTTGTAACCAGAGAATATTTCGTTACATACAATGTTATTGTGGATCAGTTTACTTGTATTTATGTAGCGTGCACTTGAATACACCGTCCGTTGGAAATGTCGATTTGTAATATGGATAAATGATGTAGCGACAAACTCGCACTGGAGTCGTCGATGTAAATTATAAATGTATTATGTTGAACGGCGAATGATTTCGTAAATTGCCGCTTACTCCCACTACGCTGCTTCTTTTACGTGACGTCACTCACCGATGCCAACTATCGGGTCAGCTACAACCTGTGAATTCTATTTACTAAATGTAACGGCAATAATAATGACTCACAATTATCATCAAACATATATCCTTGTGGAATCCTTTATTCGGAAAAAACACTGGTTAACTTGTTTTAATAATTTTTAAACAGAATAATCGCAATTGTAGTACAAAATATAAGTCTTCTTTACCAGTTGGCAGCAGTAGCTGTTCAGTATTTCTTGAGATCAAAACAATGCTTTTTGTTAACGTTTTTAAATTAAAATATATCAATTATCTCAGGGCGTATATGGTTCGGGGATTTATAATTATACAAAATATTACACTATTAATCAAAATACAAGTTCACAATCATGGGATATTACAACGTTAGAGTGATAGGTGCACACAGAAATCGTATAGTGGTTGCCAGTTTTAAAAAGGTTATGTCTAAATCAGGCTTTTATAGTTATTATGTGAATTAAAAGTTCTTGTTGTGTTTAAAAGGTGTTAGTCTTATATGGTGTTATTAGTGGTTGTTTCTAGTGTTCGTGTTATATGGTGTCTGTAATTCAGTTGATTATTGCTTAAAATACGTGTATACAAGTGTATGTGTTGAAGTACGATATAATGAGATGTCAGATCACCAAATCCTCTTCTTGTACTTTTCTTGGTTGTAAATAGGTCCCACGTACACGTCAGGTCTTCTTCTCGTCCCTCGTCCACGTCAAATCTTCTTTCTGGTTATTATTCCTTCTCATCCATCTAATGGGTAGTCTTCTGTTGTTGCAAAACGTTTGTATAGTGTACTTCTAACAGTATTTATCTATTGGTATTGTTTTTTCACACTTTATAACATATAATGTAAGACGATTTAAGAACGCGTCTATCTGCTAAGATCGTTGTCAAAGAAGTCTCATTTTATTTATCCGAAATTTCTGGTTGCTATGGGTAAACTTGGAACCTGGTTGGTCAATCCGAATAGACATTGTCATAAACTTTTATTATTTCAGAATCTAAATTTGTTCAAAATCTTTAAACTAACGTAACTTTTCTATACTGAATGGGAGTTTAAAACCATTATCAGCATTATTTTGATCTTCACATGTGTTATATTTAGACACCAAACATGCCTATTTTTGCTTAAGAACTATGGATGTTACAATTTTGTTATTTGGAATTTTCTTAAATAATTTGATATGTGTTATTTTGGTTCTATATTCCTTGTATACATTATTACCTATAAATACATCTACCTTTCCACATTTGCTTTACAAAATTTCTAATATAATTGTTCAAAATTTACTAAAGTTGATTTCACCTGGCCTCTGTAATGGTATTACTTTCATCACCATGTTTTAACATCTTTAACAATTAAATTAATTTTTAACACTCATCAAAATGGTTTAACATATAACGTTATTTTAACAACACAAAGTATATATTATTCTAATAGTTAAATTCATGTCCACATGACTATGATTATACCAATTCCTTGCACAAATAGTTGTTTTCTACTCAAACTGTATAGGTGTTTGACATTTAACAAAACATCTTTGTATTGTCCATTCTGCTTGGTCAATTAATCTATTTACCATGGCTTAATATCAGCTCTATTGGTATATTTGTTAACACAACATAAACAAAAAATGGAATTAATATCATAAAATTGGCATTCCTTTAAACTAACTGTATCCCCTGGTACATACAAAAAACACAACACAAATACTATTATATAAAACACTGTGCTATAACATAAAACATGCACATTTAACAAAACAAATCCTATACTAATTATTTAGTCCTTTGTCAGCTAATTTATGACTTATTCTGACACTGTCCATGTCATATTTACTATTCATATGGGTTTAAACATCCGTATACTTACTGATGTTTTGTGTTACAAAAATTACAATAAAGTGAACACTGTTGCTCTACCTCACACACAGTTCTAATAATCTGGTTACATTTATTGTTTATCTGGGTTTTACTCTTGTTATGAATGTAATTGTGACCATGTTATAATTTGTTGTTTACAGGACAACTCTATGAACTCTATATGTGACACTTTTTGTATGGTTCTTGTATCTATAATCATGTGTATCTATATTTTTGTTACATTGATTAACTTAATTATTTAACAATATTTCTCTTACATAACATTATATGTTTGGTCTATTATCCCTCACTTTGTATTTTGATTGTCTGGATTTAATGATACATCAACTGAAACCATTTGTTTCTTTATAGTCCTGGTTCATAAACTGTTTGTCTTTACAATTCTTTGTTTGGTCAATACTAAAATTCATGTCATAGTTGGGGTTTGAAGATGTCTGCATCACTTAGCCTAAATCATTAATTTGGGTACGGTCAGTTGTCTTATTAGTCAGTCTGAAATTGTTAGTCGTTCTTCTTCACTATCATCTTGGAAGATATTGTTCTCCTTGTCAGCTTCTTAATCAAAGTCTTCATTAAGTCAGGTACGGTATTATGTTGTTCCAAATGTCATGTTACATATTACCCTGCCACCAAATTTGATCATTTTAATAAAATATTGTTTTTGTTGAAATTATCAATTACCTTCTTTTTCATATTATCATTTGTTATTCTTATTATGATCTGGTATACTTGTCTTTAATTATAAGTGTTCTATCCCTGGAACATGTTACTTCCCTAACAAATTAATCACCATATATTCTGGAATCAGTCGGGTGGCTCTCTTGACCTAATATCCCGCTGTCCTTACAATACATAATACATAAATAATATCGATTGCTGGAGCTATCTCGTCAGTCAATCACATTTAATAATCACTAGTCTATTCACGACTAAAATAAATAAAATAATATAATATATTCTTGGGATTGTTCACTCAGTCTAACTTCTCAGATCTAAATATTTCTTTCCATTGATTCTTTCAGGTGTTTATTTTCTTGTGGCAATATTAATAACATTTTTTTTTTTTAATTTATAATTGGTACTATCTTCCTTCCTTCTTTATCAGTACTGCTTAATATTCATTTTTCATTCACTGTCTTCATTTAAATTAAAACATAACAAGTATTTGCATCTTCATTTGTTGTTGATTCTCTCACAATCATGATAGGTTATTTGTAGTAAATTTGTTTCTAGTCTTGTCTTATTTTCATCGTCGACTGTCTACACTTGTCCTTTTTTATTCATTTTATAGCACTATGGTTTCTTCTAATTTATGGATGTTGCATCCTTCTTTTATATTCCAATAATGAGTTCATATCTGTGTTTAATAAGAGGTGCTTGTTTTGTTTAGAATTTGGAAATTTATTCCCAGTTGTTTATCTGCTTGATTCATTATAACATTATCAAACTGTACTGTAAGTTGTCCTTACTATTTATCTAAATTCTGAGACATTCAAATTTGTTTATCGGGCTTCATTTAAATTTATATTCTGAATTATCATAGTTGGTAAGATGAGCTTACTATATTCTTTGAGTTTTGAGGTTTTATAATAATAAATTCTTCGATTCCAAATTAATTCTCATAAATAATTAGTTGTAAGTTGTTCTTACTATTTCTTTAGAATTTTGGTGATTTTATCAACTTTGTTTATTAGGTTCATAATACATTTTTAAGGAAACTTGGTTGTATGTTCCCTTAATCTTTTTTGTTTCCACATCACTAATGACATAAGTATTATTGTTATTGTTTTTTATAACAACATACGGTCCATTATACAGTAATAATAGCTTTTTTGCTATTCCTTCCTTAGAACTTGGCAATTCGCGGTTTTTCAACAATACCTTATCTCCAATCTTGTACTGGATCACTTTCTGCTGAGTTATTTTGTATTTTTTCCTTCTTTTCTCCACTTGTTCATTCAGTTTGCTGTGGAATCTCACGTTGTCGAACTGGTAATCTGGGTTGTTTGGGAAATTGATTATTTCACTAATTTCTCTGGGTGGTAGTCTTTCATGCATTATGGTATATGGAGTATCTTGTATTGCTTCATGGTAAGCTAAGTTGATAAAGCTCTCTGTTTGTGTAATGTAGTCACTCCACTTCTGGTGTTTATCAAAACAATATGTCCTGAGTATACGGCCGACCTCCCTCAGTACTCTTTCTGCTGGGTTGCTATTTGGGTAATAGACAGATGTTTTATATGTCTTGACACCGAAGTCTAACAAAGTCTCCTTCCAAACCCTTCCTCGAAACTGAGTTCCGTGATCGGTAATAATTGATCGTGGAGCTGCCAACTCTGGTATGTATTGTTGGATCACTATTTGCAAAATCTTTTTTGTAGTTGCCCGATTAATGGGGTATAGTTTTGTAAACTTGGAGTAATGGTCGAACATGATTATAATGAATTTATACTGTTTTCTCCCTCCACTACGAGGTAACGGACCACACACATCTAAAAATACTCTCTCTAATTTACCAGTTGATGTAATAGGTTGCATAATTCCTTCTGTTTTTTCGTTATTGCATTTTGCTAATTGACCGATGTGACACTGCCGGATACATTCTCTAACTCTTCTGTTGATGTTCTTAATGTAAGTGTGTTCCTCAAGTGCCTTCATTACTTTTAATGCACCCATATGCCCATATCGGCTATGGTAGTCCAATATTAATTCTGTTTCTAAAGTTTTAGGTATTACCACCTTCCATGAGCCTTGGTTATTATTTGGTTTGTAAAATAATATGTCTTCATGTAGACAGTAATATGCAGTGGTTTTTTCATCCTGTTGGATCAGTCTTTGTCTAAAATTGTTGATTTTGGTATCCTCGGTTTGTTGTTGCGCAATGGATTTCATGATGTTTTCCAAATCTGACTTGTTTTTTATTATGGTGTATACCTTGATGACTGTTTCTTTTTCCCCTTCAAAAGTTTGTTGTTCTATGTTAATCCGGGACAATATATCTGCAGCAATAGTCTGTTTTCCTGGAACATACTCCCAATTTATATGGTACTCCTGTAGTGCGAGTATCCACCTTGTCAATCTCCCATGGTTGATCTTGCAATTTTTTAGGAAAGATATTGACTTATGATCGCTCCTCACAGTTATTGAGTATCCAAGAATGTAGGTTCTGAATTTCCCACAAGCGAATACAACGCTTAATAACTCTTTTTCTGTTACACTATAATTGCGTTCACATCCATTAAGTATTCTGCTTGCAAAACTCACCACCTGATGTTCTCCCTCACTATCTTCTTGATATAATACAGATCCTAAACTTATATCACTGGCATCACAGTTCATGAAGAAAGGTTGATTGAAATTAGGATGTCTTAATACAACTGAACTCAGGAAATTATGTTTAATCATTTGGAGTAAATTGTCTTGTTCCTGTCCCCAGGACCATTTGTTCTTAGAGGATAATTGTGGAGAAAACTTTGCTGTCATTTCAGAATAATTTCTCTGAAACTTCCTATAATAATTGCAAAGTCCCAGAAATGATTGAAGTTGCTTTTTATTTTTTGGACTTGGGAACTTCTGGATAGCTTCAATTTTTTCATTGGATGGTGTTATTCCTTGTCTTGTTAGGTTAAAACCCAGGAATTGGACTTCACTGGCGATAAGCTTAGATTTTTGAAGTTTTAGTGTAACGTTATTGTCTGATAGTTTTTGTAATACTTGTCCTACTCTGTCACAATGGTCTTCCCAATTCACTGAAGTAATCAACAAGTCATCAACATAGACTGTGGTATATGGAATTGTATCTGGACCTAACACCTGATCCATACATCTTACGAATACAGCTACTGAATTTACCAGTCCAAACGGTAGTCTCTTGAACTGATAGTTCCTTCCTTCGAAAATAAAGGCGACGTACTTTCGACTATCTGGGTGTAGCTCCACCTGCCAATACCCACAAACCGTATCCCAGGTGCTAATAAATTGTATGCCGTTGAATTTTTTCAGTATCTCCTCAATCTCTCCAGGAGATGTTCTGTCATTAACTATGATCTTATTAATCTCTCTAGCATCTAAGCAGAGTCGTACTTTGCCATCTTTCTTTGGAACTGCTATTAACGGACTGGTATATGGGGAACAGCTATATTCAATGTCTTCTGCTATCATTTTGTCTAGTTCAGTCCTCACTGCTTCCTTTAATGCATAAGCAACGGGATATGATTTTTTATTAAAATTGACAGGCTCCTTGAATTGTAATGTAAATTGATAATCCTTTACTTTGCCAGGTACATCAGAGAAAACATAGCGGTATTTATTATATATTGAAATTAACTTCTCTATTTGTTGTGTGGTTAAATTGCATTCATTTTGTTCTGACCGAAATTGTCGGATCTCTTCTAATTTTTCCAACCATAAACTATCTTCACACCCAAAGTATTCCCTTCTTACATTCCATGACTCATCTTGGTTATTACTGAATTTTCTTATACTGTTGCATGAAGGTACATTTTTGTTTTCTACCAATTTTGCTGTCCATTCTATATTATCCATCCTTAATGACACTATGGCTTGTCTCATGTCAATTATTGCTGAGTATTTTCTCAAAATATCACAGCCTATTAGTAGATTAAATGGTAGATTACTAGCTATTAGAAAAATCATAGGTACAGGTACATTTCTGCTGGTCACTGTTAATGATACCTGTTTTCTTATTGACTTGTTTTGCCTTCCAGTGGCTCCGATTAAAATTATATTTTGAATTGGTAAAGTTGGTAAGATGGCCTTACTATATTTTTGAATTTTGAGGTATTCATTGTTGTCGATTAACGACACGTTTGCGCCCGTATCTATCATACATCTTGTCTCTAGTCCATTCACTTGGGCGATGATATAAACAATTTCATTATTTGAATTATTTTGTGTTATCGTGTCTTCGTTCAGTAACTCTTCTCTAACATTCTTTAGGAAATGATTTTGCACTATTGTCAACGTATCGTCAGTCGCTTTGTCTCGTCCTAGTAAGTACCCAAATTGCCGGTTCAGTGATGGGACCTGGTGGATTTTCACTGCCGCAGTTCGTTTAAATCAGGGCTGATCTCCTCAGTCCTGTTGTCTGATTGATTGGGTCTGTCTCTGTTCTGCGCCTCTTGTACCTCAATGGCGTTATTATTGAACGTCACTGAATTTCGATTATTTCTGTTGTCGTCGCAGCTTCTACTTCGCCGATGTTCATCGCGGTAGTGCTGGTTACTCTCCTCCTGAAAACTTCTTCCACGATTTCCTTTATAGTTTGCTCGTCCCTGGTACCAACGTCTTCCCACATCCCTATCGTCAACACTTACATAGTTTACTTGTCTTCTATATGTTTGATTTTGACTGTTATTATTGCCGTTATTATTGTGCCTATACCGGTTATCATAGTTGTTGTTATAACCCCGGTTGTTCTGGTACTGGTGGTCTCTGTCATTGGCACGCTGGTATCCATTGTTGTTATTATTTGTAGGAGGGCTACGGTAGTAGTGGTTGTTGTTATTGTTGTTGTTATTTGCGTTATTTCGTGAATAGTTATTGGTGTTATTCTGGTTTTGGTAACCGCGCTGATATTGGTTACCGTTGTAGTTATAACTATTGTTTGGTCGTTGTCCATTATTTTCATATGGGGCGTCGCGGCGACCATTATTTCTATTTATCTCATCGTTCCTTCGTCTATATTGTAGGAAGTTCTTCTCCTGTTCCATCTCTGCCAATAAGGTTGACATCTCCTCGATGGTTTGTATGCGTCCATTTATCCGGCCTCTTGTAATTTCGCCACCATAGTGGTAGGCCAATAGCCGCACTAAACATTCCGTAGGGATTGCAGGCTCTAAATGTCTGGCTATATTTATTTTGCCAAGGAAATATGCGGTTGGAGTTTGCTTGCCGTGCAGGTCATATCTGCCCAATCCTATGTCACTCCTTATCATGTGTTGTGTGGCATCGGACCAATATTTGGATTTGAACTGTTTTTTAAATTCCTGGAAGTTCTGTATACTCGGCCGCATCGCCGTCCACCAATTGTCATATACCTTTCGGAACATCTCGTCCAACATGCTCCTTATCACAAACCATCTGTCTTCCCCGGTTTTGGCTATCTTCTCTTCGACTCGTTCTAAAAATAGCATGGGGTTTCTTCTATAGTTTTGAAAATCGATCACCTCTCGATTTTCCTCGCATGTTGTATGGGCGCCGGTACACTGTCTGTTTTTTAAGGAATTGATTTCATCTCTATGAGCAGTTGTTTGGTCTTGTACTCGATTGAGACTTGTACTCATATCTTCTAACCTCTCTCCCATCACTGCTTGGTTGGTTCTGATATTTTCAACTCGCCCGTTCGTTTCTTCCCGGACGCTCAGTATCTCTTGATTTATCCGCTCACATTTTTCCTTGGTCTCGGATTCCACCCTTTTAATTTCAGTTACTGGTTCTTCCAGCTTCTTGTCCCATTCTTCCTGCAATTGCCGGTTATTAATTTCCATCTTGCTATTCCAATCTTCTTTTAATGACTCTTTGTGTTCATCCAGTTTTTTCATGGTTTCCTGGTAATTTTCCTTCAATTCTTCCCTCAATGCTTTATTATTTGCGTCAATTTTTTCCTCCATTTTCTTGCTATTCTCTTTCAATTCTCCCATTTTTTCTTCAATTTTCTTATTAGTCTCTCCCAATTTTCGGCTCAACTCCTCCGTAGATTGTTTATTGTCCTGTTTTAATTCCTCCTTCAATTTTTCTAAGTTCTTATTACTGTTTTCTATGGACTGTTTATTTTCCGTTTTTGATTCCTCTATTTTCTTACCCAAGTCTTCCTTCAATTCTTCCTTCAATTTCTTACTATTCTCCTCCATTTTTTCTTCCATAGACCGTTTATTGTCCTTCATTTCGTCCATTAGGTTCTTATTACTCTGTTTTAAATATTCCATAAGGCTCTTCAGGTCAACGCTCTCTGTGACTTTGTCCGGTTCTTGTTTATCTCCTTGATCCTCTCTTATTGTTACTTCTACTTCTTCGACCGGTGTCGCTTCTTTATCTTCCATATTTAACTCGTCTACCTTCTCGGTTTCGGCCGCTCGTTTTCGCGATACCTCTCGCTTCCTCATCTTGTTTATTTTGGTTTATTGGTCTATTAATAATAATTTAATTTATATTAAATTACACGCCCCACACGTTGGTGCGCCAATTTGTAACGATATTATATGGGGTGTTCGTTCGTAATCGGGTTACTTACGATCGAGATGTAACCTCACCTCGGGTTCGTCTATTTGTAACCAGAGAATATTTCGTTACATACAATGTTATTGTGGATCAGTTTACTTGTATTTATGTAGCGTGCACTTGAATACACCGTCCGTTGGAAATGTCGATTTGTAATATGGATAAATGATGTAGCGACAAACTCGCACTGGAGTCGTCGATGTAAATTATAAATGTATTATGTTGAACGGCGAATGATTTCGTAAATTGCCGCTTACTCCCACTACGCTGCTTCTTTTACGTGACGTCACTCACCGATGCCAACTATCGGGTCAGCTACAACCTGTGAATTCTATTTACTAAATGTAACGGCAATAATAATGACTCACAATTATCATCAAACATATATCCTTGTGGAATCCTTTATTCGGAAAAAACACTGGTTAACTTGTTTTAATAATTTTTAAACAGAATAATCGCAATTGTAGTACAAAATATAAGTCTTCTTTACCAGTTGGCAGCAGTAGCTGTTCAGTATTTCTTGAGATCAAAACAATGCTTTTTGTTAACGTTTTTAAATTAAAATATATCAATTATCTCAGGGCGTATATGGTTCGGGGATTTATAATTATACAAAATATTACACTATTAATCAAAATACAAGTTCACAATCATGGGATATTACAACGTTAGAGTGATAGGTGCACACAGAAATCGTATAGTGGTTGCCAGTTTTAAAAAGGTTATGTCTAAATCAGGCTTTTATAGTTATTATGTGAATTAAAAGTTCTTGTTGTGTTTAAAAGGTGTTAGTCTTATATGGTGTTATTAGTGGTTGTTTCTAGTGTTCGTGTTATACGGTGTCTGTAATTCAGTTGATTATTGCTTAAAATACGTGTATACAAGTGTATGTGTTGAAGTACGATATAATGAGATGTCAGATCACCAAATCCTCTTCTTGTACTTTTCTTGGTTGTAAATAGGTCCCACGTACACGTCAGGTCTTCTTCTCGTCCCTCGTCCACGTCAAATCTTCTTTCTGGTTATTATTCCTTCTCATCCATCTAATGGGTAGTCTTCTGTTGTTGCAAAACGTTTGTATAGTGTACTTCTAACAGTATTTATCTATTGGTATTGTTTTTTCACAATTTATAACATATAATGTAAGACGATTTAAGAACGCGTCTATCTGCTAAGATCGTTGTCAAAGAAGTCTCATTTTATTTATCCGAAATTTCTGGTTGCTATGGGTAAACTTGGAACCTGGTTGGTCAATCCGAATAGACATTGTCATAAACTTTTATTATTTCAGAATCTAAATTTGTTCAAAATCTTTAAACTAACGTAACTTTTCTATACTGAATGGGAGTTTAAAACCATTATCAGCATTATTTTGATCTTCACATGTGTTATATTTAGACACCAAACATGCCTATTTTTGCTTAAGAACTATGGATGTTACAATTTTGTTATTTGGAATTTTCTTAAATAATTTGATATGTGTTATTTTGGTTCTATATTCCTTGTATACATTATTACCTATAAATACATCTACCTTTCCACATTTGCTTTACAAAATTTCTAATATAATTGTTCAAAATTTACTAAAGTTGATTTCACCTGGCCTCTGTAATGGTATTACTTTCATCACCATGTTTTAACATCTTTAACAATTAAATTAATTTTTAACACTCATCAAAATGGTTTAACATATAACGTTATTTTAACAACACAAAGTATATATTATTCTAATAGTTAAATTCATGTCCACATGACTATGATTATACCAATTCCTTGCACAAATAGTTGTTTTCTACTCAAACTGTATAGGTGTTTGACATTTAACAAAACATCTTTGTATTGTCCATTCTGCTTGGTCAATTAATCTATTTACCATGGCTTAATATCAGCTCTATTGGTATATTTGTTAACACAACATAAACAAAAAATGGAATTAATATCATAAAATTGGCATTCCTTTAAACTAACTGTATCCCCTGGTACATACAAAAAACACAACACAAATACTATTATATAAAACACTGTGCTATAACATAAAACATGCACATTTAACAAAACAAATCCTATACTAATTATTTAGTCCTTTGTCAGCTAATTTATGACTTATTCTGACACTGTCCATGTCATATTTACTATTCATATGGGTTTAAACATCCGTATACTTACTGATGTTTTGTGTTACAAAAATTACAATAAAGTGAACACTGTTGCTCTACCTCACACACAGTTCTAATAATCTGGTTACATTTATTGTTTATCTGGGTTTTACTCTTGTTATGAATGTAATTGTGACCATGTTATAATTTGTTGTTTACAGGACAACTCTATGAACTCTATATGTGACACTTTTTGTATGGTTCTTGTATCTATAATCATGTGTATCTATATTTTTGTTACATTGATTAACTTAATTATTTAACAATATTTCTCTTACATAACATTATATGTTTGGGTCTATTATCCCTCACTTTGTATTTTGATTGTCTGGATTTAATGATACATCAACTGAAACCATTTGTTTCTTTATAGTCCTGGTTCATAAACTGTTTGTCTTTACAATTCTTTGTTTGGTCAATACTAAAATTCATGTCATAGTTGGGGTTTGAAGATGTCTGCATCACTTAGCCTAAATCATTAATTTGGGTACGGTCAGTTGTCTTATTAGTCAGTCTGAAATTGTTAGTCGTTCTTCTTCACTATCATCTTGGAAGATATTGTTCTCCTTGTCAGCTTCTTAATCAAAGTCTTCATTAAGTCAGGTACGGTATTATGTTGTTCCAAATGTCATGTTACAATATATATATATATATATATATATATATATATATATATATATATATATTTTGCAACGTTACAAGTATTTCAAAAAATTACACAAATACATTACCATGTACTCAACGCAACTACGAAGTGTATTACACCGGCCAGGTCGCAGGATATTTTTTTTATTCTCGTTGCGTCAAGTATATGTAGTTGCACAATAATAAAATAATTTTCAAAGAGGAGTGAGATGTCGTTGACATGAAATAATTAATTAAAACCGTTTCAAAATAATCATTCTATAATTTATTAATATTAATAGAAAGTATGCAAATATTAAAATTTCGAATTATAAAAATAAAAAATATTCTCTTTTATAAGTTTACAAAAATACAATATAACCCTCTATGCTGTTCATGACATATGAAAATAAACAACCATATAATCTTACTACTAGCTAAACAGACATGTTAAACAAATTATCTAAATACTTTTATTTCAGTGTGTCTGACTTTGACTCCAATTTTAAATAATAATAGCAACTCATTTTCAAACAAATATAATATTAAATCTCAAGAATAAAACTAATTGTTGCTATAAACATAAAAACAATTATAACATTTACTTCCAACCTATTATTTATTTCTACTGACACACCCAAATTTTAACATACAACAGAAGATTAGTATTTTTTAATTTTCTTGTTAAATTAAATTATTTTCTTTAACTACCATTTAAATTTATGTACAGTGATTATATTTAAAACTTTAAGTCTTTACTGTTCATATTATATAAGTTTCTTTTTACGAGTTCTTTTCACACACAAAAATATAATTGTTTATTCATCACCTGCGTACTGCCGACGTTACCGTTGCGCGCGCGCGTGTGTCCTGAATCCTGAGAATTGATGATGATGATTATCCTGATCATGTGTTCTCTGTCTCTACGGTTTGTTGTTTGTGATGGTCCAGAGTTCCTCCATAAGTCTTGATGTGTGTGGTAAAGATGTTCGCTCGGTCGGCAGACCAGCAACATAACGTTGTGTGAAGATATCTTGAGTCTCTCTGAGACGGCCCCAAAATTGCCAGTGGTATTTATACTGGACGGCGATCTGACAAGTCCAGGGCTGTTTTCGACCTGTTAGATATTGTCACTTCGTGCAAAGCGTCCTTTTAATTACAAATCACTTTTTGGTTCATTTTCGCGATTTCGTAAACATACTCGTAGCACGAGCGATATCATCGTTTGCGTAATTTTTGTCTGGTCACTCACATATAACACACTTATTAATTACTATTTAATTACACTAGTAATTAACATTAAATTACCTAGCGTCTTTATTATGCACATTTCTGCAATAATCTTACATCACTATAGTAATTCCTTAATGTAATGTTGTTTTTATAATTGGGGTAACTCTTTGTTCACAGGTTTAAAATGTATTAATTAGTTTATTTTTATCCGGTTAAAACCTGATTACAGACAAACCAACAATTCGTACGCATCACCCCATCGTAGACTTTGCCTGTCGTAGCTTGCGTTCACACACACAAGCGCTGTATTCACTCGCGGGGCAGGTGTACGTTTTCTGACAATTCTTAGCCTGCATAATATTGTTAAAAACTGTTCATCATATATTCATATATTTTTTGTGGTAAATATTTACAAACCTACCGCCCTGGGCAAATATGCAAGTATATGTATTGTTGCATATATATATATATATATATATATAGAGCATGCGATCTATGCTCATTCGCACGGACGACAAGATTCGCCCACGTATTCACAATCACACTCACACTTACAGATTGTTTGGGTGGACGAAACGTCGCATATGATGGCAAAAAGTCCGTCAGTTAAATTCAAATTCAAATGTGTACAATCCGTCACAACCGTAGTTTAAAGAAGTTGCCATTTTGACCTCTCATGCCTAGTTGAACCCGTTAGAAATATGGTTGGAAATCTATATATACTGTATATTGTAACGGTACATAACCCGGTCCCAATAAAGTAAATCATGAGAATATAAGTCAGAAATGGGTAGAACTAAAGCTCGCTCAAAATTTAATTATATCACTCCACATAATAAACAATTCGAGTGGTATATAGTGCGAAGTGAGTTCTAGTGTACCCATTGAGGTGAAAAAACCAAAGTGAAACTAGTGTATTACTAAACTGTGCTGTATGTTTTGGATAGGATAAAACTATGGAAGTAGTATGTAATAATACTAATTGATTTTTGTAATTTTATTTATTTATTGTAATTTATATTGTATGAACCACAATTTGTTATACCCAAGTTAATATTATATTGTTTCAAATAATTATGTTAGATTGTAAGAAAACCCAGGGTTAATTTTTAAAAGACATAAAAATTTTAACTACCAAAGATAATATAAAATTAAAATAATCCTAGGAAGGAAAGGACAACAGGAAGTAGTACCGGGTATGAACACTATTCGATACTAAATAAATAATATATAAATTTATTTAATGATAATAAAATGATAAAATATTTATATACAAGGTCATAAAAAAATTAACCAAAACATATTATGTGAATTAAATTAGTAAATAAACCGGAATGGAAGGGAATTATTTTTCCATAAATAAAAATATAAATTTATAATAATCACAAACTGCCTACATAATAAAAATACTATGTGTTACTAAGAGTGATGGAAAATAACAAGTATTGTTAATAAGATAAAAAATTTTGAACTGAACCAGAGAGTTGAAGAATCGATGCGACAAAAATTATAAAAAATAACCTTTTTTGGACGTTGGAGGAGGCGAAATTCACGCAAGAGTAATAAACAAAGTGAATACTAACAAATTATACCTGAGGAATCCAAATTAAAAGGTGTTATACATTAAAAACCAGTGGATGAAACCATTCTGAGGATCCAGTATAATTCGGCCTACGTCTAATAGACAATCAGAAAAATACTCGAAAATGAAAAGGAAATAATAACGCAAGACGTACCTCATCACAGAATAAAACTTCAATCCAGTAAGGACAACACGGAGCGAGGTAATATAAACATTTTTCGTAATAAATACAGAAGAAAACTCGTTTTTTAATAGTGAAATAGAACGAAAAAATATTCATTTTATCATATGTTTCTTTCAAAAGTAAACAAATACATGCTGCTCTCTTACGGCAATTCCGGAAACTATGTAACATTTGAAAAATAAACAAAATTATTTATTAAATTTTGATATTTGTAAAGCGTAGCAATTAGCCATTTCTGACACTCTCATAACACAAAGAATTCACCCTGAACCCTGGGGAATTAATAAGAATTATGTAATAACTGATGTATTTTATTATAGCGTAATATTGGTTAAATAACAACATATATGTTTTGTTCTTTAGACAGATCTATGTTTACTCGGTAAAGGCGAGAGGATGTTTTCTTTTTAAAAAGATTAATTGTGATACCTATACTTTGGTGGCTGGAGACAAAAGTCAATAATCAATAAAGCAATATTATTGAAAATTAATATTGAATTATAACGTGTTATAATTTATTGTAGTGGGTAGTTAATGAAAATTTCAGCACAACATACAGAAGGAATCGTCACAACAGAGGGGCAAATTTGATACTTACTCTCTCTTCTGCATAAGGCTGAACAAATTACCTCCTTGACCCCAAATCACACACTCTCGATTTCTTTTGGATCGAGTAAAACAAGATAAACAAAATCCTTTATTTTTACCGTTTAAAACGTCAGTTAGTATAATTCAAAAGTGACGCATACTGCATGAGGCATACTATATAACTCTACTACACCTCACATATAAGCGGTACGTTACTATATATAGATATATTAATCAGAAAGAATTAATACTCTATCAACCAGGGACAGAGAGTCAACGAAGTAATAGTAAAAACTTCACCATAACGTATATTTAAAAGATAAAATAATCCAACTGAATGCTTACTATAAAACCACACACAACTCTCACAAAATACAAGCACAATGTGCACGAACACTTGCACACCATTACCAAGGTAAACAAAACACTGTGACAGGGACACAAGGGGCCCAACACATTTTATAGTAAAAGTGGAAAGTACGCGGCAAACATCGCAGACGCACAAACCACTAAGGGTCTCACCTCCCTAAAACGACGATCTCTTAATTTATGTATTTACTAGTGACCAAACCACTAAAGTACTGTACGAATGGAACGAAGCCAGATGTTCGGAATTTGGTTGCTAACTTAACTAATGCAATTATTATTTGTAACAATAAAAGTAACTTCCTTAAATCTTCGTTCGAACCATTTTCTTTTCTTTGCCAATAATTTTCGTTTTCTGCCATAAAACCGTATGTTGCACCTCCCACATATGCTCAGCCAACCTCTCTGAAAAGGCATGCGATCTATCCTCATTCGCACGGACGACAAGATTCGCCCACGTATTCACAATCACACTCACACTTACAGATTGTTTGGGTGGACGAAACGTCGCATATGATGGCAAAAAGTCCGTCAGTTAAATTCAAATTCAAATGTGTACAATCCGTCACAACCGTAGTTTAAAGAAGTTGCCATTTTTACCTCTCATGCCTAGCTGAACCCGTTAGAAATATGGTTGGAAATCTATAGCCGTGATTGTTTCGAAACTGCACAGCTGTCGTCTGTTGCCAAACTAATACTCTATATAGTTCCTTTGGCCAAAAGGATGACAGTCGGGAGCCTTTGATGTAACAATTTGTTCATAGCTTTAATAGCGCGTCACTTTCCGACATGGTGTCCGTGCACCGGTCAGATTGTACCGTCAGCAAGACGACATTACCGGTCTGAGTCCACGTTGCCTCTGCGTTGCCAAACTTCAACGAACCCGACCAGGCCGGCTCTAGTAGAAGCCCGGAATATTAAACGTGGCGACACTGGAACCAGCTGATATTTGAGGCCGACTACACGATCTCTTAATTTATGTATTTCAATAATCATGTCGCGTCATTTTTAATTGCCGGTTAACAGCAGTTTTATAATTCATTTTTTGCAAATTAAAAGTTTATTATGTAAAATACTGTTATATTATTTAATTAATATAATAATTAACTCATTCATATGATACGAATAGAATAATTCGTACAAAATTAATTCATTAGGGCTAACACTAATTCAATAATTTCTGCAACTTAAACTATAGTACTAAGTGCGCACAGACTTAGATTTAGCAGGCCTAGTCATGATTTTAGTAACGCTATGAAATCAAATCAAGATATAACATGTTTACTTTAGCTATTTTATTACACTATGCTTATAGGGCTCAGACGTAACGTTGCCACGTTTAATATTCCGGCCTTCTACTAGAGCCGACTATGACCCAACTCGTCGAGAGTTGCCGTCATTCTGCTGCTGTATAGCAAGCCGTTGGATAATGATGTGCACAAACGTGTCAGCAATGTAACTATTCTGTTGCTAGATAGAACATTATTTATCACCGATTAGAGTTACTCTGATGCCGACTGTCATCCTTCTGGCAGAGGGAGTCATACTAATAAAGCCCCCCCCACACACACACATACAGAATTAATGCGTGTGTTTGGTGTTTGATACTACATTTGTGGATCAGTATTATGTTATCTTGTTGTCTGTATAAATTATGATTGTGTCAATAACCGGCATCACAGTTGTGAATCGAAATTTGTATTTTCTGTGTTGTATATATATATATATATATATATATATATATATATATATATACTTGTAAATATAGGTGAGCTGTTGAATCGTGAGAACACTGTGTAAGATTCATAAAGTCTCAACGAATGCAACGTGGCAATTGGCTGAAGCATGTAACCAACAGCGATGCTCCCGTCAGCACCTGCTTTGTCGACTCTGCAGGGCTGCGACCCGGGGCATGGGTTCCCGCGAGGTTGTGCAACGCCTTCCTTGCGAGAGCCGTCTGCCCTGGTGTAGCTCCCTTCGTTTCGGCCGACGCCTTCAGGCGATCGAACCTTTTGTCCCCGCCAGCGCGTCTCTCAGTTCCCGCGGGTGAAACCCTAGGGGACCATGGCGTCGCGCCCCGGCGTGGCAACTGACTGAAGTACGATAACAACAGTGCTGCTCCCATGATGTACATGCTTATCATGTACTCGTTGACCGCACCCCAACTCCTCGTGCAGAGCTAATGACCGTGCTGACCTGTTTTCACCTGGCGTTCATCAAGGCCAGGCCTGGACAACGCGCAGAAATCAGGGCGCAAGACGCCCCGTGCATCTTATGTCTGTCTGTCTAATGGCTAGGTCACGTAGAGCGGACGGATGGTCAGCGTATACCAAAGAAAATTGTTAAGGCGCAAGTCTGTAAAAGCACAAAGAGGGGCCGACCTAGGAAAAGGTGGTTAGACGACCTAGGATGTGCTAGAAGATCTCAGAAGAATGGATGTGAGGCGTTACACTGATAGGCAATTATGTGAGGTTATGACAATGGATAGGAGACTTTGGAGAAGATTGGTGTTGGAAGGTAGGGCTCACGTTGGGGTGTAATGCTTGAGTAGAAGAGGAGGTATATTTACTTGTGTAAAATTAATTGTGATAACTATAAATAAAAAGGTGCCGATAGAGTGATACTAGTGGTTTTTATTTCGATCGCTGCCTAGAAAGCGACAGAGTTCTGCTGCTCAGGGAGCCTACTATTATTATATAACCTAAAACAGGACTACCTAAAATAGTTATAAGACTAGTAGGTGCGTGAATATGGAGCAACAAGATAAAAATTGAAACAGATAAGCAACAGAAACGAATAGATTTTGAGGAAAAACTGCTCGAAAATAGTAAAATCGGTGTCCCATAATTAGTGATGAACCTAGAAACTGAACTCTGGTAATAAGGCGCAATAACATCTATTAGATTGAACATAATTCACGTTTGGACCACTCCAATGTGATAAAGACGGTTACACACTGGGAACCAAGTGGAAAAGCCAAATTATTAGGCCGCCAAAGTTAAAGTTAAACAACACAATTAACCAATAAGAACAAAAATAATAATGAATGATTAAATTGTATAACAGGTGAGCCATTTTAACTATTCAGGAAATGATATTGGCTGCGATAAGAACCATGATATCGTTGTTAAATTAGGTACCGAGGGACAATCAACTGTATTTTTATAAACAAGATACGTCGAGATATAAAGTTAAAGTTTTACAAAGTTGTGGCGGCCCCTGTACTGTCCTATGGCTGTATATTATGGACAAGAAGCAAGACAGTAAAATACAGGCCACGGAAATGGCGTACTCAAATTTTCCCGTATAAACAGTGAGGCCGTAAGAGAAGAATTACAAGTTTTTAACCGGAATGAATTACTAAAAGATTATAAACAACGGTGGAAAGAACACTTAGAAAGAAGTCAGATTCAAGACTGTCCCAGGGTGTGTGGATAGACCCAGGAAGAGATGGCTAGAGGAGCTTTGGAAGAGGAACAGGCAGCATTTTGCCTATACCGTGATGTGAAGATGAATTAAAGTTGAAAGATATGTTAGCACAGTACTACGAACCGACGCGACGCGAGAAACCGCAACGTTTAATGGGGACAGGAAGAAGAAGAAATAATTTAAAATAGATTTATAGCTGCAACATAACAACATAGTGTAGCATCGTCAATTTTTATTGGCGAATAAAAATATAGAAGGCGCTGTATGTATTACTTAGAATTTTATTCCACTGCGAAGGTGTTAGTTCCGCTACACTTGAAACGTATGTACTCGGGTCGCAGCACCATAGACGACGAGGTGATTCATTCATTCATTCACTGCTTCGAATGCTAATTTGTTCTTTGACTTTCCCGCCGTCAGTTGGCCTTGGTGGCGGGTTTCAATTAACGCCTGTTACCGGACACATGCGTCAGGTGGTCACATTTGACCCGACTTATTAGACCAGTATTATCTCTGTGTTCACGAGCGGTGCGAATTACGTCATTGTAAACGTTCGCAGAGTCATTCATTCATTCATTCATTCATTACTTATGATGGCCATTGTGAATTTGACATGTTCGCCAGTGGATAATTTTGTATAATTTTCAATTTATAGGTATATTCTTGTGTCTTTGTTATTTATCAAACAATTAAAGACGTTTTTTACACGAACAGGCCAGCCGTGGACCACGCGAATATCATTTCCTTTCCTTCTTCTGTAAGAAGGTCCTCATTCGCACACTATGCGCCGCCTTCCTTCCACTGTCCACCACTTTCTCGTCTTCGTCTCACCGCAGAGAACCTCAAGATTTTGAATTTTGTTTCTGTATTTCCGTGATATTAATTGGTTTTTAGAGGGGGGGGGATAAATCCCAACGAAAATAAAACTCCGGTTGTGAGCCGGAGAGGCTTGTTAAAACAGCCGCCCGATACGAGAACAGACGCGTCTGGGGTTTGAAGTTCTTGCCCCCTGTCCACCGTTGGGGACTTCTTACTCTTCCGCGTTCGAGGCCTTTGGGCGGTTTTCACCTGTACCCTAGGCAGGGGCGCTTACAGGGTGCTGTCAGCAGGCCAGCTGCACCCTGGTTTTTTAGCGAGGTTGTTACTCCTCCCGCTCCTCCTTCCTCATCACTTGCAAGATGAGGCCCCGGGAATGCGACCGGCAGTATTAAACAGTACCGTTGGCGGAGTTTTAAAGACGTTTATTCCAGAATATTTATTTTTTTTACTGCCTTTCAGTACAATGTAATTGATCAGTATAACTTCTGAACTTTACGACAGTCACATGAGGACTTTAAAAAAGGAACTGTGTACACCAGGGTAATAAGTCGCTCATTACGACCTCTAGTTTTATAAAAATGGAGTCTCCAATCGAAATTGCGGGCAATAAGTTACTTATCGATGGTTTCGTGTACATAAGATCAAAAACTATCAAAGGCGATTGCAGTAGGTTACAACACTGACTTCACTCATGAGAGAAGTAATAACCACAGCTTATCTTAGCTTAGCAATCAGTGAGAAATCGAAATGGTATAACACCGGGGGGGGGGGCATAGCACATCTTACCTTAGCTTAGCAGACAGTGTGAAACGGCCTTTAGTCTGTTAGTGAGTAGTTAGCTGAAACAAAGTCGTTTCGTTGGATTTTCAGGCGCAGTGAGCTACACATAACACAGTGTTCACAATCACGGACTCGTGTGTGTTTTTGTACAGTGGGAATAGTTTCAATGGCTTGTACGTAGACGGGACGGGAAGCCGTTTAACTGATTGTAATGTTACAAAGCGGCACGTGCCGTGCATTCCAATGTGTCTGTACACTATTTACATGTTGTCACTTTTGTGATTGTACGTCTGTACACGTCATTTGCGTACAGAATAGAGGTGGGCCGTTTTGCCTATAACAGGTATTTTGGAACGATTATTTCTGTGGAACGGATATAACACTGACTGAAAATAGAAATATCCGTTCCGATTACTCGCGGCCTCACGGTTCCGAGTCGCGGGACCTCCCTACGCTGCCAACGAATAAACGAGTACTACGGGTACAAAGTCACAGTTATTGGTGCTGAATACTTCATTTTGCTCATGTGCCAATTGCCATACAAGTACGAAACGAAGCAAAACAGCGAGATTCAGAATATCTGTATGCCAAAGAGACGAAGCTGTTTTTAATGAATGAAAAACATTCAGACTGATGTTACATTTATTCTCGTGTGTCATACACATATATAATACAGATTATAATAACAAATTATGTATTATACTGGTCACCAACTTGGTAAATTTTGAAAAAGCAAATTACATTGTGTTATAACCTACAGAGTGGTTGATAGGCCGTATAGTACTTTTTTGTTAATGTGATTTCGGAGATGATTTTAACTTCACTGCACATCTCACGTAAATTTGTTTGACATTCTTTGTTGGGCTATTACGTCCACTCTAAATTTCATTGCCTGAATTTCGCAGCTGATTTGTCTAACCAAAATGGAATCAATAATTTAATATTAAACCTATGTCAGTTTGTTTACGCCTAGTGAAAACTTAAACTAGTATTGCCAAAGGGAGATAGGCTTATACATTCTCTTGTTTCTTATTTACTTTTAAACAGTAACAGCTTAATAAAGTCACAGTGTAAAGTAACGCTGTTAATACTTTTAATTTCAATTTATTTCGTATAACAAATTATATAATACAGATATAATACAGGTATATGTGTAATAAGTAAACTTATATAATAACAGGTACTTGTACGTATTTTTAACAGGTATTTGTACGTATTTTAACAGGTATTTATAACAGGTTTTGTGGAACGGTATCGTTCGTACGTGTTATTTTCAAATAACTTACTACTTTAGCGCACCACTAGTACAGAACAGTTCCGTACCTAGAATTCGGCCTGGGGGGGGGGGCGATCCGGGGTCGGGTCGGCTTCACACAAAAGAAAAACAAGTTAAGAATAATCAACATTTCTATCTTTAAAGTGGCAGAAGTCAGTTCCATCTAACCACACGGTAATAAGACAATAACAATACGCGTTATTGAGACATTGTTCACAAGATACTTATTGACTGAATTGATTTTCCTATATTTCATATTAGCCTACAAACGCATACGCAAATGCTGTGTAGTAAGTCTGTTTGTATATTTAAAATAAAGTTAGTGTTAAATTAGTGAACAGTGAAAAAAGAATAAAACCGCCTAGAAATTAAAGGTTCGTCAACTTTTTCGACCCTCGGGGGGGGGGGGGTCCGGTCCCGTTCGCTCCCCTGCAAATACGCCCCTGTGACTGATAGACGTTTACTTTTACAAATCGTAGTCTTTACACACACACACACACACACACACACACACACACACACACACACGCTAATGCTGTGTAATAAACCGGTTTGTATAATTAATTAAAATAGAGTCACAAATGTAATAGTAAGACTTAAAATTGTTCGCGCTGATCGTAGAGGGAACAGGGAAGAGGCATTGTAGTAAGCGGTGTGTGATGCGACCAACCATGTGACACACCAACTATGTTGCTGTTCTGAATTCAAAACGATTGAATGGAAAACAACGCGTCAAAACTGCGCATGCGCAATGAGATCTTTTGACACTCCGTAATCAGACACCCGTATCATGTATTGTACTTCGTATTTTACCTGTACTACTGTATTATCGTACACAGCTGGTTAACATGAAACAGCCTAAAAATTAAGCGATTAACAAAATTCGACAACTTTTTCAACCCTCTGTGAGAAGCGGTCCTGTTCGTCCCATTTTCCTGAATGGACATTTTTCGAATGACAAAATACCCGAAATCAGTTTTCCCAAATACCGTTTTCCCGAATTCATTTTCCCGAACACCTGTTTCCCGAAAAAATGTATTTAAACCGGAATCAAAAATACCTGTTTCTCGAATAGTAGTTTTCGAAATAGTGTACTCGTGGCTATGGTAACCTTAATTTACAAGATGTAGGGCCTATAAACATTTTTGTATGCACTTCTCTCTTCTAAAGAATCTGTACCAGTACGTGTCGGTTTTGGAGGCTGTGCATAACGCTATTCATGAATGCAGAATCGATCCACGTACACCGCAGAAAATTATTTGTGATTTTGAAAATGCCACGTCATGTAGCTGAGCTGTGGAATCAATATGATGCAGCGCTCCGAGGAAATTATAGGACAAATGACGCGAACGACGGGTGGCGTAACAGGTTCCGTATCGTAATTGTTAAGGATCACCCGGATCTATACTCCGTCTTAACGGAGTTTCAAAAAGAACAGCTAACACTGAGATCAGTCTTGCAGAGCTAAGTTTGGGCGAAAAAATCGTAATCGCACCAAAGAAGAAATGCATCGAACTGCAAAGAATACTGAAAACCATAAGTGAAAGTTACGAAAATTATAAAGGTGAGAGGCGTGACATTGATTTTTTGCATGCAATAGCGCACAGTATGAATTTATAACAATTTTTATTTGTAATTATGTATTTTGATTCCTGTTTGCTTTAATTTTGTATAAACAGAATGAAAGCTTTATATTAATCAAATGAAATTTTTCGAGAAAAAGGACGTTCGGACGTTTCGAGAAATGTATATTCGGGCAAAATGACTTCGGGTATCTCGTAATTCGGGGAAATGTCCATTCAAGTGAGTGTCCGGGTACCTTCGAAAGACGACCAGCGAAGGAGAACCAGCTATAGGTTAACGGGAATTTGTACCTCTTATTATTTCAAAACACAAATGTAAACCGTTGTTCATTTTGCTACTAGAATCATTGTAGTTAATAATTAACCTAAAAGAAACACGACCTTGACATTATTCTCTCTCCCCATTGTGCAGAATGAATAATGTATTTATTTAAATAAGTTTACCGCGCATTGTGCATTGCTGTTGTTATCGGGGAAACCCAGATCCGAATTTGCGTGTCCTCCGATACGGTTACTAATCCGATATTCAGTGCATGCAGACCGTTTTACCTGTTATATTTTGACTCCACCTAATTGCCCCAGTGCGCCTAATTGCCGTTTGCAGTTCGTATTAACTGTACCTTCTCAGTGAGTGAATAATGTTTTCGGAGTCGATCGAAGTAAGTGAGCTAAAGCAGATAATCGATAGTGTCCGAATTAATCAGGTCAAGAGGCGGTTTGAGTTAATTGATTTGTTCGGATCTTTGAGCACAGAGTGACATACGGTCGTAATTCGTTGATATCTCGCAGTCTGAGACATCTGAAGGTTTTCGACAAGCGTACTGCTTAACACCAAAACTGTTCAATGTATATATATTTAATTCTTTACTTTTTTGTTTGTTGTCCACGATGTGTCCGAATATCACTAATGATTTACAAACATTACCGTCTAATTGAGACCTTTCATTCACCGGCATTTGTCGCTTACTGATAAGCCGAGACAATTCTAGCCGCTTATCCTTGGAATCTTGTAGAACAAATTATGTTTACCTATCAGCTTCCGCACACCTCCGTCAGTGTTCGAAAGTCCGAAGCTGTAGTTCGAAATTTGAATAAAATTATAAGTTTTGAATATCAGAAACAGATAAGTTAAACGTGCGAAAATCGAGTGTCCGAAAGTAGAGGACCTCATGTGTTTTAATCCCTCCAAGTTCGGTAAAAATTATATTTCTCTGTGACAAATTAAATACCGACTGCCGTTAAGCAAATCTGCATACCGTTTTACAAGCGGTAATAACTTTTTTTCGATACGTAAAATTAAACTTGCGCAGATGGTTTCATCAATATTTCTTGAGTGTAGAGGCTGCCATGCCAACGTTTTGTTTCTGTCATTTAGTTTCTGCGAAAATGTACAAGTTGTGTTTTGTAGTAATGTTTGAAAGTAAGATGTTTTGTGTTTTGTTCGACCAGCGAATTCTATGAACAAGCATTGTGTAGCGCAATATTGCCTGGAGTAGTATGTATAAGCCTTACTCCCCCAACCCGACTGTGCCTGTATTGTATGTAGGACGCACGGAGAGCCCGGATTTGTCTTTTTCCTGTTCTGTAAGATGTTTTTCACAATATAGGATTGTACCGTTAATACGTTTACAGTATGCCAGTAACTTTATTAAAATGTTTAATTTTTTAAATATTTGTTTATTTAATTATTAATTTTTTTAATTTGTTTAATATTTTTGTTAAAGAATACCTCCATATCTATATATATAAAACTCAAAGTCTGAGGATTTCTTTGTACTGAATAAAAATCCACACAGTTTCACCGATTCCCACCAAAGTTTGCACAGGTAACCTTTGACACAAGGCGAAAAGCACTGTCTAACTTGGAATTTGATATTTTCTCCCGTTCCCACGATTTATGCCCTTTTAATTATGCTCTTTTCTTGACTCCTATAAAGATGCCGACAACACCATGGAGACCAGAATTAATTACCATAGTAACAAGTAAATAAACAAGTGCTATTTAGCGGCATCTTTGAACTGTCCGTGTGACCACCCTCGTCCGTGTTAAAAGCGTAACTAAAACGCAGCAGGTTGCGGGAGACCTTGTAAACGCAGCAGAATTGACGACCGTGCGTTCATCCACGTCCGTGTGACCAATTTCATTGCTGCCTGTGTGTGTTAAATTCAGTGCGTTTTCCACCTCTCAGAAAATCTCAGTCCCTATCGACCCATGACAATAAACGACCAAGTAATAACGCGGGTAAAAACCGTTTAAACAGAAACAAAGCATGGCAGAAAACACAAAAATAAAGATAATTTGACGAATGATGATTTAAAAAAATTGTCTTGTAAAAAAATGGCAAAAGGAAACAATAAAGCAGGCGAAGCTGTAGTAGCTAGTAGCTTGTAGTTAACAAAGCTGCGGTCTCCGGCATTGGCGCATCACCGGGCACCATCCAGTCCTAAATCACAAAACGTTTTGAAGATAATAAATGTGAAAACAAAACAAAGAAATAACAAATGACCTCAATCCCAAATCATTAAAAGATGTGTGCACACTTTTCAACGAGTTCGCCGTTATGTTTTTAATGTTCGAATGAAGATGATATTGTTACGACGGTCTAACTGATCGTCGTAAGGTACAGTGGAAAACGAAATACAAGACACAAGTGAAGTCACTAATAACCAGCTTTAATTATCACAATTAATAATTTGTAATCAACAAGATAGTCTCTTACAACAATTCAAGTAAAAATTGTCCACACGCAATAATAATGTCAATTATAAAGAATCCCGCACTAATTATAACACTACAACACTTCGCTGCAATACTTCTACAAACACTCGATCCGCGCTAAAGAAATCGCTCACTATCAACTAACTGACAAGCCGGCTGCTATGGCTTTTTATAGGTAGCGCACGCCTTCTAGAAATTTTCCATCCTCACTTCACGCCATTTAATGCGTATCTCAAGTGCTCTTGAGTAGAGGTGGGCTAAACTGTTATTTTAAAATACTAGGAATGAAAATACCGTTCCAAAAAAATAACAGGTACAAATACCTGTTATTATATACTATATATACATAACCTATATTATCCTTTGTAAGTAACTCGTTTTGAGTTTCCTACAGGTCTCCTATGTAATATCTTCAAATAAATACACTGCAAGTAGGTTTATTTTCACCTAGATAAACCTATTAATATATTAATAACCTATTGCAGTGTATTTATTTGAAGATATTATATAACCTATACTATATAATTTGTTATAAGAAATAAATTGAAACTAAAAGTATTAACAGTGTTACTTTACACTGTGACTTTATTAAACTACAGTATTACTATTTAAAAGAAAATAAGAAACAAGAGAATTTATAGGCCTATCTCTCTTTGGGAATACCAATTTAAGTAGTAAAACTAACATTGGTTAGACTTTAGACAAATCAGTTGCGAAACTCGGGGCAATGAAATAATTTAGAGTACACGTAATACCACAACAAATAATGTGATAAAAACATCAGAAACATATAATAAAACATAACAGTAAGCCACAAGAGTGAATGAGAATAAACAAAATTTTACAAATAAAAATAATAAAAACAACTGTAATAAAATAAATATAAATAAATAAATAAAAACTTATAAATAATAAGCAACAACAAAAGTAAATTAAATGCATTACATACCTGGATAATCTTCAGATTCATTCACTAATGTACACAGAATATACAAGTTATGAAATGTCACACCTGTTTACATTACAATCTGCTTCACTTAACACATTATAAATAAAATTAAACAATTGAATTGTTTTTAAAATACTGGGATTTCAGTTATTCAAACACTATTTTAAATTTGCATTCTAAAATATCAACTGTTGCATTTTCCTTGATGATAATCGTGTTCGTGTTCTTCGTTCAGATATTTAAGGAACGACATCCCATTAAATTAAAATTCCGTGAAGTTAAAATCCCATTGATAAAAAGTATAATATAGCTTTTCAACATCAGCCACTTTATAGGTTATAACGCAATATAATTAAATACAACTATTTCACTAACGACTCGGAACACAAAGTTTTTCAATGAAATATATTGGAACTTACCGTCTACGGCTTTTCAGAAACAGCGACAGTAAGTTCCAATATATTTGATTGAACAACACGTGGCTTGGTACTAAACATTTGGGATTTATTCCTTTTAAAAACAAAGTTTTTTATGAGTAAAAACATAAAGTTTTACCTTACAACCTGAACCGGTTTTAGTTACAAGTTGGTGACTAGTATAATATATAATTTATTAGCATATAATCTGTATTATATATCTGCATATAACACAAGAATAAATGTAACATTAGGATGAATTTTTTCCTTTATTAAAAACAGCTTCGTCTCTTTGCGCAGAATGAAGTATCGAAATACCCTTGATACTACCTGTTCCTAAAATACTAGGTGTTTCAAAAGTACTACTGTTCCTCAGATACGCTTAGTATTTTGTGTATCGGTGATACCACTAGTATTTGAAATACTGGTTGTTCCTTGCGTACCAGCAATATTTTTGTACGCCTAGTATTTGGCCTTGGCGTATTTGTTTACGTGATACTTGCGTACTGTGTGTGTGTGTGTGTGTGTGTGTGTGTGTGTGTGTGTGTGTGTGTGTGTGTGTGTGTGTGTGTGTGTGTGTGTGTGTGTGTGTGTGTAGGGGCGTGCCTCGACTCGGAACAGCGTCGCCGCGAATAACAGGTATTTCAACTTTCCAGTCACTGTTACATCCATTCCACAAAAATATCGTTCCAAAATACCTGTTACAGGTATATCGGCCCACCTCTACTCTTGAGTACACTGGAACCTACTTGAGAGGGGCCTTGACTGAGGCAACACCTGCCTCACTGGACGGTGGACAATGTTCTGGGCTTCCCGTTACAGTAGATTCCATGATACGGTTTGTCCACTCAGAGTATTAAACTGGATTATTGATTGTAAAATTATTGATGTATACATTGCTTATCGTCTGCTTTTGACGATTCCAATAGCTAACTGCAAATCTGAAAGACCATTTTTCTGTATTAAAACGCATTACAGGTATGTTGAGTACAACTACGGGAAATGGGAGATTATCTTCGTTAGCAAGGTTGAATATTGAAAACGAGATACTTGAATCGCTTGATTTAGAAGAAATAATTCGAGGCTTCGTTAAGGCAAAAATCAAGAAAAAATGAATCGATTAGTATTTTCTAAGCTTACATACTTCTACGCTCATTGTAATCACTATTTAGCTAAATATTTGTTGTCAGCTTTAGAAATTGTGTATGCCATTTATTAGTGTAAATAATGGATAAAAGGTTGAATTTTGGATCGGGAGGGGGGGGGCACCACGCGCTTCTAATCCACCCCTGGTCTCCGGCCATCTACGTAATCCAGAACATTTATACTATTTCCGTTCTTAGTTTAATCCTTGTGTAAACAAACAACTATATAAAAAGTTTAAACAACTGTACAAAGAATCCTTGTATAAAAGGTATCAACTATTTTATATTGACAAAAAAACTTCAGTACGAAACTGAGGTCGACCCTGCTCTAGCCACGAAAGTAGCGATGTGCACGTTAATCTGAAAAACTAAATTACATTTTTTCTTCACAGTGTGTTGACAGAACATCTTCCTCAAGACAAGACAGCTGTAAATGTTATGGTATTTCGCGTTATATTATGTTTGTGCTGAGAACTGTGAAAAGTCACGCCCCGGATGGAGTAAATTGAAATTCCGCGATGGGAACGGAGCAGTGGCGGTGAGAAACGCCTTCTACGACGGGGGTGTTGAACTGCGGGAAACGACTGTAATCCGTCACGTCTTCATGCAAGTATAATGCCTCATCTATTTTTGTACTTTTGCTAGTTTCCTTTCCAACTATAACCGGTATGTGTTACTTAGAAGTATTAAAAACATCCACGCTGATTTTTCGGTTTGTTACACGCTCAGAGTCTTATAAAGTAAAGATTTGGTAAATTATTATTATTTTTTTTATTATTATTCCGGTCGTTCACTGTTTAATTTTCTGGAACCAAAGGTTACAGAAGTGATTGAATTCTCATCTTCCACTACTGCTTGTCCATCCAAAGGTCTTCAATTTCTCGTTCCCTCAATATAGGCTGAATTTCTTCTATCCAGCTGATAGGTGGTCTTCCTCTTTTCCTTCTTCCCGTTCCATAACTCACCTTGGCAATCTTTCCTGTGCCATTCTTTTCGTGTGCCCATGCCATTGTAATTTTTTTGTTTGCATAAAATCAACAAATGAATTTTTCACGTTCATTCTGTCCTTAATGACGTCATTTCTAATTTTCTCACGTCTGGATACTCTTACCGAACGTCTCCAAAAGTCCATCTCTGCTGTCATTAATTTTGTTCTTGCGTGTTTATTAGTAGTCCAAACTTCTGAGCCGTCATATTTCAAACATTTGTTTTAAATATTTTGATTTTAGTTTCTGCTGTAATTTGTTTACCCCACAGTATTCCATTTAAAGTAGATATAGCCATCTTTCCCAAATTAATTCTGGAATGTATTTCTTTGTCTTGGTTCCCACTGTCCGTAATGTTTACTCCTAAATACTTGTATTTCTTTGTATATGAAATCTTTCCCACGTCTTCCTTCAATATCAAGTCTTGATGAATTTCACCTATTGCTATGTATTTTGTTTTATTCATATTTACCTTTAGCCCCCATTTCTGATATTCCTGTATCAGTTTTCTAGTAGTCATGTACTCTGTGTCTTCAAAATCTTGAGTCAAAAGTAATTGGTCATCAGCAAACTGTAATGAATGATCTGTATCACCATCAAGTGGAATTCCCATGTTCCTGCACACTTTTTTCCAAGTCTCTATTGCTTTCTCCATATAAATTTTGAAAAGCGTGGGTGATAGACAACATCCCTGGCGTAAGCCTTTGGTCACTTGAAACCCTGGTGACAAATTCTTTCCTATTTTTATTCTCGATATTGAATTGTCATAGAAATTTTGTATAGGTTTTATGATAATGGCGTTGATAGTAGTTGATCTTAAAGCTGCCCACAGATTGGCTAAAGGTAGGCCTTGTCATAGGCTTTTTCAATTTAAATAAAAACTAAATGAAGAGGTTGTGATCGAACTGTTTTCTTTTCAATTATTTGCTGTAAGGTAATAATATGATCTACAGTTGGATCTACCAACTCTGAAATGTTTTTGTTCTTCAGTCTCCATTTCCTTATACTCAGCTTCTAAAAAATGTTTAAGTATTCTTCCATAAAGCCTTCTTCGTGTGCTTATTACGTAACTGTTATGCCTCTATAATTTTTGCAATCATCTTTGCTTCTCTTCTTGGGTACAGTAGAAACGTATCCCATCTTTCAATTTGATGGTACCTCTTCTCCATTCTGACATTTTTCAAAAAGATTTCTTAACAATCATATAATTTTATTTGTAACATTTTTCAATAACTGCGGGAACATCTCCAATTCCAGCTGCTCTTCCATTCTTTAGAGATTTTACAGTTTGTTTACAATATTTATATCTAAGCGAATATAATCATATGATATTTCTCCTAAATTTCCTTCAGTGTCTTCCAGATATTCTTCTCTATTCTCTACCAACAGCGGTTTGAAATAATTTTTTAATGAATAAACTGTATCACCAATTTGGTCAATTATATTTGTTTATTTATTTATTTCCTGTATGTTTAGAGGGGTTTCAGGTGGTAGTTATTATTTTAGAGAAACGTTCCCAATAAAATCATTTAATGGCCGCGATTTCGACGCCACATGTACCTACACGACCTACCTGTGTGTCACCAATGCGTGATCTAATACGCGTCCAAACGTGCTCGGTTAAAGCCGCCTTTACACCGGTGTTAGTAACACGTGTTACAAACAATTTTGAGTAACATTTCGAAAAGCCCTTCTGAATTTGTTATCAATAAGCTGTGTTATCAACAGAAATACCATGTTATTAACAAGAATTTTGTTTTCCATTAGAAGTCGATAAAGATCAAAGAATGTTGATAACATTTGTTAGTAACACGTGTTACCGCGCTCTTCGATGTTAGTAACATTATCCCTCCTTCCTGTCTTGATTGCCAATTTTATGTCGTATCATTGATATTAATTCAAACACTTTCTGCTACAGTCCGTTTCTTGATGTGTATAATATATATTTTATAATGACTTTACCTCAACACTGGACATGAATTCCCAGACATAACCAATATGACACTAATAAAACATATACCACACAAAGGGACCATAATGAATATGTGGGAAAATTTACAAATATACAAACATAAAACACAAAACAAACTAATACCTGAACAAATACAAATCAATACAAAACATGACAATATTCAAAGCACTCAACATAGAAAATACACAAAATACTAATATATACACCACAATCACACACAATAATACCAGTTTAAAGCACCAGAGACCAACAGGAAACCAAAGCAACAACCAGCCAACACACAAATACCTCACAAGGCTCAAAATCAGGAAGGCTGAAGATGGGAACACAAGGCTTCCCGAAACATGTTCCAAATAGGGAGAAAACATCTTGAGGTAAAGTCATTATAAAATATACTTTGATATTAAATATTCAAAGTTACAACTAGTCATTCTTAAGTTTTTAAAGCTTCCATCACACCTTAGTTCGCCTGACAAAAGATCAACGTCATCTTCATTCAAGTCACTTAACAGGTCACTTCCACTATATATAGCTCTTGCCTGCAGTGAAGGTCTCGCCGAGAATCTTCTTTGTCTTCTCGGCTTCGCCCACACACGCAGCTGCAGGGAGAACAACGTCTTCAATATTCGACATTTTTCTGCCAACTAACGAGGCGAGGCGCGGTGGCGTGGTGATGTGGCAAAATGTTAATAACAACCAAAAAGTCAACTAGTGTTCTGTTAGCAACATTTG
This sequence comes from Magicicada septendecula, assembly GCA_034769895.1. Lineage (NCBI taxonomy): Eukaryota > Metazoa > Arthropoda > Insecta > Hemiptera > Cicadidae > Magicicada > Magicicada septendecula. Next base: position 54,067,377 of record CM068375.1, on the reverse strand, counting down.
TTACTAAACGTTGTTACTAACAAAAAAGTCAGTAACACTTGATACCAGTGGCGGCCCGTGCTTAGGTTGCAAGGTTGTACAACCCCCATTAAATCCCGACTTGTATTTTAAATTATAGAATTATGAATTAGACAATAAGTAATAACAGTGTTTTCAAGCTAAATCATCGTAATTAATCATTTGCCGGTTGAAAAGCGCAGAGCAATGACTAAAAACCGTACACGCTCTTGCCGCGGTGTACATGGCAAGTGTGCAACAACTGTGACACTCTTTGTATATGGGGAAACACAATGGAGTAGTGCTCTGGCTGGCTAGACTCGGTTGTTCCTGTTGCAGCGGTATAGACTCGCTTGGTGTGATTAGGGACTGCAAACCCCGCTTGTACCTCACGGCGCCACCAGTCTGTTGATAAATAACACGGTGCGCTGGGTTGGAAGTTCGTTGTTAGTGTCAGTTAAGTGTCAGTCGAGTTCATCGTTAAATGTAAATAATAGTACATATATATATATATATATATATATAGAATTAATGTGTCATAGTGTAAGATATTTATTATATTTAACTGGTAGGACGCAAGTAATTCTGTTGTAAACTTAACAAAAACGATGTTCGGTTTACGTCCTATTAAAGAAAAAATTGAAATTAGGAGAGTAGGTAGGCCTACACCAGACCTTTCAAATTTTAATCAAAGTGTAAAATCAGGTAACAGAATATTATATCATAAATTTAAAAAAGATTCATACAATAAATATTCGTGGTTACGTGGGTGTGACACTAAAATTCCATTATTTGCTTTCCTTGTGTATTGTTTGGAGGCGAGGAGACTTGGACATTTTCTATTCAGAGAATAAACCCAACTGCAAACCCCAAATTTTTCAACCACCAATCGCCACTGCTTGATACTAACACCGGTGCAAACGCGGTTTAAATATACCAAAGACACTGTGTGCGTTACTATAGAAACGACGGGACGTGCCGAACGAAGTCTCCGCTCTCACACCACTTCGCTTATACCGACAAAAGATTACTTTTCATTTTGTGTACACTCAACTTTACCGCCACCGTGGGAAGAACTCTTGTTTGCTTTGACAAAACCTTATTCTGCACTTAGCAGTTTTCTTCGTATTTTGCGTTCATCTATCTTTCTAGAGGCTTTTTATAGCACACACTTGTTCTGCGAGTTAAAAAAGATTGATTTATTTTTATTCTTGGTGTTTACAAACTAAACTGCTCAGACTGTAACAAATTCTACATAGGCCAGACAGGACGTTGCTTTAAACAGATACATTGAACGCACAAAAGCACTACATTCCACCACCGAATCCACCTTTGCAAATCACCTCATTGAACCAAACCACACATACATAAATATCAACGGCAACATGGATATTCTACACGTACACACAAAAGGACGAAAACCAGACACTCTTGAACAACTAGAAATATACAAACACATAAAAACAACACCCTAAACGAACAGACACAATTCAAATCACAGGTACTATTTGAACATATCACACCACACACACACAACATCGATCTTTCAAACGACGGCGCCGTCACCAAGAACAAGACGAACAGCGCTCCAAGTGGCAGCTTCTGACAAAGCTTGTAATAAGCGAAAACTAATTCAGGCTATAAGGTAACAATTTTACCAATACAAAATTTAAGTGTTCTGAGTCAGTAAAATTATACTTATAATTATTTAGTTTTATTTAAACAGTATTGTTTTATAAACGTACAACAATTTATAGCCTACTTTGTCACGAACTAAAATCCAAATTAGGAGAAAAGTTTAATCCCACAATAGGAGCGGCTGGAAGGTCACCTCATGTTTGCTTTAAATCTAAGTGCGTTGTGGATTAGATTCTGCATTAACTCGCTTTAGCTGCCACTAAAATATTGTTACGAGGGTCTCACTGATCGTCGTATGGAACAGTGGAGAACAAAATACAAGCACCAATGAAATCACTAATAACCAGCTTTAATTATCACAATTAATAATTTGTAATCAACAAGATAGTCTCTAACAACAGTTCAAGTAAACATTGTCCACACGTAATAATAATGTCAACTATATAGAATTCCGAACTAATTAGGACACAACAAGACTGCTACAAACACTCGAACCGCGCTCAACACCACTGAACTCATAAGCAGGCTGCTATGGCTCAAGCCTTGTAGAAATCTTCCATCCTCAGTGTGCATGCCACTTAGTGCTGACGCTAATGTGTATCTCAAGTGGCCTCTTGAAGAATCTAGAACAAACTTTGACTGAGGCAACACGTGCCACAATAGGCGGGGGACAGGTCGGCAACGCTGTCGGCTATTCAATGCGGTTCGACACGATTCTCGTTACACTATGATATTACGTGTCCATTTTATCTTACTTTTGAGCACGCGCTACTATGGTTCAAACCAGGGGCGGATCGAGCAAGCAAAATTTGGGGGGGGGGGAGTTAACTTTGGAGAGATATGAAAAGTTGGACCATTTTTTAATCGTCTACAGTATAAATGATAGGATCGAGTGCAGATAAAAGTACAATGCGTTGTTATCAACACAATACGTTTATTAACATACAAACATAAAATCATATCTGTGTTTGTCCGTTCATTGTTCTTTTAATAATATTCGCTTACAGCTTAAAGTACACACTACTCCGTTAAGTTATGTGTAAAACAAAAATTAACATGTTGATAAGGTGCAGTTACAATCTAAAGTAACTGAATGATATTATAACGCCAAATTTGCATGCTGTGCAAATTTACTATCAATAGTTAATATTAAAATATGTCAAAAACAGATATACAAATGTAAGGTAAAGAGAAACTACCGTTATGAAATTTCAAAGCGGTGTTTTTTTTTTAAGAACGCCCTTGTGTCTGGCGACAGAAAGTCGACACAAAAAAATAAAAAGGCACGTAGCGGACGCACAGCAATAAAATTGTATTATGCTAAAAATTAACAAAAAATAGGTAGAACGTTGTAAAAGTTGAGTGCCTTTAACAATGGATCCCGTTATGTGAGAGTGAGACATTTAGACGGCTCATCTAAAGCGTCTCTTCCCACCACGCGGACAACCCCCAGGGAACGCACTGTTATCCAGCAAGTAAGAAAACGCGTCAGTTTTTTAGCGGTAAAATTCTAGATACTACATTGGGTAAAATTGAATATCGCGGCACCCAAGTCCAATGGGAACGTTTAGATTCAAAATTAGGCGAGGCTAGGGCCCAGTTTGTGTATAAAAACCCCAGACCGAGAAGTTTAAGGCAGTCATCGGAGAAGCTAGAACAGTAAAGACTCGTCAATTAAGTTATTTAGTTAAAGCATTCGTCGGAAGGTAAAAACAGTGACTCAGTTTACCGTCATCCGAAAGTTACCGTTCAATTAAAGATTGTCAATTAAGTAATCGGAGAGTTAAAACAGTCGCAGTTATCGTTCAGTTTAAAGAAGTCAGTTTTAATCAAGTAATCAGTCATCAGAAGGTTAAACAGCTTTATTCAGTTGAAAGTTACGGTTGAATTAGGAGTGACAATTCAACTTGAAAGACATGTTTGAATTGGTATCCAAGTCACTTATCATGTGATGCCAGTGTATAAATCAATCGTGATAATCAATCAAGTGCAGCCAACTAGGACCTCCATTAACAGCAGCCGTCCGCAGAACCATACTACAGACGACGTTCAAGTGGATGCGCCTCTTCGCAGAATAGGAATTCAACCATCAAGTAATTTATATTGAACATTTAAAATATACTTTATTCACTACTTGCAACTCAATCAGATCTAAAAGAACCCACTATCAAATAAAAGAAAAGATTAAATTTTGTTATCATCAATATTATGTCATTGTAATAAGTAACTGAAAGTGAGTTATTAAAGTAACAATTTTGATATATTTTGTGTTAATTAAATTATTTATTACCCTGAGATATTATCCTTAAAAAGATAAAAAGTCTGAAAGTTGAAATATGAATGTTGTATCATATTTAAAATCACAAAACAACGGAAAGAATTTCGTCTGATGTGACCATTCGGGGAGGGAGAATTTTATCATCCCCCTAGTCGGCGCCTTGTTCAAACGCGATACATTAAACAAAGACAAAAAGGAGGCTAAAAAATTTTCCGCCGAGATAACAAGCCGACGTAATTACCTCCATATTTGTTAGTCGTTTATATAAATCGCATCTTTTATTATTCTTGTAGAGTTTCGAAAAACAAACCGGTTTTCATGAAATTTGGGATCAAACATTTTAAACGGCCGCCATTTTGAAACGGATAATCATAACAAAATGAAATATTTAATAATTATGTATACCCGTCATGTAAATAAGCATGGCAAATTTAAAGGTTTTACCTTAATCCGTTCTTGAGATATTAATTTTTTTGTAAAAAACACATACAGACAGATAGACGGAAAACGAAGCAGTATAGAACATATGTTTATAGGTAGTTTTTTCTTTGCTTTTTCGTGTTTGATCATTTCCTAAAGTTATGGAACATAATTTTGCAGCACGCTATATATATTCAAACACTTTTTGCTACAGTCTGTTTCTTGATGGATATATAATTTATTTAATACTTATAATTACTTTACCTCAAGATGTTTTTCACATTATCTGGAACATGTTTCGGGAATCCTATTGTTCCCATCCTCAGCCTTCCTAATTTTGTATCGTGTTTAACCAAAAACCAACAGGAAACCAGAAGTAACAACCGACCAAAACACAAATACTCCACAAGATACAAAATTAGGAAGTCTGAGGATGGGAACAATAGGATCCCCGAAATATATTCCAAATAAGGGGAAAACATCTTGGGGTAAAGAAATTTTGAATATTAAATAAATTACACACACATAACAGTAGTACCGGATATGGAGGAACGAAACTACCTAACGGAGTCGATGTACGGGTTTGGTAGATTCGAAGAAGAGGAAGAAGGACGCAATAGAAAAGGATTCACGATCGGTGGGCGTCATACAGAACAGAGGCCTCGTCCTGCTGACATTCACCAAAACAAAGTTCAAAAGTATTGGCTCAGACAACGTATATATATTGAAATTCTGTGTGTGTGTCTGAGTGAGTGCGCGCGCGCGTGGGGTGCAGACACAAAGGGAACGGGAATTATTATTTCGTGTTGAGCAATCAATAGGACAGAATATTTGAATACCGGGTCTGGTCTGTGGGCGTGTTGTTGATGTACAAACCAGACTGTCACCATGGATACCTCGAGCCGAGCCGCACTGGACTACGCCGTAGACAGTCATTGTGTCCGTCCGTGTTTTACTAATGAAGTCGTACTACTAGCCGACTCCGTACAATCACGTTTCGCTGACAAGCGCTCCCAAAGCGTTCGTCTCAAAACAGTTAATGAAACAGTGTACCCTAACTAAAAAAAAAAGATAAAGCATGCCTGCAACGCAGTAGCGTGGCGTTCATGTAACCGTCCATGTAGAAAATACTATTAATTATATCACAGAATAAATAGTTTAGTTATTGAATAATTTGAAATCCGAACAATATTAGTAGGGAAACTTGAAGAAAAACGTAGCATTGCTTTCGAACTGCTGGGCACTTGCACCGTCTTGTGTTGCCGGCTTAGACATCGGCAATGTTTTACTGCGTGTGGTCATTGACCTCATAGCAGTTGTCACTTTACAAACGGGGGGGGGGGGGACACATTCGTCCATCCAATGTGTTGCCGCTGTATAAACCGGGAAAATGCTCAGATAGCAGCTATGTTGGTTTCGGAACCAACGTGCAGCAGTACCTATTTGTGTTTTGTTCGTTTAGTTATGTGTTTCTCTGTTCGTCTTTATTATTATTAATTAGATTTTTTGAGTCCTCATTTTTTCGGTGTAAGTATAATGCAGTCAGATTCCGTTGAACCGAGACCCTCTTCTTTTGCCAGCGAAAGATAGAAAATACTCTGAAAAGATATTTTAGATGTAAAAAGAATATTTTAGCTCTAAAACCAACACTTCGTACAAGGAAAAATTCGAATTAATTTTTAGGTTAAGTTTTAGGCCTATCACAACCGGGAACAGCTGTTGTGTACCCACTCCACGCCACTGCTGCAACGTAAAGTATTTAAAATGTATTATTTATGTAGGCCTACTTGCAATAATTAATTACAATTATTGTGTACTTCGGTATTTTCTATAATAATTGTGTATTACTTATAACTGGGAAAGGGATGTCAAAGAATCGCGTTTGAATTCTGATGGCAGGCCTACAGTAAACACACGATAATGCGCGGCAACCCGCAGATTTTTTTTATAAGCCAAAATAAATTTCGGCTGAATAATAAAGCTTCTGCTTCACTAATCTTATTAAGTTATTTAAGTTATGTAAAGGTATGTCCGAGGGACGGAATGGGTCACCGCTCACCGACAGGTACAGTTGATCGTGTGAAGGGACAAAATGATGTGGGGTCACACCAAAAGTGTGAACTGACGGACTGATGAAATCGCATCAAGCAGTGGTGTGTCACTTCGCATAAGCGAGCGTGTGTAGCAGTCAGCTCAGTTCAGTCCTTCACATTGAGAAACTAGTTATTCTTAAATAATTGTGCCGCCAGTCTGTAGGGTGTAGCCATCGATGTATAATATATGTATCGCGTGCTGACGGGCAAAGTGAACGGCAGAAAACGTTCCGAAGAACGTATAGCTCCCCCCCCCCCCCACCACGGGGGGGAATAAAGCGTTTGGCGCTAAGTTAACACGTGTACCGAACGAGTAATTCAGTCAGTAATGCACTTGCGTTGACACCTTACAGTTATTACATTTGGGACAGTTCTACTGAAAGTTTGAGCTTATAAAGATTTTATTATTATGACAGTTCATTTTTACTTTTGGCATATCTCTTAACTAATAAAATATAAATATTATATATCGATGGGTGTAGCTTTAGCTCCGTCCAAAAATTCATGTGTGAATATTTTGCTCGTTTGGAAGCCAATGTTTAACCCACAGTTTTCGTTTATTCTTCTTTCCTTCTACAAGCGCACAGTCTACATCACCCCACAATAGCAGTTCCTATTCCGTTGACATGATGAATTACAAAAACCAACTTTCGGCACCAACATATGGCGAGTACGTTCCAACAGAAGACTGATGGCATACAGATTTGACCGTGTGTAGGCAACACGTCACTTCAGTCCGATGTGGCACATGAACATGGACACATTGAAGTGACACACTGAAATGATCGTGTGTAGGCCGCTTTACTAACAGCAGTGATCCCGCACAAACCGGCATTATAGGAGTCTCGTTCATGAAACCTTCCGTGGGTTGCCAAACGCCGGGCTTTTAAAAATAATACTGATACGCGGTGCGTTACTATAGAAACGACCGGGACTTATCGCATTGTGCTAAAGGAAGTCTTCGCCCTCACACTAGTCCGCTTCGCTTATACCGACAAAAGATTACTATTCATTTTGTGTCTGTCAGCGTGGGAGGCGCTTTTTGCTTCGTCTTTGCGAAACCAAACACAACCCTGCTCTGCTACGCACTTAACTGACAAGTTTTCTTCGTCGTTAATTTTCCAAGAGCTTCTAAACGAGTTGTCTTTATTTATTGTCAGCGCTTTTTTTTAAACGTATAAAAATGAATAGGGCTATCGTACTTTTACTGCGTCGTACCTATTACATTTAAATTGCTAATATATATTTAATATAGCCTATATTGATTTAACAATTTAAGGGGACTCGTAACGGGCAAATCGACGATTTTTTTTTTTTTTTGTAGGAAACGTTTTCTTAAGTCTTGATAATGTTACAATTTTTTACAAATCTTTAACTTCTTTAAATCAGATAATAGAGAAATGCAGATTTTACCATTGGAAAGGGAATTTCAATAAGCAGTCACTATCAATGTCTGTCCTATCAATGTCTGTCATAAACCAATATTTGCTGATCTAAGTCATCCTAATTTGTTAAAAAAATGTCTTCACTTACATTACGCAGAATGCAAACGAGTCGCTTAACCATTTGATTTGGAATAGTTTGCCAAAAATTAAAATTTCTTGAACTTCAGTTTTGGCGTACATCATGCAGTGTTGACTAGAGGTGGGCTAAACTGTTATTTTAAAATACTAGGTATGAAAATACCGTTCCAAAAAAATAACAGGTACAAATACCTGGGTACATAACCTATATTATACTTTGTAAGTAACTCGTTTTGAGTTTCCTGCAGGTCTCCTATGTAATATCTTCAAATAAATACACTGCAAGTAGGTTTATTTTCACCTAAATAAACCTATTAATATATTAATAAACCTACTTGCAGTGTATTTATTTGAAGATATTATATAACCTATACTATATAATTTGTTATAAGAAATAAATTGAAACTAAAAGTATTAACAGTGTTACTTTACACTGTGACTTTATTAAACTATTACTATTTAAAATAAAATAAGAAACAAGAGAATGTATAGGCCTATCTCCCTTTGGGAATACCAATTTAAGTTTTCACGAGGAGTAAAACTAACATTGGTTAGACTTTAGACAAATCAGTTGCGAAACTCGAGGCAATGAAATAATTTAGAGTACACGTAATACCACAACAAATAATGTGATAAAAACATCAGAAACATATAATAAAAACATAACAGTAAGCCACAAGAGTGAATGAGAATAAACAGAATTTTACAAATAAAAATAATAAAAACAACTGTAATAAAATAAATATAAATAAATAAATAAAAACTTATAAATAAGAAGCAACAACAAAAGTAAATTAAATGCATTACAAACCTGGATAATCTTCAGATTCATTCACTAGTGTACACAGCATATACAAGTTATGAAATGTCACACCTATTTACATTACAATCTGCTTCACTTAACACATTATAAATAAAATTAAACACTTGGATTTCGTTGTCCATGACGTGTCCGTTACTTAACTAAATACCACTATTATATTAACGACTCGGAACACAAAGTTTTTTATAAGTAAAAACAAAGTTTTACCTTACAACCTGAACCGGTTTTAGTTACAAGTTGGTGACAGTATAATATATAATTTATTAGCATATAATCTGTATTATATATCTGCATATCACACGAGAATAAATGTAACATCAGGATGATTTTTTTCCTTTATTAAAAACAGCTTCGTCTCTTTGCGCAGAATGAAGTATTCAGGACGAAAAAGTGGCTGCGTACTAGTTCCTACTCGAAATACCCTTGATACTACCTGTCACTGAAATACTAATTGTTCCTAAATTACTGCTGTTCCTCTGATACGCTTAGTATTTTGTGTATCGGTGATATCCCTAGTATTTGAAATACTGGTTGTTCCTTGCGTACCAGCGATATTTTTGTACGCCTAGTATTTGGCCTTGGCGTATTCGTTTACGTGATACTTGCGTATTTTGTGTGTGTGTGTGTGTGTGTCTGTATAGGAGCGTAGGGGGCGTGCCTCGACTCGGAACAGCGTCGCCGCGAATAACAGGTATTTCAACTTTTCAGTCACTGTTACATCCGTTCCACAAAAATATCGTTCCAAAATACCTGTTACAGGTAATCGGCCCACCTCTATGTGGACCTTCAGTCCTTCAATGAAGGTAATATACTTAAGTAAGTGTCAAGTCTTATAAAAATTAGGGATCAAACGAGTGTCAAATAGTTTAGGTAATGAAAAAAAAATTGACTTGCGACGAATACTTGAGGCAGAGACAGTAGTAGATGAATTGATGAAACAGGTTAGACAGTCAGTTAGAAATGTGAAGAGAAAACTAGAAGAACAAATGGACCTAAATAAAGACACTGAATATGTAGCGCGACTATTTTAAATAAGGTAAAACAATAAAAATCTGTTAAAAAACTTTAAATGGGTTTTTCTGAAAAACTATTTTTTTTTTTAAACAAATGACCCATTATTTCAGAAACCAAGTGAACTATCAAGCTGAATTTTTTGTGGTCATTTGGTTAATGGAGATATAACTTCACTACTACAACTATACAGTTTTACTGGAAAATAAAAATGTAAAAAAATTATAAAAAATTAGGAAATTAAGATATCTTCATAATTGTAATAGCGTTTGTAGTGTATAAAGTGCTTACCAGCGTGCTAAAATTTCAGACTTCTATCTTTTACTGGTTCTGAGATAATGGGTCTCAAAGTTGATGAATTTGTGGTAAGCATATAAGATTAATAAGGTAAGCATAGCCGGTTACGAGTGCCCTCAAAATTCAACCTTTGTTTTGTACGCAGTGTAAACTCTGCATTTCTGTTATTCGCGCTCTACCATTGCTTTTCGTTTACCGGCATGTCTCTTGATATCTAACTCAAGGAATCGGATGTCTGTCGTTTCGGTCGCAGTAATATGTTCTTAATTTTAAATGCATGTGGATCTCAGCTGTCGCTTGATATTTCCGTTCGCCTGTGTGTGTGTGTGTGTGTTGCCGTCGTGGACCAAGTGTCATCATTTCACATTTCTATCTAGACTGCTTTTTTCAGATTCAGACTTAAGAAAGTTTTGGGTACAAGGCCGGGGCGGCCACCAGACGCGGAGCGTAGTGAACTGAGCTTGTCAAATGTTCTTCCAGTGAAAGTGTGGCCACCGGAAAGTGGCTCGGCCGAGCTGACTCCACCACACCGTTGAATCCTCTGACAACCATACTCAGTCAATTAGCAACTAGTGGAGGAAACGCCGGCTGAATCCGTGAGGGAACAAAATGCACTGTACAACTCGAGTGTTAAGAAGTCATTTTTAATTTCATCAGCGGTTCAGTCATTAAAAAGAGTGTGAAATTCTCCGCAGTCATTTCGTCGTCTCAAATAGAGACTTTCCCACTCTTTCTTGCTCTTAGCCAGTAATACACTCAACATATGACAACTGAATTCAGTGTCTGAACCATCAAATTGAGACATTTGCCATCAAATATTCGATCTGTTTGACATTTGACACGTCCAACATCGCCGAGGGTATAAACGCAACTAACAGTACTCCGCAGTCTATTGCCGCCCCTCTTAAGTGGCTCAGCTTAACTCCGCGTATGGTTACCAACCAGCTTAAGAAGTGAGTATCCTGAACTTTCTGGTGAGGCATTAAACTTGCTCAAGCATGAGTTCTTTACCTCAAATTTGTGTAAAAAGGAAAGGTATTTTTATATCTTGATTCAATTGAAAAGCAATTACAGAAATATACTTGATTCGCACTCAGATTTACGACTTAAGTTAGTTACCCTTGTACCCATCATACCCCAGCTTAAGCCGAAAAAGGCAACCCCAACCGTCACATTAGTACGGTAAAAAAAAGTTTTGTTTCAATTTCAGCGTGAGTTTAGTTAGAGTATTTTTCAATTGCATATTTACTTTTATTAAGATAGCATGGATAGACAAGAACTTTACACAACTCTTGAAGAACTAGCTATACCAAAGAAATTAATAATATTGTGTAGGACGAGATGCGGACAGTGAAGGGCACGGTGAGCATCCAGAATGACTTATCAGGAGAGTTTGACTGTGGACTAATACAGTCTAATTAATGCCTACGCAACTAATATTTGTATGGCATTAATTTATTCCTAGCTAGAGAAGGAGAGCACGTCCAAATTGGCTTCTATTCCTTCGAAAAAGTCAACAACTTTGTCTGTTTAGGATGTCAGGTTAACTTCTGTGGGGAAACGACAGAAGAAATAAAGCGAAGAATCACCTCAGCTAATAGGTGCTTCTTTAGTCTCAGACCCCTGTTCCAGAGCAGAACAATTATCAGGAGCATCAAGCTGCTTCTGTATAAGAGACTGATCCGCCTGAGTTAAGTCTGAGTTAAGCCTGCTGGTTCGTGAACGCAAAATCCTCCGCAGTATTTTTGGTAGAATATGTGTGGGAGGTGAGTGGAGGAAACGGACCAACCAAGAACTGAACACTCTTCTGAACGAACCAGATATTGTGCGAGTTATAAAACTTGGTTTGGTAGAGTCATGTGGGCTGGACATGTGATCAGAATGAGGGAGAATGAAATACTCAGAAAGGCACTCACAGGACAGATCAATGGCACCAGGAAAGTTTGTAGACCCAAACTACGTTGGGAAGACGGTGTGAACTATGGTGCGCGCCATATCCTTGGGGCCGGGAACTAGAAAGCAGCTGCACTTGACCGGGAAAACTGGTCGAGGCTGTTAAAGGAGGCCTTTACTCAGTAATGGGTTGTCGCGCCGCTGAAGAAGAAGAAGAAGAAGAAGATATTTACTTTTATAGAATTAAATATGTATACTTTGTTTTTAAGCATGTAAGAAGGCTTAAAGTACTCGAAGCAAAAAAGAAAAAAAATCATCCAGTTTAGATGATTATAAACTGGATGCACACTCTTAAAAATAATTCTACCGCCGACCACGTGTATAGGGCCGATGTTATATCCTTCAAGGTGGGTTCCGGACTTAAAAATGTAGAGAACCATGGACTATTGGTCTAAGTAACTTCTCAGAAGGTTGCAGTTGTGTAGGTTAGGCCCTCCGCACACGGCGCGACTGTTTTGCGACTTTAGTTGTTAAAAGGTTGCGCGACCAACTGTTTTGCGATCCGTCACCGTAGTGGAGTGTGGCGCCGCACACGACGCAATCGCAAAGAGACCGGTTTGAAATCACTCGCGTTTCTGTCGCACGCAACTCAGCTTGCTAAGCAACTTGTGTCGCGCAGTTGTGCAACCTTTTCCGTTCTGCGTTTTCACTATAAATTCATTTTATAATTTTTTTAAAGTTCTTATAGCTTCATTTTATAGTTTTTGTAATTTGTATTAACTTTATACTTTCATCTATAAAATGAATGTTGAATGTGATTCTTTCAGCTAAGTAGCAGATACAAAAAGCTTTAACTTAACATTTCTTTCGATGTAAGGATGAGTCCAGAACATCCTGCTGCCACTCTTTGCCGTCTTCTATATTGTTTATAAACAACAACGTCTTCCTCATCGCTACTGCTACACATAATAATAATAATAATTTGAAGAAGCATGTCAACAAAACATCTAACTACAGTTCTGTTCACGTCATCTTCACTATACAGGTTACCCGAGACTGATTTCATTTTGGTCAACATTCAGTTACTCCGTCTGCGGACAACAGCAACCCGTTAGCAACTAAAGTTTCAAAACGATCGCGTCTCAAACCAGTTGCTCAACTCGCGTGCGGAGGCCCTAAGGCCGCTTATTTCATACGGACCAATGTGACACTACTCAATCGCGTCTACCCGCCACTTAAAGGCGTCACGGAGTGGCTCGTGTGAATAGGTTCGCAGCAGAGACGCACCACTGTCTATTTGCTCAGAGATGGAAAATTGTTTTATTTACTTTTTACATCACTTTACTCATGGACTCTGATGAAGAAGAAGTTCTTCTCCTTGATCTTCTCTTACGAAGACATCGACGTATTAGACAACGTCGATTCTGGATGCATGAGACAATATTTGTGAACGGTTGGTAGTGGGACAGTTTTATACATTAATGAATGATCTGAAACCGGATAAAGTGGAGTTTCATAACTATTTTAGAATGTCGTAAAACACGTTCAGTTGGTTTCTTAATTTACAGGAATTTCATATCCATAAGAAAAACACACACATGAGACGAAGTATATTTGCTGACGAGAGGCTTGCAATAGTTGAGGTGAATTATGACATTAATTCACATTGAATCCTGGTACAAAAATTTTTACCAATTTCCTCCCTCGTTCGTTAACTTATTATTGTACTCATTGCATCTTGAGCCCCAAATTGCCGGTTTTTGCAGCACTGCTATTATAAATCGACCCGAATCAAAATTCGACATTATGAAATAGTATAAAAAATTTCAAAGAAATAGCAGTTCAGTCTTGTCAACACTACTTTGGAAACTGCTGTGGCGCGACTGAACGCTCCAACGCTACAAAGCGTCGCCACTTGTGGCGGGATCCTCTTCCTCTTCCGCCTGCCACAAACACTCGTGTAGAGGTGGGCCGATATACGGGTATTTTGGAACGATTATTTTTGTGGTACGGATATAACAGTGACTGAAAAGTTTAAATACCTGTTCCGACTCAACGATAACTGGAAAGTTGAAATACCCGTTCCGATTACTCGCGTTTCCGAGTCGCGAGACCTCCATACGCAACTAATGAATAGACGAGTATAAAGTCACAGTTTTTGGTGCTGAATACTTGCTTCTGCGCATGTGCCGATTCCCATACAAGTACGAAACGAAGCAAAATAGCGAGGTTCAGAACATCTCTATACCAAAGAGACGAAGCTGTTTTTAATAAATGAAAAAGAATTCATATTGATGTTACAGTTATTCTCGTGTGTTATGCAGACATATAATGCAGATTATAATAACAAATTATATATTATACTAGCCACCAACTTAGTAAATTTTGAAAAAGCGAATTATATTGTGTTATAACCTACAGAGTGGCTGATAGGCAATATAGTACTTTTTACTTCCATGTTCCATAAGGAAATGGAAGTATGGTCATGGCGAAAAAAATCGTGTTCGAGATAATGGCAGATTCTGATTGTACTACCCTCAAAACATGAAAAAAAGTCATTTTTCGAAAAGTGTCTGTGTGTCTGCTGTCTATAGAAGTTTTCTATGGCAAATGATAACCGCCGCAAATTCAAACAGAATCAAATAATTTTTTGCATACAGTTCTGAAGTGTAGAGGACTCGCCTATTGATTTTGGTGAAGATCGGTTAAGGGGAAGGGGTAGTTTACCTGCAACCTTTTACGTTTTAACAAGAGTAAAGTGCTTACTTTTGATAAATAAAGTATCCTTAAAAGAAGGTCATAATAATCCACTGTAGAAAGGTAGATGAAATATCTGTAAATGAAAAGGGTAGTTGAAGGGGAAGGGATAATTTTTTATAAGGTTTATATGTGTACTACGTTATTGACAACAAAGAAGTAGTTTCTATGGAAACATTTTATTTCACTTTGACAAAATTCTATATTTTTTAAGGAATTATCGAACCGAATTCAAGTAAATGATTGGAACTCTATGAGTACCCGCAATACATTTCGATGTTTTTAATATGCGATTGTATCGATATATTACGGTGTGGAAAAGAAGAAGTGTACTAATTGGAAATTGCCCTATTTCTTAATGTAAAGCAAAAATACGTGGTTTTCATTTGGTAGTTAGGTAATAATGGTTTTGGGTTTTTAGTTTACTGCTAAAATAAATAAAAGCTGTGGTTGAGAAAACATAACATTAAACGTGTAATACAATGCGTATAACAGAGTAACACTTAAAATAAAGAACCAAACGTTTTAAGTTTACAAATCGGAAAAAACAACAGCAAATACAAAATGAAAAATACAAATATTTATGGTTAATGAAAAAAACAAAAAACACTGTATTAAGGAATGACAAGATATGCTCTACAAATTGTACATAATGGATGTTTGTTTTTTGTTAGTCACAAAACTAGTACTTGTCGGAAAACGAATGTTACCAAAAAAACGAGTTCTGCCACAAAAAAGTGACATGTAGGCCTATAATAATAGGCAAGGGGTCCTTGGGCCACTCCCGCCTTACTTCGAGTTGGGTTTTTGGTGGTTTTAGAAAAAAAAGTTTTACATTACACACGTATTGGTTTCCATGTATAATTTCAGTTTTCATGTTAACCTAACATAATCAGTTTTTGGTGTCACAGCCACGTCCCGGTGATAAATTACTACTACAGTCATTTTCCATTAAAAAATGAGAAACGAAATCAATTGCAATTACCAGCCAACTATTTTGCAATATACAAAATTAAAATTTGTATAATTCTTTCAGTACATAAAATTATGTGCGATATTCACTACATATCGAAGCCCAAAAATCGCATTATCGAAATAACTGCGGGTACTCATAAAGGCAGTACCAAATGATTTTATATATAATCTGAGAACATGGAAGTCATGTATGGTTCTCCATACCGATTTTTGTTAATGTGATATCGGAGATGATTTTAACTTCAGTGCAGATCTCACGTAAATTTTTTGACATTATTTGTTGTGCTATTACGTGCACTCTAAATTTCATTGCCTGAGATTCGCAACTGATTTGTCTAACCAAAATGGAATCAATAATTTAATATTAAATCTATGTCCGTTTGTTTACTCTTAGTGAAAACTTAAATTAGTATTCCCAAAGGGAGATAGGCCTATAAATTCTCTTGCTTCTTATTTTCTTTTAATACTTTAGTTTCAATTTATTTCTTATAACAAATTATATAATACAGGTATATGTATAATAGGTATATAATAACAGGTATTTGTACGTGTTATTTTTTTGGAACGGTATAGTTCGTACCTCTTATTTTCAAATACTAGTTTTTACTACACCTCTATATATAACGCTGAACACTGCTGTGGTCCGTGTGAATGGTCCAACGCTACAAACCGTCGCCACGTGTGGCGGGAAGCCGCTTCTGTCTGTCAGTGACGCTCTTGTGAAACGATAAAATTTAATACTATGGAAAATAAATGCGGATCCGTCTGAAAGCGGCCTAATTGCTACAAACGCAGCACGCCAGAGAGTCGTATAATATGACGAACGCAGTGTCTCATGTTCAGCCAACACTCTATGTTACGAGTTATATACGCGTGTATGCGAGACGTGTTTGTTTAGTACCGGCGATAATAATAATCAGCTGTTGGAACTGTAGCGTGTCGCCGTGTTAATGTGTGTGTGCACAGCTTTGAGCCAATTAGTAACCGCTTGAATTCCCGTATGTTCTTGTTTCGCGGCGAGTGCGTAGTTGAATGTTGTTTATAAATAAAAATTTTCGGCCGTTAATTTTATTGTCGTTTCTGTGGCAAGAGTGGGGTGCAGATTGTATTTTAGTCTCCTAATATTTGCATACAGTATTTCTATTAAGTTAGATATTATCGGCTATTTTTTGACATGGAATTTGAAGAATTTGCAACGTAATACTAAAATTAAATTTTACAAAACGATAGCTACGCCTTCCTTTTATTCTACAGTAGTGACACATGTGGCTTCCGTGTCTCTTTGGTGTTCTGTCGATTGGCAAGCCCCGTCCACCATTGGTCCCCTATTGTTCGTTCCTGTTCCACGCTTGTTCTTTAGTTCTCTTATCTCTGTCTCTTGTCATTAACCTCTTGTTTCCTCTTCCCTGATCTGTTCCCACTGTGTCCTCGCAACAGTCGAAAGTATTCCTTTCCCCCTTATAATATGTTGCTTTCAGTTTCGCTTCCTCTTAAAAATGGTATTCAAAAATATTTTCTTTCCTTAATCAACTTCGGAACCTCATCGTTTATCTTATTTTGTGGCTCCAATTTATTCACTTCATACCCACGGCTCAAAACAGTCAGTGCTCTGTCTCTGTTATGTCTGTCTGTCTATTCCCCTCCGTTACGCTTCACACGCTTTTTAGGTTCTTCTTACTAGAGACTTCTTAGACACAGCTACTGTAATTTAATCTACACTTCGCTGTTAGCATACTCCCCAGTCATCTACTTTCAAATTGTATAAGTATATAACGTTACTGTTATATTAGTTAATTAATGTCCCGTGATGGGATGCCAAATATAACAATTACTTTGTGTTGCCCGGCTTTATGGGCGTTAAATATAATAATAATTTACTTGTGCGGTTGTTATTAATTAATTATCTGGTATTAAGTAGATATGTACGATGTAGATGTCGTTGTTAATATTTCCTTGATGCGATATACTAAATTTTATTCTTTCATAATTGATACCATTAGTATTCCATCTTAGCTGCTTTCAAATAAATAACAACTTACACCAGACTTTACAAGATTAACTTAATTTATTTGCAATTGTTACCATTGATATCACTTTCATGATTTCTGAAAAGAAACACTACATGTATCTTGCAATATGAACTAGCATCATGTATCATTTTGTCAAAATAAACTTACTCTCCTATAATCTCTTTTTTTATAGTTACTTATTTAAACATTAACAATCATAATTATAACCTTTTATTCTATATTAAAGTATTCCTAATAAATGGATTCATAATTATTGGCTATAGTTAAAATTATCTGTCAAAACTTGTTTTGTCAATTTAACATGAATTGCTACTAGATATTATTCCTTTTAAATATGATTCGTGAGTTATTTTAGAGGAACAGACAGTGTTTTACTTAACATTAGTAATGCATGTATATATATTTTTACTGTTGGTACGTTATCCATTTTTACTGCGAAGATTCCTCTGCGCTGCTACTCTCCCCCCCCCCTCTCTCTCTCTCTCTCTCTCTCTCTCTCTCTCTCTCTCTCTCTCTCTCTCTCTCTCTCTCTCCAGGCTCGCTGATGTCCTTGTTGATGGCACTATCATCTCGTGGAAGGCACTTGTACAAATCACTTATTCTCTCGCACTCCGACACATATATAACTCTTGGGTTAGTTCTCGTTATTGGAATCTCTAATTTCAACACATGTTATTAGATAACTCCATTTTCGCTGAATTGTTTATATTTAAGTGTCATTTAATTATTCTTAGTATGTTAACGGTTTCTTTAATTTATACTAAGTGTTGGATGCTCTCTTTATATTTCGCACTGTTCTTCCGCGGACTAACTTTGTTAATATGCCATTTGATTATGCGTAATGGCGTTAGTGGTTATATGTGTCTCTCATTTAATTACCGTAATTAGTTCATATTTCCGGTTCTCTTCAGCTATCTCGATTACAACATTATGTCTATCTTTTACACATTGGCGACACTTCAGATCGTATTAACGTCTTTGGTTATGATATTAATTTTATAGACAACAAAACTAAGTCGATTTTAAGTCGTACTTCGACATGTCTGTTAATCACTAAGTCCCATTACCGTCTTCCGATTCTCGACTGTCCGCACTTACAAATTCACGCCGACTCTTCTACGGATACAACTTTACTCCGCTAAGACTTCCGCACTCAAGACAGTTCCGATACATAAGACATAAGATATAAGACTCCCGACATAAGACTCGATCGCGGTAAACACTCAAGTTTATACCCCGAATCCCACTACCTTCTATACTCCCAACTCTTCTTCCCAACTTCGCTTCTATTGGTTCTCAATTATTTTCTGATGAAAACGTCTCCTTCACACTCTGGTTTTCTTCTGACATGGTTTTCATTCGTTCCTCCATCTCGTCTCCTTGGCAACCTCTTCTTGTAGAAACGCCTTCCTCAACTCTGGATTCTGATAGGCTTCTTGATCTCCTACCCTAAAAGTTCCTGGTTGGCTCCACCCATAGTTTGCGGCGGATGACCAAATTTAACGCCTGTCCATCACCTTTTTATCTTTATGTCCGGTCCTTTCAGACAAAGTTCTCTTAATTGCTGCATGGCCTCTCATCTGCCCTTTTGTTCAACATGTGTATCGCTGCTTACCCGTGACCAATTCTCGCATTGTCTATCAGCTTCTTCTAGCTGTTCTCACGCCAGGTCGTTTCTGAGTATTCCTTACAGCTGCCACATCTGCTCTGCAGGCTTTCCTTAGCTGTGACCCATTCTGGTAAAACTGTACGTCCCGCAGTTCGTTAATTGCTCACTCGTATTGTCGCCATTCAGTCCGGGCCTTTCCTGACCATTGTGAACAATGTAACGCCGCGTTTGGTGTCAAGCTCCACACACGTGGCTTATTATTTCCCGTATAGCTTCGTTATGTCGTCCTGTCAGCCTTTCTTTGTCATTTCTTAGTGATACTTTACTCCTTTGTTTTTCTGAGGTCCAGCTCGCCACCCGCAATTCTCTTAAACGAACAGCTGCTACGACAGAGGCATTGTCCTTCTACTCCCCTGCCTTCCCTTTGCTGGGGCGACATATGGTACCGTGCCAGCGTATGTCTTTGCCAAGCTGTCAGCAAACCCTAGTTACTATGTTCACTTACAAAAAAAATTGTATTTAAAAATTGTCGTTATGAGTATTCCCCCTACCTTCTCCTACGAATTAGTCCTGAACTTTATAAGATCCTTATAGCTTCTTCTCCTCCTTCTCCTCCTCCTCCTTCTTCTTCTTCTTCTTGTTTTTCAAGGAATATGCGAATTACCTGTTCCGGTCGCAAAGGAAATACATAACCTGCCGTCTGGCATCCTACTCAGATGAGCAGTCCGTCTCTCTTCGTTATCTGCAATACGATCTTGGATATTAAAAATGTTCAACTCTTTTGCGACGGTCTCGGTCAGTTGCGACAAAACAACGTTTTTGCCTGTTCTTACGCGGTCAGTTTCGACCCGCACTTTCACTTACTGACCGAATCTGCCATTTAGAACGTTTCTATTCAGAACTTCGATGATTTCAATTCTGCAACTTTGCATTTGTGCGAGTAACCTCTTTATTCCAATATTCTTGTTACGTTAGGTTAGTTTAGTTTACTTTCGGTCAGGTTAGATTAGGTTAAGTCAGGTTAGGTTAGGTTAGGCTAGGTAACCTAAAAATCGTACCCAATCGTATAATACCCGACCAGTTGCGACGAGGTTGAAATTTGAACTCGGTCAGTTGCAATCAGTTGCATTTTAGTGTTAAGTCTTTACGAGTGTCTTCATTATAGAGTCTATCTCTTCGTTTGTAGCCTTTAACAGGTCCCAAGAATCTCATCTCTTACGCTTGTATCCTAATAAAATGTTTCTTCGTCGGAACCAAAGTTTCAGAACCACTGGCACAGCCGGTACCACCTTATAAAATTCTAGTCGAGTCTCTTTCCTTGTTTTCCCTGATAACGCTGGACAAATTGGTCCACATATATTGCTCCACATATTGCCCAACTTAATGATGCACATCATTAATTAGGCCACATGTGATGGCGCAACCAGGATAGCGGAAATGCGGCACCTGCTCTGTACTCTTTATTGTCTAATACAATTCCAACTTTGTCGTGTTTACTTGCTAAACTCCTACTTGTCATGTTCCGGACGAGGCTTTTCAGTGTTTCCATCATTTTCAAGTCGTAAACCACGATCATGTTTCATGACAAGTAGCAGTTTAGCAAGTAAACACGACAAAGTTGGAATTACAGAGACTGCTAATTCAAATAACAAGATGAATAATACAATTTTAGTTCGCAAAGGGTACTTGCCCACAACGGATATAGTTTTTGTGTTCTGCAGAGAAATTTTCATGCCGTAATTCGAATAGGCTTGTTGTAACTGAAACATTACTTTATGAAGCATTATTCATTATAATGTGCATTACACATTACTCATTGGTTTCGATAATTGCTTGATCATCCGCAAAGAGCATTTTATTCAAATATGTTTTATTATTTATATTTTCTTCCTCGATTCATTCGGTATTCTCTGGATCCTTATAGTCATTATCCCTGGATCCTTTCTTCGAACTCCGGGAATGTCCTTCTAAGAGAGGTTTCAATTTGTTAAGTTTATATTTCTACGACAATTAGGTAACACTCTCGATAAGTCGGTAGCTGCAATTACGTAAAGGTTCTACACGTTTCTCGCCTAGCTGAGCATGTGCAGTGTCTGCGCATTCGAGTAACTTCCAGACTGTTCGAGCACTCTTAACTACGCAAATTATGCTGGCACGCCGCCAGCAATATGGAAAATTATTCTGGATCCTCTGTGAGATTTATATATATATAACTGTGTATGGCCGGCTCAGATAGTTAGTTACACGTGGCGAAACTGTAGAGTGCGGATCAAGTGTTTGTTGCGGATTAGTGGAAGATGATTGTGTTATAATTTGCGCTGAACTCTACTAGTTGACATTATTATTCCGTGTGGAGAAATTTAACTTGAATTATTGTATGAGAGTACTTTGTTGATTTCAAAGTAAATTGTGAATAATTAAAGGTGGTAATTAGTGACTTAATTGGTGTCCGTATTTTGTTTCCACTGTACCATACGACGATCCGTGAGACCGTCGAAACAATATTACACGTTACATACGCGCAAATAGGTATGCACACGTGTGTGTGTGGGGGGGGATATAATACAGCACGTAAGTTCTATAATGAACTAATTGCTTATACTGATGTAGTATGTTTGTATACCTATCGTATTAGAGTAAGTCTACTACTTGTGTCTACCGTAAGTTTGTATAATTAACACTGTGTCTGTTTTTGTTGCAGGTGGGTGTCGAAATGACTCTCCATTGCAGATAATTCACTCTGTATCAAACGATAATCAGTAAGTCTTTTGTGTGAAGAGAAATAAAATTGTGTGTTTGAATGTTGGTAGCAGTGAAAGTGTGTGACAGATCAATATTATGAACAGTTTACTGCTCATAAATTGTCTTTTGTCTTCTTTTCAAAAATTTTCGTCGTTCTCAATGATATGTTCCGACGTAGAACTACACCCGTTTTTGAACTGAATTCCTTGTGGTGGAAGACGTTAATTTGGAAACTGTCTTGTAACTGTACATTATACATACATCTTACACGATCGTCCAGTTTCTTTTTTCTATTTTTAATCCAAAGTGACATTTTCTATACTTTCAAATGCTCCCTTATACTTTCACTTTTCAACCGGACCCACAGTGTTTTTTTGTTGTTGTTGTTAATCTCAACACTTTCGTGCAAGAACTTTCATGTCTTAAAGGAAACTCTTTATCTCACTTGGGTTTTGGCTTAGTTACTGCTGTGTAAGTGATAATCTGTACCTAAGGCTTTCACGGCCGACGTTAGCTGTGTTGGAATGTGACTGACTGTCCCCGGGCTATTAGTACTGTGAACAGACGTTTCGGCCTCTCCGCTGGAAGCCATCTTCAGTATATGAACGGTTCTGGAACTGGCACGGGAAGATGGTTAGGATGACATCTCTTGCCACAGTACTGTGCCGTCCCAGTTCCCGAATCGTTTTTACACTGAAGTGGCCTCCAGCGTAGAGACCGAAACGTCTGTCACAGCGGCAGTAGTGGACCGCCGCCTAATTGCCGGGAGGTAAGTCGATTTCATTCCAACACTGATAATTGGATCGGTCTCGGTCAGTTGCGGCGAAACGACGTTTT
This sequence comes from Magicicada septendecula, assembly GCA_034769895.1. Lineage (NCBI taxonomy): Eukaryota > Metazoa > Arthropoda > Insecta > Hemiptera > Cicadidae > Magicicada > Magicicada septendecula. The sequence goes on along the minus strand of CM068375.1, from coordinate 54,044,454 downwards.
TACACTGAAGTGGCCTCCAGCGTAGAGACCGAAACGTCTGTCACAGCGGCAGTAGTGGACCCCGCCTAATTGCCGGGAGGTAAGTCGATTTCATTCCAACACTGATAATTGGATCGGTCTCGGTCAGTTGCGGCGAAACGACGTTTTTACACTGAAGTGGCCTCCAGCGTAGAGACCGAAACGTCTGTCACAGCGGCAGTAGTGGACCGCCGCCTAATAGCCGGGAGATAAGTCGATTTCATTCCAACACTGATAATTGGATCTGTCTCGGTCAGTTGCGGCGAAACGACGTTTTTACACTGAAGTGGCCTCCAGCGTAGAGACCGAAACGTCTGTCACAGCGGCAGTAGTGGACCGCCGCCTAATAGCCGGGAGATAAGTCGATTTCATTCCAACACTGATAATTGGATCGGTCTCGGTCAGTTGCGACGAAACGACGTTTTTACACTGAAGTGGTCTCCAGCGTAGAGACCGAAACGTCTGTCACAGCGGCAGTAGTGGACCGCCGCCTAATAGCCGGGAGATAAGTCGATTTCATTCCAACATTTCACTTCCATGCGGTTTGCATTTTGTAACGTTTTCATTTGTGCGGGTAACCTCTCTCTTCCAACATTTTTGTTAGGTTACGATTGGTTAGGTTAGGGTAGGTTGGGGTAGGTTAGGTTAGGTTTCAATAATTTTACACGGATTTCTGTTAATAATTGCAATTCTGTTGGAAATGAACAGAATTGTGTATGTTAGTGACGATCGGCACCACCTTAAGACAGCATAGAGTTCACGCTCCGATAGCACAGATAAAGTCGATTGGCCGGAACAATGTATCTATCGTCACACGCCTTTGATAGACGCAGTCTGTGCCTGTAGCCGACAGGACGATGTTTTTGATCCCAGCTGACCGGTTTTACCTCCCGTCAAATGTTTACCTTCGTCGCAACTGACCGGGTTTTGTACGATTGGGTCGCAACTGAACGTCGGTCCAACTGGATTGGTAATCTATCTGTATATATTCGAATATTCTTAAGCGTTTTCTTTCAAACTGTTTCCACCCGTACATCCTGCAGTTCTGCTAGCTTCATTTAATTGGTCAGAGTACCTCAAGCTAATCACATCTATTCTCAAATGTTGGAATTTTGAAAATTCTCCATAATATCATAGTTTTTCAAAATCAACTGTAGCACCTTACGCGGTTTTGAGAGATCGTCATACCTTTCGCTTTTTGATAAAATATAATCCTGTTACATTTTGCGTCGTATTTTTTGCAATCACGTTGAGGTGGTGAAGTGAGCGTTGTCGGTGATAAGATAACGTCGTTAAACTATTAAAATTACATTGATATTTCCTCAGTTATTCTTGTATGTATTTATATTATTGTTATTAATAATAAATACTTTTTTCGTACAAGAATATATTTTTTTAATTATTTTTTGAATATAGGGTTAACACTGTTTCGATAGTATAAATCTTTTGATCTGATGATGATAGCTTATATTATCGAAACAGTGTTATATTAAAAAAAATAATTAAAAAATATATTCTTGTACGGAAAGTTTTATTTTAATTTAATTTTATTTGTTTTTTTTTACACGAACAGGCCAGCCCCGTGGACCACGCGAATATCATTTCCTTTCCTTCTCATGCCAGAAGGCCCTCATTCGGACACTATGCGCCGCCTTCCTTTCCACTATCCACCCCATTCTCGTCTTCTTCACACCGCAGAGAACCTCAAGATTTTGAATTTTGTTTCTGTATGTATTTCTATCTACACAGTCGTTCAAAGAGGTACCCAGTTCAATTATTTCCTCCTTGAGTTGTTTGGTGTATCCGTTCAGACTGGAAAGTAGCCAAATATATTTGAAAATTTGTTTATTTAATCTGCACCGATCCATCCGAACCATATGTCCAAGGAATCTCAGTCTTTTCCTTCGGAAAGCCGTTTCCAGATCCCTGTACAGCTCTTCTTTGGGTCTGTGCCTGTACCTATATTCAGTTATCTTGGGCCCATAAATTTTCCGAAGAATTCTTCGTTCAATTTTACGAATAGGTTCCAGATTGTGAAAGCAATTTTTTCCACTACATACATGATCTGAAAAGTTTTATTTATTATTAATTATAAAATAAAATATTAACATTGTATAGTACTTACCGATAAAAGTAACGACAAATTTTGTTTGACGTATTGAAAAATTTTAACACAGTACATATTCGCAAATATTAGTACAGTATTCACAAAATATTTATTAATTTTTTTAACATCTTTCAAAATAAAAATGGTTACTATGCATTACTAATGTACACAAATCATACTCAACAGTAAAAAATTATTATCAACAACAGCCGACCAACAAGTGCGTACATTAAACACAAAGTACGCCTGTTTTTCTATTAATGTTCAGTACCACAATGTATTTAAATAGATTTCCGAAATCGATTCTGGTTAATTGATTTTTCGAATAATTGACGTTCTACTGTACTAGAAGTAAAATGAGTTTTACGTGAATGTTCCCTGACGTAGAACTAAACTAAAGAAAACCCCATGAGAGATGGAGTCTGCCACCTGGCCTAAATGCCTTTGGTCCTGTCATTTCCTGTAACCGCACAATAATATTACCAGATTTATGAACTCATGATTCCGTTTCTACTGTAGGCTACTAGAAGTAAAATGAGTTTTACGTGAATGTTCCCTCACGTAGAACTAAACTAAAGAAAACGCCATGAGAGATGGAGTCTCCCACCTGGCCTAAATGCCTTTGGTCCTGTCATTTCCTGTAACCGCACAATAATGTTACCAGATTTATTAACTCATGATTCCGTTTATAATCTGTCCGTCTCTTTAAAACCACGCGACCTGTTTGTCTGTATTTATTGAAAATTATTATTCACTTAATTTCTCTTGACTTAGTACGGCTGGTGGTTACAGCAACCTTCAACTTTCCCTCCTTTTTGTGAGTTAAGGAACCGCATTTCTGTGATGACAAACGTGTCGCATTATTCACTGAAATCATGATACAGCTGTTGCATCTTCAAAGACCCTGTATCTTTTGTTGAGCGCTTTCTCTGCCTGGACCTTATTACATGCTAGTACAGTTTATATTTTATTTATTTTCTATCTTGTAAATTGGACACAATTAAATACTTACTGAAAAGCGACAGATTCGTAATTGATTCAAAAACGTGGTATTTCTAGGGGCGTGTTTACGGGGGAATGGAGGATGAACGGGGCCGAACATCCCCCCAAAGGGTCGAAAAAGTTGGCGAATTTTGATAAAATTTTAATTTTTATACCATTTTATTATTATTTTATTCAGCTGTGTACGCTAATATAAGTTAGTAGTAACGCTTTTTTACACATACAAACAGGTTTATTACACAGCATTTGCATGTACGTTTAAATATGCAATGAAACTCAGTTCAGTCAATAAGTATCTTGCAAATAATGATTAAATAACGCGTATTTTTATTGTGTTATTACAGTTTACTTTAATGGGATTGATTTCAGGAGGTTCTCACACGTTTTCAACCACTTTAAAGATAGTAATGTTCATTAGTCTAAAATTGTTTTTTTCTTTTGTATGAAGCCGACCCGATCCCGGACCCCCGCCACTGGGTATTTCCGTATTTCGCGTGTTTGTGTCTCAATGCGGCGGTAGTGAGTTGATAACCAGGTCCGCCGACGCCGCTCGGACGAACCGTTTTGTTACACCCAGCAGCTCTCGTTTGTTGCCCAGTTAAGCGCCGTGTGCGGTAACCACGAGCCGGTTTATTGTCCGTAAATAATTCATCGTAACGGTTAACGTCGCCGTAAAACCGAGCATAGGCGTACACGTATGTTGCATACGATCCAGAGTAAACATTATGTCCTTCCTATTCTGTAGTCAGTTCCATTAACGACTAGCCGTAACCATTCTATGAGTTTTACTGCCTCTTCAGCAGGTCGTAACTAATGTTGTGTTGTTCCCATTTCTGTACTGTATAGGTATCGAGTATCGTACTGACTTCGTGAAATCTCTTCGTTAAGATTTTGATTGTTATGTTCACTGTACGTTCCTCATCCATTACGTCAGACATGTGTTTGTTATTACATCAGTGAACCGTGTATGTAATCTTCCTCTCTCTCTCTCTCTCTGTACCCGTCTCGACTTTTACCTTCTTCTCTTCCTCTTCTTTTTCATCCCCCTCTTACTCCTCCTCCTTCTCCTTCTTCTTTCTCCTCCCGCTTCTCCTCCTCCTTCTTCTTCTTCATCATAATCTCCTTCTGCTTTTTTTCCTTTTTATGTTCCTTCTCCTACTTCTTCTTCTGCTTCTTTTTCTTCTCATTCTTGTCCTTTCTCTTCCTTCTCCTTCTTCATCTTGTTCTTCTTTACCATCATCTTCTTGTTTTTTGTTGTTGTTCTTCTTTTTCCATCCTGGAATAGTTTTGATGACACCTTTTCCGGTTTCAGAAGCCTTTTTGTACATTGCGAAATTAAGTTGATATTGTTTACAAATATTTTAAGTGAAATTAGAACATCTTTTTCTGCACCTTCCCCCGTTAACGACTACCGTGGAACATAAAATATGCGACCTTCGGTATAAAAGCGTCCTTTTTCATGCGATGAACGTGCTACTTCTATCCATTCTCGTATTCATCAACTTTTTCAAACAATGGGACATTTTAAGCTCACTCCGTATATCCTCATTGCGGAACATGTGTGATCATGACAGTTCCTTGAAAACCTCATTTCTACTGCGGTGATTTGATTTACACCCGCCTTTCGTGACTCTGCACCGTATAGCAGAGTACTGTACGCACATCAGTTTTGCTGCCGAGACGCCGGTGGAGCGGAGGGTCTACTGAATGATAGTGCGTGCTTGTGTTCGTGGGGTGTTACTGGTTCTGAAAACATTGTTCATACGTATTTAGTTGTAATTTTGTGTGCGTATCAGATTGACCGTTCGTACATTATATGTAAGTGTAATTTATTGAATATTTTGTAGTGTTTTTTTATTCGCTACAAAAAATACCTTGTGAGAGACAGTCAAATCACTCCGAAACTGTGTTAAACGTATTTTAAATGTGTAGTATTACAGTGATGCGTGCAGTGGAATGGCATACGTCACCACACTTCTTGTTCGGTACCAGAGGTGAACTTTTGATAGTAGGTACCACTGCCATAACCTTATCTTATAAAATTTAATTTTGGTTTCTGGTCTAACTTTATTTTTTAATGTTCTTTCAGTCATCATTACATGAGCAACCGTTGCAATGCTGTTCTCTCCACTGCCTCCTCAACAACCGATTCCTGCTCAGACACAGGTCTGACGGTCACGTCCCGGTCCCTCCAAATTCTTCCATCTGCCCGTCTCAAAAATCTCATTTCACTGGTTTTCAGTCTGCTTTCACGTTTGTCTAGCAGGGTGAGGTATTCCGTCCCCACATAGTGGCACGGGTATTTATATAAGACAACAGTGAAAACTCGTTTGTAACATGTGGGGCTAAAGTGCAGAACGAATGAGGAACAAGCCACGGAAATGGGGCACTGGAGAATTTGTTAGTTTCAGCGAGACGCTTGCCGGTATACTGACTAAGCAATATTACAAATCACGTGTGTAAACAGTAATTTGACACCATTTTCGTTGTGCTGAATGCAGCAACGGGGTGACGCAATGTGGTCTGTCTATTTATATAAGACAACAGTGAAAACTCGTTTGTAACATGTGGGGCTAAAGTGCAGAACGAATGAGGAACAAGCCACGGAAATGGGGCACTGGAGAATGTGTTAGTTTCAGCGAGACGCTTGCCGGTATACTGACTAAGCAATATTACAAATCACGTGTGTAAACAGTAATTTGACACCATTTTCGTTGTGCTGAATGCAGCAACGGGGTGACGCGATGTGGTCTGTCTATTTATATAAGACAACAGTGAAAACTCGTTTGTAACATGTGGGGCTAAAGTGCAGAACGAATGAGGAACAAGCCACGGAAATGGGGCACTGGAGAATGTGTTAGTTTCAGCGAGACGCTTGCCGGTATACTGACTAAGCAATATTACAAATCACGTGTGTAAACAGTAATTTGACACCATTTTCGTTGTGCTGAATGCAGCAACGGGGTGACGCGATGTGGTCTGTCTATTTATATAAGACAACAGTGAAAACTCGTTTGTAACATGTGGGGCTAAAGTGCAGAACGAATGAGGAACAAGCCACGGAAATGGGGCACTGGAGAATGTGTTAGTTTCAGCGAGACGCTTGCCGGTATACTGACTAAGCAATATTACAAATCACGTGTGTAAACAGTAATTTGACACCATTTTCGTTGTGCTGAATGCAGCAACGGGGTGACGCGATGTGGTCTGTCTATTTATATAAGACAACAGTGAAAACTCGTTTGTAACATGTGGGGCTAAAGTGCAGAACGAATGAGGAACAAGCCACGGAAATGGGGCACTGGAGAATGTGTTAGTTTCAGCGAGACGCTTGCCGGTATACTGACTAAGCAATATTACAAATCACGTGTGTAAACAGTAATTTGACACCATTTTCGTTGTGCTGAATGCAGCAACGGGGTGACGCAATGTGGTCTGTCTATTTATATAAGACAACAGTGAAAACTCGTTTGTAACATGTGGGGCTAAAGTGCAGAACGAATGAGGAACAAGCCACGGAAATGGGGCACTGGAGAATGTGTTAGTTTCAGCGAGACGCTTGCCGGTATACTGACTAAGCAATATTACAAATCACGTGTGTAAACAGTAATTTGACACCATTTTCGTTGTGCTGAATGCAGCAACGGGGTGACGCGATGTGGTCTGTCTATTTATATAAGACAACAGTGAAAACTCGTTTGTAACATGTGGGGCTAAAGTGCAGAACGAATGAGGAACAAGCCACGGAAATGGGGCACTGGAGAATGTGTTAGTTTCAGCGAGACGCTTGCCGGTATACTGACTAAGCAATATTACAAATCACGTGTGTAAACAGTAATTTGACACCATTTTCGTTGTGCTGAATGCAGCAACGGGGTGACGCGATGTGGTCTGTCTATTTATATAAGACAACAGTGAAAACTCGTTTGTAACATGTGGGGCTAAAGTGCAGAACGAATGAGGAACAAGCCACGGAAATGGGGCACTGGAGAATGTGTTAGTTTCAGCGAGACGCTTGCCGGTATACTGACTAAGCAATATTACAAATCACGTGTGTAAACAGTAATTTGACACCATTTTCGTTGTGCTGAATGCAGCAACGGGGTGACGCAATGTGGTCCGTCTATTTATATCTTTAAATTGCTTTATGTTTTTTCTATGACGTAGAAGCTGATAAACACTCCAATCCTTCCTAGTCAGACATCAATCCGTCTGCATTACTGTGCAGCTTACTGTGAGGCAAGAACAAATTATTTTGTATTTACCTCACGGAAGGCAGCAATGTTGTAAGGTGGCGCGCTACCTGATTGGTTCACTGAATCACAAGACTTCCATCCCTCCGTAGCACAGATGAGTTCAAGTGGACGCGTTCTTATCACGTCAGTTCATATGGATTTTTGGTTGAGATTCTGGCTTCATAATTAATATTTTGATTTTTTATTATAAATGAAAGACGATTTGATAGACTTAGTTTCTTCGTCTCTCGTTATAAATATATTTACGTATGATTGTCGTGTCTCTGTATCTTTAAGTATAATCATCAAATCATATCTTTAAGTCTTAAAAGTCATAAGTAACGTAAAAGCGTCGCTTGAAGTTAAAGGCGATTCCTTTTTTGAATGGCAGATATATCAGCCTTTGAATAGAAGAGATTAATTTGTCGGTTTATTTTATAAAAACTAAACTAGGCAGACAACGAATTATAATAAAGAAAAACGTCTGAAAATTTTGAACTATAATCTAATAACTGCAGTGACACATATTCCGCTACTAGAAACACTATCTTTTTTGCACAACAAAGTGAACTGTTTGTCGCTGACTTGTCGCGATGTCTCACAGTAAGGATAAACTCCTGGGTATGTTTGTCAGCTGACTTGTCGCAGTGTCTCATAGTAAGCTGCAGTCTACCAGTAATGCTCCGTCGGCATGTGCGTGCCCTTACTGAGGAACGAAACACAGTGACCGTGAATAAGTGCACTGAAGTGTACAAATATTGTGTGTAGATCGTTTTCTTGGAAAAACCGTCTGCGTCATAATAATGTAAATTGTGTAGTCCAAGTATTGGTGACACAACGCCGGCAACACAATGATGAGAGCCAACATTCTTATCTCCGCTACTCGTTATTTATCTGAAACCCGTTTTTTCCTCTTTTTTTGCTACTTGCCCTTCAGTTCGACTTAAATTAAATACAGAAGCGTAATACCTTTTTTCGAGGGTAGGTGAAAATCTCTAGATACAAGGAACCCCGTAGTTCCTAGTAGTGTGGGACTCTAACCCACTAAAAACACGTCCCTTAATGCTACACCGAGCAAGCTCATCCAACAGCTTCTCCTTCAGGTTTCCTTCACGGGTGATGGGGTGAAGCCCAGTGGCTAATCCCAAGATTATTCTTTCTTTCTCTCACGTAGAGTTTTATGGATGTATACATATTAATTCCTTTCTATTGCGATACCAGATCATGTGGCTTCTGTCTTTTGAGTCGCCTCAGAACGTGTGGAGCTTCTTCCACCACGTGTCGCATTATTGGTTATCGTGGATCTGAATCCTCTCATCATGTTTGTTTGCATATTTTGTTATTATTTCGCTGGCATATTCTACATTGAGGTCTCTGTGTAGGTTGTCGTTCCTTGTATACCAAGGGGTAATCACTATGCTTCTGAGTACTTTTTTCTGGAAGGTTTGTATCTTTTCTAAGTTTGTTTTCTTTGTACAGCCCCACAGCTAAATTCCGTAAGTCCACACAGACTTCAGAACTTGTTTGTACAACAGCAGTTTGTTTTCAACTGTTAGTTTCTCCCAGTATATTTTTCTGTATTTTACATTGAGCTCATCCTTCTTTTTTTTAGTGTAATACTTAAGTCAAATTTATTTTTGAGTTTGGGGCTGTTTTCGGGACTAGTCTCTTGCAGCCCGTTTGGAATTTGGTTTAGGGGAGACGCACGCCGGTCGTGGAGGCACCAAGTTAGTGGAGTTCATGTGTGACTGAAGTGTGGACGGCCGACGTGGGTATGGAGGGGGGATTAGTTTGACTATGTGCGCCAAACTAGAAAATTGAGGCAGTAGGGCTGAGCAGCGCTGGACGGTGGAGACGCAGGGTAGCGTCATAGTGACTTCAAAGGTTAGGCGGGGCCCTCATTTAGGGGACGCACGGGTTTGGTGTGAAGTTATGTGTTATTACTCCATTGCCTGAACAATAAAAATAGGGATAACATTGTCCAAAGTATTAAAATGGTGACCTTTTTAAATGGTTTTTGAGCCGGGAGGGGAGAAGACGCAGAGACCGAGAAACCGAGGGGGCTGGGGAACCATAGAAATGATTTTTTCCTGCCAAAAATTCATTAATGGAGAATGCCATGTTGTCGCGATGCAGGACCCAAATGCCGAGCTGTGCCTGGTCGCACACGAGGCAATCTCTTTCTGAGGTAAACCGGTTCAAATTTAGCTGACTACTGATCATTCTCAATGGAAATGGACGATCTAACATCACTAGAGTCCTTACGCTTTCCAGCGTGTCGTACGTTTTTGAGGTTGAAGGTCTTCCTGTTCGGGATTCTCGACTCTCTAAAAAGGCCTCGTGGCATCTGAACAGTTGTGCCCTGGATAGTGAATGTTGTACATAATTAAGCCCTTTGTAACTTTTCACAAGTCACAACAGCGGATTCGGGAAGCATTAGGCCTAAGCAAAATCTAATGAAACAACGTTGCTAAATTTTCGCAGGTTAATTTTTGTAACACACATCTTACAACCACAGCTTCATTTCAGAGACTCTCAACAGTCGTGTAGCAACAAACTTGTATAGTTTGTTCACTCTTAGTGTGGAGCCTGATGTAAACGAAGCGGAGTGATACAACACAGAGACATGTACAGTACAAAGTTAAAGCTATCTTAACAGACTCGAAGAATTATAAAAACCATTTACCACATTTTTAGTTGTATTAATCCCAATTGTATTGAAAAAGTTTCTTGATATATTTTTAATAAAGTAATTATAATTAGTTGGGAACTACTTTATTTCTAGCGGTGGATTTAGTGGTGCGGTCATTAATGTAACCAATCCGGTTCAAGTACAAGCACGTGCTTTTGTTTACATCCGGCTCCACTCTAAGAGTGAACAAAGAACAAACTATATTGAATCTGCGGCAGAGGTTAACCTAAATGCCGTGCGAAGAGGGAGGCAGCAGCATTGCCGGTTCGTGCACAGCGTTTACTTTTCTGGCATACCTCAAAGGTTTTATAATTTACCACGTGCGGAATACGAAGTACTAGCGCGATGTTTTCATGCTAGGCTAGTACACACAAAAGCGTGCTAAATGTGTAGTAGCTAGGGCCACCTTCTAAGCTGCCGTTTACTCTACAGACATGCAACAGTAATTGGGAAGAACACTTGAATAGCAAACAGATGTATTGCCTCTCTACAAACCTGCGAGACGCTACAGTGTGGCTGAAAGGTCTCAATGATCTAAACCCAAACAGGTCACCACGCGCCGACAGTAGACCTAATTAGGATTTACACGTTCAGTTGCCCGCAGATCGCTAATTACACGGTATCGCTAGCGGAGACCGTGTTATGCGGGTCTACGACATATCGAGTTATCGAACAAATTTATCGAGGTCGCGTAAATGTACCATTACACGACTCAACACATACCAGCAGACTTTAGATTAAAAAAAAACGTCAATTTAAATTTTCAATATAACCGTCAAAACAGACGTATACATAGACAAACAGTACAGCAATCGAAATACAGATCGATTATTCGTTAATACTTATCATAGCTTCTGGTGAGGCATAAGTATCCTACAAAACGGGCGTCAAGCGTCAACAATAAAAACGCTTGCACAAGAAATTAGCATTTGAGCATAGCTCTAGATTCTAAGCGTAGGTTAGAAAGAGTATGTCAGGAAGAAGACGTACAGAATTCGCTTCACCAAACGAAACACGTTCCTAAAATATTAATGCGACATGACGATAAATAAGGAAAAACTAAATTGAGTGGCGGTTGAAGGATAAACAAAATACATCAAACATTAAATGAAATCAAATGAATAAAATTTAATTTTTAAAGCTGTGAGTAAAGTTCGTGTGTATTAGCTAACGGCCTGTCAACAGGATCTTTCAACCGCCACTGACAGCTTCTGAGGGCGATTCCAGATACTAGGGATCGAAACGTCAAGTGAAGAAAACTACTACGATGGAAGCAGTCCGAGTAGAGGATAGGAAGCACCCATCGTTTAGGAATTTTAAGAATCACTTCCAGAAACGTGTTGTCGGCTCTGAATAATATTACAGAGAAAAAAAGTTAGTTAGAACATAGGGTCTGTAATGGGCATTGAGTCTGTTTAATTTAATTTTGTGTCCGACTAATAATTTTTGTTAAGGGTTCTAAGACTTGGAAAAATATTGTTATGACGGTCTACTGATTGTCGTATGGTACAGTGGAAAACAAAATACAAGATACCAATTACGTCACTAATCACCAGCTTTATCACAATTAAACAGTTTGTAATCAACAAGATAGTCTCTTACAACAGATCAAATAAAAATTGTTCACACGCAATAAAAATGTCAACTAACAGAGTCCCGCACAGTTATAAAACACATAACATTACGTCACACTGGAATAAGTCGCCACTAAAACTGAAACTAAACGCCGCTGAATGCCTATACTTATACCCCGCTAAAATTCCAGAATCGTCCATATAATACGCGTCAGCGCTACTCTAGAGCGTAATTCCTTGCGACCTTGACTCAGTGCGCGCGCCCGTCGAAGTCTGGAACAGTCTGGCTAACGCATGTTGAGATCACGTACCCACACTACATTATAGCCGAGAAACACGTAGCATGTTCTGTAATGTAACAATATCGGGGGGGGGGGACGTGTTCTTCTTGTCCCCTCGCTCGTGGCGTAACCATGAAATATGTAATTTGTGGAATACTAGAGAATACTGGCGACTGCTTGGAGCGAACGTATGTACATATGTAGAATGGCGAATGATAGATTGGATAAAACGTACGAGACGTGTAAAGATCAAGGAAAAGAGGCGACTCCGAGAGGCCGAGGAGGCTATAAAGGAAGTGAACAGGCTGTGCAGATGAGGAAGAAGAAAAAGAGACAAAACGATAAAGGCTAATGAATAGTTTTGTTCGTCATTGCGAATACAAAGTGATTATTCTTTCCACGTCCCAGACAAGGTAAAGTCCAATCGATCCCACCCGTCACGTGCCATATTTTAATTAGTCGATTTCCGTTTACGCCACCGTCATCGGATGAAAGAACAATGCCGAATTGGTACGTGGAGAATTTTTCTTTTAATTCTATTAGCCACAGGTGGCTGCGGAAATCCAAGACGATTTAAATGTAAATGAGTTTAGGGGAAGCCAGAATCTGTTGGTTGGCCCGTTTCAGTGCCGCCTACAGTTTTCTTTTTTCGGTTAACACAGCTGTTTCCAAACTTTTCATCTCTCCCCCCGAAAGTGGTGTAACTCCCGGACGCGTAGGGTCAGCAGCGCGAGGGGGTCGCAGATATTTCCTTTAATTTTTTTAAGAATGGGTATAAACCACTGAACTTAAGTGAAACCAAATTTCCCCTTATGTATTTAACATCAAAAACAAATACATTAATTTTTGTACTATTATTTTACCAGTAGGCTACGTAATAATTTACTTTGAGAGTATAAACTATTTGGAAACTGCACAATAGAGAAGTGATTCCAGTTAAGAATTCACCAAGACCACCGGCCAGGCCAACGAATCGTTATTTGTTGTGAACTACCGAAAGCAAACTAATAAATGGGCCAAAATATTGAATCGCGTTGTAAATGTAAACGTTTGGGCAGGTGTCGATCTTTTGAGTAAACACCCTACAGCGAGAGTGTATGAATCCCAAAATTTAACTCAGTCAGCTTTTATCTAAAAAAAGTTAAAAGTGTTATTTTGAAACAGACTGCATCTCCTCAATTTTTCTCTGTAATAATGGATACTACTCAAGACACTAACAGAAAAGATCAAGTGAGTCAAATAATCAGATATGTCGCAATTTCTGAAGATGAAGTAGGAAGGCCAAAACGTAAAGTTAGTGAAAGCTTTTTAGAAGTTATAGAACTGACCGATCAAACTGGCCTTGGCTTAGAAGAAGAGATTTTAAACAGTGTTGAGGAGAACGTATTCTGTTTACGTTATACAATGTTATTATGTGAGACGAATCAAAATAAGCTTCGAGGCGACTGCGGTTTTGCCATGTCGCTTCACTCCCCGCCTTTGCCCGTGCGACAACGCTGTTGGGCGAGGGGCGGGGAAGAACTGTTACTATTGCGTAACCTCGAAGCTTATTATGCTAAGTCCCGTACTATAGTAGTTGCCACAGCTGTAAGGACGGGTTAGTATTCAAGAGGGAACAATGTATGGACTAAGAGAAGTAGAAAAAAAAAATCCTCCGCTCAACAGTCCGTTAAAGACCAAGGCGTACCGCGCGGCTTTTTATGTTAGTGTGACGGTCTATGGCTAGTACTACGCGCCACCAGCCGCTAGTTGCGGTATTCACAAGCCAGGAGGCGGCGCTGTTATCTCAGCGCCTACTCAGTTTGCCTCACGACGCTGAGTGCCGCCGTACGGAATCTCCGCCGGGAATTGAACCCGGGGCCACGAGCGCATCAATCGCCCGCGTTAGCCACTAGACCACCTGGAGGCTCTAGATAAGTAGAGGGGCCCGCAAATGATTCCTGTGGGGGCAGAGAAAAGAGTTACGCCACTCCTCTCTTCTAAAATAAATTCGCGGACTCTTGACGTCTGAACTAAAACTGATCAGAAGTCAGTTTTAAAATGACAAAAAAACTCTGTTTTAAACCCGTTTGTTTTAATATGATAAACACTGTTTATTTTTTAAACATAATGAACACTGTTACACACCACTGTAGAAAAATTATTAAAAAATTGGGTTAACATTTGTTTACGAAAATGTGTACGGGCGGTAGGGCAAGTGGGGGTATAAATAAGTTGTGTAGTCCTATTATTATTGTTTCCGATCTGACGATGAGCTGTAAAGCTTGAAAGCGCTAATCTGAATAATTTTTCTATAATGGTGTGCAACAGTGTTAAGTCTGTTTGTGATTATAACCACTAACACAACATTGTTAATTATGTTTTTTTTAACTAACTTGCAAAACTGCAATCGTAGTAGTAAGCTCCGGACCTCAAGGATAAACAAAATACATCAAATATTAACTTAAATGAAATCAAATTAATAAATTTTAATTTTTAAAGCTGTAAGTAAAGTTCGTATCAATAACTCTTAGCATTACTCAAAAAATACCACAGGGTGTCGTTTCTTATACTTTATGTATACCCCCGCGAAAGCTTCTATTATACCCAGTCACGTAAAAAAGCATTTGTGTGTAAAGCCGGTTATAGGGTTGAAAATGAATGTGCGAGATGAGCCGCTTCTGTGTGCTGGAGGGGGGGGGCTGGAGCTGTCTCATTACAGCCATTACCGGTCGGTCGAGTGCGCTGCTCCAGATGCCTTTGTTTATGACTGGGCGGTGCCCCTTCAAAGCCACTAAGTACTTCCGTTGTACGTCGTAAAGAAAACCCATTATCAGCGGAGCGTTGACAGTTTTATCAGCGGTGGTGGTGGTAGTTTTTTTTATCAGCAAACTGTGGTTGATAAATTCTCACCGCCGATCTATACGAGCCCGTTTCTCGTCCACCACACACACGCATAGTTGAGAAATAAGTGCTTGTTTCTGATTCTTCGTGCAGTATTTGTTTTGCTGACAGAGTGGATGTAGTCTGCTCAGTATGTAACCTTACACCTCAGCCAAAATTGCGTCACTTGTTCAATACCTTGATTATCCTTTTTCACGTTTGACCTTTTCCCCGTTCCGACAACCGTCGTCAGCGTAGTCTTCTTGACGTTATTGTTAATACAGTAATCCTCCGTTATAACGGACCCAGCCATGGCCGGCTCTAGTAGAAGGCTGGAATATTAAATGTGGCAACGTTGCGTCTGAGCCCTATTAGCATACTATAATAAAATAGCTAAAGTGAACATGTTATATTTTAATTTAATTTTATAACATTACTAAAATCATGAATAGGCCTATGTATAGCTAAATCTAAAGTACAGGTTTGTGAGCACTTAGTAGGCCTACTATACGTTTAAGTTGAAGAAATTAGGGAATTAGTGTTAGGCGTAATGAATTAATTTTGTTCGAATTATTGAATTCGTATCATATGAATGAGTTAATTATTATATTTCTTAATACATAATGTAACAGTATTTTACATAATAAACTTTTAATTTGCAAAAAATTAAGAATTATAAAACTGCTGTTAACCGCGGCAATTAAAAATGACGCTATTTGATTAATGAAATACATAAATTAAGAGATCGTCTTGTCGGCCTCAAATATCAGCTGGTTCCAGTGTAGCCACGTTTAATATTCCGGCCGCCTACTGGGCTAAAACCTACAAAACGAAACTACACTCATGTATGGACCGGTTTACGATCTAAGCCCAATCGTATTTAAATTCTATCTTGGAAGTGGTACGGGATATCCCGTATTTGAGGTCCGTCTAGACAGACATGTGGAAAACAATTTGAATTAATTTAGGTCCATCTGCGGGACGATTCTAAGAACATTGAAAACAAAGTCAGATAAGAAACCAATATTAAATGTTATAAGGTAATGGCGGTACTGACTCTGCTGTATGGCCATGACTCATGGACTCGGCGAAAAGCGGAAGTAAATAAAGTCACCGCGCCAGAAATGAGGTTTCAAAGAATGGCAAAAGGATGCTCGCGCTTAGAAATGAGTCGTAATGAGGAGTTAGGCGGTGAGCTTAAGGTGTCCCCGTTGTGTGGAAAAGTTGATGACTATAACGATAGATAGATGGGACACGTACTTCTCAGTACCAAAAAGATTCTGTACCAAAAAGACCGCATATTTTTATGGCCAGTAGGGCAGTCGCAATGTAGCTGGGCCCAGAAAAAGGTGGTCTGATTTTTAGTCCAACTTAAAATATCTATAAATAATAACAATTTAAATTTGTAATCAGTGGCGTGGCAGGTTGTGATAGGGTTAAAACATGACCTAAAAATTAATTCGAATTTTTTCTTGTACCAAGTGTTATTTTTAGAGCATATTCTATCATTCGCTGGGAGAAGAAGAGCGTCCCGGTTTAACGGGATCTGAGTCTCATTATACTTACACAGAATAAATCAGAACACAAATAATCGAATTAAAAATAATAAAGACGAACAGAGAAACACACGACTAAACGAACAAAACACAAATAGGTAGGCCTACGTAGTAACTGCTGCACGTCAGTTCCGAAAACGAACATACCTGCTAACTGAGCGTTTTGCTGGTTTATACAGCGGCAACACATTGGACGGACGAGTGTGTGTGTTTGTCCCCCCAGTTTGTACAGTGACAACTAGTACTAGGTCAATGACCGTACGTAGTAAAACATTGCCGATGTCTCAGCCGACAACACAAGACGATGCTAGTGCCCAGCAGTTCGAAAGCAATGCTACGCTTTTCTTCAAGTTTCCCTACTCATATTGTTCGGATTTCAAATTATTCAATAACTAAACTATTTATTCTGTGAAATAATTAATATTATTTTCTCTTATTTACGGTACTGTTGCCGCCGGCAACAGCGGTTACATGGACGCTATGGTACTGATAAATATAGTAAAATAATTAGTTCCTACTTTTATCCACTAATTTAAATGAGTCACATTCAACTTGTTATAATGGATAACTGCTGTATATACTTACAACGGACTTTCAGTATAACGGGTACCTCAGAGCTCCTATTAGTCCGTTATAACGGGGAATTACTGTATTTGATAGGAATCTTCTTCGTCTAATGGCGTTATAACCTATTATGGGTTGGGACCTCTCCAACGATTTTCTCCATTAAACTGTCTCATTATACAGTCTTCTCCATCTTCTTATCCCCATATTCCTCAGATCTTCCTCAACATCCTCAGTACGTCTGTTCCTGGATCTTCCTCTTGATCTTCTACCTACTGGTGTCCATTGTAGAATTTTTCTGTAAATTCTGTGCTGTTCCAGCCAGGCTATCCTACTCATTATAACCTTACTCTATCAGTTTCGTATATTAGATTATTTATTTCATGATTGCTTCGTATTCTCCATGAGCCGTCGTTACCGGCTTAAAAATTTCTCTCGGTATTTTTCGTTCGAATATTCTTTGAAAACTGTTCGTAGTTTTGCGTTAATACCCACGTTGTAGGTTGTGTGTGTTATAACGGATCTAATTATGCTTCTGTATATTTTTAACTTGAATCATTTGAAACAGAAATAACACTGTCGCATACCACTATAAAGAAAAATTCCCGCTCAGCGCTTTCAAGCTTCACAGCTCACCATCAGATCGGAAATTTACAATAATGGAACGAGACAATGCCTTTATATACCTCCACTTACCCTACAGCGTGTACACATTTTCCTAAACAAGCCTTGAGGCAAACGCCTATACCTTGTGTCTGTTAACTTACTGGCGGCGGGTTTTACGTTTAACCCCGTGTCGGTGTTTTTACATTTATTTCTAGTACTGTGTTTGTGTGTGTGTGTGTGTGTGTGTGTGCACTCCCTTCTGTACCTAATGTTTTACTACCTCTTTCATTCTCATTCATTACTTTTAAGTAGATTATAGCTTCCTTTTCGGCATAGGTTTGGTATGCATTATATTGTCAAAACCAATCCCTCTTCCTTGTAATAATTCTAACGTAAACAACAACGTAGGTAAATATCGTTTTCTTCCAGCCCTATCACCGCATATATACGCGGTCACTCACCCTTTTATTTAAAAAACACTCGACGTGTGCTTTCTATCCATAATCTTCTTCTCCTCCCCCTTCTTCTTCTTCTTCTTCTTCTTCTTCTTCTTCTTCTTCTTCTTCTTCTTCTTCTTCTTCTTCTTCTTCCTTCTTCTTCTTCTTCTTCTTCCTTCTTCTTCTTCTTCTTCTTCTTCTTCTTCTTCTTCTTCTTCTTCTTCTTCTTCTTCTTCTTCTTCTGCCCTTTTCGGACTTCACGGACCATTTTTTCCAGGTTCTTCCACGGTCTCTCGTTTCCACTGGACTATATTCAAACGTTTGTTTAGGAATAGACTACGCGTGTCTACCATCCGTTGCACATGGAACTTCCAATTCTGCCTGTGTTCCTTTAGTCTCTGCAGAACCGACTTTAACTGGAGAGTTAAAGTTTCATTTGCTCTGCAGTACTACTCCTAGGAAGGGTTAGCTAATCCCCCATCGGGCGCCTCCCCAGGTGGTGGATAGGTGGAATGCTCTCCGGCTCCTCACGGCCTGTGGGGGGGGGGTTGCGGTGAAATAAAATAGTCGGGGTGAACCAAAATTAGACAGACCGGACTCATCACCCGTCGAGAAGGCGGCCGGTCTAGAGGTTGTGACCTGGAAATCAATGCACGTGGTCGTCCAGGTTGGGGAGTTGCGCGAGCGGCTAGTAACCCTTTCATGTCAAATTTAGTTTACTCAAATACTTCAACAGAGGAAACATTTACAGGCATTGCACAAATGCAATGCGCAGAGAAGGGGATTGAAAATGCTTCAATAAATCTAAAAAATATATATATTTATGTTCATTCACCAATCAATGAATTCATTCTTCATTCACCAATCAATGAATTCATTCTTCATTTACCAATGTACAGATTATAAGTTAAATGTAGTCGCATTCATAAGCGAAGTGTTATATGTGTACTACGTTATTGACAACAAAGAAGTAGTTTCTATGGAAACTCACCGGTTTCCATTTTCGATCACGCACCAGCGATCGGCCGCAAATGTGCGACACGTCCTTATAAACATTTTCAATGTTAACAACCCGCTGGATGTACAGGAAAACGACTTTTTACTTTTTAATTATATGGCCAATTACATTGGTTACCATCAGGAATTCTCGCCTGGATACATATTTGATAGGAATGCTGTTGGTAAATACCTGAGCGCCCCTCGAGTCCGTCAATCAATCAGTGAAGTCAGAAATTTGTCGTTATATTAAACGTTACGAACATAATATTACGTGAAAAGAAATACGAGTACAGCATTGTAACTTTGACATTGACAAGCGGAGTAATTCAAATGCAAACGATATGCACATAAATGATAAGGCCTTTCTTTAATTTATCCGCAGGTGCTTTTTTGGGAAGTGACTACAGACGACTAGTTTTTCGAACAGTCGGAGCAGAAAGTAGAGACTTGGCATCGATTACAACTGTTTGTTAAAAACCCTTTATATTTTGTAACGTGATTTCGGGCAATCGCTCAGTTAGGCCTAACGACGTCTTCCGATTGTCCAAACACTGTACGTTATCAAATAACGTAACGTGACGTAACGGTTCTGGAAAGCTTCAAACAATAGAAAGGGACATAGAGTCGTGGTGTGTAAAATACACAGACCAAAGTTTTTTTTTTTGCAATATGTGGAAAATGGTGACATGGCAATCAGACAGCGCTAATAAATTCCGGAAAAAACTCAAGGGGTATATTATTATAATTTATATTCGGGAACGTGTAAGGCAGTGTTGCAACCTCTCTTCTGCGTTGTTTAATTTATATATATATATATATATATATATATATATATATATAAATAGGACGCTGTGAACAAAGTAGATAAGCAAACGGATTATGGAGTAAAAGTGCAACGAGGGAGAATTAACATCATGTTAAGGTTTGCAGACGTCACTGCAGTTATGGGTGAAAGTGAACAGGAGTTAAGCAAACAGTTACACACAATGGATGAGGTTTTGAGCAACGAGTACAATTTAAGAATAAATGTTTGATAAAACTAAAATGACAAACAGAATTAACACTGTTACACACCACTATAGAAAAATTATATTCTATAAATTATTTAAAAAAATTACTTATTTTATTTATTATTAATTATTAATTATTCATTATTAAATAAAAAATAAAAAATTATTTATTCTAAAAAATTACCACTAAGTTGTAATTCCGATCTGATGATGAGCTGTGATGCTTGAAAGCGCTAATCGGAATAATTTTACTATAGTGGTGTGTGCAACAGTGTTAATTCTGTTTGTGATTATAATCACTAACACAACTTTGTTAATTAAAAAACTAAAATGATGGTCTGTAGTAAACACGGACAATCCAGTATCAATATATTGCTGATTGGAAAAAAGATAGAGGAAGTTAAAGAGTTTACCTATTTAGCAAGTAAAATCACAAATGTCGGAGAAAGTAAGAGATAACTTTTGAGTAGGATCTGACAGGTTAAAGTTGCATTTAATGACTTCTAAAAGAAATAGCCCTGTAAACAAAAAAGAGGATCCTAAAGAGTTACATATGGACAGTTGAAGACGTGGAATTTGGAACACTGGAGACGTGGTGTTATAGGAAGTTACTGAACGAAAGATCTATCGACAAGGTTAGTAATGATGAGATTCTGACTAGAGCTGAAGAAATGAGAAGTTTTTGGCAAAATATTGTGAAGCGAAGGGTAAAACTTATTGGCCATATTATGAGTCGCGATCACCATACTTCCGTTTCCTTACGGAACGTGGAAGTAAAAACAATCATAGAAGGTTACATTGAAGGGAAAAGAGGAAGAGGAAGACAGAGATTCCAATATATGAAACAGATTATTGGTGACGTAAGTTGTAATTCGTATGAGGAGATTAAACGGAAATCAGAGGGAAATCGGTGTGGAGAACTGCTACAAACCAATGTACGGATTGCTAACTAAGGAAGGAAGGAAGGTGACATGGCATTTGCATTTTTGGTTTAGACTGGGAAATGTTTAATTGTCGTCTTGTAACCAGTCGAAATAAAAACACTCGTGTCACTGACGATACCTTGTTTATTTATCGTTGCCACAATTAATTTTTCACGAATAAGTAAATAACACAGGAAATAGAAACTTCGATTCACAACTGTGATAATCGATTGTCAGCACAATCGTCATTTATATAACGTAAAAGTGTAATATTGATCCACAAATGAGGTGTCGAACACACGCACTAATTCTATAACTAAACTCACTAACTCTCAGACTCGAGACTGACTAAAATCTCCCTTACAGTCTTATACAGGTCGGTAATGACGTTATTCACCACCGTGCACCAGTTACTAGGATGGTCTAGTTTGGCCCAGGCTTTTATTCGACAACCTGGTAGAATAAAGTGTGTCCATCAACAAATGCATTGTAGGGTACATTGATACAGAACATTCTAGCGTAGCCTCTTCTATAATAATGTCTTTATAAACAGTATAGGCTACATTACTGTACCTAAATTGTATACATAAATTTTGGATAATCTAAACTCATTTAAGTAACGTAACCTACCAACTTAACCTATACATATTATTCTAGTGACAGTATTAATAATAATAAATAAAATAAACCTCTGCTCAACAGTCCGTAAAGGACCAAGGCTTACCGCGCGATTTTGTTTGTGTTTAGTGTGACGGTTAGACGGCCAGTACAATGCGTCGCACATCCGCTATTTGCGGTATTCACAGGCAGTATTAATAATACCAATCACAATATTTAAACGAGTTTAAGCCGGTCTGTTAGGCCGTGGTCTCACGGTATTAGAACCAGACGTTTCCGCCTCACCATCGGACGACATCTTCAGTGGTAAAATATTGTGACATGCATTCGCCAAATAATTCTATTACTGAGGCAAAACTGTGACAGCGGATAATGTTACTTTTGCCACAGTACTGGGGTGACGAAGACCTGCCACATTTTACCACTGACGGTGGCATCTGATGGGGAGGTCGAAAGGTCTGGTTCTAACACCATGAGACCACGGCCTAAGAGCCCGGCTGACACTTGTTAACGCGGCCCATGGAAGCATTAGATGAAAGTTACCAGTCACAGTACCCTGTTACTTGATATTGTTACGCGCCGTATCTCGGATCGTCCTATAGGACAGTGGAAACAAAATACAGAAACCAATGAAGTCACTAATTACAAGCTTTAATTAGTCAGAAATAACAATGTGAAATCAACAAGTTACTCTCACATATAATAATTCAAGTTAAATTTGTTCACACGCAATAATGATAATGTCAACTATTAAGAGTTCCGCACTAATTATAACAGTAATCACTTTCCACAATCACTTGATCCTCACCCTACAACCTCGCAGGTGTAACTAACTTCTAAGCCGACCACTGTTGCTTATGTAGATCTCGCAGATGTTCCAGAATAATTTTCCATACTGTTGGCGGCATGCAACCGTAATTTGCGTAGATACGAGTGCTCGAACAGTCTCGAAGCTACTTGAGTGCACGGCCTTGGCAGAGACACTGCAGCCGAGAAACGTGTACAACTGTTACGTAACTGCATCAGCCGACTTTCCAGAGCGTTGCGTGATTGTCGTAGCATATTGATAATATTACTTTGACTGTGGGCTTGGGGTTCTCTGTTAGTTCATGCGTCATGAATCCTGATACCACATAATTTTTAAGCATGTTGAAATAATTATCTCCTGTTACTGTTCCTTCAAAAGTACGTTCCGAGTACCCCAAACACTCACGCCTGGTTGTTTGAGTTGTTTCTCTAACGAAATATGTTGATTATCAGTAGTCTATACCAGTAAGTGCAGTTATGTCTATTAACTTGCCCACTCAACTTAAAATTGCCCTCATCAGACTATACAATTTTACTGAATAACCGCGAATCATGTTTCTGTTGGTCGAGCATCAATTCACAAAACTGAAGTCGTCGATCTGCGTCTTCTTCAAGTAACCCATGATTGAAACGTGGAATGTAAACTATAAATTTTTTTCTTGTGCAAAATTCTTTGCACTGACCTTCGTGAAATATCCTACAGTTCAGAAGCGAATCTTCTTGTTAATTTTTGTGGACTTAGAGTCGCACCTAAACAATCGCGCAATTCATTTTCCTCTGTTTGGGCTGTTCTTGGGCGGCCAGATCTTGGTGAACGCATAACAGATCCATGTTGTTCAAATTTATCTCGTAAATCGTACAAAGCTTGTCTAGATGGTGGATTTGAATTGAAATGTTCGTTCCACTCATTAATAAATAATTGCGTTAGCACCACTTTTATAAAAAGTTTTTAGAGCGAAACTCCTTCCTTCTTTCGTTAATATCGTAACTACGTAACAGAGGTAATCAACTCGCACTCAGTACAAATTACTCACTATGCAACTGACAAACATGTCTAGACAGGTGCGTTGTATTACCAACCTGTCAAGACAAAATTATCGGTTTTGTAATGCCAACATTATGGGCAAAAATTATTGTACCCCATTTTGCTGCTGTAAAATTCAGTAGGGGTGTTTTTTTAAACAAGTGTCAAGTAACTTTTGCGCCATCCTGTATAGAAGAATCTCGGATGTTTTTAAGCATGGTGTGACGTGTGACACATTTATGAAATTTTTTTATCGTACTAATTTCTCCAGGTTTCGTTGCATTGATGATGATGATGATGCAGAAAAGGAATTGTGTGTATTGTACGAGTACTATAAAAATGATGTAAATGATGATTGTATACTGTTGCTGTATATTAATGGTATATTTTGTTTGTTTTCATTATAGGTTTCCTACGCCAACTATTACGTAAGTAACCGGCCGTACCCCCACCACAACCCCCGCTGTCTGTAGTCTCTTCACTTTTGTTGTCTCCTCCCGTTTTTGTTTTGTTTTGTTTTGTTTTGTTCTGTTTTGTTTTGTTTTTCCCGTCACACACTGAGTTTTTGTTGCTGAAGTACCCGTGTTCTGGGTTTTTTCGTTTTTTCTTAATACGTTTTTAAATATGCATTTATTACTTACAAATTTATACATAAATTGTTTATATATAAGTTTCTTATGCTGCTTTTTACTACTACTACTAGGTTATAGTTACAGCAGATTATTATAGTTTTTCTTATAGTGAGAATTTAGTGGTTTTGCGCTTAAATAGATGTACAATATAGGCATAATAGCGTAAGTATTTCTAAAAGTCAAAAATCTGTATATAGTGTTTATATATGTTATATATTTATATCTTGTACATATTTTACATGATATCAGATTCGGAGACAACGTTCAAAACATGACACTGCACGTGACGTCGAAACTTTGAATCTGTGAATGTGAAAAACAGAATAATTTTGTTAACTGTGTGTAAGTTCTTTTTACTTCCATGTTACATGAGGAAATGGAAGTATGGTGATGGCAAAAAAATCGTTCGAGATAAAGGCTGATTCTGATTGTCCTACCCTCAAAACATGAAGAAAAGTAATTTTTCGAATTTTTTCTATGGCGAGCGATAACTGCTGGAAATTCAAACAGAATCGAATAATATTTTCCATGTGCCTGAGTTGTAGAGAACTCAAGGCCTATTGATTTTGGTGAAAATCGGTTAAGGGGAAGGGGTAGTTATATGCAGCGTTTTATGTTTTAACAAGAGTAAAGTACTTAAATTTGATAAATAAGTATCCTGAAAAGAAGGTCATAATAATCCACTGTAGAAAGGTAGATGAAATATCTGTAAATGAAAAGGGTTGTTGAAGGAGGAGGGGATAATTTTTTATATGTGTATTACGTGATCGGCAACAAAGAAGTAGTTTCTTCTTCCTCTTCCTCGTCGTCGTCGTCGTCGTCCTCCTCCTCCTCCTCCTCCTCCTCCTCCTCCTCCTCCTCCTCCTCCTCCGCCTGAGTTGTAGAGAACTCGAGGCCTATTGATTTTGGTGAAAATCGGTTAAGGGGAAGGGGTAGTTATATGCAACGTTTTATGTTTTAACAAGAGTAAAGTACTATTTGATAAATAAGTATCCTGAAAAGAAGGTCATAATAATCCACTGTAGAAAGGTAGATGAAATATCTGTAAATGAAAAGGGTTGTTGAAGGAGGAGGGGATAATTTTTTATATGTGTATTACGTTATCGGCAACAAAGAAGTAGTTTCTTCTTCCTCTTCCTCGTCGTCGTCGTCGTCGTCCTCCTCCTCCTCCTCCTCCTCTTCTTCAGCGGCGCAACAACCCATTACTGAGTCAAGGCCTCCTGTAACAGCCTCCGCCAGTTGTCCCGGTCAAGTGCAGCTGCTCTCCAGTTCCGGGTCCCAAGGATATGGCGCGCATCATAGTTCACACCGTCTTCCCAACGTAGTTTGGGTCTACCAACCCTCCTGTTGCCACAGATCTGTTTTGTGAGTGCCTTTCTAGGTACTTCGTTCTCCCCCATTCTGATCACATGTCCAGCCCACCTGAGTCTACCAAGTTTTGTAATTTTCACAGTATCTGGTTCATTCAGAAGAGTGTTCAGTCCTTGGTTGGTCCTTTTCCTCCATTTGCCTCCCACACATATTGGACCAACAATGCTGCGGAGGATTTTGCGTTCATGAACCAGCAGGCTTTACTCAGACTTTCTAGAAAGAATCGAACCGAATTCAAGTAAATGATTTTAAATATAAATCTTAGAACATGGAAGTCGTGTATGGTTCTCCATGCCGATATTTATATCCGGGTTAGGACTTGTATGGCCGTCTGTATGGACCGTGAATTCAGGTATATGGCGTGTATTGAAAGAAGATATGCTATTTACTCAGAGGTTAGTGTTTATATTCCGGAATCTTGTTTCTGTTCGATGTTGGAATGTTGTGACGCAGAATGTTTGACATACCGCAGCATTTGTTGAGAACAATATTTTTCGGTGCGACAATAGCGCTGCTAAAGACACGGAACACGCACCTGTGTGGCTGCGCTCGTACGCGCTCGCAGCGTCGCGTTTCCTCTACCGCGCGTCCGCGTCCCGCTTATTAAGAAATAATTCTTCACCACGTGACTTTCTTGTTGTGAAATTCTAGCACGTAGTACGATTTCATCGGTGCCCCCCGTTGAAAATTAATAAATGACTTACATAATTAAAACGCGTAGATGGAATGATAACTTTTTTTTTAATAAAGCGTAAACTCGTACATGCTGTACTACTACCTCGAAGTTTTCAACGCAGTGGTCTTGGGTTTTCAACGCAGAAAACATTTTGTTATTGTTCAAAATTCTTTAGAACCCACTATTCTTAACCTTGACGATGTATAACAAATTACAAAATATATAGACTATATATATAAAAGAAATCTTGGCGCGATTGTATATAAAAGATTTGTGTGTGTGTGTGTGTGTGTGTGTGTGTGTGTGTGTGTGAGAGAGAGAGAGAGAGAGAGAGAGAGAGAGAGAGAGAGAGAGCTGTTTCATTTTCCGGGCTGTTAGGCCGTGCTCTATCGTTTCTGTTTATAGACGTTTCGGCCCCACCATCGATACATCTTCACTTTAGGAAACAATTGGCACGGTGTCCGCCAATTCCGCTAGTGATGAACGGATGATGAGTAGCCTCTTTACTATTTGACTTGACCCCTCTTGACTTTTTCTTTTGAGGTTTCATTAAAGATCGATTGTTTATTCCACCTTTACCTGCAGATCTCCCTGAGCTAAGAAATCGCATTGACGCCGCAGTTGCGTAAGTGACACCCGACGTACTGGCTCGAGTTTGGAATGAACGTGACTTCAGTTGGGATGTCTCTGCCGTATCACAAATGGTGGTCACATCGAAACAAAGTCACTGTTGATGAAAAACCTGATGTGTTCTGCTTTAAAATGGCACCTCAACCGACTCTGTAAGAAATTTGAATAAATTTTGTAAGCTTTCAAAGTTGTGAAGTCCTTTTTGAATCTTCTTCTTCTGCGGCTTAGACTGTTTAGTCTGTTCCGGTTCGAAACTGATCGGACCATCTCTTCTTGGGTCTTCCCAGGCTTCTCTTCCCTCTGGGCTGATAAATAAGGCTAGCTTGGGGAATCTCTCACTGCCCATTCTGCTAATGTGTTTTTTCCAGCTTTCTCTATACTTATTGATGATTCCGTTTACTTCTGCAACTTTCAGTTCCTCTCTTATCTGATTGTTTTTTTTTCATATCTAAATTTGTGTACCCAGCTATGGAACGCAAAAATTTCATTTCCATAGCGTGAATTCTTGATATTTGTCTAGCAGATATTGTCCAGATTTCTGAGCCATAAGTAAGAATAGGCCGTACGGCTTACATTAGGCAGCCTTCCCTGCCAACTCCTAAGCTACTTCGGTGGTATACATGGGAGCCATTATTATTAAGTAAGAGTAGGAACTGCCTTGGATTTCCATAATTTTATTATGGACTCTTTCCTTGCCTTGTGTTTTAGAGAACTTCGGAGAGTTTCTGTTATCTGGTTAAATTTATTAATTTTCCTATTAATATCTTCTTCCTTTGTATATGAGAGCTTACAGCCTAAATAGTTAAATTATGAGACTTGTTCTATAATTTTACTATCCAAAACAATTTTAGATCTAACTGACAATGTTCCTTTATAAACCATTCATTTTGTTTTATTGTCAGATATTTCCATATTAAATTCTTTCACAATGTCATTTAATAAGTGGAGCATCCTTTGTAGGTCATCTTCGTTTGTGGCCAATAAAATCTGACCATTGGGAAACATCAGAGTCTTAAGCATTTTGCTTAACTCATATTCCTCCATTTTATTTACTTAACCCGATTCCTCCATTTACACTGTTAAGCCAGGTCCTAACAATTCCATCCAAAAACAGGTTAAAAAGAGCAGTTGATAAAGGACAACCTTGTCTAACGCCTCCATTTATTTTAATAGGGTTCCGTTGCTTTATTTGTATCTTGGTCCCTAGATACATTCTCTCGATCACTTGTATTAAATGTAATGGAATCACTCTATTTTCTAAAACTCTCCACAGTATCGACCTTGGTACTCTGTCAAAAGCTTTGCAATAATCTCCGAATAGTAGATGCGTCTCTAAATTTTGTTCTCTCCTTTTCTCTATAATCTGCTTAACAGTGAAAACGTTGTCAATGCAACTTCGTCCCTTTCTGAAACCCCGATTGCTCTTCTATCAGTATTGCTTCTGTTATGTTACTCAGTTTCCTGCTTATTATTTTTGCATAAATCTTATATGCTGAACAAAACAAGCTGATCCCTTTGTAATTCCCGGGATTGGATCTGTTCCCTTTCTTAAAAATGTATATCACCTTTGCTATTTTCCATTCTTCTGGAATTGTTCCCAACACATGTTATATCATCGTAGCAGTCGTTCATAGAGCTCCCTCGGAGCATATTTTAATAGTTCTGTATTTATGTAGTTCAACCCACAAGCTTTGCGGTTTCTATCACCGTTGAAGCTTAATATTAACTCTTCCATTTCTAATTTATCTGTTGTAGTTGGATTTACTTCATTCAGTGTGTGTTCTCCTTCATTTTAATCAGCGTGCCATAAATCTTTGTAATAATTTTCCAAAACTTCGTCCTCAATTATTTCAATCCTAGCTCTGTCCTTTTCGTGGGAGTTTAATTTCCGACTAAATTTAAACACTCTATCTGCCGTCTGTATAGGTTATGCTGCATTTTATCTCAATGAGTTATTTCTTTTTGAAGCACTACCCTGGTATAATATACATTTTAACCCACTATTTAAATAATATCAGATTCATTTAACAAGTGTTGTGTTAATATATTCTATTTGGTAACGTGTATAATCGTCTAACTTAGTTTAATATTTGGAAACGTTTTCTACGTATTTGTGGCGTAACAGAACAATGGTTCGTGGTATAAATTTAAAAATCCGCCTCCAGACGTTTTTTGTACTCAAATACCTTTCGTATTTGTGACTACGTATTTTAAAAAGAATGTTAAAAAGAAACGACACCTCTATGGAATTCTGAACAAAAATGTTTTTTTTCCAATCACTGACCGGTGCGACAGTGAAGCGTGTGAATGTTGCTGCCGCATAACATTGTATACCGGATGTCCGACGTCGAACGGGCGACTCTTATAGCGCTCCCTTAACGTATTGTCCACTTGCGTTATGTGTGTATATAAACATGTATAATGTAATATCTTCAAATAAATACAACTACAAGTAAGTTTATTTTCACCTGACGCACGTTTCACAGAAATTGTTCTGTATCTTCAGAGGTTTTCGAATTGTAATTGAATGTTTCGCTTAGGAGACCTGGAAGAAACTCAACGAGTTACTTACAAAGGAATTATATATATATATATATATATATATATATATATATATACAGTATATAAATAAAACTTTTTACAAGAATATATTTTATTTTGTAAATTACATATGTTTCGATAGTAATGCAACTATCATCATCAGATGTAAATTTATAAATTCAAACATTTTTAAATCAATTGTTCAATATATTTTTGAATAAGTGATTTATATGTTATATCAATTTATTATAAACATCACACGCGCGGATGTACCCAAAAACCTACTACAACAGATATTCACTGTGAAAGCCTTCGCATATAACGTTACAGTTCCGTATAGCGTAATAGATACCGCTGTCACACAATCGGCAGGTTAGTGAGTCCAATCATATCATAGTTAGTTGCATGTCAGTGTCATTGTTTTAGCTGATTGCGTTATGCTGTGTTGCATGAATGTATATATATATACGCATGTCTTGTCGTCGTCGTCGTGTTTCAATACCTTATGTTTAGTAGTGACTGTAACTGTAACTGATCTGCTTTTGTCATTACAGTTTTACTGGGTGTGCAGTTTTCTGTGTTTAATGCTTTCGGTGTGAAAGTAGATAGTCATGTAAACATATTTCTATAGTTATATCAGCTTTATGTAAAATAGATTATGTACACGTAGTATTATGTATGATTGTTATTATTATTATTATCATTAATATTAAATTGTAACAATGTATTATTTAAAACAGTGGTTCTCAACCTTTTTAAATATTGACCTATTACATTCCCATAGGACCCATACCACCTTCAAATATATTACAATAAGGATGAGCGCCGGAGGAATTACATACTTGCAGGGGGTGTGCGTCCAGTTTGTAATCATATTTTTGCTAACATCGAGTCCTTTAAAACCTCTTTCACGCTTAAGCAAATTGTAAGTAATTAATTCTAGAAAAGCATCTGTAATTAATTCACATCATTAGGATAGAAGGAAATCGAACACCTAGGAAGGTACTGTTTAGTCAAATCGATGGTAGAAGGCCTGTCGGAAGACCCAAGCATCGCTGGATTGACGCAGTGGCGAGGGATGCTGATACTTTACTTAAAATAAAACGACGGACATCTATCGCCAAGGACAGAGAAAAATGGAGACTGGTGATTATGGAGGCTATGGTTCGACTCCGAAGAAGAAGAAGAAGAAGAAGAAGAAGAAGAAGAAGAAGAAGAAGAAGAAGAAGAAGAAGAAGAAGAAGAAGAATTCTAGAAAAGTCTTCTTCTTCTTCATCTTCTGCACTACAAGGATTAGGCATTTGCCTGTTCCGTGTTTGCGTGTTCTAGAAAAGTAAATATGTAATTCAAAAGTGTTGAAATTGAAAACAAAATATTTTTTTTATTCACCGAACTAATCATTAGTTAGTAATGTGAGAGTTGGGTCTGTCTTTTCCGCATAACCTGTGGGGTATGTTGGTGGGTTCAAGGGTGGTTTTAACTTACGTCGTAATCTGAGTTTTTTTTTGCTTTCTGAAGGTGATAACTCGGCTAAAGTTTACTCTCGTACGACTAAACAATACGGGAAAAGCTGTATGAACCGCAGAAATGTTTGTAAGCCCATGGTAGGCTTTGGCCTCCGCAACAATCCTTCTCCATCTCCACTCACTTCTATCATTCGCCCCGGCCTCTTGTACCCATCGTAGCAAGGTCTCCAGTGACGTCGTCCATTCATCTATAAATCAACCAACATGTTTTTTTTTTTTACTTCCATGTTCCATAAGAAAATGGAAATATGGTGATGACAAAAATTGTGTTCGAGATAAGGGCTGATTCTGATTGTACTACCATCAAAACGTAAAGAAAAGTCATCTTCTGAAAAGTGTCTGTGTGTAGAATTTTTTCTACGGCGAACGATAACTGCCGCAAATTCAAACAGAATTAAATAATTTTTGCATATGTGTCCGAGTTGTAGAGGACTCAATGCCTATTGATTTTGGTGAAGATCGGATAAGGGGAAAGCCTAAGGATAGTTTACCTGCAACGTTTTACGTTATAACAAGAGTAAAGTACTTAATTTCGATAAATAAAGTGTCCTGAAAAGAAGGTCATAATCCACTGTAGAAAGGTAGATGAAATATCTATAAATGAAAATGGTAGTTGAAGGGAGTGGGTAATTTTTGAAAATTACCTTTCTGATGTCGAATAAACTACTTCATTTTGAAGGATAAGATACATTAGTGATAATTAATAATGATAAGATAATTACATATAATGAAACTATTATTCAATAAAAGTGTAAATATCAAAAATGGGGGTTTTCGGTTAAGGGGTAGGGGTAGTTTACTTGAGCACGTTTAGCATCCATATACCGCTACATTTTGTCCGAACACACGATTTTTACAACTTGAATTACGATTATTCAAACCTCTTAATAATATCACCGCTATTACGGTACACTATGTAGATAGTACTCGATGAGACAATTTTAACGACACCTCACTCAACGTTCTATCGCATCGGAAACCGGAGAAATACTAATTTTAGTGCGCGCCGAGCGGCGCAAAACATTTCTATTTCTCCCCCCCCCCGCTCGCCCCGCGCTGGATGATGGAATAGCCCGCTTATATTGTGCTATTTATGATCTTTGTTCCTTTATCTGTCGAATGGTACCTCATATAAGCGTGGATCTTTTGTCGTTTAGATAATATTTCAATTTCAAACGTGACGTGAAAACGTAACGCTCGATTTTCTGTTTGGGGGTGCCTATTGCTGGCCTGAAAGGTAAGACGTATTCTACGTCAAAATATCTATAAATAGTAAAAGTTTCAGGATGGGGAATATTTTTTAGAATTTATCCAACCGAATTCAAGTAAATGATTTTAAATATAGATCTTAGAACATGGAAGTCATGTATGGTTCTCCGTACCGATATTTGTTTAACACAAGCATTACAAGTGTAAAAAGAGAGCCTATGGCCTCGCTTCGACCGTTAACGTCGGTAATCAAAGCTAACTTATTTTCAATCTCCGTCCTGTATATTGTGATGTTGACAGGTGTCTGTATTTCACTTAAACAACGGGCAACGCTGGCGGCAGAATGACGACATCACGACAGCTTAGTTTCATTGAAGGTGATAAGCTGCAGTTAATGAATACTAAATATGGTACACCACGTCCAAGTGGACTGTATTTGACCAGATGGCGACAATCCGGTTGGTGTAGAGAGACACTGCTACAGTACTATTACGTCCAAGTATTCCGACTGTAAACTTTTTGACCGGGGCAGTTATACACGTTACTGTGTTCACATTCACAACATTGCGCTGATAGGTGGGCGAGTTTTTTTTTCAGTTCTCAGCTGACACCTACGCGTGTGTCGCAGTGATATCCTCGGCAAGGGTAATTTAATTCCGTCTTCCGCCGTAGCTGTAGGATGTATACTGTCTTTTGCGACGAATAAGCAGCGACCTCATTTTGCATTCTGCGTCGCTCCGTGGGTGCAGGAAAGTCCAGTAGGCCCCTACTTAAGTATACGTTTTCCTCGTTTTCGTATATTTTATAAAACGTTTATCATTCCTTATCCCCGTAGACTGTCACGTATATTTTTCTCTCGGAATCTGCTTTTTCACAGCAATCTTAAATCATTTTTATCTTTTCTTAGTTATAGTGGTCACGTCACTACGCTGAAAACGCGTATCAATATGTCTAGCCCCCCTCTTTATCTTGTGTTATTTACTTACATTCTTGTCGCCTGATGGCTTTTGTTCCCTTTCTTTTCTTATCACCTCTGTACAAGTTCTTTGTGTTCTTTGTCTTGTATTAGTTCTTTTTTATTCACTGATTCATGTAATCTCTTAGTCCGTAACGGATTATCCATAACGCTAGGATATGCTGCAGCAACGGGCACTATCCAGCTGAATTTACTAAACGAAGCAAAGCTTATGATATGATCACATTATGCAATTGTTTGGTTTTCCTACGCAGTTATTAATCATGTTGGAATCTCGAGTTGGAAAATCAAGCGAAAGCTCTTATAGAAGTTTACTCGAACGATTTGAATTACAATCTTCTATCAAAAAGGAAGCACTTTGTTCCACGTGTAACATTGCAAGGAAAAGTTTTTTTTCAATTCGTTCGAATGAAGACGATAGACTCCATAATATTACAGTTTGTCCGCTTAAAGTATTAAATTGGATTATTTATTGTAAAATGATTGATGAATGTCCGAATATATACATTGCTTATCGTCTGCTTTTGACGATTCCAATAGTTAACTGTTAATTTGAAAGATCATTTTCTGCATTAAAACGCATTAAAGATATGTTGAGTTTAACTATGGGAGATGAGAAATTATCTTCGTTAGCAAGGTTGAATATTGAAAGCGAGATAGCCTACTTGAATCGCTCGATTTAGAATAAATTATACAAGACTTCGTTAAGGCAAAATCAAGAAAAACGGATCGATTAATATTTTCTAAGCTTAAGTACTACTATGCTTATTGTAGTCACTATTTAGCTAAATACTTGTTGTAATTTGAGAGTTTAATAAAATAATTGTTAACTTTTGAAACTGTGTATGCCATTTATTAGTGTAAATAATGTATAAAGGTTGAATTTTGAATCGGGGGGGGGGGACACCAGTCTGATGGCAACACAGGGCACCACCCCCTTCTAATCCGCCCCTGCTCTTAGTGTTTTTGTCCTCTGTTGACATGGTCAGTGCTTTCCAACAGCCGAAACTAACAGTTAGGATAACGAGTAAAAAGAATTCCGGACTTAGGACTTCGCTGGAATCTTAGTTGTTATATAGCTGTGTCTTCGCTGAGGGTTATTCCCAGCTTGCATAGTACAGCACAGTCCTTCAGTTACTGTAATAAGGAATGCTGACAGAACCCAGACCTGCATCTTCAACCCCGCAGAACGTCACATGCGACCAGTGGCATGACTTTTTTTCTGGGTCCCCGCCGGAATCCTTTGCCGGCCCCCTGCCTACCCTTACTTAATGCATCCTATTGTTCCTTCTTGATGCAAGTTTTTCTTGGAATTACTGGTGGTGATCTGTAGCTGAGCGGGTTTTACAATAATCACTTTACTGTCTACATTACGTGCTACAAAGTTGATGATACTCTCCTTCACAGTCAAGGTACTAACCCGTCTTCATGGCTGTCAGCTGCTAAAATTATATACAGAATATGTTCTCCTCAAGACTGTTCTTCTGAGCCTATGTCAATCTCATCGGTTACGTCTATATAAGTCCTAAAAAGCTTACATTAATTTTGTCAGTTGGTGGGCCTTCTTGCTTCATCCTCAGAAGTTGAGACATATCTGATTATTTGACTCCGTTGTTCTTTTCTGGTAATATCGTGTGTAGTATCCATTAATGAGGTTCAAAATAATATTTTGATTTTTTTATGTATAAAAACTGAATGAGTTCAGTTTCGAAAATTTGGACTAATATACTTCTCCTTGTTTTTCGGACCACTGATTATCTCTTGCATGAATGTACTGTGTTTACTCAAAGTATCAGTAATTGCAAAAACGTTTTTGGGCTATTGGGTTGGCCTATCCTTTACTTTATGGCCTCTAAAGACTAAATCTGAAGCTGCCAATGTCAGAGTAACATTTACAACGCGATCGAGTACTTTGGCCCATTTATTAGTTTCCTTTCGTAGCTCATAACGATTGACGATGCAGGCCTGGCTGGTGGCATCGGTGCATTCTTAACTGGAATCATCTCCCTGTTGTGCAGTTAACCGTCGTCGTCCT
Organism: Magicicada septendecula; assembly: GCA_034769895.1. NCBI lineage: Eukaryota > Metazoa > Arthropoda > Insecta > Hemiptera > Cicadidae > Magicicada > Magicicada septendecula. The sequence goes on along the minus strand of CM068375.1, from coordinate 54,009,543 downwards.
TTACGGCTTAGGCTAGCAGCCTGTTCCACTCTCAATCCAACCATCGATTACGAGGTCTTCTCACACTTCTCTTCCCCCTTGGATGATAGTCAAGGGCTTTTCTTGAAAATCTAGTTGGATCCAGTCTCTTTACGTGTAACCGCCACTCCGTTTTGTACCGGGAGATTTTCTCATTTCAGTTTTCAGCTATACCTAGCTGCATTCTAATATGATCATTTCTGCTAAGATTTCTCCTCGTACAACCCTTTACAGCCCTCAAGAACCTCATTTCCGCTCCTTGTATTCTAGATATATTGTTGCTTTTCTATTCCAAATCTCACTACCGTACAGTAGTTGAGTTATGACCATTACCTTATAATATCTCAATTGCGTCTCTTTCTTTGTTTTCTCCGTCAAGTGTTTAATGATACGAGCGACAGCCACAAAGCAACTGGAAGAGACTAAATGTGCAGATAACCAACTGCAATGTGCGGATACTCTCGAAGTACATCAGGTGCTGGTAACATTTTTTTTCTTTTCCCGGCGTTACAGCCCAGCGTGGGTTTTAGCCTGCTCAATGACTTTCTTCCATCCCGCTCTCATTGCACATCCGTCTCCTCATGTTCATACATCTCAAAACATCCTCCACTTCATCCAACCATCTCTTTCTGGTAAATAATACCAACAGTAATACAACCATCTCTTCATCCAACAGTAATAAATAAATATATATATATGTTTTTGATGTTAAATACATACGGGGAAATTTGGTTTTACTTAAGTTCAGTAGTTTGTACTTATTCTTAAAGAACTGCATGCCATACCTTGACCAAAATCCAATCCGCTTTTAGCCCTTGTAATGTTATCCCCAAGCGTGTCTTCGAATGCCTTGGTGTCACGCTTGATTCCGCCCTTACCTGGGACAAGCACGTCGAAACAGACACCTCTACATGCGCCGACGTCTCCGCACGCTCCGTCTACTCGCCCAAGTTTGACGTATGGGTATGTACAGCCTATCCTACTGACTATTACAGGATAACAATAGCGATTTCTCCGTCCCATCGTCCTTATCAACCGTTTTCATCATCATCTTTAGCAAGGATTAGGTCAGAAAAGGATATGTCCCGGTGCCAAACAGCACCTTTTCGTCCGTTCGGTTACGATGTTCCAACCGTTTTAGCCGATACTGGGCAATGCTATAAAGTATACTCATAATATTCAGCTCTTTCCGTACATCGACGTTTCTTTTGCGATCGTGAAGATTACATCCTGCCACGTGCCTGAGAAATGTCATTTCGGCCGCTTGAATACGACTGACCTGAGAGTTCGTTAAAGTCCAATTCTGAGACCCATAGAGAAGTGTAGGGATGGTCATCACCTTGTGCAACTTAGGACGTGTTTCTGTCCTCGTTGATTGCACAGTTCTCCTGACGGTCCCACATACATATGGTTGAACTTGTGCAACTTCAGACGTGTTTCTGTCCTCGTTGGTTGCACAGTTCTCCTGACGGTCCCACATACATATGGTTGAACTTGTACAACTTCAGACGTGTTTCTGTCCTCGTTGATTGCACAGTTCTCCTGACGGTCCCACATACATATGGTTGGACTTGTGCAGCTTAAGACGTGTTTCTATCCTCGTTGATTGCACAGTTTTCCTGACGGTCCCACATACATATGGTTGGACTTGTGCAGCTTAAGACGTGTTTCTATCCTCGTTGATTGCACAGTTCTCCTGACGGTCCCACATACATATGGTTGGACTTGTGCAGCTCAAGACGTGTTTCTATCCTCGTTGATTGCACAGTTCTCCTGACGGTCCCACATACATATGGTTGGACTTGTGCAGCTTAAGACGTGTTTCTATCCTCGTTGGTTGCACAGTTCTCCTGACGGTCCCACATACGTATGGTTGAACTTGTACAACTTCAGACGTGTTTCTATCCTCGTTGATTGCACAGTTCTCCTGACGGTCCCACATACATATGGCTGAACTTGTGCAACTTCAGACTTGTTTCTATCCTCGTTGGTTGCACAGTTCTCCTGACGGTCCCACATACATATGGTTGAACTTGTACAACTTCAGACGTGTTTCTGTCCTCGTTGATTGCACAGTTCTCCTGACGGTCCCACATACATATGGTTGGACTTGTGCAGCTTAAGACGTGTTTCTATCCTCGTTGATTGCACAGTTCTCCTGACGGTCCCACATACATATGGTTGGACTTGTGCAGCTTAAAACGTGTTTCTATCCTCGTTGATTGCACAGTTCTCCTGACGATCCCACATACATATGGTTGAACTTGTGCAGCTTCTTCACCACATCATTGTAGGATACATTACAGCTCAGATATTCAGTATCACTGACCTGCTCCAGAACAGTACCATCTACAACAGTTTTTGCTCATAGGGGGGCAGCTCCATAAAAAGCCACCACCTTGGTCTTCAGTGTGTAGATCTGTAATTCGAAATCCTTGCAGATTCGACTCACTGAGTGTATAGTCATCTCGAAGCCGGTTTCCGAGTTCGACAGGATAGCCTGGTCATCAGCAAATAACAACGTGTTAACTGCAGGGTTACCAGTCATAACATGTTGTGGAAGGTTTATCTGCCAATTGTGTATGGCAGCATTGTCGTACTCTACAATCGATAAGGCCCACAGTAGGGGTAGAGTTTATGTAGTGGACCTTATTGCTTATTAACCTTATGTGTGTCACGTAAGTACTGGAAATAATCTCGGAGGGAGGGATATTGCAAGTAATATTTTACGTTTTACTTCCATGTTCCAACTGGAAATAATCTCAGAGGGAGGGGATATTGCAAGTAATATTTTACGTTTTACTTCCGTGTTCCATAAGGAAGTTGAAGTGTGGTGATGGCGAAAAAAATCATGTCCGAGATAACGGCTGATTCTGATTGTACAACCCTCAAAACATGAAGAAAAGTCATTTCCGAAAAATTGTATGTGTGTGTGTGTGTGTGAGTGTAGAATTTTTGCATATGTGCCTGAGTTGTAGAGGAGTCGGGGTCTATTGAGTTTGGTGAAGATCGGTTAAGGGGAAGGGCTAGTTCACCTGCAACGTTTTATGTTTTAACAAGAGTAAAGTACTTAATTTTGATAAATAAAATATCTGAAAAGAAGGTCATAATAATCTACTGTAGAAAGGTAGATGAAATATCTCTAAATAAAAGTATAGTTGAAGGGGAGGAGGTAATTTTCTATAAACGAAATGATAGTTGAAGGGGGAGGGGATAATATTTATATGTGTACTACGTTATCGCCAACAAAGAAGTAGTTTGCTGTTAAAATTCCTTCCAGGGCTGTTTGGCCGCGGTCCAATGTTTTCTGCAAAACCAGACGTTTGTTTCGGTAGTGCCATCGACCCCCCATCATCAGTGAAAATAAGACTGAAGAAAGAAGTAGTTTCTATGGAAATATTTCATTTCGAAAATGATTATAATATAAACCTTGGAACATGGAAGTCATCTACGGTTCTCCATACCAATATTTTAAATGAATGTTTTTTTTTTTTTTAAATTCTGGAATGTGTATTCCATTAGTACCAAAGCGATTGCGACGTGAGTTTGTGATGTTAATAATTAACTGTATGAAATGTTTTTAAAAAAGTTGACCGTGCGAAGGTCGCGCTGTACTATTTATGATGCAGTCGGAGAAGCACACGCTACGTTGCATAGAGGAAGGTCAAGGCGCGATCAGTACCACCGTGCACCACCCACACCATCGTATATCGACTCCCCTCGTAAGGCCGTATTACATTTATCAGAAAGAAGCACTGCAATCTGATCGTAGAAAGCAGCGCTGCATTCTGAAAAATGTAATACAGCAAACCCATCAGAAAGACCTCGTCAGAAGGCACGTCAGATTGCAGCTCGCATATCCAACTTGTTTGATATTATCGGATAGGCTGAACAGAAAGATGACAAGTGTAATAGGTCCGTCAGAAAGCAGCGAACAGATTACGTACTACGCATGCGCCTCCTCCAACTGCCTTCCCGCGCGTTCACATAACCAACTCAACAGTAGCAATTAAATATTCACACGCTGAAGATTACTGAACAATTTTATTTCGTTTTGCGTACGATATGGCAGATCTTCGAGTATATTCAAAAGAGCTAATAAGTGAAATAATTAAAATTTATAGCAAACTTTAATGAAGTTGACAAGAGTGTAACCCGTGATGTGGTAATAAAAAAGATGAACTCCCTTAAAACTTCTCCCCTCCTTTGCTTGGATGATCAGAAAGCAGCGCAGAAAGATCTTAGGTGTAATAGGGTCGAACACGATCATTTGCTTTCTGATAAATGTAATACGGCCTGTAGGTACGTAGTTGTGTGTCGGCTCTCTGCTGCTGACGTCGTGTACGTATCGACGTGGTAAAATAAAACAACATGAGAAAAAATAGAAAGTCAGCGACTTACTCGGTACGTCCGTGTTATACGAATCTGAGCCACATAAAGACGCTGTAATATGGAATCCCACGGGCAGTAGAAAACGAAGGCGACCACGAAAATCTTAGAAATCTTTCGTGACAAGGATTGTGATTGAAGAGGAACAGAGATGACTGGAGGACGTAAAGAGATGACTGGAGGAACAGCTGGCAGACGTATCCAACCTCTAAGATAGCTACAAAAAATAGCAGTTTGGTACAAGTGAGCCGTTTTAAATACTTGTCTGATGTTTATATAAAAGACAAGATAAATACAGCAATATTTGTGGAAATATTCATATATTCGTAGGAATCTTAGAAATTAGGGAAGACACATTGCAGGGATTAAATTTTATGAGACAACTGCAATACCCACGTTGACATATGCGAGCGAACTGTGGGTCATGTCGAGGAACGATTGCGCTAACATTCATAGTGCTTCGAAATACTTTATGCTATACATTGAAACAGAAGAAGGGATAAGTGCACAGCTAAAAGTAAAATATATAAATACAACTTATAGAAAACGATGGTGTGATCAGTTACGACCGAGGACGGCTTCCAAAAGCGGGTGCTGAGGTACAAAGCTACTGATAGACGGGACGTGGGGTCGTCCGAAGTTGAGTTGGATGTCTGAACAGGTTTACAGAACCTAGTCCTTGAAATGAAGGAGAAGGCAGAAGATTTATACTGCCGTCTTCAAAGTAATATCCATGGAATACAACACAATTATGGTAGTTTTTTTTTTGTAAGTCTTCGAAACGTTTCTGCAATGAACTTTTTGAGTCTTCAGTTCAGCTCTATTAACGATATTAATGAGCTATATCAGCTCTCCAACAGTCGCGAAATGGTGGCCTTTCTTGTTTTTCCCATTCGCGGTAAAAGAAAAAGCTCGCGAGTGAATATCTGGTTGATACGAAAAGTGCGGTATCACTACGGTGTTTTTATGTCGCCTAAAATTCGTGAACAAACAGTGACGTGTGTGCTTGTTTGCATTATCATGATACAGTTTCCATAAATTATTCTTCCATAAATCTGCCCGTTTCCTGTGAATACACTCACGCAAGTGGTAATCAATGCTCCAAAAAGTATACTTTACTGCAAAAAAGTATTCTTTACTGGTAGCAACCAGTAATAAAAGTTCATGAATACAGTATAACGATATTCGCCGTAGTAAAACGATCTTCAGCTGAAACAAAGTGTATCTGAAGCTTTTGTGCCATTTGCAAACCAAATGGCATACTAAGAGCCGGCTGCTGATATATCATAATCATCTTCAGAAAGGATTAAAGCAAACATGGTATGTTCCGGTCCCAAGGGGACAGACTAGAGCCGGTCGTCACTCCAACGTCCCACACCTCTTCGTCCTTTCGGCATATAATTCGTCCACTGCTCCAGGTGATAGGCGGTCATCCATTCGGTTAAGATGTCCCCCAACCATTTTAGACGACACTGGGTAGTTCTACCAAGTATACTCATAATATTCAACTCCTACCGTAATCGACATTTCTTTTACGATCTTAAAGCGTAGTATATCCTGCCCAAGTGCCTGCATAATCTCATTTCGGCAGCTTGAATACGACTGTCCTGGGGTTTCGTTAAAGTCCAATTCTCAGACCCGTAAAGAAGTGTGGGGAGGGACACCTCACCTTGTGGAACTTTAGGCGTGTTTCTATTATTATTATTATTATTCCGGGTGTACAATGTTTACACATTTTCCGGAACTAAAGATTACAGAAGTGATTGAATTCTCAACGTCCACTGCTGCCAGGCGATAGGCTGTCTTCCTCTTTTCCTTCTTCCTGGTGGGGTTCCTTCCATAACTCTCCTTGGCAATCTTTTCACATTCATTCTGTCTTTAACTACTTCATTTATAATTTTCTCACGTCTGGATACTCTTGCCGAACGTCTCCAAGAGTTCATCTCTGCTTTCATTGATTTTTGTTGTTGTGTGTTTATTAGTAGTTCAAACTTCTGAGCCGTAAGTCATGATACTTCTAACAATGATTTTAAATATTTTTGTTTTTTTTCTGCTGTAATTTGCTTAACCCTCAGAATTCTATTTAATGTAGATATAGCCATCATTCCCAAATTAATTCTGGATTGTATGTATTTGTCTTGCTTCCAAGTGGCCGTAATTTTCACCCCAGTAAATAGGCGTGTTTCTTTTCTCGTTGATGTTAAGAGTTCTCCTGATGATCCCACACACATATGGTTGAACTTATGCAGCTTCTTCACCACATCAGTGTAAGATACATTACAGACCAAATATTCAAAATTGCAATATTCAAAACAACATATTCAGGGGGCATATTAGTTATTATACCAAACTGTCGCAAGCAAGATGTAACCAGACAGAAAAACGTTTCCGACCACAGCTGTGAATAAAAGGAAAAAGATACTTGGTATTGCGACATTTTCCCGACAAAAGAGCGGTTTATCTCAATCGTTACATATAATTTAATTGAAGCTCTTCGATCATGTAGTCTTGAATGTTACGAAAACTCGCCTAATGTGGCTACAAACGTGAGCATTTGTCACGTGGACATGACATTTGTAATAATTGAACAGATTATCTTTTATATTATCTTCACAAGGTTTTGCTGTCTTTTCCGCCTTCAAAGATACTCCATCCATCCCTTTCTGGGTCTACCCACACACCTGTATCCTATAAGTTTATATTTCCACACTTGTTTGCCCACTCTGGAAATTGACATTCTTTCTAAGTATTCTTTCCACCGTTACTTATAAAACGTTAATTGTTCATTCAAGTTGAAAACTTATAATTCTTCTTTTATGACTTCATTCATCGTACGATCAAGTCTAGAAGACTTTTTAATTCCTCTTAAGAACGCCATTTCCGAGGGCTGTATTTACTTTCTTGTTGCTTGGTTCTCGTCCATAATTCACTCACCCATAGGACAGTACAGGGACCGCCATAACCTACTTTTTTATACTGATGTATCTAGTTTCTAACCGTGAATAAAAATTACCGGAAGTCATGGCCCGTAAGGAGACAGCCCCTGTACCCTTATAATGAGGTAATTAACGTACTCAGAATCTTCAAAGATAAAAGCAGGACGGAGTTAGATTATTTTTTGAGCGGGAAATTAAAAAAAAATTTACCGACTTTGCTCAACCTGGTAAGCCTGTAAGCGACACGAATATGCCGAGATTAAATTACAGGGTAGTTGTTTGTAAGTAAAACAATAGGTATTGATTGTCTGAGGGACGGACGCGACGACAAGGACTGCGGCGTTTCGTTATTGTCGTTTCAACAAAAGCACAACTTCACTAAATAATAATTGCTCTGCTGTAACCGCGGATATTACGAAACTCAACACGCTTTACCGTTACGCCGATTTTTGTATTCTTATAATTACACGTACACAAGTAACCACAAAAAGAAATCGACAGGAAATCATTTCTGTGGCACAATTATTGTTTATGCTTTATGATGTTTGTTTATCTTGAAACTAATTATTCCTCTACAGACAACGTGTAATTATTGTCAACCGTAATTTAGGTAGGATCTTGGATTGTTTAAAGCAGTAATGTAGTGGTTCTTACCTGTGTGTGTGTGTGTCCGAGCGTCGAAGAAGACGCAAACCTGGAATAGGAGAAGTTTCGAAGAAGAACCGAGAGTGACGCACCACAGTCCGAAGATCACAGCTCTATCCTCGAATTCCCAGAAAGATCTGTGTTAGCTGGGACAACCACAACCACCACGAAACCTTGACTCAACTCGTGAACACGGGGGGACAGCACCCCCGGCCGGGCTGGTTCACGATCCCGTGGTACCATTTTTTTAATACTTCGCTGATCAACACGACGCCCCTCAGATCCTTGAATGGTCACGGACCCGACCTCTGTTCGATGCACAGGATCTCCCTCAGAGGTCTACGGCTTTTTCTCCACCTTGTGGCAGCGGCAAGCGACCACTACCCTGCCAGGCCTCTGGAAACGCAGGTTGCCGAGTACTCCCCCTCTCGCTCGCTCCAACTTAGGCTTCAACGGGCGCCAGTCCGTCGAAGAGGGGAAAACAAGCGCGCGAGCCCGAAGCTACTACGGTTCAACTGTGAACTTAATGGATACCATGGGCTCGCGTGAGAGGTTTGACACAGCCACTGACCAGGGAATGCACACCCTGGTTCCCGTTCGCAGTGCTCTACTAGGAGTAAGCGCGCACTCTTTGCCGTTCGCGCAGCGACACGAACATTTCCCAACCATCAGTACCGAAGGAAGGGGTACCCCCTACGCTCGAAAGCAGTGGATATATAGATGGGGTCTTGGCTTCACTGGAGGCCACACGTAATTGGCGATGATAATCAGTAGTAAGTCTCCGGGGCCTCTCCCCGGCCACCCGCAGGGTTTCGCTATTCAGGCCCGCGCGCCTCCCCCGCCAGCTTTCCAAAGAACGGATCGTCTTAAGACCACTTGCCAGGAGATTTAACGTATTGAAATACGTAAGAAGACTCCATTAGCGACCTGACCAATGTGGAGGGGACATTGTACCCCCCCTTGGCCCCTTGGCAACGCCAATGGGCGACTGTCAGTCAAATTTGCGTTTCCCAGTATGTTCCGGTGTAGGTTTAAAGAACTGAGGAAAAAAACATCGCATCCGTTTGTGTCATGTGCACACAAAACAATCTCATTAGAATTTTGTAATCGCAGTAATTAGCAACACTAGGTCATATCTATTAATACCTTATTGCGTACCAATTAAAATCAACGACGGGTCTCTGTTGTGTTGTGTTGTGTTGTGTGTGTAAAGTAGTAAATATGATGCTGCGTATAAATCTGTGTCACGGGAGACAGATCTGCGAGTGACACGTTTTCTTCTTATTTTTCAGTAGCAGTGTTCCCAAACTTTACATCACGTCTCCAAGGTCGGATTCATTTTCTTCGACGAGATCACAGAGGCGGTGCCAATGGAATATTCTGATTTCTTCTTAACTGAGCGTTTCCTCGTCGCGTTTTTGTTGTTGTTTCCGAGAATTGTGAGCAATTGAATGGCGCGGATAATCAACATGTGTACAAAAAAAGCAAGAAAATAACGAAAATACTTTATTAAATTAGTTGCTTATTTAAAATAAAGCAGTGCAGTAAAACTCCGTTAAGACTCTCATCAGCGGACGTCGTGAAAACCGCGTATTGGCGGGATGTTACCAAGTAGCAGTATGAACTGTGTAACTCAGTGGTTCCCAAAGTGGGGTCCGCGACAGTGTTTCAGGGGGTCCCCAGACACTTTTAAGAAAAATTAGAACATACCGTAATTTTCTCCTATTTTTTATGGTCTAAAATCTAAATTTTAGAATCTTAAAACAGTTAGTAGAAGGTTCCAGTATTTTATTTATTTTGGGGGGGGTTCAAAGTAATTGTAATTGTTCAAACTAATGGCTTTAATAATGTGAGTAAATCATGTCGTGTAGCAGATCTATTTGTCACTGACTAGACCTATCTCTTATTATACAAACAGAAGATTCATTGGCAGAACTTTCAACTGACAGTCCATTAAAATTACAGTTTTTGCAGTTACAGACTTCTGGTTATATGTAATGACTGGCTATCCTGAACTTGCAAAAAAAGCTTCGAAGCGTTTAACTGTGTTTCCCTCTACTTATATGTGTGAAACCGCATTCTCCCTGCTCACGTACTTGAAGTCAAAGTTAAGAAATAAACTTGATGTCAAGAGTGACTTAATATTGAGATTATCAGACACTAAACTCAATATTGAAGACCTAATTGTTCAAAACCAACTTCATTGTTCACAACAAGACCTATGTTCAATATCATTTATATTATAATTTTTCAATTTAAGAGTATTATGATTTCAATACATTTTAATTAAAATATAAGAGTTTCTATCATATTTACTGTTTGTTTTATTTCAGAACTCAGACGGGGTCCTTGAATTTTTAAATTATTTGGTGGGGGGGGGGACCGAAAAGCGGACTGAAAACTTTGGGAACCACTCGTGTAACTAATAATCTCGTTTTCTGTGTAAGTCTAAATACTAATTCACACGAACTGATATTTTGTCAGGAGTTGTACTGTTAAACTGTCTTATGTGTGTCATCGGTGTATCATCTGGGCTGAGTATTTCTGAAGTGACAGTACTACCTGTATACGTGCAAACGTTATACAGGCCTGTAAACAAATCCAAGTGAACTCTATATCACGTTTTCATGCTCAGCGGCCGTTAGATTTAGGAATGAATTACCGCAAATGTATGACTCAAAAAATCTCATAAAAATAGATGTCAGTGAATGTCACTGCTGTGACCTGTCGGCAAACATCACAGGTGGCGTTCAACGTCAATATTCAGTTTTTACATCCCTTAAGCCAGTAGAGAACAACGGCTTTCAATTATACCGCGTAAACATACAGACAAACGTGCTGAGAAAATTAAATATACCTATTCCCACAGTTGCAGTAAAGTTCGACTCATGGTAGCGGTGACACACTCCGTCCTTCGGGCATACGTCTACAGCATCAAACTGTCTTGCTGCCGTCGGTCTCACCCCGACTTCCCGATCATCCTGTTAGGAGAGTCAATTGGCGATCCTACCATGATGATCTGGCCAGGCAGTTGCCATCTGTCCCTCCGGACCCACTCGTCTCTTGTGACGACGTGGATCTCTGGGTACATCAGCTCCAGGACCTCGTCCAGTCTGCAATGGACAAAAACACCTATACTGTTCCGGTGAGTCATAAACGCTCCGACCTTCCTGCGGAAGTTCTCCAAGCCATCCGATTACGGCGCCAGCTCCGCCGCAGATGGCACCATACCCGTAACCCTGCCGCTAGACGGCGCTTTCGAGCCCAGTCGGAACACGTCTCGCAGCTTCTGCTTGACGTAAACGCGAATCGATGGGACTCCTATTTGGAGTCCTTGGAAGTCGACCACGCCTCCGTATGGAGAGCCGCTGGTAGACTAAAAGGCGAAAAGAGGACTCGCCATCCCTTGAATACCCCGGACGGCACTGTATACTCTGCAGAAGGCAAGGCGGAAGTCTTCGCCGACTGTATTGAGGAACAGTTCACCGTCCATAGAGGCATCTCTGACCCGGCTCATTTGGCCGTCGTCAGGGATTTCCTATCTGGATACTTTTCTGCTCCCCCCAATGATCCTCCTATTTCGGTCGACGAGGATGACCTTGCGTCTGTCCTAAGCCGACTGAAGAAGAGAAAGGCCTCTGGCCCCGATCGCATCGGCGCCGCTGCGTTGCAGAATCTCCCGCCTTCGGCAGTTGACGTTCTTCTTGAGCTGTTCAACTCCTGTTGAAGTACCGGCTGAGGTACTTCCCCCGCCTGTGGAAAACCGCAAACGTCATCATGATCCAGAAATCTAAAAAGCCGCCCACGCTACCTGGAAGCTACCGCCCGATATCACTATTGCCAGAAATCTCGAAGGTATTCGAGCGTCTTCTCCTGGCCCGTATTCGGCCCCTGGTGGATGGTTTCATCCGCGAGGAGCAGTTTGGGTTTAGGCCGAGGCACTCGACTACTCTTCAGCTAGTACGGGTTGTCACCTGTCTAGCCGACGCCGCCAACAATCATCAGGCAACAGGCGCCGTCCTGTTGGATGTGAGCAAAGCCTTCGATAAAGTCTGGCACGAAGGCCTGCTCTACAAACTGGCGCATTCGCCAATCCCGACATCTATCGTCCACTTGCTCCGATCCTATCTGACGGATCGCACCTTCAGGGTCAGCGTAGATGGGGCGTTCTCTCGGGTTCGCCCTGTCGCCGCCGGCGTCCCACAAGGATCTGTCCTCGGCCCCGTTCTGTACGTACTGTACACGAACGATCTGCCTGTTTATACCGGGGTCACGTTATCTCTATTTGCCGACACGCGATGTTTCATTTTAGCTCGCGTTCGCCTTGGCGGACGAGCGTAATGTTACAACGCCAGTTGGCTATGCTTCCGGACTAGCTAAGGAAATGGCGGGTAGCGATCAATACGGAGAAATCCGAGGCGGTCTGCTTTACGCATAAGTCCATTTCCCGATGCCAATCCCTCTCCTTAGAGGGGAGACCCATCAACTGGACTGAGACGGTGAAGTACCTAGGTGTTCGGCTTGATCGGCACCTAAACTTCAACGCCCACGTGACCTCAACCCTCAACTTGGCTCGTGGCGTCAGAGCCAACCTATCACCGATGCTTTCGCGGAACAGCCGCCTGGCTGTCCGTACAAAACTAACATTGTATCTACTGTTCCTCCGAACAGTACTCACTTATGCGGCACCCGCTTGGTGGCCTCTCCTGTCGGCCACCAACAGGCATAGGCTGACTACATTTCAGAACTGGACCCTACGCTCCCTCACGGGGTCCCCGTGGTATGTGCGAAATTCCGCCATTCACCGGGGCCTCCGTGTTCCCACCTTAGAGGTCTTCGTCTGGTCCCTGGCAACGAATTTGTTCGCCAAGGCCGGCGAGTCCCCTTATCCGCACCTCCAAAGGCTTAACAGCATGGAGAATGCACCGCCCCCTCGCCGCGTCAGGCGCCCTAGGGCGCTGCTAGACGACCCCCCCTAAGTTCATCACATGAACCCCCAGAAACGAAACCCCCAACCTTCTGGAAATCTGAACCGATCACCATCAATCACCACCTGCGCCTGCCGAAACTGTAGTCAATCATGCTGCGGCAGATTGGAATGGATAGATTTATTGCCAGCATCGGCTTTGCCGATTCGGCAGGGCTTTGATCCGGGACACGGGCTCCCGCGAGGTTGTGCAAATGCCTTCCTTGCGGAAGCTGTCTGCCCCGCTGATGAGTTCCTTCGAATCGGCTGCCGCCTTCGGGGGGTCGAGCCTCTTGTCCTCGCTGGCGCGCCTCTAAGTTTCCGTGGGCTATGTCCTCGGAGACCAAGGAGCCGCGACCAGGCGTTGCGATTGGCTGAAGCCATGACCACTGAGATCCCCGTCAGCACCTGCTTTGCTGAGTCGGCAGGGTGATGACCCGAGACACGGGCTTCTGCGAGGTTGTGCAAGTGCCTTCCTTGCGGAAGCTGGCTGACTCGGAGTCATTACTTACCGATTCGGCCGACGCCCTAGGGCGCTCGAGCCTCTTGTCCTCGCCAGCGCGTCACTACGTTCCCAAAGGCTAGCCTGAGGGGACCATGGTGTCGCGCCTTGACGGGGCAATTGGCTGAAGCAAAAGCTTAAGCTTGCCTACGTGGTGGCCATGTTAATTTATCATGGACCCGCGGACTGCACCATAACACCCTTGAGCAGAGCAAACGACCGCGCTGACCTGTTGGCAACTGGCGTTCATCAGGCCTAGGCCTGGACAACGCACACAAATTAGGGCGCAAGACGCCCGCGCACCATCCATCCATCCATCTACAGCATCATCTTCACAACACTGGTGCCTTCACAACCTGTTCCGCCTTCAAAGATCCTTCAGCCATCTCTTCCTGGGTCTACCCACACAATTCTGTCCTATAGGTTTGCCTGTGTTTCTTTAAAGTTGCGAGTAAATAAAATTAATTTCCCCATTATAAGGTACCAGTCTATAGATGGGTAAGTCATGAGGAGAGGATGCTCCCTTACGGGCCATGACTCCAAGTAATTTTTATTCAGGGTTGCCTTTGATGACCGAACACCCAACTGCAGGAAAGTATAATGCTATAACAATAGGACGCAGTATTACAGCCGACTAAATCGAATAGATTTTTGCCTGTAATACTCCAAAGCTAAGCTGGTCCAGGATCATTTCCCTTACGCCCTAAGTTGGTACTGGTGGTAACTGCAGCCCTCCACCAGCAATATTTATCGACCTTCCGGTCTAGATCCATACTGTTCTGCATCAACACGGTCACCTCTTGTAGGATGTGTCACTTCACCACGCAGTATGGTCTTGGATGGACAGAGGTTAAGGGCTTTTTTGGAAGCTAACATCACTTCATCCAACCCTGGGAACTTGTGAGGACCAGTATCCAGTCAACCCGCTACAAAGGTACCGTATCACTCCTTATCCAAATTCCTTTGACCCCCATACCTTTACATAACTTACATAATTCTAAAATTATATTGTTTACGGTAGTCAGTAAAATAATCATCATCATCATCATCATCATCATCTTCAAGGATTAAACCAAGGATGGTTTGTTCCGGTCTCAAATAGGCAAAGATTAGAGCTGGTCACTCCAGCGCTTCCTCGGACGTCCCACACCTCTCCGTCCCCTCAACTTATAGTTCCATAGTTGTTTGGGAATGCAGCAGTCATCCATTCGGCAAAAATGTTCCTACCAATTTAGCCGATACTGGGCGATCGTGTCGAATATACTCATAATATTCAGTTCCTGTCATATATCTTGTGTTTCTTTTATAATCGTAGAGAGTATATCCTGTCACGTGCCTGAGAAATCTCATTTCAGCCGCTTGGATGGCGACTGGTCTGGCCTTTCGTTAAAGTCCAATTCTCAGACCCATAAAGAAGTGTGGGAAGGGCAATCGCCTTGTAGATTTTAGGCGCGTTCCTTTACTTGCTGACTTAAGGGTTCACCTAATGGTCCCGCACATAAGGTTGAACTTATGCAACTTATTCACAACGTCTTGCTTGCATTATAAGACACACTGTAGCCCAGGTCCCAGTAAAATTGTGTATTTAGATTATTGAAACGGAACAGAAGTTTTATTGAAATTTATTAGCGGATAATCAGCAGTTTACTGTAACTGTAAGCAGTACGCAGAGTTTCATTACGAACTAAGTCTTGGGACAGTCAACTACAACAGTTTCAGTTATCAGACATCGCCCGATATATGTTCGTAACTCATTATAAACAAGCCATCATTGTGTATTGGGTTCGGTCGCTAGTCGCTTTGGCTCAGTCACTCGACAATTATTGTCTTTCTTGGCACAGACCAAGTTAGGCGGCTTTCCAAGTCCACACACAGCCGTTCCCACGTTTGAAAGCCTCATATTTGCTGCTGCCACTTCAGTGTCAGTTATGATGTGGGTCAATCTTTTGGACCGGGTTCAGAAATAAGAGTAGTTTGCAAGAAAGCACGTAAAACTTTAAAATTTTTTAATTTCTTGGTATACGCGCAACTTCTAAGCCGGGATAAGAGAAGGTGACAGTTCACCCGTCTGTAACAAGGCAGGCCCCGTACATGACACTAAAGGCTCTTTCATACGGTGAATCAGTCTGCCATAATAGGCTCATCCGAGCTTGCTCTCGGCACACTGTGCCTGTCTGCCTCGCACTAAAAATTTTTAAGTACAATTATTAAGGCAAAACTGCAGTGACCATTTACTTACCTACTGCAATTTTGTTTTCTCTTGACATACCGTATCTTCGTAATATTTATAGGCAATTAAAAATATTTCGTTCCAGCACTGTTGTTTTTTTATTGTATTACTATTATCTTTTGAAGAACAATCCCATATAGCTGGACGATTGCCAAATTCTTCAATAATGGATTCGACATCGAAAGTATTAATGACTTTTTCGATTCCGAAGAGGCAGACGACTGCTCGTGTGGAAAGGTTCTAAGGATCTGCACTTGCTAACTAGCAAGTGGCCTGCCTGCCCGACGAGTTGAATTCAACTGTCGGGGAGAGAATGAGGCGGCAGACGTCTGCCTCTTGTGGCTCACCCGCACGCTCGTTTGAAAAGCTACGCATTCCATCAATGGGATTTCTGTCCCTAGCAGACATGTGTCGCATACGTCTGCCTCGTGTGTAACGGCTGTAAGAGTGTATGCAGAGTCAGACTACTAACCTATCTCGTGGCCCTGTCTAACGCATCACTTCACAGCACCAAACACAGCAGACTGATTGGAACAAAGTACAACTGACACTTTGTTGTTTGCGGACGATCAGGCTATTCTGTCGGACTCGGAAAACATATTGGAGATGGGTATACATCTGTTAAATCGAATCTGCGGACTGGATTGCAAATCCCACACTTCAGACCAAGGTGATGGCTTTTCGTGGAACTGATCACGTACGGGCAAAAATTGTTATAGATAGTACTGTCCTGGAACGAGTTAGCAATTTTGAATACCTGGTTACAGTGTGTCTTATAACGATGTTGTGAATAAGTTGCATAAGTTCAACCTTATGTGCGGGACCATTAGGCGAACCCTAAAGTCAGCAAGTAAAGGAACACGCCTAAAATTTTACAAGGTGATGGCTCTTCCCACACTTCTTTATGGGTCTGAGAATTGGACTTTAACGAAAGGCCAGGCCAGTCGCATCCAAGCGGCTGAAATGAGATTTCTTAGGCACGTGGCAGGGTATACTCTCCATGATCATAGAAGAAACACAGATATACGGCAGTAACTGAATATTATGAGTATACTCGACAGGATCGCCCGGTATCGGCTGAATTGATGGGAACATCTTTGCCGAATGGATGACTGCCGCATCCCCAAACAACTATGGAACTATAAGCCGAGGAGACGGAGAGGTGTGGGATGTCCGAGAAAGCACTGGAGTGACCAGCTGTAATCTTTGCCTACTTGAGACAGGAACAAACCATCCTTGGTTTAATCCTCGATGATGATGATGATGATGATTGTAAGACAACCCTGCTGATAAGGGTGTGGTACCGGTTGCGAGTGGGAAAGCCCCTTGACCCCCACCCCCAAATTAGTAATAAAGAAAAGCAAACTCGTGTTTTTGGCTTCATGTTTCATAAGAGTCTCATTTAGGCCTACTGACCGCATTCCTTCGTGACTTCATAACTAATGTTTATTTAGTCGTATGTTACTGCAGACACAATGTCGGCTTTTTGCTAATTATGTCTCTGAAATAAATACTGTACTCCCAGGCTGTATTTACCCATTGTGAATATACTCCAGTTGGACAGTTTTACTACTACGATTGCCACGATTAGAACGACAAAGCATGTATGTGCACCGCGAGCGCGACACATGCGTGCGACGTACCAGAGTGCGTGCTGGAGTCAATGCAAGCCGCGCGCGCTCGCACTGATCCCCACCACGCAGACTGCATGGCAGGACATGTGTCGGCTCAAGCGGTGCGGTGCGAGTCTGTACGCGCGGACGTCACATGCTGTGCGTGCTGGAGTCAATGCAAGGCGCGCGCTTGCATTGGGCCCCAACACGCAAACCGCGCGCCAGCATGTATCCGCCAAACGGGTGTGTGTGAGTGTGATGCCCGTGTCCTAATCATGACAATAATAATAATAAAAATCCCATTACCTGGAACGTTTCATAATGGGTAAAAGGACCACGAGAGAATTGATTTGCAGAGACATCGACTATAAACGTTGCCGGTTTAAATGAAACTAAATAATTTATATTAATTTCGATCAATTGCCTGGAAACGAAAAACTTATTGTTATCACCAATTACAATAATTAAAATTTTAATATTTTTTTCTAAGCAGTTTACAAGTTGTAAAAGAGTGCAATAATTTATAATAATTTACTATTTAAACTAAAACAATAAATTATTATTTGGTGTTCTGCCCTAAGGCAGGTCTTCAAATGGTAAAAGCTTTCCAAGCTGTTCTATCGCATGCCAGTCTTTTCGTTTCTTCGTAACACCCTCTGATTTTAATGCTATCTATTACCTTCGTTCTTCTAGGCCCTCTTCTTTTTTCTTTTTTTTTATGACAGCCTCCATGGCAGTTGTAAGCAAGCAGTCTCTTCCTTAACCTAACCAATTCCTTTTCCTATTTTCTGTCACCTTCAGGATTCTTCTCTCTTCCCCTATTCTTCTTAAAACTTCATCATTCCTTACTTTATCAACCCCAAACCCACATCTCAAATGCTTCTAATCTTTTCTCATCCTCTTCCCTCAGTGTCCATGTCTCTCCACCATACAAAGCAACGCTCCACACATAACATTTGGCCAACCTTTTCCTTAAATTCTTATTAATTTTGCCAGACAGCAGTCTTTCGCTATATTAAATGCCTCTTTCGCTATAGCAATTCTTGCTCTAATTTCACGAGTGCAGGACGTATCTTCACTTATGAAGCTTCCAAGATATTTAAACCACTCCACCTGTTGTATTGTTTTGTCTTGCCCTATCTTTATGTTTGCCCTTTTTCCTCTTCTGCTAATCACCATACACTTAGTTTTTTCCTTATTAATCCTCATTCTATATTCCTCGCATACTAAATTCAAATCTCTTTATCATTTCATTCATTGTCTCTTCTTTTTCTACTAAAACAGCCATGTCATCAGCAAACCTTATACATTCAATTCATCTTCCACCGACATTGACACCTCTTGTTTTGTCAAAGCACTTCTTAATCAAGTCATCAAGATATATATTGTAGCGTCACCAATTTATACAGATCTGCAAGCTACTATTAATAGATAAAACTATCCATAGAACAGAACCAAGACAATCCAAAAATAACGTGTAAAGGATGTATGACAAACATAAATGATATCAAGTGAATAATAACAAACAATTAATTTGATAAAGGAAAAGAGGTGTAAACTAACTCAACCACCATAAATAAAGAATAGAGTATCTACAGAATAAATAGAGTAGAAAATAGAACTCTAAACTATAAGAAAAATAAGTATTAAAATAACAGACCAGACGTACTAAATGACATGACTATATGACTATAACAATAACTTAGACTTAAAATAAAAAGTTACCCAACAAGATTAGGAGAGTGAAGTAATAACAATATGATTATGAGATAGATAATAATATAAGATAATAAGATTGTATTTTACCTTCAAGCTATACCATTTATGTAACCAACTGAATATCAGAAAGGACTGATTAGTAATTAATAATGTACTTAGAATATAAGACAACCTGGATAATTGTGCTCAGAAGCATAAATAGTAAATAGTACTATTAATAAATAGTAATAAGTGATTAAAATAACTAATAAAAACAAAGCATGTGAAGTAAATTTAGTCAATGAAAGTAAAAGTGGACAACCTAACCTAACAAGCTGTGAAATCACACTTGTAAATACCAAATGTGTAGTAAAAATGATATAAAACAATTGGATGTTATATCTAGATGAAACTAGATAAAATAAAGACCATTCTAAGACAGTTCTTCACCAGTTTTAATGCAGTACGGATGACGGAAGCCGCGACCAAATAATTCGCCAGTAACCCATAATTCACTGCGGCATTGAATGTAAACACGGGCGTTCTAACCTTGAAGACGCGAAGTGGATCGACTTAGAGTACGAGTTTAGTGAAGTGTGGTGTATTAATAAAGCAATGAATGCTAATTAAAGTATTAACAGTGAATATAAAAAATATATATAAAAGGTATTAAGGAAAGTATAGTGATATTTATAAAATACTTACTTAATTTATCACATTATACGATAATGCGATTCGAACTTATTGAACATATGTAACTATTTTTAACACTACACAACCAACAAAACATTATTAATATAGTAACTTTCCGCTTATTATAAGTAATTCAATTGTAAATTGAGGTTAAACGTGGGTACCTTCCCAGTCACATGATAACCTCAAAATTTGACGTCAGTGTTCAGACGAACTTTATTGTATTAGGTTAAGAATTTGTTATGATTATATGTAATCACACTCCTATTACGAGGTTTCATATTAGTAACACACAGTTTTCGTTACGTATATTGCAGGTAAAAGAACCTTATTGTATATAAATAACTTAGATAATTTTGTCAACAAAACGGTTTATGAAACCGTGTTACCAACCCTGAGATATGAGTGTCAACAACGTAACTGATTGTTGTAAAGTATGGAGAATTGAATTAATTGTTATTAAAAAAAGAGATTAAGAATCAAATAATACTATGAATAAATCGCCTTTTAACAACATTGATGGAGATGAATTTATTTTATTCAGTCAACAAGATTTTAGTGGTTTGAATTAAGGTTATGTTTACATCTAAGTCAGTTGGTAGCACCCATTGCCCGCAGAATTGAAGTATTTCAAATATTTGATTAATCATTAATCATTAAATGACTGTAACTTGATGAATAGTGTTGTCACCAGTGATGAATCAACAATCGAAGTAAGTAATTATTTATAATAACAACATAATTAGTTATAATCACAACATCAAGTAATGATTGCTACGGGAAGTGTTATCCAATAAGACTACAATTCAACTCATGTCATTAGTGTCGTTTAATTAACTCATTACATTAGGGAGGCGTGTAAAGACTGAAGTGAATATTAGTTTTTTTTTACAACGAAGTAAGTTATACTACAAATTGACGCAACCAACGTGTGTCGAGCCACTACTGGAGTGAATATGATAATTTTAGTACAGGTACGTCTATAGAATTGGCGTACAACGTGAGACGTACAAGGATCTAACATTTATTCCTACCACTAAAATTAAATAAATAGTAAATAAAGAATAAGCATAACGACAGTAGTGTTACAATATTAAATAAATTTGGTGACATACAGCAGCCTTGCCTTACTACTATTCCAATGAACAATAAATAAAGATTTTAAATAGCCTTACCTATAATCCATTGTAAAAAAAATATCTTATTTTGCTCCACACTGTCTGCGAAAATAAATATTAAACTATAATATAAATATTAGCCCGTAGAAAATGTTGTCATCAGGAGTTCACAGCTGGTTGATACGGGTTTAGCACACCCGATGTACCGTAGTTGGTTTATCACCTTCCTTTAAGCTATCTTGGGTGGAAACGCTTTCTTTAATCTTTCCTGTCTGCTCTCTTTTGACGACTCTTGGTCTTTTCGACCCCAACGCTATTAGCTTTTCGAGGGCTAAGGAGTGTTTAAAAGCCACAACCACAATCAGTGTCAACTAAAGTTTAGTTTTTTTGTTCTGTAATTGTCCCATGAGTTGTACGGGCCTAGTCGCTACAAACGCAGTATATTCAGAGTCGTAATATATTATGACGCAGCGTCTCACGCTCAGCCAACACTCTGTTGGCTGTCTAGTGTCACACACTACGTTATAACAGTATATTTACGAGACGTGTTTGTTTAGCGCCGGCGATAATCAGCTCTTGGAACTGTAGCGTGTCGCCGTGTTAATGTGTGCGTGTGCACAGCTTTGCGCCAATTATTCTAATTACCGTTTCACTTTTGTTACCTTCCCACCGAGTGCGCAGTTGAATTTACCTTACTGAAACCAGTTATAAAATGGTCAACGGTCCTAGGGGCGGAAGAGGTGGGGTCTCCGAATGAAACCCAGAGCAAGACCAAAGGCTCAAACTCAAAGGTAGCACTGGTCTCACTCTACTGGACGCTGGTAACGTCCTCAGAGGACATTTACCCTACTTGAAAGTCACAAAGGAACAGATCGGATGGTGTATGTGTGTTCCTTTGAGACCGGAACAGGTGATTCGCTTGGTCCCTGATAGAAGAAGAAGAAGAAGACAAAATTTATATCTTGTAAAATGAATTTCAGATTAGGACAGAAAGGCTTGACGTGATCGCTGACTGAGGATTATGAGGTTAGAATTTGCAATCGGGGACAGGGACCTAAACTAATGGGTGGTCTGGGTGAAACTTTCAAACATTTTTCGTTATGCGGCGTAAAATGGTTGCACGTAAGAATTTTGTCGTAAAGGACTACGGATCTGAAATTTAAAAATCCAGTTCGAGACGTCTTTTAGATATTTGTTAGGTAATTTTAAATATTTTAAAAGTAAATTTTATTGGAGCCCGTTAAGAATTGAGGTCTGTAGCGAATTTTGAAAAAAAAAGTTGTTTCATGGACCACTGTTCGCCAGCCGGGATTAAGCAACGTACACTGAGCTTAAACGACACAGGATTACGAACTAAATCGATCACGGCCGTCAAGAAGGAGTTAAGTAGAACTTTATTGTCTATTTGTGTGTGGACGGGGCGAGGACGTATTGGGGAAGTCGTTGTTGAGATTACGAGTGGCAAGTATCGATCTAGTAGTACAACGAGCGTTGGGGGGCGTCTACTACCCTTCCGTCTGCGTTTGCGCGCCAGTTCATTGAGCTCAGTGTACTAGCGCCGCTCAGCGTAGTAATTAATGCGTATTTGATCAAGTCAGCTGGAATATTGCCAAACACCATTTTGGTGTGATAATTGCTGGTTGCCACCCGACAGCCACTATCCCCTGACATACTGAGTGTACCACAAGGAGGTACAGGAGTGGTTCTCAACCTTTTTAAGTCCGCGGACCCATAAGCATGGGTGACGGCAGAATTACTTCCAGGAGTGCGCACCCAGTTTTTTTTTACACGAACAGGCCATCATTTCTTTTCCTTCTCCTGCCAGAAGACCCTCATTCGCACACTATGCGCCGCCTTCCTTTCCACTGTCCACCCCTTTCTCGTCTTCTTCTCACCGCAGAGAACCTCAAGATTTTGAATTTTGTTTCTCTATGTATTTCTATCCACACAGTCGTTCAAAAAGATATCCAGTTTCTTCATTTCCTCTTTGAGTTGTTTGGTGTATCCGTTCAGACTGGAAAGTTACCAAATTTATTGAAAATTTGTTTATTTAATCTGGACCGATCCGTCCGGAGCATATGTCCAAGGAATATCAAGTCTTTTCCTTCGGAAAGCCGTTTCCAGATTTTCCAGATCCCTGTACAGCTCTTCTTTGTATCTATGCCTGTACCCATCTTCAGTTTTCTTGGGGCCATAAATTTTCCGAAGAATTCTTCGTTCAATTTTAAGAAGAGGTTCCATATTTTGAAAACACATTGATTCCACTCCATACACGATCACCGGCCTGATCACAGTGCTATAATGGCGGAGTTTCGCACTTCTGGAAAGGTTTCTCTTTCCGTACACTTCCCGGGTTCTCACGCAGTTTATTTATTATTATTTTTTTTATGAGGGTAGGTGAAAATCTCTATAGACACTAGGATACTCATAGTTCCTAGTAGTGTGGGACTCTAACCCACTAAAAACACCTCCCTTAATGCTACAACTGAGCAAGGTCATCCAGCAGCTTCTCCTTCATGTTTCCTTCACGGGTGACGGGGTGAAGCCCTGTGGCTACTCCCAAGATTATTCTCTCTTTCTCTCACGTAGAGTTTTATGGATCTGTACATATTAATTGCTTTCTGTTGCGATAACAGACAATGTGGCTTCTGCCTTTTGAGTCGCCTCAGGACGTGTGGAGCTTCTTCCACCACGTGTCGCATTATGGGTTATCGTGGATGTGAATCCTCTGATCATGTTTGTCTGCATATTTTGTTGTTATTTCGTTGACATACTCTACATTGAGATCTCTATGTAGGTTGTCGTTCCTTATATACCAAGGGACATTCTAAGTACTTTGTTCTGAAAGGTTTGTATCTTTTCTAAGTTTGTTTTCTTTGTACAGCCCCACAGCTGAACTCCGTAAGTCCACACAGGCTTCAGAACTTGGTTTGTACAATACCAGTTAGTTTTCAACTGTTAGTTGCGAGTTTCTCCCGGACAGCCAATACGTTTTTCTGTATTTTATGGTGAGCTCCTACTTCTTTTTTTTTACATACTCTTTCCATTTAATCTTACCCAGTTTATGATC
The DNA here is from genome assembly GCA_034769895.1 of Magicicada septendecula. Classification (NCBI taxonomy): domain Eukaryota; kingdom Metazoa; phylum Arthropoda; class Insecta; order Hemiptera; family Cicadidae; genus Magicicada; species Magicicada septendecula. The sequence goes on along the minus strand of CM068375.1, from coordinate 53,985,665 downwards.
ATATTTTTGCTGATATCGACTACTTAAGCATTCTTTTAGGCTAATTTCTATTTAATATTAAATGTAACAGTTTTTGACGGAACAGTAACTATATTTACGAGACCGATTTCGTCGCGACCCAACAAACGCGCCCTCGGTACTCAGCAGTGCACCCAGCATATTCCTTTCCCATAGGTTGAGAAACTCTGAGGTACTAGGAGGAAAAACTAACCTGCCGATAGAGCATATGTTACGTTAATGCGGAACTTTCTCGGGCGTTCGGTGTCGTTCTATAGCTCCTCGACCAGCCCTGCCGGTGTGTTTCTGCCAAGGTCGCGCTGAAGTATCCTCTAGAATTTTCGAGTGCTTGTTAAGGACGCATATTGTGGAACCCTGCAGACTATAAATAGCCCGTACCTGCCGCTTAGTTTTCAGTTGACATCGGGCGATTACACAGTGAATTTAAGTGGCGATTTATTCAAGTGAGCTTCGAAGTATTGTGGCGAAGCGTTATTGTGTTATAATTGTGCGGGACTCTATTAGTTGACATTATTATTGCTTGTGGACAAATTCAACTGAATTACTGCACGAGTATAATCTTGTTGATTTCAAACAGTAAATTGTGATTTGTTAAAACTGGTGATCAGTGACTTCATTGGTGTCCTGTATTTTGTTTTTCAATGTGCCATACGACGATCACTGAGACCGTGTAACAACTTGTTACCGCCTTACAAAACTGTTTTGAAGACTGTCCGTGACTAAAACCTTTTGAATTCAGTTAAGCGCTGCAGAATAGGAGCCAGTGTCGCGAAATCGAGATATGTGTAGGTAGAAGTTGAAGGACCCAAAGACATCACAGGAAGGGAAGAGAAAGTCACGTTACCAGTGTAAAAAATAAATAAACCAGTAAAATAGAAAATTTAGATATAAAAGAAAAAGCTAGCAACTTGTTGAAAATGTATATTTCAGAGTTGGATCAGTCGTTTCCTGCAGAGTGTTCATTTTGAAACATTTTTAAAAGAAAGTAAATTTTATTAAATAGAAGAAACCGAGGCAATATGAAGAACATTTTGATCAGTGTAGTAGACTCTTAACCCAGAAAAATAATCTTTTGAGTAAACAAAAATTTTCAGCAGTTGCTAATAGACGTGAAAATTATTTGAAAAACTTAGCGTTTTGATTTAGTTCATGTGAAGGTTAAGTAAAGTGTGGGACTTAATACTGGTTCTTTGTGAGGTTGGAGGGTGAAATGGGGGGGGGGCAAAAAATTCACCAGCCTAGGGTGCTAAAACCTTTAAGTCAGGGCCGAGATTGGCGTGTAGATTTTCTCACAGGAAGTAGGGTGCTTACCCGTTGTCCCACCCTCTGACCTTCAGGATCAGGATGTGCTGTTGAGTTTAACTCGTTTAAGTAGGGTGTTTTCACTACAGTTTCGAAACCGTATACCTACTTCATCAATTCTGACGTAGAAAACTATTCCCTACCCCGCAGCGGAAACCTAATAGTGGTCGGGGCTATAGAAATCAGACAAGATAGAGAATAGACGCCTGGTACACTCCAGAAGAAGTATACCAGGAGAATAGGAAACCTGTTAGATCTCACTGACCCCGGCTGGTACCACCCTGACGCTGACCCTGACCGATGACGTTCCGCTGTACATCACACACCGGAGCATCAGTCAGTCTCGTGATCCCAGTGTGTACGGTTTGAGATGTATTTGTGTTCTTGAATCGAATTTATAGTTGAATTGCGTGATAGAAATTGACACTGGAGCAAAAATAAGCTTTGTCAGTCATAGTTATTAGCGCACTAAGTGATGATAATATAAAGAAAATGTCGGTATGGAGAACCATACGTGACTTCCATGTTACAAGATTTATATTTAAAATCATTTTCGAAATGAAATATTTCCATAGAAACTACTTGTTTCTTCAGCCTTAACCACAGCACTGTGGTCACTAACGTATACCACCTCATGTTAGCGCACTCGATTTTCACTGATGATGGAAGTCGATGGCACTGGTGAAACGTCTGGTTTTGCAGAAAACATTGGACTACGGGGAAACAGCCCGGGAAGGAATAGTAACAACAAACTACTTCTTTGTTGCCGATAACGTAGGCCTAGTACACATATAAAAAATAATCGCTTCCCACTTCAACTATCATTTTCATTTATAGAAAGTTACTCCCTCCCCCTTCAACTACCCTTTTCATTTATAGATATTTCATCTACCTTTCTACAGTGGATTATTGTGACCTTTTTTCTGTGTGAATTTGCAGAAGTTATCGTTCGCCATAGAAAAAATTCCACACACACACACACACACACACACACACACACACACACACACACACACACACACACACACACTTTTCGGAAAATGACTTTTCTTCATGTGTTCGGGGTAGTACAGTCAGAATCAGCCCTTATCATTAACACGATATTTTTCGCGATCACCATACTACCATTTCCTTACGGAACATGGTAGAAAAAGCGGAAGAAAAGGTTCGTGTGGAGTAAACTTGCCTCTGTCATTCTTTAGGACCCATTGTACGCTAACGAATATGTTGAGCTGTTAGTTTATTCTGTTTATTCATGACTCTGAACACGGCAAGATCAGATTTGTGCAACAGAGGAAACGCGTGGGCAGGGTGTTGTTGTTCCTGAACTGAACGCTCCATTGATTGACAATAAACACGCCCTGACACGCCCCATACAAGCACACAATGCAACCGTTTACCGACTGCATTCGGATGCGACGCATTGCACTTGATTCTCACCGTATCGGTTGTGCGGCATGCGGTTGTCCTAAACTCCGCACGTCATTTCGACGTGTAGGCAGTGGCGAATTATCCACAACGCTAGGGTATGCTGCACCACTGGGCACCATCCAGCCTAAATACAAAAACTTAGGACATTTGGAGATAATAAATGTGAAAAAAACAAATGTTCTCAATCCAAAATCATAAAAAGATGTATGCACACTTTTCGACGATCTTCTAGTAGAATTGAGCACTATGGGCCGCCACGAGTAATAAAATTGCAAGAAAGTTTTATTTCAAATCGTTCGAATGAAGGTGATAGATTCCATGATACTACAGTTTGTTCGCTTAAAGCATTAAACTGGATTATTGATTGTAAAATGATTGATGTATTTCCGAATATACATTGCTTATCCCCTGATTTTCACGATTCCAATAGCTAACAGGAATCTGAAAGAGCATTTTCTGCACTAAAACGATTAAAGATATGTTGAGTTCACGTATGAGAGATGAGAGATTATCTTCGTTAGCAACGTTGAATATTGAGAACGAGATACTTGAATCTCTCGATTTAGAAGAAATTATACAAGACTTCGTTAAGGCAACCAATCAAGAAAAAAATGGATCGATTAGTATTTTCTAAGCTCATTGTAATCACTATTTAGTAAATATTTGTTGTAATTTGAGAGTTTAATAAAATAATTGTTAACTTTCCAAATTTTGTATGTCACTTCTCAGTGTAAATAATGGATAAAAGACAATACTGGGGGAGGGGAGGCACCAGTCTGATGGCAGCATAGGACACCACGCGCTTCTAATCCGACCCTGCTTGCCCGTTCTTAAAAGTGCACTGTGCGATGGTTTGACATAAAATGCAGGGACATGAATTGTATCGTCAATCATCATCATCGTCGACGCAGTCGTATGATGTTCTGCCATGTGACAGAGTCCAGGCAGACGCCAGATGCTGACACCGTTCATGTCTATATCACAGACTTGATTCTTCGTCCTTCACTGAACCCGTCTCTTCCTTGGTTTACCTATATCTTGCCTTCCTTGAGGTCTGTATCTTATTATTTGTTTAAGTAGTCTCATATTCCGTTGAGATCTGTCCGGCGTTTCGTGAAGATTTTTAGTATGTTTTGGTTTCCTAAGTAGAGGTTACCAAACTCTAGCTAAGTAGTTAGGTGGTGCGGCTGCCACCTTCAGGTATCCAAACAGGCCTGTTTTCTGTTAGGTTTGTCTCCCCTAGCGGAAGGTTCCAGTTTTAAGGCGCTGGAAGCTCACCTTTCAACCTCTTCCAACAGTTACATAACGCACATGCATTGTACGCCATGCTTTGCAGGGGCCACGCGGCTTTCGCCTTCGAGGACGTTCCACGTGTATCTCTGCAATAGTGTTACGACGGTCTCACTGATCGTCGTATGGTACAGTGGAAAACAAAGTACAGACACCAGTGAAGTCACTATTTGGGAAACGATATTGGCTGTGATAAGAATTATGATATTGGTGTTAAGTTAGGTACGCTCTGGACGATCTGTGGGACAATAAATAGTATTTTTAGAAACAAGGTACGTTGAGATATAAAATTGAACTTGTACAAAGTTATGGCGGTCCCTGTAGTGTCCTATGGGTGTGAATTATGGACAACAACCAAGAAACAAGGAAGTAAAATTCAGGCCTCGGAAATGGCGTTCTTAAGAGGAGTTAAAGGTGTTCTTAATTTGATGGTATAAGAAAAATGAAGTCATAAGAGAACAGTTACAAGTTTTTAACTTGAAGAACGATTACAAACAACGGTGGAAAGAACACTTAGAAAGAATATCAGATTCAAGAGTGTCCAAATTAGTCTGGAAATATAACCCTATAGGACAGAGGTGTGTCGGTAGACCCATGCGGAACGGACAGCACCTTGCCTATGCCGTGTTGTGAAGATGATGAATAAGTGGTTTTTAATTGTATTTGAAGTCAAGTGATAAACCAGTTCTTTTCAGATTGACACTCCACAGTGACCATTACACACTCCACATTGCAAGAAATTACAGTATTATTTATTTACGCTCGTATGAGTTTGGTTTGAATTGCAGAATTGTGTGTTCCGGCCCGTCACAAGAGACGTAACTTATCAGGGGATTGTTGCCGGGTGACGCACGGTACGGCGTCGCAACACGCGTCTAGTGTTGGCGACGTGTTTTGGCAGCGCGCAACGTCGCTGTCTGTCTTTGCTGTCGTAATTTGGCAAATGTTTGTCTCTCTCTCTCGCTCGCGTAAACGTTAATGATCGTGTAAACCTCTGTTGCTAAATTTAAACTTGCGCTTTTCATATTTTTTTGACAGATATTTATCGAAAGTTATTACATTTGGATAATTTTGATCAAGGCATATCGGTATGGACAGCCATACGTGACTCCACGTTCTAAGATTTATATTTAAAATCATTTACTTGAATTCGCTTCGATAATTTCTAACAAGTTAGGTGTGTTTCTTGTAAATCGAGTTTTATGTTTGACAAATCGAAATGAAATATTTTGATAGAAACTGCTTCTTTGTTGCCGATAACGTAGTACACACAAAAAATTATTCCCTTCTCCTTCACATACTATTTTCATTATAGAAAATTACCCCCCCCTTCAACTACCCCTTTCATTTATAGATATTTCATCTACCTTTCTACAGTGGATTGTTATGACTTCCTTTTCGGGATACTTTATTTTTTCAAAATTAAGTACTGTACTTTACTCTTGTTAAAACGTAAAACGCTGCTGGTAAACTACCCCTTCCACTTAACCGATCTTCACCAAAATCAATAGGCCTTCAGTCCTCTACAATTCGAGAAAATATGAAAAAAAAATATTTGATTCTGTTTGAATTTGGGGCAGTTATCGTTCGCCATAGAAAAAAATCTACACAAACACTTTTCTGAAAATGACTTTTCTTCATGTTTTGAGGGTAGTACAATCAGAATTAGCCCTTATCTCGAACATGATTTTTTCGCGATCACCATACTTCCATTTCCTTACGGAACATGAAAGTAAAAATTCTCTCCGCTTTTCATGAACCCTATAATTTTCTTATATTATATTTATATTATGTCGACTTCTCGAGAAACTTTGGACACCAACGTACGTATCACGTTCACTAATCAATGTCTACGAATTCGTTTTTGTAAATAGTGGCTGTTTAACGATATTCTAACCGCAAGTGCACAGTGTATATGACCTGACGATTGTCTATGACTGAAATCGATCGAATTTGAGAATGTGAGTAATTAAAACTTTATTACAAATCATATGTGTGGTACCTTTAGGCTATGAACAATGAATACACTACAATAGAAAATTGCGTTAGCTTCAGTCTCTGCTGGACCGAGGACTGCACTGGGCGTGTATAGTATGTATGTATTTAACTTCTAACCAGACCGTCCGAGAATCCCTGCGTTTTCTTTCGCTATACATACACTTTCCAGAAAGTTCTACCGCCGCTGTTCCCGCTTCCAGGGTACATCCCCTCATTAGCGCCCTCAGTCAAAACCCGTTCGTGCCAGGAGATCTTGGACCCGGCCTCGGCGAGCTCTCACGCTCAATCGATAGCCCACGGCCACATTCAGTAATCCAGTGAATTGCAGGTCCCGCGGCGGCAGCTCAGGACCCGGCACAACAGCGGGCGACGGGCATACGCCTTCGTCCCGCACAACCCCACCTCTTCGGCCGCTTGAGAAAACCGTTACAGATTACACTCTGTTGTGCAGTTGACATGATTCGAAAGTAAAAAGCAAATTACTGATTAATGGCGGTCACATCCGTTATAAGCATGGGATCCTAAACACAGCTTTAATTGGCTCTGGACAATGACTGTTATCGTTCGTTAGTTACATTATATCCTGTGTCCCATAACTGTGTTTTTAACAACGAATTGTTTTAGATTTCACACGTGATATCAACAGTCAGCTAGTCTTAACCTATTTCCGCATGCATCCTTCACCTGCTATTATAATTTAGCTTTGTATCGTTGGCATTTCTTTACACTTTATCGTGAACGCTTAACTTTTCATCTGACTTCTTTTAGCGTTTCGGTTTCATTAAAAGTTTTCAGTTGGCAGTTCTTGGTAAATATCCGTGCAACGCCTTGTACGTGTCTTGTCCATCCAGATCTAGTGCTCGTTTACGATCTTATTAAGCAGTTTGTATCTTAATACTGTAACGACGGTCTCACCGATCGTCGTATGGTACAGTGGAAACAAAATACAAGACACCGATGAAGTCACTAATAACCAGCTTGAATTATCACAATTAACAATTCGTAATCAACCCGTACAATAATTCAACATAAATTTGTCCACACGCAATAATAATGTAAACTATAAAGAATTCCAAACTAAATATAACACGCTTGATACCACTTGACAAATCGCCCAACATAAACTGACTTCCAAGCGGCAGGTGTTGGCTTTTTATAGTCTGCAGGATTCCATAATATGCGTCCCTAACAAGCACTCGAAAATTCTGGAGAACACTTCAGCGCGGCCTTGGCGGAAACACGCACTTAATTACTGGACTAAGCAAGAAATGCGTAGACCAACGTTGTCCATAGTACCAGAACATTCCGTATTGCGTAACAGTAAATTTTAGCATTTCTGAAAATTAATTTTGTGTCCCTTCTCTTCCCGGTGTTTATAATTCGCGGAATTTCGTTTACGTTGTCGCATTCGTGGCTGTCCTCCATTCTGTGTTGTGCGTAGCTCGACTTGTTCTACCCGCGCTTATGACTTTTGTGTGTTCGATATAGCGTTTCCGCACCTATCTTCTGGTCTGACCGACATACGTTTTCCAGTCGACGCAGGTGAATGATATACGTAGTAGGAGTCGTCTGTACAGAGGAAACAGTGGTGAAAGAAGAACGTACCAAAATAACGAAGAACACTACCGGAAACGTAAGTAGAGAAATAAGCCCACGTGAAGAGAACAGACCGGAAAGAACACCAGTAGATGATCGTGGTTGAAAATAATATTCTGTAATGGTTTTGATTGCTAGTTTTTTGTTTGTTTGTTATGGTGCTGTTTGTTTAATCACTATTATTTCCCATGTTTATGTTTTAAATATTTCTTGTTCGTTATATTTATTGTTTACATTGAAACACATTACATTACAATGGCAAGAATTGTAGTAAAAATTATGATGTTATTACAAACAGTTAATGTGTAGTATTGTGAATTGATATTACGATCAAAGTATAAACAGTATAGAAATTGTAAAGTGAAGTACGGATGTTTATTCGTCCATCAAATTGAAATATGGTTTTATTTGTAACTCCCTGTTACCCGCTGCTTCGCACGCGAATATTTGATTTTTAATACGTATTTTAATATTTTTTTTAATTGTATATGTCTATTTTTAGTACGCAGTGAGTAATACTAAGACTAATACTATGTATGCAGTTTTCATAAAGGCGATTTTCTCTTTGCCATTGTGAAGGACGAATAACTGAAAATTTAAAGTAATTTCCGTAAACACATTAATCAGTCTTGTAACATTATTGTTTTGAACGTTTTTCGACTTACCAACGAACACCGCTGAAAAAGTAATGTAAAGACAAATATTTACACATCAAGCGAATAAGAAACGCTTTGTACCTATATAAACATTCAAATCAACTCCCCCTTCCAGCAGTAATCTTCCTTTGACTCGTAACAAAGTACTCCCTACTCCTAATAACTGGAGAAATGGCTAAGGATGGGAGAGAGGATCGAAAATGCGGCATCATACATTAGTTTGCCATGTGTAAGCATTGCACATGATTGTATTTTAACAATATTGTATATCTTGTTGGGACTTAAACCTCCGACCATTTCTGTGAGATACATGATTTGTGTACTTTGTCTAACTTGACTGATTTTTGAGATATCAAAATGATTCAAAAGTCCAGCACCTTCTTCAGAGATTCAAAAGTCTTCTTCTTCAGAGTAGCCACTGTAAGCCTGCAAAGTTTCATTCAGATCTTCCGAGTAGTTTCTGAGATTAACGCGGCCAAACTTTTCCCCTTCTACATATTTATTAATATAGATAAAGCGAAGGTAATATGTACAGCTGTAAACTACAACGGTACATGAGACAATAATGTAAATTTATAAATTTTGGTAACATTTTTATATTCAAAAAGCAAAAGGTCTTTAGTCTTTATTGGTGTATTATTATTATTATCTTCTTCCCTTTTTCATTTTGAATTCGTAAAATGTTTTTGTAGAATTTTATAGTATATATAGTATAAAGTGAGCTATTTTCCGGTCCGTTTTTGGGTTTTCGGGATCTTAAGCTATGGTGTCCTCCGTTGACCGTCTCAGGCAAATAGTGAATTAGCTCTGACGGCCTGGGTGAGCGGTTTGTAAGTTTTGTGTTCACGGATATCTTCAGGGGTTCCTGCCTCATGGTCCCGAGCAACTATTACTGGGCCTGCAACGGGGATTTGTTGTGCTAAACCGGTTTCGCGCAATATAAGACGATAGATCGTGTCCGTGTATCACTTCGTAGTGGCAGAACGAGGGAATCGATTGTTTTGGTGCCCTGTGCGGCACGTTCCTAAAACTTACGAAATAGGCGTAAACAGTTTAGAAATACTGTGAAAACTATTGTCTGTTATAGAGATAGACAGAAGATGCATGGTTCGTTTGCGTTGTCCAGGCCGGAGCCAGGTCGTTTGCTCGGCACAAGGTGTATAAAGAATTCTTACTTGGGGTGGTTAAACAAGTAATAAATTAATAATTAAAAAATCACTTACTGCCAAAATGTTTCAATTTCCCGGGCGCCACCTCATATCTACAAGGATGTGGATATAAAGGATTCATTTGCCAAACACACAACAACAAATATTATGTCTAATGCTTATTTAATTAATTAAGTTGTAGCAAATTACAAATATAACACTCTGTATGGATATTTCCTTAAGTAGAATCACTTCTCTTATCTTAACAATGAGTATCTCTGAAATCGCGATTAATTAACATTTAATAATTTTCTAACACTTATAATTGTAAATTATAATCTACAATTGTATTTGGCAAATTTAGATTACTGTTTAGATATGATTTTTTAAGAATTTACTAATTGACGTTTTATTTCGCTTCAGTCGAATGCAGAGCACTGAGAGGCAGATCTCAAGGTTAATTAATTATTAGTGTGAGTTCTTTGACTTGAATGAATTGAGTTTATTGACTTAACTCTAAAGTACCATTAGTTTGAGAGCGTTGATTATTCGTAGTTCATACTCTCGGTGACATCATGTGGTCCTCTGTGTTTAGTTCACGCGGTCACTGCACCTCACGATCACTGTTTAATTATTGAAGAATTCTCGAACTGTTCACTTTTCACGGCACTCGTATTGTGTTGAATATGAGTGTCCTTAATTGATGTTGGTAAAGTTCATGTATAATGTTTTTTAAAGTAGTTGTTTAGATTGCTGATTTTATGTCTAATGTCTCTGTTGTAGAATATGCACTGAGTCTCTCTGTTGATGTGTTCTGTATTATATAAAAGCTGCTGTAATGTTTATAGTTTCGTGTGAATTATTTGTAATTGTAGAATGTCTGTTAATTGAATTTGTCTTCACTTAGTATTGTACTGTGTATCCGTATTCTCCGTCACTTTGTTTAAATTACGGTGAAGTTAATTAATTGTAAAGTCTGTTTACATGTTGACTTAGCGTGATATTACTTTATACTAATAGTCTGTCGAACGCGATTAACTGTTCAACTCTCTTGCTATGAGTTTAGAATTTAGTGAGAATTATAACAATGAGTTTCGTACGATTTGTCGTATTCACTTCATTGTTCACTTTGAGAAATTGAATGTTCGCACTGAAGTAACCGTTCTCAAGACTCTAGATATGCGCACTTCTGAAATTGTGTCGAACGCTTGTAGTTGTTCACACTTATGTAATGAATCGATGACTAAACATTGTTACCGAGTTAAGATGACTCGTGGTGATCACTTTGTAGATGAGTACTAGACTGCCGTTTTTCTGTTCTGAGATCTACCAAGTAAACTCTCCTCCCGCCTACCTCTGCTGAATCTTCCATCTGCTTGGATACTCTTATTGGTTCTTTAGCCAGTGTGACAAATTGTATATTCGTCATTGGTTTTCGAGTATCTCTGCTTTACACGTGATTCTCTTGTTGAACTACCATTCGTCCTGATTGTTCCTACAGCCGTTTTCTCTATTTACTAGGAATCTCATTCAAGCACTCCAGAATTCGTGAGTTTCACTTTCCCCTTGTAAATCAGGCGACATTTCTTTGTCTCTCGTGGCCGTCTCCTAGTGTCCAATTTCTGTTACGCTTTGACATAGATACAATACTGGTATTGTTCGATCTGCTGCACCATTGTTTATCTTCAAGTTGCACTCTGGCTTTGTTTTGAGTCTGGAACGAATCTTCCTTTGTAATCACGACTTTCGTCAAATTTCTACGTTGCAATTGTTCTGGCATTTAATGTTGTACCGTATCGAATTGACAAACTCTTTGCTTTCAGTCTGTGTCAAAGTTTTAAAAAGGGTAGATTGGTTTATTGGGGGTTATGCCTTTCTTCACTCAGAGCAGCTGCCTGATGCGAAATACAGCGTCTGACATACATCTAGTAAGTGTCACTCTTTTTGTCAAACAATTAGCTTTACAGCCGTAACACATCAAGCTGTCTGTAGGTTACAATGCCAAAAGGACAGTCTTATGAACTTTCCCTTCACACACCCTCACATACTTCTTTGTCAAATATAACTGCTAGTACACATTTTTTAGCTATTATTTACTACTTGTACAATTTTATAAATATTTTCAAAAATAAACGTTACAGGTGTTATGTTGCGGTCCACGAATACACGATGCAGGCGTGTACACAATGGGGGCACCTCTTTAATGAATTGCTCCAGCCAGTCGCGAGGCGTGAGGTGCGCTGGTGTGGTCGATAGCCTCGACCGCCCGGAGGCGAGTCGTCCGTAACGATGGGCTGCCGCTACAGGGCGGATGGCACTTGCACACCTCGCGGTTTCCCAAGCTCCGAGTTTCAGCCCAGCCGTGACGGCAAAGCGGGTGCTGACTGGGTGTTAAGAACACTGTGATGGGAGACGCTGTTTGCAACCCCTGCGTCTGTCTGTTATTATAGTTATTGTCGTTACACGTGGAACTGTAACCTTAAATGTGGCCGTACAGGTAGATTACCTAATGACCGAGTACATAGTACAGGGTGAGCCGCTTGTCACCAGTGGATACCAAAGAATGTTTTCCGCCAAGCGACTTAGGGTGCAATCTGCTGTACACTACTCACCTACACTCACACACCCATCACCTATAATACACAGTCGTATCTCGCGTTCAATCGACACGCTGCGATTACAGTTATTGCGATTTCGTCACAATGGATTGGCACATACTGCTTGGTTTACCCATGTGACGATTTTTTTCCTTCTATCAGGTGACTCATTGGCCGAGAATGTTATCTAGTGCGATGAAATATTTCTCAACTGTGATGGGAAACTAGCAAAAGAAAGACATCGTTGAAATTGTATTATTAACAGACGGGCCACAGTTGTTGCTGTTGACAATCGTTTCGGCCCCACCATGGCCCCAACAAGCCAGTCAGATAGCACTTGGTGCTGCTTTCCACCTTAGGTCGTGCTGGTACAAAAGTTTATAAAAGTGGGCCTTCTCAGGCAAAATACACAGTGTCTGTGAGGTTAACTGGCGGACACCGTGCCGATCTTAGACACTGATGACGGCCTTCGACGGTGGAGCCGAAACGTTTGTCAATAGCAATAACTGTGTACTGTCTGATAATAATAATTTCAACACTGTTGAAGTCGGCCGTGAAAGCTTAAGAACTTGCAAAAGAAAGACAGTTTAAAGAACAACGTGCAGTAGGGACAGGGACGGTAAGAAAAAAAAGCAGTAAACGGAGGATAGTAAGCATTCGGAATGATAAGAGAAGAAACAAAAGGAACAGAGAAACGAGTAAAAGGAAGCTAACAGTAGGGAAACCAAGAAATAAGGAAATTCGAAAATAACACACAATACCAGTATAGTTTACGTTAAAAGTAGGTTGGACTTGATAACCGCGGTGTATTTGTAAGTACGATCAGCGTTGAGTTAGAGTGAACACCGAACGCCAGCGGAAGTCGGGTGATAATGTAACAGGCATACCGGTACCGCATAAGTATTGATAACAAACAGTGGTGTTACCGTTGTGTAGAATAAATTAAAAATCGCTTGGCATTTTAACTGAAGGTGTTGTTATGTCTTAGCGTAGGCCTATAGATGGTTTCCTGTTCATCCGGAGATGTGAAGGACTATGGAATTCCTTAAACTTTCAGTGCCGGCGTCAATTGTTATCAATAGCCGGGCTTTTAAGGCGTGGTCGACTGCTGTTTCGGCCTCACCATCGGAGGCCACCTTCAGTGTCGGAAATGTTTGGCAGACTATGACGTACGTAATACCCGACACAAGTAGGCCTATCGGGTATCGTTCTGCCGCTAGTGTTTCTGTACACTCTGTCCCTTTTTGGATGGGGGGGGGGAATCGAAACGTTGCCGACGAGATGTAACCGACACCGACCACGGCCTAACAGCCCGGTATTTAGTAATAGCTTTGACTAACACCTGAATGTACTAATGTTACTAAGGTTTGACTAACACCTGAATGTACTAATGTTAAGTTTTCGAAATTTCAAAATTTTTTGGCCCAAAAAACAGATTTAAAATTTGAAAAAATTGTGAAAATCCAACAGGGTGTCAGACTGAAAGGAATTGTAACCCAGATCCGAATTTTCGAATTTTGAGTGTTCATTTCTTTCCTGAATGCTCTACAATTGTTATATTAGTAAAGGAATAGTAGAGTGATCGGGATTATTTTAATCTTTCCCACAATTGAAAAATGATCTAATATCGAAATTTATCCAATCGTAAAAGTACTTCGTTCAAAATAGTGAGCGAGTAGATCAGCTCAGGGAGCGAAAAAAAAATTCAATTAAATATTTTTTCCGATCTGACGATGAGCTGTGAATCTTGAAAGCGCTAATAGGAATAATTTTTCTATAATGGTGTGCAACAGTCTTAATTCTGTTACAAATTATTTTGTTTCTGGTTTGGTATGTTTGTCAAACTTTTTCCGACACCCCGATTGGGAGCCATTCATCATGGTCACGTCTGGCGTTTATTCGTCTTGTAAGCGATTTCTGTCCATTGTTCTAACAACGGAACGGTAAGCAGTTGTAATTTCCTGTCAACGATTTACAGGTTTGCACCATTAAGAAGATTAAAATGTTTCTATAGCATCAAACCTTTGAAGTTTATTCAACAACTATCCTCCTCGACGCCATGTAACGATAAGACTTGCATCACCAATCGTAGGGAATAGACCAAAAAATACAAATACGCTTGTTTTATTCTTCGTATTATTTGAATTAGCAGCCATCCTTACTAATTCATCCTTAAATAGTAAGGATGGCTGCTAATTCAAATAATAAATAATAAGGATGGCTGCTAATTCAAATAATGTCTGAACAAAAATTGTAGCAGTTTAGCAACTTCATAAAAGAAATAATACAAATACGGATTTTGTTGAACTGTGAGCACGTTTGGCACAATCCCTAGAGGCGGAATTAGGTGCGGTCGAGGCAAAGGTTATCAGCTTCTATCTCTCTCTGGTTGCAATATTTCACATGGTGAGGCATACGGCAAACTAGGTAAAGTTTATCATGAAACGTTATCTGTTATAAATAAACATGTATTGTATTTAACGTACGACGATAATGCGCGTCCAAGGTCGTGTGTGAGTCTGTTATAAACAAATCATTTGTTTACTTCCTGCAATGCAATTAACTCTAGTCTACTTTCGCGCTTTATAAATAGCTTACCAAGCGCATGTTGCCGTTTAGGCCAACGTACGGACGGTAGTTCCTGAAGTAAGAGACACTTGAAAGAAAAGAACCCTTTACGGTTTGTACGGTTATGAAACTGACATACAAAAATAGTTATAGAATTTGTTTTAATCTCTACGAAGTTCGTCGAACAGTGTGTGAAATGAACCCTGTGTTTCATCTCTGCTTTGATTGGTCGGATGGACCCAATGAATTCGGTCTCGGCTTCGACGACGCTGCAGTAACCACATCGCAATAATTTGTTAGCGATTAATCTTTGAGTTGACTCATGGCCGGCTCTAGTAGAAGGACGGAATATTAAACGTGGCAACGTCGCGTCTGAGGCCTATAAACATAGTGTGATAAAATAGCTAAAGTGAACATGTTATATTTTGATTTAATTTCATAGCATTAATAAAATAATGACTAGGCCTATTTATAGCTAAATCTAAATTATAGGTCTGTGCGTACTTACTACTGTACGTTTAAGTTGGAGAAATTAGTGAATTAGTGTTAGGCCTAATGAATTAATTTTGTTCGAATTATTGAATTCGTATCATTTGAATGAGTTAATTATTATATTTCTTAAATAATATAACAGTATTTTACATAATAAACTTTCAAATTTGCAAAAAACAAAGAATTATAAAACTGCTGTTAACCGGCAATCGAAAATAATGCGATTTGACTATTGAAATACATAAATTAAGAGGCCGACGTCTAGTCCCCTCAAATATCAGCTGGTTCCAGTATTGCCACGTTTGATATTCCGGTCTTTTACTAGAGCCGGCCATGGATGGACCCAATGAATCCGGTCTCGGCTTCGACGACGGTGCAGTAGCCTAACCACAATATCGCAACAATTTGTTAGGGATTATACTTTGAGTTGACTGCAACCGCTACTGAACAATACTGAGAAGACAATGTTACTGAACCCATTGCAAACGAGTAGTGTGAAAGCGTCGTCCGAACGGCAAAAAGTCGTATGGTTTTTTCCTGTACGGACGAAACCGTTGCGTGCGAAAGTAGCCTAAGACTTTCCGCTGCCTCTTGGGCATCGAGGCTATGTCTGCTAGTGCCGTATCGACAGAACTTGTTGTGATCATGTTGTCCTTTTGAGGGATATCATCGTTGCCTTGTGTATGAGAAGGGAGCAAGTACGGTACTGGTACTGTCTTGTGGTACTCCTGAGTGGATTTGGTGGTAGGGCGCGAGAGAGAGAGAGAGAGGAGAGACACACAGACAGATTGAGAGTGAGTGAGTGAGAAAGTATGTGGGTTGAGGTTTAATTTAACTTGAAATAAACTGTGGTTTAGATAGGACTTAATAGGAATATAATGAGGAACGATACTAGCAGTTAATTACCAAATCATGTTTACCAAAATGTTAAAGCGCGTTGTGAACTCGACTTACCGAACGTTAACAAAGTATGGTAAAACTAATTATTGGAAACATTTTGTCCTCATATAGCCGCCTTTACACAGGATCGTTAATCATTAGCAGAGACACTTGACTGATTTATTACCCGTACAGAGCACTTTCACTTCTAGTTAGGTTGTTTGTTAACTAACGAGCCGTATCGTCGCCAGACTTGAGGTGTAATCGATATCAGTTAATAGGCCTATAACCCAGAGAGTTAGTTACCTGGTGACGTCACAACCGTGCTCCTTTAATGTTTTACATTACCTCTATTGAACAGGGTCGCCAATCGTTCAGTTGTCTAACAACTAATTGGCCATTACCTTCTTTCGATGTTTTCTTTATTTTTGAAGTGAGAACTTCACATATAAGCCTACACCTCGCGCTCCTAGGGCAGCAAGGTCGGTCACATTTACCTAAGGCAGTAATTGCATATCTAGGTCGGTAATATCAGCAAACTAGCGCAGTGAACTAGGTCGCTAGTTCAATTTGTCGGGACCCTCTTTACGTAAAATTTTTATAGATGTTCAAAGAGCAAAAAAATTGACTATAAAACAGTCGTTCTCTTTCTGTTTATCTTAGGTTATAGTCCAGGGATGACCAGCCTCCTCATGCACTTGAAAGGTCGTGGTTTAGGACTTGAAAATGGTGGAAACACTGAAAGGCCTCGTCCAGAACGTGACATTTAGCGGTTTATCAAATAGGCACGACGAAGTTGGAGTTACAGAGACTGCTAATTCAAATAACAAGATTAATCATACGCTTGAGATAATATCAGACCGCATGACGCTTAGCTGGAGATAACCAGTAGCTTTTATTGTCGTTTCAACAAAACAAAAGCTATAAAATATTATTCAAATAAAGAAAATTGTGAAAATAATTTTATTCGTGTCGCATTCGACCAGAATCGCGAAACTCGTCTCTCAATTTAAGAGTCGTAATAAATAACACACATCTGAAATAACAAATATAATTTATTCTTTTCAGTTATTTAATAACTTTTAAAGCAACTTCTCCCAATCCCAGCATGCGATATTCACTTCTATTTTATTTTCATCTTATTTATGCCAGAATTTGTAGAAATACCAAAAATCAGATATTAAAAAAAAATGTGCACTCAACATTTGGTGAATAACGTACGCTTTTTCAATATAATTCACTTCGATTTGAACTCAAAAACTTTGAGACCCAAAGAATGTATAAAATCTATTTTTATAGGCCTAAAATTACTGGGAATAATTCAGAATTTCTCGTTTGTACTGAGAAGAATAAGGGGTTGGAAACCATTTTTGATTTAATCCTTGCTGAAGATGATTATGACGGGCTAGGCCAGTTAAAGAAGTGTACTCAGCTTTGCAAGTACCCCGTATCAGTGTTCACGTACATAAACTGTTAGACTATTAGTATTTTGTGCTGCCGATATGTATAATAAAGACATTAAACATAAAGGCACACCAGTGGCGTATCTAGAATTCGGCTCGTGGGGGGGGTCCGGGGTCGGGTCGGCTTCATACAAAAGAAAAAACAAGTTTAGACTAATCAACATTACTGTCTTTGAAGTGGCTGCAATCAGTTCAATCAAAGGAAAACGGTAATAACCCAATAAAAATACCCGCTATTGAAACATTGTTTACAACGTACTTATCGGCTGAATTGATTTTCCTATATATATCATATTTTAAACGTATACGCTAATGTTGTGTAATAAGTCTGTTTGTATATTTAAAACAGAGTTAGTGTTATATTAGCGAACAATGAAAAAATAATAAACAGCCTAGAAATTAAAGATTAACAAAATTCGTCAACTTTTTCGACCTTCTGAGGGGGGTCCGGTCCTGTTCGTCCCTCCCCCGCGTAAATTCCCCCCGGTGACTGATAAACGTTTATTTTTACAAACCGTTGTCTTAAAAAAAATATATGTGTATTTACCATGGTTATTTAGTTTTATGAAGTGCCCGGTAGGAGAGTAGCAACGCGAACTACAACTGTAGATAGTAGTTCACTTGACTGAGTAGGTCTTTTTGCCTAGGTCGTTCACTAGTCTGCATAGTTATATAACTAACATTAAAGCTTCTAGATCGTTCCGTATTGGTCGGTTTGTAGGAAACGTATGGGGTAAGTGGTGGGCAGTAAGTAGAACGAGCGAGCCATCACATGATATACACACGCGACGACCTTGTACCTGTTGCGTGTAATGTGCTAATGTTTGTTTACTTTCATTCATTGTGTTTATATAATCTAATCTCAAGTATCTCCCACCGCGAAGTAGTATTGCTAAACACTGTACTGTCGTTAAACCACTCGAAAGAAAACCAGGAAACCTGAACAGTTTGAAATCGAACCACTAAACCTGGAAATAGTTAATCAGTTTTAATATTTGGGATGTTGGATGGCAGAAGACAATGAAGAAATAAGTGAAATGAGGAAAAGGATACAGGCGCAAATAGAGCGTATGCTTCGTCGACATCTATATCCAAGACAAGGAATATCCACCATCAGTCCAAGATCACATTATGTAAAGTTATGATTAGACTGGTGATAACATATGACAGCGAGACTTTGATTCTGAACAAACAAGCCGCTAACATAGTCAATACTTTTGAAAGGAGAATTTTGAGGAGAATATATGGACCAATCCAAGTCAATGGGATATGGAGAATGCGTCACAATGAGGAGCTATACAAGCTGTATAAAGACAGTCTGGCCACCACCGTCCGACTGCACAGATTGTAATGGGCAGGACACATCATTAGGAATATCTAGGAAGGTACTGTTTAATCAAATCAAGGGTATATGCCTAGAAGACCCAAGACACGCTGGATTGATGCAGTGGCGAGGGATGCTGATAAATTTACTTAAAATAAAACGATGGATCACCAAGGACTGGGAAAAATGGAGGCGGATGATTATGGAGGCTAAGGAACTGTGAAGTACTACCGTTAAAACGTGTTCAGTGCGGGTGATAGACTATATTGTAAAGAGTTAATATTATGGAGACTAAGGAACTGTGAAGTACTACCGTTAAAACGTGTTCGGTGTGGGTGATAGACTATATTGTAAAGAGTTAATATTATGGAGACTAAGGAACTGTGAAGTACTACCGTTAAAACGTGTTCAGTGTGGGTGATAGACTATATTGTAAAGAGTTAATATTATGGAGACAAAGGAACTGTGAAGTACTACCGTTAAAACGTGTTCAGTGTGGGTGATAGACTATATTGTAAAGAGTTAATATTATGGAGACTAAGGAACTGTGAAGTACTACCGTTAAAACGTGTTCAGTGTGGGTGATAGACTATATTGTAAAGAGTTAATATTATGGAGACTAAGGAACTGTGAAGTACTACCGTTAAAACGTGTTCAGTGTGGGTGATAGACTATATTGTAAAGAGTTAATATTATGGAGACTAAGGAACTGTGAAGTACTACCGTTAAAACGTGTTCAGTGTGGGTGATAGACTATATTGTAAAGAGTTAATATTATGGAGACTAAGGAACTGTGAAGTACTACCGTTAAAACGTGTGCAGTGTGGGTGATAGACTATATTGTAAAGAGTTAATATTATGGAGGCTAAGGAACTGTGAAGTACTACCGTTAAAACGTGTTCAGTGTGGGTGATAGACTATATTGTAAAGAGTTAATATTATGGAGGCTAAGGAACTGTGAAGTACTACCGTTAAAACGTGTTCAGTGTGGGTGATAGACTATATTGTAAAGAGTTAATATTTATGTATCTCCGGAATTAGTGGCGTAACTACGGGGATTAAACCCTTCCAGAGCTATTAAAAATGTCATCGAAACACCATGATCGGGGACCCGTTCCTTTTTTGCTTCTCCATGCTAATGTAAGGAACATTTACTCAGCCTGCGTTTAATGTATTACAGTAACATTTTTGCCTTTGCTATATTGCCACATTATAAAGATTGTGACAGAAGGATTTCGAACTGTCTCAGAATGGAAAGAAGAAAAAAAATTTCTTTTAGTGGTATGTTCTAACACTTTAAATATTTACACTTCAGACTCACATAAAATCATAACATATTGTGACGTAATGCAGAACGTTCTCGTGCGTTAGATGGTGTCGTTCTACCAGCTTCTGGACTAGCCCTGCCGGTGTGTGCTTCTGCCAAGGTCGCGCTGAAGTATCCTGTAGAATTTTCGAGTGCTTGTTAAGGGCGCATATTATGGAACCCTGGAGACTACAAATAGCCCACACCTGCAGCTTAGTTTTCAGTTTACTTCGGGCTATTACTCAGTGGGTAACAAGTGGCTGTTAATGAAAAGTGAGCATTTTGCGGGACTCTATTAGTTGATATTATTATTGCGTGTGACAAATTAATTTGAATTATTGTACGAGTATGATCTTGTTGAATGACTTGTTGATAAAAAACTGTTAATTGTGATCATTAAAGCTGGTTTTTACTGACTTCAGTAGTGTCTTGTATTTTGTTTTCCACTGAACCATACGACGATCAATTAGACTGTCGTAACAGTGGTGTCAGAAGTGGGACAGAACCGTTAACAGTGGAAACAATGAACACTCTGTACAAGGCTAGTGTAATTCGTAATTAATCTGTAAACATGGGTAGCACAGTCAGATGATGGAAGCTTCCCAAGCGCTGCTGCGGCAGACACAGGAACAACAAAAAGAAGAACGCCGACGGGAAAGAGAAGAAGCAGAAAAACGATAAGATGAGAAAGCGAAGAGAGACAGAAAACCCTCCTGCTGGAAACGGAAGAAAGACAAAAACCATTGTTGCTTGAATCGGAAGATCGACAAGACGAAAACGTTCCGCATTACGTAACAATATCAATGTATCAGAAAATTCATGGGTATTATATTGTATTCTTATAAGAATAACACATCCTGAAAATTTCATTAAATTATCTGTAACGGTTTGTGAGAAAATGTTTTTTGAGTCTTAAAAATCGTGAATTTTCGGAATGCATGGGAAAACAGCAAAACGTAAACATAACATCTTCGGTAACATAACAAAAAATAATCATTTCTAATAGGTGATAGAAAAATCGAAAACAGGACTGCCATTGCAGCAGGGGGAAAAATATGTTGTATTTTTAAATAATACCTCAGTATGTGTAGTAAAGGCAAAAAAATATATAAAAAATACAGATCTAAAATGTAACCGCCAGATGTCAGAAAGTCACGCACGAAGTGCGTGAGATGATACTTTCAAAAATTCTTTGTATAGTTGTAAACGAAGAAAATACCTATAAATTATACACCATTTTAAAGAGAAATATCTGAAGATTCATCTAAAACAAAAAATTAATTACTAAAAAAAATTAATTTTTCATGGTTCGAGTCCCATTACCTAATTTTAAGCCAGTTACGTGTATTAAAATAAGGCTTATGAATAATTGTAGAAAAATAAAAGAATTATAATATTTGTAAATTAATAAAATAAAGTTTTCTCAGTACAGTGTGACAAACACTCAACACATGGTGAATAACGTACGATTTTTCAATATACTTCGCTTCGATTTATTCAAAAACTTTGAGACGCAAAAAATTTATAAAATCTATTTTGACAGGCCTAAAATTATTGGGAAAAATCCTGAATTTCTCATTTGCACTGAGAAGAATAAGGAGTTACAAACTAATTACGGTACTTCCATGTTCCTTAAGGAAATGGAAGTATGGTGATGGCAAAAAAAATCGTGTTCGAGATTATTGCAGATTCTGATTGTACTACACTCAAGAGATGAAAAAAAGTAATTTTTCGAAAAGTGTCTGTGTGTGTATGTCTGTAGATTTTTTTCTATGGCAAACGATAACAGCCGCAAATTCAAACAGAATCAAATATTTTTGGTTTACAAACAGAATTAAGACTGTTGCACACCACTATAGAAATTTTATTCCGTTTAGCGCTTTCAAGCTTCACAGCTCATCATTAGATCGGAAACAGCAATAATCCAAATAGACAACTTCTTTGTACCTCCACTCGCCCTACAGCGCGTAACTTAAACAATCTTTAAGTTAAACACCTTTTTCTGCCTTTTAGCAACTATAGCGATTTCAGTCACTCGTGCCGGTACGTTTACATTTTTTTCTATTCTAGTACATTCTGTGTGTGACTGGGGGGGGGGGGGGGTGCATTCTTTCAATACTAATGTTTTAAAACCTCCCCCATTCATACTTTTAACTGTAAGTTCATTTTCGGCACAGTTTTGGAATGCGATATATTTTCAAAACACACATTCACACAGAATGTAGGCTACAGAAAGAAATGTAAAAGTATCGACACGGGTGACTGAATTCGCTGTAGTTACTAAAAGCCAGAAAGGGTGTTTAATTTAAAGCGTGTTTACGAAAATGTGTACGCGTTGTAGGGCAAGTAGGGGTATAAAGAGGAGTTGTCTAGTTACATTATTGTTATTTTCGATGTGAAGCTTGAAAGTGTTAATCGGAATAATTTTTACTTCCACGTTCCATAAGAAAATGGAAGTACGGTCTTGCCGAAAAAAATCGTGTTCGAGATAACGGCAGATTCTGATTGTACTACCATCAAAATATGAAACAAATTCATTTTTCGAAAAGCGTCTGTGTGTGTGTCTGCCTGTGTGTAGAATTTGTTCTATGGCAAACGATAAAAGCCGCAAATTCAAACAGAATCAAATACGTTTTTGCATACAGTCCTGAATTGTAGAGGGCTCAAAGTCTATTGATTTTGGTGAAGATAGGTTAAGGGAAAGGGGTAGTTTACGTGCAGTATTTTACGTTTTAACAAGAGTAAAGTGCTTAATTTTGATAAATAAAGTATCCTGAAAAGAAGGTCATAATAATCCATTGTAGAAAGGTAGATGAAATATCTATAAATGAAAAGGGTAGTTGAAGAGGGGGTATTTTTGTATAAATTAAAATGGTAGTTGATGATGGAGGAAGTAAATTTTATAAGTTTTATATGTGTAATACGTTATTGACAACAAAGAAGTAGTTTCTATGGAAACATTTCATTTCACTTTAACAAAATTCTATATTTTTTCATTTTTAATTTAAATCATGTATGAGAGAAAATATATCGTTCGTGGCAGGCAAGCATATCTCAATTATGTAATGTTTACGTTTCCATTTTATTATTATGATTACTGCAATAAAAAGGCAGGCAAGACACACACACACAATTCGCGTTATTTCTGGCCTCACTCATGTTTATTTTCTTACATTTGCATCCTTTTTAAATGGAAAGTGCCGAAACCCACACCAACACAACGCGTGCAAGCCGAAAAAGTGTCCAGCGTGGATAGCGATTTGCTTCCTGTGGATCGCTGGGCAGTGTAACTGCACGTGTTTACAGATGAACGGTTCATAGACAGACTTTTCGTCTTTAGAGAATGAACCCTCTGCAAGATGCTCAGGGTCCATGAGTGACTTCGGAGCGCTTCGGAGGAGGGATGATTATCTGCGTAGTTCGGTTTCTTTATAAGAATAAAGTAAGCCTACCTAATTTTTTATGGGTAAAGTGACTGAAAATAACATTATATTAACGACTACCCCGTAATAACAAAAACATCTATAAGTAGTGAAATTAGTTTCAGGGTGGGCGATATTTTTTTAGAAATTACCGAACCGAATTCAAATAAATTATTTTAAACATAAATCTTACAACATGGAAGTCATGTATGATTATCCATACCGATTTTTTCTATAGTGGTGTGCAACAGTGTTAATTCTGTTTGTGATTATAACCACTAACACAACTTTCTTAATTAAACATTTTTGGTTTAATCCTTGCTGAAGATGATTATGATGGCGCTAGGCGAGAGAAAGACGTGTGCCGCTTAGCTTGGGTTGCGCACGCATGAGTGTGCACGTGCATAAACTATTATTAGTATTTTGTGCTACCGATATACATAAAGGCATTAAACATAAATTTGTGTCGCGTATCAAATATAAGATATACAAATCTTTTATATTTTCGTTCAGATATGAAAAATCTTTAACGGCCAGAAAACTGTCCATCATTCGGATAAATTTTGCAGGACTTTGTGCTTCTGAGAGCTTTTGCCGCGTTTAGTACTGATATATTCCCAGTTGGCCTGAATGTCTCAGAAATAAAGATAACGGGGAATTCTTGTGACGGTATGCCATGTTTTTCTATAATAGTATACTTTATCGATAGGTACATATTTATCTACGATATGTCAGAGCTATTTTAAAACCAGTACGAGGAAGGATTTCACAATTGGTCCTACACCAATCTAAAATAAAAAATTTAGTCAGTCAATAATTGGGGTTTTAATTTGAAACTGGTTCTTAACCTGATGTTGTGTGTAGCTGGCAATATTTTAGCCATATTTAACACTGTACTGATAGCACGAATAGCACATTTCTGGCATGAACACCTATTCCCGGACATTTTTCCGAAACGTAAAAACCGAATGACTTTTTTGCCGAATTGAATATCTCGATTTTGCCCGAATCAAATAGCCTGTACATGATCCCGAATCAGTAACCATGGAAACGATCAAATTCAAATTTCGAAAGTAAACATTGACAAAATTTCTTGTGCCAAAAAATTGAAGTAGTAAATTAATGAGTCGGTATATAAATGAGTAATCGAAATTGCGGGTAATAAGTTACTTATCGACGGTTTCGCGTACACAAGATCAAAAGCTATCAAACGCTGCACTTATTGGGATTGCAATAGGTTACGTCAGCGTGAACAAGTAGCAAGAGCAAGAGCTTTATCACCATTGCAATAGCAAGCAGTATTCCAGGAGGACAGCAGCGTATTGAGCTGAAAACAGATCCGTTAGATTTTAATGAACTGCAAGAAGGTCAATTCTTGTCTACGCTACGCGAAGAAATCTTGAGTTTCTCACTAAAAGTGAAACATGGTTCTTTACGTACGAGCACTAGTTCACAATACTATAATTTAAAAAATCGAAAAATTAATATAAATATGTGCTACAGGAGGCCTATAATAGCACGGTCCCCTAAACTAGGATATGCTCTCTACCGTTATATTCACGAGGCTTCAAACAACGTTTTTTACAGTGACGTTCGTTTCATTCATTTTTTCCGCTGTTATGCGTTTTGCACAAATATTTAAGGTTTTTGACCGTTCCGCAAAAATTCTGGGTAAAATTTTGTATTTTTAATGTGTATTTACGTTTTTCCACATGAAACCAACAAACACTGGCCATATCGCACGTATAATGTGAAGAAAGGTTTATAAATAACAATAAATAATAAAATATAAAACAATAAAATTTATAGATAAATAATACAGTAAATATGTCAAGCCCGGGGCGTGTGCAAATGTGCGCATATGCACTCAGGCGTAGTTGAGGAGAAATAACCATCGGCGCAGTTGAAGATTTCTGTTTAACAGGCCACGAGCGCAGTCGAAGAACCCCCTCTATCGTACATTGCTTCTGCCATGTTTATGTGCACGCGATCTTCAGTCCTACCTATTTTCCTTCTACGCGTATTTGGAAACGTTATTCTGTTCTTTGTAGGCTATTTTCTCATTTGACATCGTCTGAACATCACGATGACTTCTGAACCGTGTCGCTTCGATTGATTCCAACATGTTTATGTCAGTTATCACGAGACGGATATCTGAGTGTGCTGTTGATTGCTGACGACTTGCTTGTACTTCAAAATACAGAATCTCATTTGCAAAAATCTGTTTTTAACGTTCGTCAGATTTGCAAACAATGCAATATGAAAGACTCCACTATAAAAACAAAGGTAATGGCATTTCAAAGTAAGGAGCCAATAAGAACAAAAATAATTACTAATGACCGAATTCTAGAGCATATGAGCCACTTTAATCATTTGGGAAATGATACTGGTTATGATAGAAATTTTGATATTGATGTTAAGTTAGGTAAGCTCCAGTAAGTAAGATCTGTGGAACAATCAACCGTATTTTTAGAAACAAGGTACGTCGAGATACAAAAAGTTCTACAAAGTAGTGGCAGTCCTGTACTGTCCTACGGGTGTAAATTATAAGCAACAACCAAAAAACAAGACAGTAAAATACAGGCTTCGGAAATGGCGTTCTTAAGAGGAGTTAAAGGTTTTCTAAACTTGACTGTATAAAAATTGAGGCCATAAGAGAAGAGTTACAAGTTTTTAACTTGAATTAAAAATTAAAAGATTACAAACAACGGTGGAAAGAGCACTCAGAAAGAATGTCAGATTCCAGACTGTCCAAACAAGTCTGTAAATACAAACCTATAGGACACAGGTATGGCCCGCGCGCGCGTGTGTGTAGACATAGGAAGAGACAGGCAGCACCTTGCGTGTGCCGTGTTGTGAAGAAGCACAAGTTTATGTCAGGCCCCATTCTGTTCCTTATCTTTCCAATCGGGACCCGGTCTTGTATGGTTAAGTCTACACTTTCTCAAATAATTCGTCTGTTTAGCTTGGATTTGGGCTCCATTTTATAATATCAGAAACTCAGAATATTTGACTGAAATGTCAAATCGGTGTTGCTGCGTGGATGTGAGGCGTGGAAAGTGACAAAGGACATCACCACTTTCATAAACCGTTGTCTGAGTTACATAATGAGAATTTGGTGGCCCAAGACCATCTCGAACAGAGATCTATGGGAGACCACAAGTCAGGGTCACATCCAACTGCAGACAAAGAGAAGAAAATAGAGGTGGATCGGGCACACCCTGAGAAGAACACCAGAAAACATCACTAGACCAGGCACTGAATTGGAATCCGCAAGGTAGCCGCAGATGTGGAAGACCGAGGAACACTTGGGAGAGGACTGTGGAAAGGGAGCTGGGTGGTGTCAACAAGACATTGAAGGAGGTGAAGGCCCTGGCAGTGGACAAAACAAAATGTCGTCGAGGCCCTATGTTCCACCTAGGAATTTAAGTACTTAACTAACTAACTGAACTTATAATAGCAGCCTCCCATTGCATGTATATCAGAGGTTTCGGTGCTTTCCTCTTTTTTCCTTAACTCACGAAACAGACGTCTGTTCACAATATTCGCGTCTTCCTATACGATCGATTTGTTTGGCGACGTCCATTTTCGTATTTCACTGAAACAACAGTTGCGTCATTCGAATTGGCGTCTTTTTGTTTCCATTCGTATTTGCCAGCAGATACAAGGGATACTGTATATGAATGGTAACGAGAAAATCTTAACAAAAACGCTGTAGACACGATTCGTATTCGACTGTTCTCTCTGCATTGATTCGTCGTTATTAAATCTTCGCCCACACGCGCTCTCGTTTTGTACTATTCTGGGAACAGAATTTAGAGTATCAAAGCTTCAATTTCCAGCAAACACTCAAAGGAATTACTGTGATGTCGTCGGCGGGCGTGTGGGCGAAGATTTAATAACGACGAATCAATGCAGAGAGAACAGTCGAATACGAATCGTGTCTACAGCGTTTTTGTTAAGATTTTCTCGTTACCATTCATATACAGTTCCCTGGTAACTGGTGTCAGTTCACTTATTGTGTTTTAATTGCGTACAATCACAAACTAAAACCGTATCTTCTTCTCCTTCTTCCTCTTCCTTCTCCCCCTCCTGCTTACACGATTGCTGAAACTATTTTCGTTTGCGGTAGCGACATCATCGTTCCCTTAACTTAGATACGTCCAAGTTTCCTTGATACAATACATGTTGTTTTGATAGTTCATCTTCTTCATTCACAGCACTTAATTAATATTGATTGTTAAACTTTCACTTGTGAACTTACTTTGTTTTTTCCCGTACGCGTTTCGGTGTGATGTGCGCCTTCGTCAGCGGTGTGAGACAGAATGTCCGGAACTTGTAATGGTTTTTTTGGTTGGTAGGTTGAGTGGGGGGCGGGGTGGAAGGCAATTGGCGCGGGGATCCGAATTATTGTATGTTTTATGTATAATTGTGTCAAAGAGTGCGTGTGATTTAAAGTGTAATTGGTCGTTAAGTATGTTGTTTGGTTGTGTTGTGTAGTGTTTGTATATTTCATATTGTTCTGCTGTGTTAAGTTTCCGACTTTTAGGCAAGTAGTGTAATATCTCAAGATTATTATGTAGGTTGGTGTAGCTGTGGTTTTTTGTGTGTATCTGTGTGGCAAACGCGGAATGTATGTTGTTGCTGGAAAGAGCTTTTAGGTGTTCAGAGTAACATGAAGAAAAAGATCTTCCCGTCTGGCCTATATAGAAACTATTACAATCACTACAGTTTAATTAGTATACCCCCGTTTTGTTGTATTTGTCTATGTCCGTGTTTGTATCATTGATGTGTTTTTTGATGGTATTGTTTGTTGTGTAGGCTATATTGTACTTGTGTTTCCTGAATGTGTTGGCGATTTTGTGTGTGTTGGAGTTATAGTATGTGAGTGTGATGTATTTATTTTGTTGTGTGTTGTTGGTATTTATTGTTTTGTTGTTTTTGTTTATGATGTGTCTGTGTAGTTTGTTTATTAAATTAGGGTTGTAACCGTTTTTTATTGCTATATATTTGATTGTGTTGAGTTCTTCGTTATAATCTTGTTTACTTAAGGGTATTTTTGTTAGTCTATGGAGCATATGGTTGAATGACGCATGTTTGTGTTGCGTTGGATGGTTTGATGTGTTGTGTATGACCATGTCAGTTGTTGTTGGTTTCCTGTATATTTTATATGTGTGTGTATTGTTTGTTTTGTTAATTGTTAGGTCCAGAAAATTTATACTATTGTTTTGTTCTATTTCCAGTGTAAATTTTAGTTTGTGGTGTATTGTGTTTATGTATTTGTGGAAATTTTCGACCTGTCTTCTATTGCCATTAAATAAAAGTAATATATCATCCACGTACCTGTGCCAATAAATGATTTTGTTGGTGTATTTGTTGTTGTTTATTATATGTATTTGTTCCATGTTGTGTATGAATATTTCAGCTAGTATTCTTGATATGGGAGAGCCTATAGGGTGGCCCCGTCTGTTTGTGTGTATATCTTGTTGTTGTATGTGAAGTAACTTTGTTCTGTAATTATTTGGTGAGTATGATGATCTCATGTATGTGTGTTTCGGGCGTGTTGTTTTGTCTGAGTAAATGTTCAAGTGTTTGTATGGTGTCTTTGATGGGTACATTGGTGTATAAATTGGTTATGTCAAAAGATGCTAATGTTGAATTGTGTGGAATGTGGATGTGTTCGGTTTCCTTGACCAGTTCTATGTTGTTTTTGACGGAAGTGTTGTTACCGAGATTTATGTTTTTCCTGATTATTTTGTCTAGGTGTCGTGCGATTTTGTGGGAGGGTGCTTGTGTGTTGAACAGAAAGCACCAAATACCTCAAACAAATCAAACCTAACCCCCCAAAACTAAATGCTTTACCGAAAATACACAAACCTAATATTCCCATCAGACCCTTAATAAACAAACCTAATATTCCCATCAGACCCTTAATAAACAAACTACACAGACACATCATAAACAAAAACAACAAAACAATAAATACCAACAACACACAACAAAATAAATACATCACTCACATACCATAACTCCAACACACACAAAATCGCCAACACATTCAGGAAACACAAGTACAATATAACCTACACAACAAACAATACCATCAAAAAACACATCAATGATACAAACACGGACATAGACAAATACAACAAAACGGGGGTATACTAATTAAACTGTAGTGATTGTAATAGTTTCTATATAGGCCAGACGGGAAGATCTTTTTTTCACGTTACTCTGAACACCTAAAAGCTCTATCCAGCAACAACATACATTCCGCGTTTGCCACACAGATACACACAAAAAACCACAGCTACACCAACCTAGATAATAATCTTGAGATATTACACTACTTGCCTAAAAGTCGGAAACTTAACACAGCAGAACAATATGAAATATACAAACACTACACAACACAACCAAACAACATACTTAACGACCAATTACACTTTAAATCACACGCACTCTTTGACACAATTATACATAAAACATACAATAATTCGGATCCCCGCGCCAATTCCCTTCCACCCCCACCTCCCACTCAACCTATCGACCAAAAAACCGTTACAAGTTCCGGACATTCTGTCTCACACCCCCTGACGAAGGCGCACATCACGCCGAAACCCGTACGGGAAAAAACAAAGTAAGTTCTCAAGTGAAAGTTTAACAATCAATATTAACAATACATGTTATTAACCGCCCCCTCCCCCGTTGGATCTTGGTAACCAAAACACAGAAACGAATCTCCTCAGCAACAGGTAAACCAAATTTTTCTCATGTCTCCAGTTTCACTGTTTGTAAAAAGGAAATCACAAGTGAACTAAGATACGCGGTTCTACAAGAGAGTTTGCCGATCCAGATTGTTGTGTAAGGAGGGTAAAATGACACACAACTGAGGGAAAATGAGGCGGCAAATGGATAAACTAGGAGACACTGAACCAGGAATATCCGTTCTGTAGGAATCGGTCGTGTTCGTGGTGAAGAAGAAAGCAATCCAAAGGTTGGGCAATGTCACGCTGACAGTAACGGGAAGAAGCCGACTTTTATCACGAAAGCGTGCCCGAGAGGAGAACAGAAACATCAAGACTGAAATGGGTATGGTGTAATGAGAAGCTGGCTACCAGAGCGAGATAGGCTTTACTAGAAGTGAAACGTCAAACGTTTAGAAAATGAGGAGGGACTTCGGTGAAACATCTGCATATGTAAGGTCTACTCGTTGTACGTAATTGAGACACAAAACTTTATTATTACTTTTTATCCTCCTCCTCCTCCTCCTCCTCCTCCTCCTCCTCCTCCTCCTCCTCCTCTTCTTCTTCTTCTTCTTCTTCTTCTTCTTCTTCTTCTTCTTCTTCTTCTTCTTCTTCTTCTTCTTCCTGCACAGGTTTGTGTTTGGGTCGATCAAGGTAGGTCACTCCAGTGTTTCTATCTGATTTTGTATACAGGGTTTACCATCAGAACTTTATGGTTTTCGAAATATCCTGTATGTTGTCGGTTTTATTGCGTCTTGTCCGGTTTTTCTGAATATTTTTGTAGAAATCTGAAGTTTACAAATAAATTGACGAGTTCTATGTTACATTGACGGGAAGGTAAATTGTCAAATTTAGTCACTTATACCCTTTCTGCAGCAACTGAAACAAAATTTATATTTTATTAATTGAGCATTCGTCATACACGTATGAAAAGTTATTCAGTGTTTACTTTATACAATAGTAGTTGCCACAGCGATGGGGGGGGGAGCTGGTTAGTATTGAAGAGGGAACAATAGCATCAAGTAAGTAAGGGTAGTGGGGAGCACGAAAAGGGGGTTCCTACGGGAGGCTTCAGAAAATAGAGTTACGCCAATGTATTAGTTTTTCATGGTAAGACTGATTTTGTGTCGTGGTGGCGGATTATCCATAACGCTAGGGTATGCTGCAGCACCGGGCACCAGGGCCTCAACTGTCAGAGGGGGGGCACCATTCAGCTGAATGGACTAAGCGAAGCGAAGCTTATGATCAATTACCCAAGTGTTTGGTTTTCTTACGGAGTTATTAACCATGGAGAGTGTCGAGTTGGAAAATCAAGCGAAAGCTCTTATAGAAGTTTACTCGAACGATATAAATAAGGAAGCACTCTTGTTACTCTAACAAAAAGGAAGCACTTTGTGCCACGAGTGAAAATTTTAAGAAATAGGTTTTTTTTCATTTCGTTCGAATGAACACGATAGATTCCATAATATTACAGTTTGTCCGCTCAAAGTATTAAACTGGATTATTGATTGTAAAATGATTGATGTATTTCCGAATATATACATTGTTTATCATCTGCTTTTAACGATTCCAATAGCTAAATGTTAATTTAAAAGATAATTTTCTGTATTAAAACGCATTACAGATATGTTGATTTCAACTGTGGGAGATGAGAAATTATCTTCGTTAGCAAGGTTGAATATTGAAAGCGAGATACTTGAACCGCTCGATTTACAAAAAATTATACGTTAAGGCAAAATCAAGAAAAACGGATCGATTAATATTTTCTAAGCTTAAGCACTACTATGCTCATTGTAATGACTATTTAGCTAAATACTTGGTGTAATTTGAGAGTTTAATAAAATTATTGTTAACTTTTGAAACTGCATATGCCATTTATCAGTGAAAATAATGAATAAACGTTGAATTTTGAATCGGGGGAGGGGGCACCAATCTGATGGCAACACAGGGCACCACGCGCTTCTAATCCGCCTCTGCCATTAAGAAAATGCGATACCGTCTTGGAGCCATTGTAGAGCAGGAATTCTTTGAGGCGTAAGTAGACATCTGTTTCGATACAATCAGTCACTGCTACGCATGTATAGCCTACTGTTCAGTGTAAATATAGGCACATTTACGGCCGTCAGTTGGAAGCGTTGTGACGCGTAACACGTAACGAACGTTCCGCAAATAAAGTTACGCGTTAGTTGTAACGGTCGACACTCGTACCAACCGTGAAACATCTCTTTACAGGGTTTTGTTACAGGACAGTTTTGTAAATTAATCGAGATAATGTTGTTGTTTACGGATCAATAATAAGTGATATCAACTCACATTATGTTTTGTGTTTTTTATCATGCGATTTTTTTAAAAATGATAACTTCATGTACGGCACTATGTGTGTCCGGCTCACCCCGTAAACGTCGCGCTCCTACAGCATTAAACTGATTCAACGCGTAACGAAATAGATGAAACAAAGAGCAGTGTTGCCAGGTCAATCGAATCAATTTTCCCACATAGCTATCAAGAATTTCCCTATTGCCACAAATACGTGTGCTTTAAGCAAACCGTAATATTTTACATAATGTGAGCATATTCTAAACAAGAACAACGTAATTAAAAAAAAAAAGTATATATGATACAAGAAAATGTACTCACATGCTGAGAGATCGAGCGGAAGACTTTTGAAATCCTTTTCTTATACATACTTCGTTATTGGCCTAATATATTTACATAACTTTCCAACTGTTTAAGTCATAAAAACAATTTAAAAAAGTGACACCTATTTTTTTATTATTATAATATTTATCGTCAATGAGTGTTTGTGCAAATGTTTGAAATGTCGAAAGAGTATAATTTTGTATATTTGTTTACAATTCACGTTTCTTAGGTAACCCGTGAGTTCGATTATGGTTTTATATTGTGTTTGGCTGGAAGTTTTTTTATGTTTCGGAATTCGATTAGTAATTTAGCTACTTTATAATTTGTAAAAAATTGAATTAATATACTCCGTATTTTAATTATAATATAAATGTATAATATTGTACTTTTCAAATAAAGATTGCATACATCATATAGTTACACTGGAAAAAATTTCTTCTTCTTCCTTAGTTAGCAATCCGCAGATTGGTTAGTAGCAGTTCTCCACACCGATCTTCTCTGTGTTTTCCGTTTCATCTCCTCACAGGAATTACAACTTACATCACCAACAGTCTGTTTCATATACTTGGAGTCTGGGTCTTCCTCTTCCTCTTTTCCTCTCAACGTAACCTTCTGCTATCGTTTGTATCAAATTTTCGTGACGCATAATATTGTCAATAAGTTCAACCCTTCGGTTCACAATATTTTGCCAATAACTTCTTGTTTGTCTAACTATAGTCAGAATCTCATCATTACTAACCTTGTTAATCCATCTTGCTTTCAGTAACTTCCTGTAACACCGCATTTCCTGTGCTTCCAGTCTTCTCCTTCCTTCTGTTCCAATTGTCCACGTTTCACATCCATATAGAGCTGTGCTCCATATTGTAACTCTTTAGGAACCTCTTTCTTGTCGCTAAGGCTATTTCTTTAGAAGTCACATAATTTTGTCGTTACACCCGATAATTTCGTTGTGTCAGATGAGTGTGACACACAGAAATGGTCGTGTATAGGCCGCTTAATGAGACAACGTGTAAAGCAGGAACAAAGAGGAGAACTAAAATGGTACCGCGCTGACAGATATCGTGTGGTGTCCTGTAAATCGCGTCCAGTAGGGTCCTTATACCTGTCAATCAGACGTATTCTTGGGCGTGTATATTTCAAACAATAAACTGATTCCCATCGCACTTTCCAGGCTTTGGACTGGCTAAATGACAAAAATACGTTTTCGTCATTTAGGCGTGTTAAAATCAACTTATAAGCATCGTCAATAATTTTCGAGCCTAGATTTAGCTCAGTCATTCTTAAAAGCCACTACTTGGGCGCGATTTTGATATATCCGTTTCGTGCACAGCGTAACAGACAAACCGTAAAATCGTTAATAACGCTTGCAGTTGGGTACCTGGCGGCACACACGTGGTCGGCCGGGAACAACGACCTTCAGCGATGTAACCCACGTGTCTCAGGCGCCAAACACTACCCACACTACAAGACTGAGCGCGCCAGTGCCGCGCCGCGCCAACACGTTTCTGCGAAAATTACAACGTACGATGCGGCCAGCATAATGACGTGTCGGTCGTGGTTGTTTTCATTTTATGTTTGTTTACACGCTTGTTATTATTTGTATAAACTGACGATACTCCGCCGCACAAAGACGAAGTAACCTCCTCTTGTTGCCATATACTGAGTTTTATCATGATTTCTTTTCCCGCTCATCTTCGTACATTCTTTCTGTACTATCCTTAACATAAAACTGAGGTAGTCTTTGCACACAGAGGGAGTTTTCTTTGCATCGTAGAAGACCGAAGTGAAGGTACTCTCCGACCATTAGGCCCCTTTTATCCATTCGCGCGACAAGGTTTTCTGGTGCGCGTCATTTTGCGGCGCGTTTTGTAAAACACGGAGGCCAATGAGGCTGTGTATGCACACCCACAGCAAAAATCATGCTGCAGCGTAGAAAGCAATTAATATACAGTATATTGTTACGACATCACAGAACAATTTACGTGTTTACCGAACGTTCCAGAGAGATCCAGAATGTAAGCGTGTGGCGTACGTGCTTGTTGACGCATTTGATAGACGGTGCGAGAATTCACGCGGTCGCTGTCACTGTGTCAAGGGGGCAAGCAATTACGTCATAGTTTAAGAGGTAATACGTAGTATGTGGAATCGTCTAAATTTTCGGCGGTTATAAATACCAGTACTTAACGACGTTCAATTCAGTATAGCAGCGATATATTTTCAGTGCGGTTCGAGTTATTATCGGGCGAGATTACTGTGTACGTTCAAGTGGTTATTAGTGAAGTGTTGCGTTTTATAATCGGGCGGTATAATTGTAATACAATTGTGTTTAATATTAGTGATATTTATTGCGTGTGAACAATTTTTATTCGATTTGTTGTAGTAGACTGTGTTGTTAATTACGAACTGTTTAACTGTAAAAATTAAAGCTGGTGATTAGTGACTTAATTGGTGTCTTGTACTTATTTTGTTTTCCACTGTACCAAGTAGACCGTCGTAACAATATAGATCCATAAAACTGTACGTGAGAGAATAATGTTGGAATTAGCCACTGGGCTTCACCCCATCACCCGTCAAGGAAACGTGAAGGAGAAGCTGCTGGATGCGCTTGCTCAGTTGTAGCATTAAGGGAGGTGTTTTTAGTGGGTCAGAGTCCCACATTACTAGGAATTACGGGGTTCCTAGTGTCTGTACAGATTTACACCTACCCTCGGAAAAAAAGCCATCGTAATAGTAAGCTCTAAGCTCCCTGAGCTGCAGAACTCGCTCAGAACGAAATACATTCATTTATTAGACAGTTTTCAGTGTTAGATAATTTTTCAATTTTATCAGAAACATTACGAAATCTCCGACTACACCACTAGTATTTTTTAGTGAAATAACAATTTTAAGGCACACAGTCATACGATAAACACTAACTACCGCCTTAATTCAGTTCATAACCATACTGCCTAAATGACAAATAATTTAGTCGATGTTTTAGTTGATGTATATTTCCATATGACTCTAATACTCTTCAAAACTACACATAACGGGCAACAGTTTTGTTACAACGTTTTCGAAGTCAGTTCAGAATTTGTAAGAAGTGGTGACAGACTTTATCAAATTATTAAAGATATCGATTTTCTGTTTTGAATAAAATTCCTTATACTTTGATGTCTCATAGGCTGTAAACTTTTATAATTTTCTTAAAATTTTACTTTCCATTTTTGGCCCGTAGTGTAAGTAAAGTTAAAAAGTTTTCAGTGTCTACGTTACATTCGCACTTGAGTTACAACTTTTGTAGTCTGATACCTTCACAATTTTTTCACACGTTTTCATTTTTTCAGATTTTTGATCTCTTGTATAGGCTTGCTTTCCTAAAAGTTAGAAATTTCCAAAACTGAACACTATATTCAGATTCGGTAAAATTTTCTGTAATTTGATATATCCCACATGGATTTTTGCTATTCTATCAAAAATTAGGTCCTCGGGGTCAAAATTGCTAAAAAAACTGAGTATCATATTCAGATTTTGGTTAAAATTACCTCTAATTCGATTTTCTGCTAGAATTGTTGCGACTGCGCCAAGTTTTACGAAAACAGGTTGATGTATTAAACAGTTAGCCTATCGTAAAGCGACCTACGCACGATCATTTCGGTATGTCATATCTCAGGACAAAGTAATGTGAGCTCACACGAAAAGTGTGAACTGGCGGACTGATGAAGTCGCATCAAGCGGTCGATATGACATCAGGTAGAAGTGAGCGTGTGTAGGAGTCAGCTGAGTTCAGTCCTTCACACTGAGAAACTAGTGACAGCAGTTTTAAGGTAAGAGTCTCTTCATCCATCCTTAAGGGGACCCGGTCGTCGAAAAAAAAAAAATTGACATTTTTTTTTATTGTCGTATTTTATTGTTCCTTTCTTTAGCTTTAAAATGATATATAATATGTGGCTTTCTAGCAGAAAATAATACGAAAATTATAAATTTTAAAAATATATAATTTTTTTTGGAATTTTTATTTTGCATTTACTCGAATTTGAATTTTGCGGGAAAGGTAATTTTTGGATTCCTATAGGGAATTTTTACGCTGAATCTAATGGTCAACCTGTTTTTAGTGTACAATGTGTCAGTTTCAGGTTATGTGCCTGTATTTCGTATGTTGATGTTAGGAAAGTGAGTTTGTTTTGAGATAGTTAGTGATCTGTGTGATAGTTATTCGTGTTTCTGAATTTTTAGTTCAAATTAAATAAAAAGTGCATTAAAAATGCCTCGTAGTTCTGTGCCTAGAATGTTTAAAAAACGTAAACCATTCAATAGTAAACAGGCTAGACGAAAACCTGAAGAATCTAACCTTCAAACTTCAAACGTTGGATCTCAAAGTTGTAATCCTACACTTCCCAAAAAACTAACTTCTTCAAAAAAGAAGTTAAAATTAGATTTCTGTAAGTACGGTGATCAAACTGATTGTAACCAGATAATAGATATGACTTTATTATCACAGGCACTAAAAGAGAGTGTCGTTTGTAAAAATTGTTTTACTTCTGGCATTTCTGTTGTTGTCTCAGATCAGAGGGGACTTGCAGCAAAACTAACATTTATTTGTGATAACTGCGTTTTCCAATTTAGTTTTTATAATTCACAACAGAAATCTGTTGTTATAAATGATACAAAAAAGATGTGTTTTGAGATAAACATTAGACTACCATATGGCCTAAGGGCAATAGGCAAGGGCGTAACAGCTGGTCGAATGCTGTGGTATCCTAAATCTACCTCGACCAACGGAGCATTTCACTAAGTATACTGCTCTTCTTGGAGTTTATGCAAAGCAGGTAGCAGAGGCAACTATGCTTGAAGGTATTGAAGAGGCTGTTGAAGAAAACAGTCTGGAATGTGATGGTGAAAACAGGGACATCTCAGCAGCTTTTGACGGCACATGGCAGAAGCGAGGCCATCAATCCCTAAACGGTGTGATTTCTGCCACATGCATTGAAACAGGGAAAGTTATTGATGTTAGCATTCTAACAAAACATTGCTTGTGTCCTAATAAAGAAAACCATAGTGACACTTGCACTGCCAACTACCAAGGAAGCAGTGGGGGAATGGAAGTGGCCGGTATAAAAGAAATATTTGCTCACTCCATCGAGAAGTATAACGTGCGTTATATTAACTATTTGGGTGATGGGGACAGTAAAGCATACAATGCTGTAGTAGCTTGTAAGCCTTATGGAGAAATACCTATTAATAAATTTGAGTGTGTCAATCATATACAGAAAAAAATGGGGGTCAGGCTTCAGAAACTAAAAAACGAGCTCAAA
Source organism: Magicicada septendecula (assembly GCA_034769895.1). NCBI lineage: Eukaryota > Metazoa > Arthropoda > Insecta > Hemiptera > Cicadidae > Magicicada > Magicicada septendecula. Next base: position 53,947,495 of record CM068375.1, on the reverse strand, counting down.
GGGAAAAAACTTGACGATGGCTTATCAATTTCTGGAAGGAATAGACTTACTGACAGTATTATTGATGAACTCCAAACCTATTACAGAAATGCAATAATAAATAATCTACATTGTGTACGTGATATGAAAAAGGCAGTATGGGCTACGTATTTTCACCGCCTGTCGACAGACAAAAATCCATCCCATGAACTGTGTCCGTCTGGCCCCAAGTCTTGGTGTAAATATAATGTAAATAAGTGTAATCCTGACAGTGAACCTTACAAGCATACTAAAAGTATTCCACATGCTATCATGTCGGCCATCAAACCAATTTACAGAGACCTGTCTAAAGAAGATCTTCTGAGTAAATGCACACATGGAAAGACAAAATTTGAATGAATCCTTCAACCATGTCCTGTGGAGTGTATTACCAAAAAATATATTTATCAGAATGAATGCATTTAGTTTTGGTGTATATGAAGCAATATCATCATTTAACAAAGGTTATCAGATGAAATGTGAAGTCCTCCACAGAATAGGACTAAAACCAGGATTTTTCATGGTCAAAGCGATGGCGTCGTTGGATGCAGAACGGGTCCGTAATTCTGAAAAATCCATCAGTGAATATGAGAGAAGGGCAAAAAGGAGTGCTAAAAGGAAGTTGGAAGCAGAGTATGATAACCAGTCAGATTATGAAGCTGGAATGTATTAAAATGTAAGTAAATATTATAACAATTTTTCTAAACTTATTTTCTAAAAAAAATAACCGTTTTCCGAAAATCAGGTTTTTAAAAGCATAATGTTCCTTTTCTCAGTAACTACTCAACATTTTGGCTTGAAATTTTTACCACATGTTTAATGGGTCCAGTTACCTACTTTAACGTAAGGAATTTCAGATATTTTGTTTAAAACTTGATTTATTCAATACCAAAGCTAAAAATTTTGAAGTGTTCGGACATGACCTACAAAAAAATTATTATCTCACCTCAGAATGAAAATTTTATAAAACACAAATGTTAAAGTATATATCAACCACCCATAAAGGTGTAGAAAAAATTTCAATTGTGTAGGATGAACAGAAACTCAGAAAAGGTACATAACGTTAACATGGGTAACAATAGGGTAGCCGGGTCCCCTTAAATAACTGTGCCAATCTTTAGGGTGTAGTCTATTTAGCTCCGGCAAAACATTTATTTGTGAATATTTTGCTCGTTTTGAAAGGCAATCTTTAACCCACAGTTTGCGTTTATTCTTCTTTCTTTCTACAGGCACACAGGCTGCAGCACCCCACAATAGGAATTCCTCTCGTAGACTACAAAAACCAACTTTCGACACAACACACGGCGAGCGCGTTCCAACAGAAGACTGATGGCATGCCGATGTGACCCCGTGTGTAGGCAACGCATCACTTCATTCCGATGTGACACATGAAAACGAACACACTGAAGTGATACACCGAAATGGTCGTGAGTAGGCCGCTTAAGACACATCTAGACAGACAGACAAATGCCGAGCAGTCGAGTTAAAACTGACTGCTAGCAAGGGTCGAAAACGTAAAAGAATGTACACACAATTTTTTCGACCTTCATGATACAACAACGTTAAACGCAACTCTCTTCGCTCGTTCAAAACAAACCCCCAAAAAAGTATGTCCCGAAAAAGGATAATAAAGAAAGTAACAAAATACATCTCAGAACTTGAAGAATTTTCGTAAGACCTTCAGTTCTAAGCCATCTCGTGTGTAATTGATTACTACAACGATCGAATCGTGTCGTTTGAAACACGATGAGGAGTGATGGATGAGTAATCCTCATCATTACTTCCACAACAATATACCGGCTGAAAGCTGTAATTCCCGACTTATTAGCCTACTGCGTGTTCACATCAAACACCTACGTTCAGTGGTTACGCCCTTTTTATAATGTGTCTGACCTTGTGTGTTGTTCTACCCACTGGGAAACGATTCTCACTGTTTAAATATGCGCTAATGAAACGCGAACACGCATATGAAACGTTGCTGTACAGGCCGTAAGGAAACGGTATTAGTAAGTTACAGTATGAAATACGTGGAAACAGGAGCAATGGGCGAATCTTCACTGTGTAAAATATGCCCATAGTAAATTTTTCTATACGCTGAGAACCGCTGGATTAACGTATTAATAAATATAGTACGAGCGTGTGCGTGTGCATGTTTTTGAGAGAGAGAGTGAAAGAGCGCGCACAGAAGTAGGCTTTCGTCTATAACAGAAGACGAAGTCTTAATGCAACAATTAGACTAAAACTTTATAAGGAATGTACGATTCACTTAACTACTAATTATAAATATATCACTACTGGCTCGGATTACTAATGATCCGAGTCAGTAGTGATTTAGTTAATCAACGGACACGTCATGGACAACTAAATAGATTGGACGACATATTTCGGCGATGGACAGCTAAAGTTGACTCGGGAATATCACTTCATCGAAATATATCACTTCAGTGAATGCATTGCTTTATGCTGATGGCAAGGTAATGATGGTGGCACGAAGAGTGCGGACAACGGTACAGTCTGATACCTCAGGAGCGCGGACCGTGAACTCACAAACATTTGGCATGTGAACAGTGCGGACAACACCAAAACTTGCATCCTTTAATTGCGTAACATAAAAAAAAAATCGTGGGTGATTTTTTATTTTAAAAAATGTATAATACGTCAAACTTTCACCCACCTCAAAACAATCTAAATTTTATACAATACCTGTAGTTATTATACCTTATCGTAAGACGAAATAAGCATTAGACACAACAGGAAGGGGACAATATGTACATTTCACCGAGTTATAAAATGTTTAGTACAGCTGTTATTTTGTAAATTGAAACTTAGCAACGGTGTGTCTATAAAAATCAAACATCAACTAACGTTACTTTGTGTATACGTTACGATTCAGGAAAACATAGTAACAGACAGTTATCAGTACACACTCGCATCTAAATTTGATGAATAAGTAAAACAGTAACAGGCTCGAATACGATATGATTGTGTGTGCGCGCGCGAGCGTGTGCGTGTGCATGTACAGAAGTAGGCTTTCGTCTATAACAGAAGACGAAGTCTTAATGCAACAATTAGACTAAAACTTTATAAGGAATATACGATTCACTTAACTATTAATTATAAATATATCACTACTGACTCGGATTACTAATGATCCGAGTCAGCAGTGGTTTAGTTAATCAACGGACACGTCATGGACAACTAAATCCAGTCATTTAACTATGTAATTACAAATATTTAGCTTAGTTCTGCCACCCATTAGGCAATGTTTTCTTTACTGCTACCAACTAAATTATATGAGAATCCCTGCTCCAACACATTCTTTGTATCTAGTTATTCTTACCATCTCATTGAGAATAGCCTAATCTTCTGAAAATTGTCAGAATTTAACAGTCAATTTTGTGAATCTACCAAGCGTTTGTTTTTTAAATCTTTTTACTAAGATAAGATACGGCTGAAGCGTAGTGCTGGCCACACTGCCTTCCTTGTATGCCGAACGGCTCACATAAGGCAGCCTACTCTGCCTACTCCTAAGCTACTTCGGTGGTACACATGGGAGCCATTATTATTATACTAAGATAAGTTAACACTCTTAACAATAAATGAACAGTTTTTCGTTTTTAAATAATAAATCGTATTGTTAGTACTTATTTTTTATAGGCAGAGAGCCCGAGAGGAATCCGTCCTTATATCCCAAATATATACACAAGAAATGGGTGATCTGCAAATCTAAGGTTACGATTTAATATCAGAAACTCCGTCATCTAGCACTTTGAAGAGAACAACGCAACCACAGAAGTGTCGCTCGAGGAAAGCCGAAAACACGCGATGAAATTTCTTCTTGCCGACGAGTGTTTGAAAAATGGAAGACGGAAGTAGTTTTCTTATAAGCCAGAACTCTTCAGTAGAAAGTATCGCGCTGTTCAGTGGCGATAAAGACGGGGAAAGCCTGAAGCACGTCAAGATATTTTTCATGGATGGAACGTTCAAGAGTTGCAGTAAGCAGTTTGGACAAATTTATGTCACGAACGGAGACTTTGAAAGTAGAAATGAGAAAACAAACGGTTTTCCTGTGGCATTTGCTCTCCTGACGAACAAGAAAAGAGAAAACCTAGGTCCGTATGGCTCGACTTATCCTCGAATCTATTCCCGAATGTAAAAAAAAAAAAAAAAAAAAAAAAAAAAAAAAAAAAAAAAAAAAAAAAAAAACACAGAATCAGCAGCAATATCGGTGCTTCGCAAAGATTTCCCTGTGACAGAGGTAAATGGTTGTTTTTTCCACATGAAGAAATGTTTGTGGAGGAAAGTACAAGAACTCAGTGTTACCAGCGACTACCGAGAAATTAGAAAACCAAGAAATAAGGGTGTGCGAGAAAAACCACAAGGGTGTGCGCAGCACTCGCCTTTCTTCAGCCAGAACATGTGGAAGATGGATTTGTCGAGATTCATTCTTTTTTATTATTTATTTGCTCAGTGGCTAGGAAATGAAGAAATTCCCTACTATCCCACTGTGCTGTAAAAGACGACATAGGACAACCAACACTGTTGAGGGATGGCATCATAAAATCAACAGTCATCAATCAATAATCGTGTGTGTGTGTGTGTGTGTGTATGTGTGTGTGTGTGTGTGTGTGTGTGTGTGTGAATGGAATTAAGCATAGAAGGAAATTGGAGGAAAATAAAGTACGTAAGGATGGCCAAGAGGATAGAAAAAACTGTTCAAAGGTGTGAACAAAGGGGCGGTATCAAATCATAAAAGCTATTTCATTCATTAAAAAACTGGAGTAGGTCAATGTTGAATTTATATGTAGGCCTATGTGTATATATGTATACCGTTAAAAATGTAACAGATAAAAACGTAAAAATTAAAGTATTAAACAAACTATAAATACAAAAATGTAACAAAAAAAGAAGACACTCCAAGCTGATTTTAAACACACCAAAATGATTGTCAGTCTTACTGTCATTTTGTAAGTCCAAAGCCTGGAATAGTGTGGTGGGAATCAGTTCGCAAAAACGTAAAGGTGCTTCAATACAATATATTGATATTGTCTGAACGAAAAGTATTCAGTCTCACTACTCGACCCCCCCCGCAGGTGTTGTCCGCTCTCTTCGTATGTTAAATGTTTGTGAAATCTCAGTCTGCCCTCCTCAAGTATCAGACTGTACCACTGTCCGCTCTCTTCGTATGTTAAATGTTTGTGAAATCTCAGTCTGCCCTCCTCAAGTATCAGACTGTACCACTGTCCGCACTCTTCGTATGTTAAATGTTTGTGAAATCTCAGTCTGCCCTCCTCAAGTATCAGACTGTACCACTGTCCGCTCTCTTCGTATGTTAATTGTTTGTGAAATCTCAGTCTGCCCTCCTCAAGTATCAGACTGTACCACTGTCCGCACTCTTCGTATGTTAAATGTTTGTGAAATCTCAGTCTGCCCTCCTCAAGTATCAGACTGTACCACTGTCCGCACTCTTCGTATGTTAAATGTTTGTGAAATCTCAGCCTACCCTCCTCAAGTATCAAACTGTACCACTGTCCGTACTCTTCGCATATCCAGGTAATGATACAGAAAACAAAAGACCAGTTACCGCGGGCGATATTTACGTTCAACAGCATCATACAAGACTATAGGCTACAGACCTCGGCTACAAAATCTAAAACGATAGCATTTCAGGGCAGGTATCCTATAAGAACTAAGATAGTCGTGAATAATCAGATTTTGGATCAGGTTAGTCGTTTGAATTACTTGGGTTGTTCCATTCATATGGAACTTATATTGATTGGGATAGTAAGCTAACAAAATTTAGACGCATCTGTGGAACGATTCATAGGTACCTGAAAAATAAAACACGGAAGGATACCCGAATGGAATTTTATAAAACTGTGGCTGTCCCCACATTCTGTATTCTAGTGAGACATGGACTCTTGGTAAAAGGTACGTTCAGAGGATTCAGGGAGCCAAAATGAAATTTCTAAGAGGGACGCAAGGTTTTTCTCTCTTGGATCGCAGAAGGAACGAGGATATTAGACGCGATTTAAACATTGTATCATTGCACCAGACTATTGAAGACCACAGAAGGAGATGGTGTGAACACTTGAATCGTATGCATGATCCGTCTACCTGTGCCTGCCTTGGGTTATCACTCTACTGGGAAGATAGATGTCGGTAGACCGAGGAGGAGATGGGTTCCGGAACAGGTCTAAGGCCTAGTCCTTGGAGTGGTGATGATGATGATGATGATGATAAATATTAATGAAAAACAGTTACTTCGATTGTTTTTATATTTAGTGTTTATTCATTTTTTCCAGCACCATAATCAGGAACATTTAACGGTAGGTCGGGTCTTGACCTTCTCCTCTAAATGGAAATGGGGCATTGTCGAAATTTAAAAATTTATGGATTGCAGAAAGAGTACCACTTAGTATGTGAGAAAGAGGTCTGCGGAATGTTACGTCTGGTGTGTTGCGGGATCACTGACATTGCTGAAAATTGAAATGAAGTATTTGGTGGAGAATTTTGAAATGTGGATTTGAAGAAAGATGCTAAAAATCAGTTGGAGGAGGCTTCTAGTGCACAGGACAAGACGTTATGGCGATTCTTTGTTACCTGTCCAGGAGGCAGTTCCGCTGAAGCAGGAGTGTCTCGATTTCATTATACGGCAGGCGGAACGCTGTGTCTCCACCTCCTTTCTAGAGCTCCTACTATTCGGTAGTCCGATCTTCAGGACCTTGGGGACGTGAGAACCGGCCGTCGATAGCAATTAGATTAAACCTGTAAGGTTCACCGAGGTAAAGACCAAAATTCACGTATCTCTAATGTTGACTCTGTGGTTTACGAGATGGTAGCCCTGGAAATGGTCGCATCGTCAATAGAATTCACGGTACAGGGCTATTTTAATGGAGTTCACAGAACGGGCATCAAGATTCTTCTTCTGCTACTTCTTCCATCCTGGAATAGGAGTTGACACCTGTTCCGGTTTCAGAAACCTTATATAGCCCTACATTGCAAACAGTAGCGTGGCGTCCATGTAACCGCTCTTGCCGGCGGCGACAGTACTGGAAATAAGAGAAAATAATATTAATTATATCACAGAATAAATACTTTAGTAGGGAAACTTGAAGAAAAGCGTAGCATTGCTTTCGAACTGCTGGGCGCTTGCACCGTCTTGTGTTGCCGGCTCAGACATCGGCAGTGTTTTACTGCGTACGGTCATTGACCTCGTACTAGTTGTCGCTGTACAAACTTTGTGGGGGGAGGGGACACACTCGTCCGTCCAATGAGTTGCCGCTGTATAAAACGGCAACTATTTGTGTTTTGTTCGTTTAGTTATGTGTTTCTCTGTTTTTGTGTTATGATTTATTCTGTGTAAGTATAATATGAGTCAGATCCCGTTGAACCGGGACCCTCTTCTTCTCCCAGCGAATGATAGAATATGCTCTAAAAAGAACACTTTGTACAAGAAAAAATTCTAATTATTTTTTAGGTTAAGTTTTAGACCTATCACAACGGGCAACAGGTGTTATGTACCCACGCCACGCCACTGATTGCAAATTTAAGTTGTTATTATTTACAAAGTTGGACTAAAACTCGGACATCTTATTGGTCATAAAAATGTGCGGTCTTTTTGGTACAGAATCTTTGTCATTGCGAACAACATGCCGCATCCAACTACTGTTATAGTAATAAACTTTTCCAGACAACGGGGACACCTTAAGCTCACCCCCGTATCTCCTCATTACGGAGCATTTTTGAGCGTGACCATCCTTTTGCCATTTTGTCTTTAAAACCTTATTTCTGCCGCGGTGACATTATTTACTTCCGCTCTTCGCCGAGTCCGTGACTCGTGACCATACAGCAGTCAGTACCGGCATAACCTTATAAAATTTAATATTGGTTTCTTATCTCTAACTTTGTTTTTAGTGTTCTTAGAATCGTCCCGCAGATGGACCGAAATTAATTCAAATTGTTTTCCACATGTCTGTCTAGACCCCACGAAATGAACACCTCAAATACAGGATATTCCGTACCACTTCAAGATAGAATTTAAATACGATTGGTCTTAGATCCTAAATCGGTCCATACATGAGGAATGTAGTCTCGTTTTGCGGGTTTTAGCCAGACGGATAATGGGTAGGAACATGGCCGGCTCTAGTAGAAGGCCGGAATATTAAACGTGGCAACACTGGAACCAGCTGATATTTGAGGCCGACTAGACGATCTCTTAATTTATGTAATTTCAATAATCAAATCGCGTCATTTTTAATTGCCGGTTAACAGGCGTTATAATTCTTCATTTAAATTTTATTATGTAAAATACTGTTATATTATTTAAGAAATATAATAATTAACTCATTCATATGATACGAATTCAATAATTCGAACAAAATTAATTCATTAGGCCTAACACTAATTCACTAATTTCTTCAACTTAAACATATAGTACTAAGTGCGCACAGACCTATAATTTAGATTTAGCTAAAATAGGTCTACTCATGATTGTAGTAATGCTATGAAATTAAATCAAAATATAATATGTTTAATTTAGCTATTTTATTACACCATGCTCATAGGCCTCAGACGCAAGTTGCCACGTTTAATATTCCGGCCTTCTACTAGAGCCGGCCATGGCTGAGTACATTTAAACTTTACGCCACCATTCGTAAGAGCAACCTAAATTCACTTAGTGACAGTAAAATTTTCAAGGCGAAGTACAGTACCGTACGAAGAAGCCCACGTGGCCGCTCTCGTTTGCATGCATATCGATTGGGCCGGACGTGTCGACCAATTTCAGATCAACTCGACACGAAACATTACTGTACCGTAAATTGTTGTACGAAAGACACACACGAGTGTAATCCGTGGCGTAGAGGCCTCAGACGCAATATTCCGGCCTTCTACTAGAGCCGACTGTCCACGGTAGGAACCATAATTGTGACGATGAGTTTGTCTAAGCGGAGGGTCATGGCTCCGCTGCTGCATAAGATGGGTTGAAGCTGGTATAACCGATGGGACATTTGACAGACCACTCGTGTGAAACGTGTTCGCCAGGATAAGACGTGTGTCGAGATGAAGCCCATCAGGCCTCGGGAGCAGTGTATCGTCTGGGAACGTTTCTGCGCCCTTGGTCGCGTAATCTTACAATACAGAAAACACGATTACGTTTTATTTGGTCGGCAGCGGAAATCGAGTCCAGTCGAGCCTCATAATCGTTTAACATTGTTGTAATTCCCAACAAGGCGTCCACGGTGTTTCGTAATTGTCCAGTGGCATCGACCTACATATACGTACATGCCGTGTGTATGTACAGTGGCCACGGTTAGTGACGGCAGATAGTGGTCTTACCTAAATGAGCACGCGCCCAGTTCGCTCTCTTTGTCGCTGTTGTTGTTATTTATACATATATGATCGTTAAACAGTCCTGACAGACATGAACAGCAATCAGAGGCAATAACCTACACCGAACCGGGTAACAAATAGTAAAACCGATACAAACTAGAGATGGGCAAAGTAGTTCATCGAAACGAACTGATCGTATCTAGGTTCAGGGGCGCAGCGAGAGGTTTTTTTTGGGGGTTAACCCCCCCCCCCCCAGAGAGATTAAAAAATATATTTTTTTATGTTGAATGGGCTACATAACAAAGAAGTTTTAAAACAGTTTAAGAAGTTCTCATATCAAACCAAAACATGCTGACAGTGGACTGAGGGGTGTTAATCCTCAATTTCATGACCGTAAACTGCGATTCTCTGCAAGTCCACTCGGTGAGTGTTTGCCGCCATTACAATGGCAGGCAACACTGCAGTGTAGAATGATGCGCGTTTTACTCGCCCTCGCAGTGGTTCAACTGCTTAACGTATAGAAAAAAAAACCGCTTACATTATCTTGAAAAAACTCGTTGAGAAAGTGAAAGATTCTCATTGGTTTTCAGTTCTTGTCGATGAAACGACAGATGTGGGTACTGTTGCCCAAATGACTTTCTGTGTTAGATTTGTTGAAAATGGAAAAGTCCATGAAAAATTCTTGCAGTTCATTCCTATCACTGATATGACTGGAAAGGGACTAGCTGATGTAATATAAATCTGTTTTTAGTACCAAGCCACGTTTCCGTTAAATATATGAAAAATATATTATACTAACCGTCTGTGACTTCTCTTTTGATGTCCCTTCTTATTACGACATGTTTCAAGACTCTTGTCCCATTGTCAAGCATAAAATTTGTAGCACATTATCAGATATGTTTGTCAAACGTTAAAAACCATGTCATAATGACCACAAATAACGGATTATTAAAATAACGAACTATACTAATTTGTAACTTGAATACGCGCATCGGGCGAACAGTGTACACTGCACAGCGACCCACCGCGCATTAACAGCAAGAGTTGCGGTTAATGCGCGGTGGGTCGCTGTGCAGTGTACACTGTTCGCCCGATGCGCGTATTCAAGTTACAAATTAGTATAGTTCGTTATTTTAATAATCCGTTATTTGTGGTCATTATGACATGGTTTTTAACGTTTGACAAACATATCTGATAATGTGCTACAAATTTTATGCTTGACAATGGGACAAGAGTCTTGAAACATGTCGTAATAAGAAGGGACATCAAAAGAGAAGTCACAGACGGTTAGTATAATATATTTTTCATATATTTGATGTAATATGCAAAACTATAAATAATCTGAATCTTCAACCAGAGTTCATGGTTGCTCAAGGATATGATTGCGCAGGAGCGATGAGTGGACATATGGAGGGAGTTCAAGCACTTATACAGGAAAATTATCCAAAGCCATATATGTGCAATGCAGCTCACACTGCTTAAATCTCTGCATTTCTGAAGGATGCTCTGTTCAGGGAGTGCGAAATTGTATGGGGACAATTGAGAGTGCTTACAATTTTTTCAACACCCCAAAGAGGCAAGCAGTTCTAACAACACAAATTGAAATGATGGAAAATGACAACAGAAGGAAAGAAAAGCTGAAGAGAATGTGCCCCACTCGTTGGATCGAACGCCACGACTCTGTGCAATCTTTTGTAGAGTTACTTCACCCTATGCTGTCAGCTTTAGACGAAATCAAAACCTGGACTGACAAGAAAGCTGCCACTGAAGCTCAGCTTCTTCAAAGTGCGATTGAAAAATGTGACTTTCTGATGACCCTCTTTGTAATTGAGTACGTATTTTCACTGACTTTACCATTAAGCTTGTACTTGCAGAGAGAACATCTTGACCTTTCAGATGCCATAAAGTCTGCTATAACTGTAAAAAAGAAATTAGAAGAGGCTCGAAATGAGGCAGGTGACACATTTTCACCTATTTTCAAGAAATCTAGTGACCTGTGTGAAGATTTGGAGGTCCCTGTTTCGAGACCAAGGACGATAGGGCGGCAGACAATGAGACACAATGTTCCGGCCGACTCGGTTGAGGAATACTTCAGAAGATCACTATTTATTCCTTTCCTCGAAAATACTATCCAGGCTTTTGACCAAAAGTTTGAATCTCGTCAGAACATACTAACACCTTTCCAGTGTTTGATACAAACCAGCCTACAAGAAAGTAATTATCAAAACACTTCTAGCATTACCAAACTAGCGGAGTTTTACGAACTTGAAACTTCAGGGGTGTATGGTGAGATTATTCTGTGGCAAGAGATTTTGAAAGAAAAATGCAATAGAGGCTTTGCAGCATTGCAACGCTGACCTCCTGCCCGTGGTAAATTCTTTACTTTCTATTTTGGCAACAATCCCAGTTACTACTTGTACACCTGAAAGGTCATTTTCTTCATTGAAGTTGCTGAAGACCTATTTGAGGAAAAGAACTTCCGAAGAGCGCCTAAATGGACTAGCTATGGCGTATATACACGAGAGAATCTGTGTAACTGAGGATGAAGTACTTGCGAACTTTCTCGAAAGTCACGAAGACTCAATATTTCTTTGTAACGATGAATAAACAAATTTAAAATTTACTTTTGAAAAACTTTTCTATTTGTTGCCAACCTACAACCCTGTGTACCTTAATACTACCCTTTCCCTATTTATCACAGTTATAAATTATGTACATGCATAATTTAAGTTTTCTCAATATGACATAAGGCCCGCAAAATACATCAGATGTGCGCAAGACATATACAGTATTAGGCCCCGGTAGACCGCATCTGCCCACCCTAAAAATAGTAGAGTTAATCCCCCCCCAGGAGACATTCCTGGCTGCGCCCCTGTCTAGGTTGGTCATGTCAGCGAACTAGTACAGTGAACTAGGTGTCTAAGTTCAAACTGTCGGACCCCACTTTTCCTAAAATTTATGTATATTGTACTGTTGTTTAATTGCAGCTATTGTAATTATTTATACGTATGGTATAATTAATAAATGTACCTACTGTTATTATGTTTTTGTTTTTATTTACCAGTACATGTAAAGAAACTCTTTCTCTCAGGGTTAATGATTAATAAGTTATTTGATCGTATTTACGATTGTATCTATTATTTTCTTTTCTTTAAACCAACCCAGATTCGGTTAATATGTCGTATTTTGATAGATAATTAACCATGTAAAAAAATAAATAACATACTAATGTAACTTAACCGTCTCTGAATTCTTCCAGCTGCCACGGGTTCACTTCTGGTTGTTGTTTACCTTTTTTCAACAGCAATATTGAGCTTGGCAATCTGTTTCTTCACCCAAATCTCTTATTGCTCTCACCGCTGAATGCCGCTCTCCAGGACTACTGCAACACCGATGTCTCCTTGGAACACTTAATTATTCTTTAGGGCCACTTAAACTCTTCTCCAGTCCAAGATTTTCCTCTTCTGTCGTCGTTCTATCAAGGATATTGTTAGATTTTTCGTATTATTATTTATTTATGAAATATTATAATCAAACTCTGGTATCACGATTCAAAATCCTTTACTTTATTTTCTTTCCAGGTTACATTAACTTTAATGATATACAACTGTTATTTAATATAATTTAAGATTCTTCATGTAGTTACTATTAGATATTTAATTTTTAGACTAGTAACGTTTCTTTTATCAGATATAATTGAAGACTAATGATGTTACTTGTATTAAATATAATTGAAGACTTCATTTACATAATCCCTCTCTTTCATCTTTATAGTATTGAATATAAAATTAGACTAATACATTTTTCTTCATCACTATCCCAAAACAATTTCTTAACAATTTGCCACTATGATAATTCCCTAATTTATTTACATCTGTTTATCATATAACTATTAAAACATATATCATTTTTCTATTTCTTATTAAACATCTTTATTTTACCTCTAATATTCGTAATTCTATTGGTTATTTATTAAATTATAATTTTATTACTCTTTACTCTTCTTATAACATTCATTTCAATTTCATATATTACTTTCTGAACATATAACTAAATATGGTTTTACATCATATAGGAATCGACCTCTATGTTGATTGAGTAAGTCGATATTCCCAATGTTTTCTGTTTACATTCTAAAACATATGTTCCCTTTAATATTAATTTTGTATCTTTTTTCTTTTAAAATTGATTATTTACCTCTTATGTACTGTGTGCATTTTAACAGCAGTACATAATACCTTCCCTTATTTCATAATCTCAGATACAACTTGATATGAGATTTTGAAATAATTAATTTCTTATCACAAACATGGTTGAACATTAATATTGAAAACATCTGATTAATTCGCTAATTGTATATCACAAAATTCATGTCATAAATTAGTTTTTTCTTTTATTAACATAACAAGTATGGTTCATCACTATCAAGAATCACCGTATCTTACACACTCATTTATGGCTTAAAATAACATTAATCAAACCAACTGGCTTTACATAAAAAATAATAAGTATAAAATAACAATTGTGCCTAGTTTCATGGCTAAAAAACTCAAAAACATGAATAAACATTCTCTTTCTTTCGGATCTCACCTTCCCAATCCGGGGCATACATTTCCTGTGTTCTTAATTTCAGAATTATTTTTCTTTTAATTTTTTTTTTATTATTTTTATTATAATATGGGTATCAGCTTTAGTGATGTGATATGCTGTGTAAACCTAATAGCTGTCCATGATAATCAGTATATACTTCCTACATCTCCTATCACTAGTTGATAATGGTCCACAAATGTCAATAAAACTTGCTCTAACGCTCTCAATGCTTGATGATTTATCCACCTTCCCTCATATCTGACATTGGCTACCTTGACTTTTTTTACAAATATCATATATTAACTTAGCACCTAAAACTTGGTGTCGATTCTTCATACACTTTGGGTTATTCTATCATTTATTTGGTTACTTTTAATTATATTCCTGTTTTCATGTTGGAACACTTAAGTTCTTCTTACTTTTCACACCTTGAGTCATATTGTCATATTTATTTTTATTTCTTTACCTCGTTGTTTGTATCATCCCTAAAATACCATAATTCCCTAACATTAAATACTACACATGGGTTCGGATTCGGAGGGGCACTCTTGGCTTCCATTACTCCGCCGTTTTCCCTAAATATATCATCTGAGATCAGAAGAACTTCATCTCTGTCCAGGAAAAAATGAAAGTTGCACTATCACAACACAATACATATAATTATTACCTATAAGGTACCTCCTTCGCTACAAAATTATATTCAAGGGATTGTTACATGATTTCTTTGAGGTCTCTTCACATTTTTATTCCATTACTGTTTCACTTCTGGTGTTTTATCACTTCAATTAATATTCACAGGTATGTGAACATATATATATATATATATATTGCAACAGTACAAATGTATAGGGTACTGTGCATTGCGCAAAGTAATTAAAATAATTAATTAAAGTAAATAAATAATTCATATCATTAGCAATAATAATTCAGCTTGCAATATGAACAACCAAACTTTCATGTTGGAACAGGTGGATCACGCCAGCTGCTCTGTCTGTGTGTACACACGTATGTTACATGTGTGCGTGAGACCTGTCTATTCCTGAAAAGCGTCAACCTTAGTGAACGCTATTAATTATATGAATTTATTTATTTTGTAAAGATTGTGTGCATAATAGCACAAAACCAAATACACCAAAATATGTATAAAAATATGACGCAAATATGTGTAAAAACAGTGTAAAAAGGATAAAAAATGTAATTACAGGAAAATAAAAATAAAAAGAACTTATGTTAATTAAGATAAAGAAAAACGGTGTGTACATGGTGAACACATAAAAATTATCGACAGAATGAATATCGGGTAATGTGCAAAAGACTTCGCAAATCGCGAAGACGAGCGAATTAAGTGTGACAAGAATCATGTGGGAGAAGTGACGCCTTCGACAGACTCTGACATGAAAAATATTGTCGAAACATGATTTTAGCGCCCTGGGTATAAATACAGGAGACGCGCTAATATCATTCTCTTCCACGTTCAACCATAGTCGCAGCCGGAGGCTCTGCTTCACGAGTACAGCTCTTTCACGTACAACTACCGTAGCAGCCGGAGGCTCTGCCCAGAGACAACAACGTTTGTATCTCAACCGCAGCAGCAGCCAGGGTCTTCACGACTACTCATCATTTTCGTGCGAGCACTTGCAACCTGAGGCCATGACGGGAGACGAGGGAGCAGCCGAGTACATGCAGTAGAATCCAGCGTACGAGAATCTGACGGACGAAGGACGAGGATCCAGGACGACAAAGGAGCATCCAGGATCAAGGACCTAGGACCGAAGAGGACACGCTGCCGATTTACCACAACAACTAGGTGACAAACGACCATGTACTTGTAAACCGAGGCTCACAGAAAGACAATAATTAACGAAGTAAAAAGAGAGACAATCAAATTCAAATATGAATTAATAATTTTAACAAATGTAAATATTCTTTGTATAATAATTAGTGTAATGTTTAACTATAATTTTGAATCAATAATTTGATATTTAAATGGATAACAGTAATTACTAAATTTTATTAGAAAGCAAAGCAATCCATATGCAGTAAAATAAAAAGAGATTAGAGCATTAGAAAATAATTAGATAATCTAATCATTATCATACTAATGAGCAAGCCGAGAGCAATATTAGATAATTATAAAGATGTATTAGAGTATAAGATTGTATAATATGTCTAGGTGTAATACGAGCGTATCAATTATATGTAATAATTAGATGTGTGCTAAGACTACACACACAAGCAAATAATAATGATTTTAATTCGCAACCAAAATAAGACTTTTTGTTTAATAAATATTTCAATGATTTTAAACCAAATTACATAGTGTTATTATTATTATGATTACACCCATCATCATCATCATATACACACACGAATTTAATGAGTTATAGTGTTGTAATATATAATATATTAAAAGAACAAAACTGACAATAAAAAATTTTCCCTCTTTCTGTTTACCTTAGATTGTAGGCCAGGGAAGACCAGCCTCGTCATGCACGTAGGATAACATCAAAGCGCATGAAGCTCAGTTGGACATAACCAGTACTTTTTGTTGTTGTTGTGCTATTACGTGCGCTCTAAATTTCATTGCCTGAGTTTCACAACTGATTTGTCTAACCAAAATGGAATCAATAATTTTATATTAAACCTATGTTAGTTTTTTAACTCCTAGTGGAAACTTAATCTAGTACTCCCAAAGGGAGGTAGGCCTAAAACATTCTCTTGTTTCTTATTTTCTTTTAAACAGTAACAGTTTAATAAAGCCACAGTGTAATGTAACACTGTTAATACTTTTAGTTTCAATTTATTTCATGTAACATATATGTATGTGTATAATACGTATCTAATAACAGGTATTTGTACGTGTTATTTTTTTGGAACGGTATCGTTCGTACGTGTTATATTCAAATACTAGTTTAGCACACCTCTGAGTCAGTAGTCCACTTTACTGAGTAGGTGTTGACTCACCACCAATATTGCGGACAGACATGAACAGCAATCAGATGCAGTACGACGAAACGGATAACCAATAGTCAAACCGATACAAACCAGTCAGGGTTCTGGTTTCAACCGGTTCAGTTGGCCGGCCGACAATGGGATGCCAACGGTGACACTTCCCTACACGTCGCAACGACGCGTGCTGTACAAATTCAGAGTAGGCTACAGCGGTCGCCTTGGGCGAGTTCGTTGGCCCAGCCCGGCATTAAGGTACTCTCCGCCGCACGTTGTTGTTGCGAAATTGCCAGTCGGTTATTCTGTAGGGGAGGTGGTCTGTGCTGACAAAAACTACGTATTGCGTAATTCAAGCCCCCTCTACAAATGAGACGAGACCGTCGTCTTTCTTCACAGTCCAATGGAAAACGGAACACCTGGCCCTAGCAATTCGTTTACATCTAACTCTTGAAACTTGTCCTTACTCATTGTGTAGTAATCGTATATAATTTTAAAACTGTGGCTTTTTTATAGCCTCCTGGCCCAGTCTCACCATTTTCTTTACTTCTAACATCTATTGTTGCTAGTTATTTACTATGATTACTACTGCTAATTATATTGTAATAGTACTATAATTTTGTATTTTTTATAGTTAATATTATTTCTTTTATAATGAATATTAGCCCAAACATATTCATGTGTTGTGCGTGAACAAAATATACCGGATTTAGCCTTTTAATAATTTTCATTGTAGATCAAGTATTTTCATATAGTTTAATTTATAGTAATAATAATGCTAATAATAAATGAACAAGCAATAACAATATTATCATCATCACCACTCCAAGGACCTAGGCCTTAGACGTGTTCCGAAACCTCCGGAACCCATCTCCTCCTCGGTCTATCGACATCTCTCTTCCCAGTAGGGTGATAACCCAAGGGAGCCACAGGTAGATGGATATCAGGGATGCGATTCAAGTGTTCACAGGGTGAGAGTGCAGGGTGTGCATCTAGTGTGAAGGCGGAGGAGCCTACAGTCAGCCATCGGCTACACACATGGGCTAAGTTAGTCTACTGCGATCGGGCAGAAAGAGCTCGTCACCTTAGGTGAAAGCAATTCTCTAGGGGAAGAGCACCCCGAAATCAAAGTTTCTGGCCCTCCAGGTTGGGAGTTTTACAGCAGGCCAGTAACCTGCTTAAGTAAAAATATATGTACTTACAGAACTCATACGAGCCTCAGAAATCGGGTGGGAAATATGGCAATAACAATATTTGGTGAAGAAAAACGAAAAATTGCAAATCTGAGGGTGACGGATGTTAAATTATAAAGTCTCCCACTTTGGTTTAGTTTCCAACGATGCAATGAGACTGAGCACCTGAACGATAAAAATTGGAACACATTCGAAGATATTGGAATTCAGTTTAATAATCATTGTGCGTGATAAAATGTTTAATTGTCACAACGTAAGAAGTGTGATGTGTTATAAAAGTATCCGCAGTACGTGAGTAAACTACAGTGGAACGTGCTTATGGATCGTACAAATGTGCTCGTTACATCCGAGTTGTCGGCTTGCAAGACTAAATTTTTATACCGTGATTTTCGATCACACAACAAAAAAGTCTACTATAGAAGAGGCTTTGCACAATAAACGTGGACATGTACGTTCTACGCTTAAATGTGAAATTTAGACTTTAAACATTTTTTAGACGCTAACGTTCTTTGCTGAATATTGGCGTTTAGTGCATTCGCAAAATATAATAAAAGTAACTGTGTAATAAAAACTTTAGCAAAAAACGCAAAACTTTCCAAGCCACATATACATAATTTATTTATAAATTACAAGCAAATTCACTATAATATATTAGTCTTTTTGTTCTTAGTTCTAAATGGAATCGTCAAATTTATATTTCGCACAGAACATAATTAACCTCGAAAAAGTCATCTATATTTGTTTGTTTAGTAATTTTGTATCTGTAGATATCAAATCAGTTTTGTAATTTATTTAAATATTCCACGAATTCATAACTTGCGTTATTAGTTTCTCTAAATTGCTGTATTGTAACGAAATTTTTTAGACCTTAACCCATGAACAAGCCCGCGATAAAATGCTCGTTATAACCAGGTCTCTAATGCGTTCCTACTCGTTACAAGCGAGTTTAATTATCATTACTAAGATACAAAACCAAACAAATCTCGTACTTTTGCTCGTTACATCCGAGTTCTCGTTATAAGCGAGCTCGTTATTCGCGAGTTTCTTTGTAGTTTAATTTAGAATATAAATCGTACTAATAATAAATGAACAAGAAATAACAATATCTGGTGAAAAAAGCGAAAAATGGTATATCTGAGGATGACGGATATTAAATTGTAAAGTCTCCCACCTTGGCTTAGTTTCCAACGATGCAATAAGACTGAGTATCTGAACGATAAAAATCGGTATACAGAACCATACATGACTTCCATGTTCTAAGATTTATATTTAAAATCGGTTCGAAAATTTCTAACAAGTTCCGTGTAAATCTAGTTTTATGTTTGACAAATTGAAATGAAATATTTCCATAGAAACTATTTCTTTGTTGCCGATAACGTAGTACACATATAAAATATCGGTATGGAGAACCATACATGACTTCCATATTCTAAGATTTATATTTAAAATTATTTTCGAAATGAAATATTACCATAGAAACTACTTCTTTCTACTTACTGCTTCAGCCTTAACCACAGTACTGTGGTCACTAACGTATACCATCTCACGTTATCGCACTCGATTTTCACTGATGATGGAAGTCGATGGCATTGCCGAAACGTCTGGTTTTGTAGAAAACATTGGACTACGGCCAAATAACCCGGGAAGGAATTTTAACAAAAACTACTTCTTTGTTGCCGATAACGTTGTACACATATATATAAAAAATATGCATAAAATTAATGGCTTGTATAAGTTAATGATTGATCTCCATTAAGTAGTGCTCAAGTTTCCAAAGTTTTAATATTATGATGTCCGTAATTAAAACATCAGAGCAGGTTTAGTGTGAATGAGGGTACACCGTGGACAAAAATTTTCAACATTTCTTATTGAGCGTTGCTTAGAGTAAAGCTGCGAACCTACAGTGTATGTTTCACAGAACAAACACGCGAAAAAGAAGGAGCGTTCCGAAGTCACTCATGGACCCTCAGCATCTTGCAGAGGGTTCATTCCCTAAAGACGAAAAGTCTGTCTATGAATCGTTCCTCTGTAAACACGTGCAGTTACACTGCCCAGCGATCCACAGGAAGCAAATTGATGTCAATTTTTCCGGCTTGCACGCGTTATGTTGGTGTGGGTTTCGGCACTTTCCATTTAAAAAGAGTGCAAATGTAAGAAAATAAACATGAGTGAGGCCAAAAATAACGCGAATTGTGTGTGTGTGTGTGTCTTCCCTGCCTTTTTATTGCTGTAGTCATAATAATAAAATGGAAACGTAAACATTACATAACTGAGATATGCTTACCTGCCACGAACGATATATTATTTTACACATGTATATTAACTCATACATAATTTACATTAAAATGAAAAAATTATAATTTTATTGCCTGGCAACAAAATTATTTTATTTTTAACAATTACCATTCTTTGAAAAAGTTTAAATGAATTTTCAAGTACTTTACTGTTGTTAAAACGTAAAAGGTTGCAGGTAAACTACCCCTTCCCCTTAACCGATCTTCACCAAAATCGAAAGTCTTTGAGATCTCTACAATTCAGGGACGTATGCAAAAAATTATTTGATTCTGTTTGAATTTGCGGCTGTTATCGTTTGCCATATAAAATACCCTTGTTAAAAAAACGTTGCAGGTAAACTGCCCCTTTCCCTTAACCGATCTTCACCAAAAACAATAGGTCTTGAGAACTCTACAATTTAGGGCTGTATGCAAATAATCTTTTGATTCTGTGTGAATTTGCGGCTGTTATCGTTTGCCATAGAAAATACCCTTGTTAAAACATAAAACGTTGCAGGTAAACTACCCCTTTCCCTTAACCGATCTTCACCAAAAACAATAGGTCTTGAGAACTCTACAATTCAGGGCTGTATGCGAAACATTATTTGATTCTGTTTGAATTTGCGGCTGTTATAGTTTGCCAAAAAAAAAAAATTCCCTTGATAAAAAAAAACCGTTGCAGGTAAACTACTCCTTTCCCTCAACCGATCTTCACCAAAAACAATAGGTCGTGAGTACTCTACAAATCAGGACTGTATGCAAAAAATTATTTGATTCTGTTTGAATTTGCGGCTGTTATCGTTTGCCATAGAAAAAAATCTACAGACAGATAGACAGACAGACACACACACAGACACTTTTCGGAAAACGACTTTTTTTCATGTTTTGAGTGTAGTACAATCAGAATCTACAATAATCTGGAACACGATTTTTTTTTGCCATCACCATACTTCCATTCCTTAAGGTATATGGAAGTAAATATGGAAGTAAAATTATCCCTTCCCCCTTCAACTACCATTTTCATTTATAGAAAGATTACCCTCTCCCCTTCAACTACCCTTTTCATTTATAGATATTTCATCTAACTTTCTACTATGTTATTTAACAACATATAGGTATTTAATCTAACTTTTATTATGGCCTTCTTTTCAGGATACTTTATGTATCAAAATTAAGTTCTTTACTCTTGTTAAAACATAAAACGTTGCAGGTAGACTACCCTTCCCCTTAACTGAACTTCACCAAAACCAATAGGCCTTGAGTCCTCTACAACTCGGGCACATATGCAAAATATTATTTGATTCTGTTTGAATTTGCAGCGGTCATCGTTCGCCATAGAAAGAATTCTACACATAGACACTTTTCGGAAAATGACTTTCCTTCTTGTTTTGAAGGTAGTACAATCAGTCAGCTCTTGTCTCCAACACGATTTTTTTGCGATCATTATACTTCCATTTCCTTACGGAACGTGGAAGTAAAAATTGGAACACACTCGAAGACATTGGAATTCGATTAAATAATCAGTGTGCATGAAAAAATATTTAATTGTCGCAACGTAAGAAGTCAGATGTGTTATAAATGTATCCGAAGTACGCGAATAAACTATTCACATTGGCATGGCCAATCAGTAATAGTTGGATTTTTTTGTATTCTAGGAATGAACTTCTTTCAGTACGTGTGTTTCGACTTTTTCTCTTAGAGACAAAGAAGTGTTTTGTCAATACAGTCACGGTAACACGATTGATTTTGGTACTGTTTACCGTCGGAGTAGAGCGTTATCGGAAAAAAGTAAAAATACCTTTCACAGTTTTACTGCTTCTGAGAACACAACTCTTGCATTTTCCAACTGTTCCAGTCCATTTACCTTCCATTACCTTAGGTATCTTCCATTTACCTTAGGTACATTTACCCGAGACCAAATACCGTTACGACCGTCTCGCTGTGGTACAGTGGAAAACAAAATACAAGCAAGACACCAATGAAGTCACCAGTCACCATCTTTAATTAATCACAAATACAGTTTATAATCAACTTATACAATAATCCGAGCAAAATTTGCCCACACGCAATAGGAAATGCCATCTAATAGAGTCCGGTACAATTATAACACAACACTTCGCTACAAACTTCGATCCGCGCTAAAGAAATCGTTCAACACCACTGAACTGACAAGCCGGCTGCAAACGCATTTTATAGTAGCGCACGCCTTCTATAACTATTTCATCCTCAATGTGCACGTCACTTAATGCTATTCAAATGTTCTGTAGAGTACTCTGGAACGTACTTAAACGCGGCCTTCATAGAGGCAACACCTGCCATACTAGGTGGGAGGACGGGGCGAGAACTCTCTCGGCTATTCTAGGTGGTTCCATTCGTTTCAATACTGTCCCGCAATTTTTTTTTTGTTTTTTACCAAAGTCGGGACTCAAAAAATATCTTTCTTTTTTTAATTATGAACCAGCATTCGTAAATAACGTTATACAGCGTGTGAGCAAGTGACAAAATTCGTCTGTCAACACAAAACCTTCAAAGCAATCTTAATCAATAACGTCAGCTAAAATAATTACCCCTGGTAGTCATCATCATCATCATCCCTGGTGCCACAACTCGTCGCTGAATCTTGACCTCCTCCAGAAGCTTTTTCTCCAACGGTCCGATCTGAAGCGATTGCTCTCACAGTACAAATAGTGTGGCGTCATTGCACATATCGTCAGTCCATCGCAGCTTTAGCCTGCCTCGCTTCTATTTCTTCTTCTTCTTCCATTCAGTTGGATCGTCAAGACTTTCCTCAGCATTTCATCCTCCGCCATCGTCATGAAATGTCCGGCCCACCTCAACCTTGATAACCTCATATACTTTATAACGTATACACCCATAAAGAATGCGTACAACTCTTGATTTTAACGTAACTGTCATACACCCCTTTCACATACTGGGCCATAAGTTTTCCGTAAATAAGTAGCCGACATTCATAAGTAACGCCCGTATACAGCTTATGGATAAGTGATGTATCTCATCTGTAAGCACAAACCCTTAAAGCATTCTTGATCAAAAATGTCAACTTAAGTAAAACGAAACCGCAGCTTAAGGCATGGAGGGAGAGAATGGCAATTTACAAGAGGAAGATTGGAGAGACAAACCGAAATGGAAGCTAGGACACACGAGCCCACTGGCATAGACACATAGTACATAGTTTTTACGGCCAGAGTTTATTTTCTACTTCATTTTGGTTCCAGAGATTGCACGGTCTTACAATCCGAAAAAAGAAAATAAGACGTAGCCAGGATCCACCAAATACTGACTCACGTCAGGTCGAAAAGTTATTCAGGGGGAAAAATATATAGGGCCAGACGTGTGGTGGGTGACCTACAAGGGCGCTCCATTAAGGACACTGTGAAACCCACCTTTGGTGCTTTGTGTCCGAACACTGGATTGACAAAAGCTAGGTGAGGAAACCACTTTGGTGTATCTCATTCTACGATAAAAATCGATGGCATAAATTGCATTTGAACAAAGTTTATCCACTTCTAGCATTATACACGTTAAAAAAACGACATGCAGTCGTTATATGTAGAAAATGTATAGGTAAAATCTATCATATGTATAAGATATATAGCATTAGTATATCACTTAAATGAACTTCATATCCTGTGTACTGTTGCAATATATACACACTTTATAGGTAATAAAGCCAACAATTGAAATAATAAAATTCATACTGAAGTTACATTTATTCTCGTGTTTTATGCAGATATATAATACAGATTATAATAACAAATTATATATTATAGTAGTCACCAACTTGGTAAATTTTGAAAAAGCTAATTATATTGTGTTATAACCTACAGAGTGGCTTTATAGGCCATATAGTACTTTTTGTTAATGTGATTTCGGAGATGATTTTAACTTCACTGCACATCTCATGTAAACTTTTTTGACATTATTTGTTGTGCTAGTACGTCAGGGTAATAACGCCACGTTAAGGATTACTCATTTTTTGTGGGCACAAATAGCAATTTTTTGGCTAATTAACTACCACATCTGATAAAGTATTATTTTGTTATGCTATTAAAAAATTAATTAATAATTAATTTAAAAAAATTAAATTTAAATTGAAACATTAATTAATTAATTACATTCTTACTATACAAAATTAATAGTTTTTACTTACATTGTGTGACATGATGCAATTTGGTGTTATTACCCTAGTATCTGGGTAATAACGCCAGCAGGTAAAGGGTAATATCGCCATACAAATTAATACACAAACTATACTGAAAAGTTGCTTTATAATATGATAATAATGTTTACAATACATTCAAGAGAGATTATACAATATAATTACTGCACTGTTTCTAAACTAGGAAACAACAGGAAAGTCATAAAAGTATCTTTTTTACAAATAAATTGATGACCAATATGGACACACACAGTTTTCTTTGTCCTTTTTAGTTAGTCCAACACAAAGTTCATGAAAGTATACATCACACATTAAACATTTCCGCATATCAAGAACTTTATCCTCACGGCATATAGGACAATACCATGTCTCCTTGTCACTAGGGGTTATGGTTTTCTTATTTTTTTGTTTCCCAGTTGATTTCTTGTTGCTTTTCCTTGACGTTTCTCCATGTTTATTATTTGTGCTAGGAAAAAGCTCTTTTCTTAAAACTGTGGCAAGACTATTCACAGATTTTACATTTCTTTTGGTGGACAGTGTCTCTTTACGATGAGTTGATAAACGTGTTTTGAATGTTCAGTGACTGGCTCTTCCGTTTAGCAATTTCAGGATGACGGGTTAAAAACGATTTAAGCCAGTCATGTCCAGCAAGTTTTCTGCTATTATTAAAATTATGTTTTACATTGTTCCTTTCACACGATGTGTAAACACTGCTACGTAAAACTTTAGACGTAACAGGATAACCAACATTTGCAAGTCGGATTATCCTTTCACATAACTCTGCTTCTAATTCTGGAGATAGAATAGAGTTCCTGCCTAGTTGGAAGACGTTGTACCTTTCACAAGATAGTCTCATAACGTTCTCCGTGGAATTTTGTAATCCTTTGCCGCAGCATTCACAGAACAGTTGTTGTCTCGAACAGCTTTGGCAGCTGGTTCCAATACGTCCTTGGGCCATACTGTCCGCAGATTCTTTTTATGATAAACTCTTGGCATTATCACGTTCTTCTAAAAAAAGAAAGAAAAATTGCTTTTATACAAATAAAAAGTACCAAACTCCTATGCAAATATAAGGTAGAGAAAAAAAATTCTTTAATTTAAACATAGTGACGTAATACTTAAATAGGTTGTTGTAACTCACC
This sequence comes from Magicicada septendecula, assembly GCA_034769895.1. NCBI lineage: Eukaryota > Metazoa > Arthropoda > Insecta > Hemiptera > Cicadidae > Magicicada > Magicicada septendecula. The sequence continues at coordinate 53,921,820 of CM068375.1, read as the reverse complement.
TGGCCCCACTTTTAGTTTTATTAACTAATTTTTTATATTTATTTACAAGAAAAAGTTCATTAACCGTGAAAATTAAATAGGCAAGACTTCATCTACAGATTAGCTACACATTTGACTCAACAGAGACAATGTACAGGGTAATAACGCCAACTTGGTTTACGATAATTCTGTGTACTATTTTAGTTAAATATTTCACTGTTACATATTAGTCCTAAATAGAATGAAATAAGCTGTAAATTGATATAACTCACAAAGAATTACATTAAAAGTAAGGGTTTTAAAATTAACAAACTTGCCTGTTTAAATTTTATATCAGACAGCGAAATGGCACAGATGCTAACTTCTTCACCAACACACAACGAAGCAATGAAGTGTGCAAAGCTATGGCGGTTGTTTCTTTCTATAGAAGGTACACTTGGATATGTATCGCACGCTATCTCTCGCATTCGGTGTGAATTACGATAATACGCTAGATTGGCGTTATTACCCCTGACCACCTTATTACGTGCACTCTAAATTTCATTGCCTGAGTTTCCCAACTGATTTGTCTAACCAAAATGGAATCAATAATTTAATATTAAATCCGTCAGTTTGTTTACTGCTAGTGAAAATTTAAATTAGTATTTCCAAAAGGAGATAGGCCTATAAATTCTCTTGTTTCTTATTTTCTTTTAAACAGTAACAGCTTAATAAAGCCATAGTGTAAAGTAACACTGTCAATACTTTTAGTTTCAATGTATTTTTTATTATAACAAATTATATAATACAGGTATATGTATAATACTTATATAATAACAGGTACGTGTTATTTTTATGGAACGGTTTCGTTCGTACCTGTTATTTTCAAATATTAGTTTAGCACACCTCTAATCCTGAGTTCATGTTGAATATTCTTATGGTGAATACGTTTTGACTGTATGTCGCTTCCGCTGTTGATATCATTGTATGACGTCACCCGGTGAGAGATAAGTGTGTTTAAAGAAGGCGGCGTTATCTTTTCTCGGTAATTGTTTTATTTTCGCGGGAGATTTATGGCGCTTAGGTGTGATATAATTAATTAGCACCTCACACACTGACGTGTACAAATTGCACCATTTACTTTTTGCAAGCGAGTGTAGTTTTAGCATCTGTAGGCCTATTCTTGGTTCCACAGTCGGATGAGACAATGGGCGAGATAGGGAAGGACATTGTGCTTATGAGCTTTACGTTCCCTACTATTACACGACTTGAAAACCTCGACCGATAAAAATAAAGTACTGTACTAGATAAGTCTACAAAATGTACTTAGGAGTAGTAACAGTATTTTAATTCTTCTCATTTTGCTATATTGTAAATAAATTTAGCCCAAAAAGTTAAGTCGGTAAAAATAAAAAACGTAATAAAACCATCGCACACTCGATTTAGTGCGTATTAAAATATAAACTGTCCTTACGCCAGATGTTGTTGGTACTTAACGACAATTTGTTTTTTGTACATGCAGTCCAGTTCACGTACATGATGTGCGTGCCATTTAAATTTAATAATATCCTTGTCATAACAAAATAATAAATATAAATTAAATCCTTGTCATATCAAATGGACTAATACATCAAGCGAGTGAATTGTAAAGAAAGATTCAAATTTAATTTTGCTCTAACTTCCAATGTTCTATCTTTATTGGTTTCCAAATTATTCAGCGAATCGTACAATTAGGCTATACTTCAACGGTCACGCTGGGTACTGCCGCACGTCCGTTCCCATGTTTCAATGAACGCATTATAAGAAATCGTTAGAAATACTACTTTCTCACGTGAACAATGATTTTATTGGAAACAGTGTGAATAATGTGTAATATATTCCGATATATAAGAATCGCATAGAATAAGTAGTCGAGATAGGTGTTATTGTAATAAACGGATTTATTAATTATACTGTTAATTTTCGTGACAATTTACTGTGCTTTTAATATAGTGTACAAAAGAAATAATTAATCTGTGTCTGTTGATCTTCGTAACACTAACTAAAATTTAATTACTGTACAGTGAAATAAATTAATATTTGAAAAGTTCTTTTTGTCTTGTTTAAACTGTGTAGTCTTCACTGATATTAACTTGTAATAGAGCCTTTCTTTTAATACTGTGTAACCACTTATACGAACCTCGTTGAACCGGATTGCTCTGTAATCCGGATTGAAAATAATTAGGCCTATACGGTATATGTTTTTTGTATTTTGAAATTGTTGTTTAAAACAGAAGAGTCGCTTTACAAGTACAGTACTGCAAATACAGTAGTACAGTATTTATTATAGGCCTACCCGAATTCGGTTAGTACTATAGTACATAATGTATGTGATTTTATAACTGCACGCTGAACTTTACGTCTTTGGCGAAGCAATAGAATCCCTACGATGACAAAACTAATCAAACAACCGTCGGAGTGCAGTTACAGTACAGTAGAGGCAGGACGATGTAAATTGAACACTCGGATCTCGATGCGCAGCAGACAGACACCTCGTTGCGAGGCTATACTCCTTACGTTTTCGGAAGGCATCTAGATTAGGAGGCCCTCGCCCACCAACGCGCGACCAGTTTGACCTGTCTCTAATGGCGCTTCGAAGAGTCACCTACTAGGCATTGAACGACAAAACTATGAAAATTTGTATTCTAGATTTTACATAAGTTATGATACATTTTTTGGATTCTATATTCAATTTCCTTCAAAATGGGTCCAAACACGAAATAATTACGACATTTATGAGCTTTAAAAAGACGGCAAACACTTTTCTATTTGAATAAACTATAGACTAGTGTTTGGCGTCTTTTTAAAGCTCATAAATGTCGTAATTATTTCATGTTTGGACCCATTTTGAAGGAAATTGAATATAGAATCCAAAAAATGTATCATAACTTATGTAAAATCTAGAATACAAATTTTCATAGTTTTGTCGTTCAATGCCTAGTAGGTGACTCTTCGAAGCGCCATTAGAGGCAGGTCAAACTGGTCGCGCGCGTGTGTGTGAGTGCGCGTCGGTGGGCGAAGGTCTCCTAATCTCTTAGGTGCCTTCCGAAAACGTAAGGAGTATAACAAAATTTTCACTCACTTCGCACATGCGCAGAACAGTTTTGTGCGGTGTTTCATAGCATGAACATCGGCTGCAACAAGACTGGTGAGAACAACGGAGCATGTGTGTGACAGAGAGGGAAATAATATGGAAGTGAGACAGTGAACGTTATAACGTCGTGTCCCCTTTCTTCTCGCTAGATAACGCAGCTATACTTAAAAGTGGGGGTAATTCATGGATTGGGTCGGCGCAGGTTCAGGAAAGGCTGGCGGGTCTAGATATTTTTAGAACGACATAGTACTGTATTGTATAGGTCCGCGCTACCTGCAAACCGTCTTTTCCAAGAATTTACAGCAATTACGCGTACAATAAAATATTATATCCTCTATTATCCGGATCTTCCTTAATCCGGATGACCTCCAGTCCCAGTTGGTTCGTATAAAAGAGGTTGTACTGTACTTTTTCGTAACTGTGTGTAAGTAATATAAGTTCACTTCACTGTAATGTCGACTTCAGACGACGGGTTGCTCCTATCAGGACGAGTACGGCGGTTAATTCACTCTGTCCAGCCTCAGGGTCGCTTTCGGACGTGTAGACATTTCTCGCGGGCTCGGTTACATACAATGTCACCTCGCGAACCGACACTGTTACTGCTTAACTCATGTGTTACGCATACACCTTTCCAGTTAACTTGAAGTGTCTACATACCCTAAACAGAATATCTTGCACTTCCACGGGTAGCACACAACTATCGCAGTACTTCAACAGGAATTTTCAAACTTGCGTCCGTCGCAACTGGCAGACCAAACGTCTGGACCTGAGCAGCGTCCACTCGTTATCGATTCCAAAGACAGACTACTTGATTTTACGTTTACAACAGGGTCGGATTAGAAGCGCCTGGTGCCCTATGCTGCCATCAGACTGGTGCCCTCCCCCAATTCAAAATTCAACCTTTTATCCATTATTTACACTGATAAATGTCGTACACAATTCCGAAAGTTAACAATTATTTTATTAAACCCTCAAATTACAACAAATATTTAGCTAAATAGTGATTACAACTAGCATAATAGTACTTAAAAGTTTAGAAAATACCAATCGATCCATTTTTTCTTGATTTTGCGTTAACGAAGTCTTGTACTTATAATTTCTTCTAAATCGAGCGATTCAAGTATCTCACTTTCAATATTCAACCTTGCTAACGAAGATAATCTCTCTTCTCCCATAGTTGAACTCAACATATCTTCAGTGCGTTTTAGTACAGAAAATGATATTTCAGATTCGCAGTTAGCTATTGGAATCGTCAAAAGCAGACGACAAGCAATGTATATATTTGGAAATACATCAATCATATTACAGTCAATAATCCAGTTTAATACTTTGAGTGGACAAACTGTAGTATCATGGAATCTATCATCTTCATCCGAACACAAGAAACATACGGTGGACTCGTCGAAAAGTGTGCACATTTTTTTACAAATAATACATTTTTTTGTCCAAGATTGTATCGAATAAAACAATTTATGTTCAAAAACCTATAATATTTTATGGCCGACTTTATGGACTATAAAACAGTGTTAGTTAAAAAATGCATACATTCAGTTACAAATTTCTAAAATAACTACTGTCATCAGGTAGCTCTTTTATTAGTACAAGTATTTTTATACAAGGCCCATCTCAAAATTTTCCATATATCCAGAGTTATTCAAACAAACGTGTTTTTAAGAATATCCCGTAAAATAATTATGTACCTTCCTCACGCGCACTACACACGCGGCTAAGTGTCCTTACGCACCTTTTCACTGCAATTAAAGTTGTTTCACTAGTCTAAAATATTTTAAACTAAAATTTTTGACAATGTTGCTTATCAACTAATTTACACTGTTCAAACCTGTAATCTCTGCTTATTCATACAGCTTCTTTATATGCTGTCCTTTGCTAATATTGTTTGCTACCATTCTTATGCAATTAGAATGTCCATTGGAATATGTTACGGTATATTTTGCTTCGCTAGTAAGTTGAGAAACACGTGTTCTGGTCTTCGATTTGAATCGTGAAACTTCAAATCCACGCAGACTAGTAGCGTAACAATGGGGAAGGATCAAGGGATCGATCCCCCCCCACAGATTAAAAATTAAAAGTTTCAGTGAGATTCCATAAGCACGTAACTCTGGCCTATTTCTAAGCCAGCCGCGTGTGTTAAAATAACGCATCAAAAGATTATAGGATCGAATGTCTCATTTTTCCTGAGGAAAATGTGGAGTCTAAAACCTTCAAGCTAGTCTCATCACCCCACTCCCAGACGTTAGCCTTAACTAGTTTCATCCCCCCGCTTCCTGCAAGAACAGAGTGCAGGCAGGGTCGTATAGTGATGGCAGACTATAGGCGCCGAAACAGTACAGATTCAGTCGTGCAGAAACAGTCACAGTCGTGCAGTTAAGCAGTGAAGAAGCTACGTGTTTACTCAGTGCTTCAGAAGGTTTAGCTTAAAACTGGAACTAGAGAAAAGTGGTGTCCACAAAATTAATCTTATAAACTTATCTGCAGCACACATTTCCTTTTGTATATCTTGCCAACAGGCATCTACAACGAACCAGTTGGAAATAATCTTTGAGTCTCTTGTCCCAAATTTCAGGTTTCAATAAAACATTTTGATATCAGTGTTTCCGTATCCATGAGGAAAATAAAGACACGTAACTCTAACGAATAAAACACGTGCAGAACGCACCGACTCGGCGCCTAACAGGAATTCATGAGTCAGATTACTCTCGACCTGCTTAATTAGTTACCCACGTCTAACTTAGTTTTAAAATATGAACGTGACTGGCTCATCGTAATGGGAATTCACCGAGTAATGTGCTGGTTATGTGGTCATCATTATGTAATAATTCCCCCAGACTGTATATTGCATCATGATTTTCCGATCGAAATTAGCTCATTTTTTCGACTTGTCCTTGAATGGAGTCGATCAAGTTTATATTTCAATATAAACGAAGTTTCGACGTTTTGTCTAATCACTCACAGTTGAATCGCTCGGCAATAGGTGAAGCTTTATAACAATTATCAGCAATATTATAATCAGCATTTGGTAACTGTTTCATAATAAAATTTATTTTATAAAACGGTGACAGTTGTTCATATCCTTTTTTATATCGTTAGAAAGTACGCATGTTCTTATGCAGACGTGTCATTGCGAGACTCTGCGAAGTTGATATACTAGATCAAAATAATTGTTAGATTTTTATAAAATAAAGGGTACTTTCTCAATAACCGTACCTGTTTGATCAAAACGTTCATGCAGTTCTTGTTTGTTTTAAAAATTACGCCTTCCTTCATCGACATTTATACTGCTCCCTTCAAAGTAGCTTCAGTCGAATGTAACACGATTAAGCCAGCCGTTTTGCAATCATCAAAATATTTCAAGCTTGTACTTTTCGATACTGTCTTGAGCTCGCTTAATGATTTTGATTTTACGTCTTCAACGGTCGCGAAACGTTGTCCTTTTGTGAAAATTATCACTATTGAGAGGAGGAAAGATCGCGTTGGAACACATCTGGTGAATACGGCAGTTCCCCTGTCATCATTATGACGTTTTCTTTTGCCTAACCTGGCAAAATTCTTAACAACCAATGACATGCATCCAGGCGCATTATCGGGCTACAATTTTCGTAAATTATTCTTGCGTAAATCTGGCCTTTTTCAACGAATAGCTTCATACAAATGGAGGAAATGGCGATTAGTACTCTTTATTTACCACTGCGCCAAGCGATGAAATTTCGTGGAACACAAAAACATAATCTTTATCTGACAACCACAATCTTCAACTCACTTACGGCAGTCTTTGAAGCTTGTAAACCGCTTGTTCACGCACAGCAGTCTCGCCAGAAGCCTTCTGAACACGTTTTAAGGACAGAGCAGCTTATCTCACGGTTTACGCAAAATGAAATGGATGTTTTCAATCTTGCATTGTAGAATGACAAAAAGTCGCGTAATACACCTAAGCCCGACTTAGTCAGTTAGCTGTGAAATCTAAACTAGGCATCAAATAGCGTTCAAGTTTTAGACGATCGCCACTATGTGTATCAACATCACATAAAAACAGTTTTTTAGTTGGACACTTGTAGCTGTGTGAAATTACAAAATCGCACGAACGTTTTGATCAAACCTCGTATACTCTGAAAAGATGATCTAATAGATCAAAACCACTGTTAGAGTTTTATAAAGTAAAGGGTACTTTCCCGATAACCGTATGTACACGCATTTTCGATATTTCTATTAAGCGCTTATTTATGTTATACGTTACATACACAAACGTCCGTATGTACATGTGTGTTTCTGGTACGATACAGTGAAATTTGATTGACTACTCTCCGGGATAATAGGCCTTGGTCCACTACTGCCGCGTTTAACAGACGTTTCGGCCCCAACGTTGGAGGCCATCTTCAGTGTAAAACGACTCGAGAACCGGTGAACTCCGAGAACACTCCACAGGACTGTGATTAACTGGGTGAATATCCGGAGCGGTTCTCGAGTCGTTTTGCACAGTAGATGACCTCCAACAATGGAGCCGAAAGTCTGTTCTATGAAGCAGTAGTGTGCCACGGCCTAATAGCCCGAAGAGTAGTCAAATTCCAACAGAGTTGTTGACGCGTGAAAGGCTTAGGTACCGAGTACGATTGGTACAGGGTTTAAGTTTTGTAGTAAATCTATTGTGCGTACTCGCGTAATATAGGTCTATATACTTATCATATTAGAGTAATACTTGTGTGTTCGTAAATTAACACTGTGTCTGTTTTTGTTACAGGTGAGTATCGATGTGACTCTCCATTGCACACAATTCACACCCTGTATCAAAGGCTAATCAGTAAGTGTTTTGTGTGAAGAAACTGTGATTGTAATATACTTCGTACGCTTACACGGCCGGAGTCAATTGTTAAAATTCATTCCCGGGCTGTTTGGCCGTGGTCCAATATTTCACCAAAAACAGACGTTTCGCCAGTGCCTTCGGCTACCATTGTCAGTGTAAAGTTTCGCAAACGTAAGGTGGTGGTCACTGCCTTAGCGAAACTTTGAATTTTACACTGATGACTGCAGTCGATGGCACTGCCGAAACGTCTGTTTTTGGTGAAAACATGGATCACGGCCAAACAGGTCGGGAATGAATTTTAACAATAAACTGTGATTGTGTGTGAATGTTGGTGACACTGAAAATTTGTGACAGATAAATATTGTTAACAGTTTAGTGCTCATGAATTTTCTTTTCATAAGTTTTTCTCGTTCTCGATAATATGATCCGGCGTTGATCAGCCGTTTTTGAACTGTATAGGCCACCTGATGGGAACCGTTAATCTTGGAAATCGCAATAGGAAAAAACCAGGTACTTTCCCAATAACCGTACCCACACTCATTTTCGATACTTCGATTATGCGATTAATACTGGCTTTGTGCCCCACATGAATTTTTACAACTTCATGAAAATGTTCACCAACTTTTTGGGCCCTGACATCAAAAAAGTTTGAAATTTTCAAAAATGAACACTACATTCAGATTTCAGTTCAAATTCCTTTTATTTGATATCCCGCATGAGCCTTTCCGATTTTTCACAGTTTTGACCCTCTCGAATTTTCGTCATCCGCACCCCTATTTTTTAAGGGATTAACCTCAGAAAACAGAACAAATAGGGTTCTATACGATATAACAGGCATATCGTACTAAGCTTTGCTAAAATCTGTTGACGCGTTCAAAAGTTATCGTCAGCCATATCCCAAACAGGCAGCAAATAGACAGTCAAATGCCAAACGGTTGACTTAAAACTGAGAACCCGTTTCGCCCGTTCAAAAGACTTGATAGATGTAAGTGGAACCAGATAACAAAATACATGCTGTAATATTCTTATGTTAATATGCACATTTGAAATAATTATATTAAGCCATTGCCCAGTGGCGTGGCGTGGGTAAATAACACCTGTTGCCGGTTGTGATAGGCCTAAAACTTAACGTAAAAATTAATTATAATTTTTTATAGTACCAAGCGTTCTTTTTACAGCATTTTGTATAATTCGCTGGGAGAAGAAGAGGGTCCCGGTTCAACGGGATCTGACTCTTATTATACTTACACAGAATAAATCAGAACAGAAATAATCAAATTAAAAATAATAAAGACAAACAGAGAAACACGTGACTAAACGAACAAAACAGAAATAGGTACTTAGTAACTGCTGCATATCGGTTCCGAAAACGAACATATCTGCTAACTGAACGTTTTGCCGGTTTTTACAGCGGCAACACTCTGGGTGGACGAATGTGTCCCCCCTTCAACAGTTTGTACAGTGACAAATTACTACGTGGTCGGTGACCGTACGCAGTAAAACATTGCCGATATCTGAGCCGGCAATACAAGACGGTGCAAGCGCCCAGCAGTTCGAAAGCAATGCTAATTTTTCTTCAAGTTTCTTTACTAATATTTTTCGGATTTCAAATTATTCAGTAACTAAAGTATTTATTCTGTAATATAATTAATATTATTTTCTCTTATTTCCAGTACTGTTGCCGCCGACAACAGCGGTTACATGGATGCCACGCTACTGTGCAGTAATGTTCTTATGTTAATACGCATATTAGAAATAATTATAGTAAGCCATTGTCGCTTCCCCTCTCCTCGGAAATTCGTTTGTAGGTCGTTTTAAAACTCTACAAGCGAAGTATATTGATTTATGTTGAGACTTGATTCTAATTATACCAAATGGAAAAGGACGTTCACAGTTTGATTCCATTTGAATAATACAGTTTTAATGCTTAAATAGCTTTTGTTTACTGAGCGCGACGGAGTTGGAGCGTTTTCCGACGTCGGGCGTTCGATGCCTAATTTCCTTTCGGTCCTCTCATCCCACGCCTGGCGCAAGACTCGTGCAGTCTTTTAAAGTGAGTTTCTCCACGCTTCTTTGTTCAGAATCCACTAAATTATATTACGAAGTATGAAAACGTTAAGCTTTTTAAAATATAACAATTTTGCTTATAACATTATCTTCCTTTTTTAAAAATGGCATGCCATTAGCGAACGTCCCGTTTGTACAGTTTAACTAAGGGCTGTTAATTATTTGAAACATCAAATTAAATTTATCGTAATCTCATTTCTGTTCAGAACATTGAGCGCGCATCCCCTCCCCACATTTATGTACAGATTTATGTATTATCTCACTGACATTTTGACAGATTGCAATCAAACCATTTCCTTATCCAAAACAAAAAAGTTATGGCTTTTTTCTGGGGCAAATCATATTAGAACAAAGATTGTCATACAGGACTCGCCAATAGAACAGGTGCCATATTTCAAGTATGTAGGATGTAGCATCACATACCAAGATGATAAGGAGGTTGAAAGCAAAGTTCCTCTTCCAGTCGCTTTGTGGCTATATTATTTAACATTTAAAGAATAAAAAAAAAGAACGATACGCAATTGAAATATTAATCTAATGGCCATACCTCAACTACTGTATGTTAATGAGACCTGGATTAGAAAGGCCAAATATATATCTAGAATACAAGGAGCGGAAATGAGGTTCTTGAGGACTGTAAAGGGTTGTACCAGGAGAGATCCTGTCAGAAATAATCATATTTGAATGGAGATAGCATAGCTGAAATTTTAAATGAGAAAATCTCCCGGTACAAAACGGAGTGGCGGTTACACGTAGAGATAATGGATCCAACTAGATTTTCAAGAAGAGCCTTTGACTATCATCCAAAGGGGAAGAGAAGTGTGGGACGACCTCGTAAGCGATGGTTGGATGACTTCTATTGAGAATGGAAGAGGCTACTAGCCGAAGCCGTAAAAGACCAAGGCTGAAAACCACCTTCAATTATTGCAATTAACAGTTTGTAATCAACAAGTTATTCAACAAAATTATACTCATTCAACAATTCAAGTTAATCTGTCCACACAAATAATAATGTCAAATATAAAGAATTCCGCACTACAATCACTTTTTACTTCCATGTTCCATAAGGAAATGGAAGTATGGTCATGGCGAAAAAAATCGTGTTGAAGATAACGGCTGATTCTGGTTGTACTACCCTCAAAACTTGAAGGAAAGTCATTTTTCGAGATGTGTGTGTGTGTGTGTGTGTGTGTGTGTGTGTGTGTGTGTGTGTGTGTGTGTGTGTGTGTGTGTGTGTGTGTAGAATTTTTTCTATGGCAAACGATAGCCGCAAATTCAAACAGAATCAAATACGTTTTTGCATACAGCTCTCAATTGTAGAGTACTCAAGGTGGACAGTAATGTGGTAATTTTCGCATTAATAGGTTGGCTAACCTGTACGTTTCCAAATTGTGCTTATCATGTTTTTACAAACGACACAGTTGTCCGAGCTACGGCAGGCGGCAGATGTCATTACGTTTGCTCGCTTGTTCTGTCATCATTCATTTTTCTTGTCGTCAGACAATCATTGTAGGCCTTAGGCCACAACATGTATTGCATACTTGCAGTACATTAGCAATACATTGCTAATTCTTTTTCATGTAGCTTGAGTGACGCGTACTCGCGCCTCAAGTCTTACGACAATTCATACGACATTCGTCTAGGCCTTAGGCCTTAACGTTTTAATCTGAGTGCCGCACATTTGCGCCTCATCTAACATGTAGCGTTCTTAACGACTCTGTTTATTCAAAATTAAAATCTGTTCAGACTTAGCCAATCTCAACACCATGATTTAAGTGTACAACAGAAACTTAATAAATGTATTATACAGTCCACTATCGTCATTATTCTGCATCCTGGCAATAGCACCACAAACATAATTCTTCCTAATAGAACATTTTTTGGTACACACGTGCCGACATCAACATTTTTTAGGTCCACTCGGACCGGATCTCAACATTTTTTTGGTCGCTCCGTGCCTGGATTCGCCATTCACCTTTTCCAACTTAACAGCGGTTTTCATCATTTTTCTGCCCCAATTTATGGCCATCACGGGCGATTCAGCATATTCGCTGATCCGACCGTCTCGGGACTTACTTCAGCATTTCTTTCATCGCCATTGAGCCTCGTGACGGCATCACTGCAAGAACATCCATGTGCTAGCGTCTACACTCCAGTTTAAGCAGTCATCTCTCCGGTCTGTGTGTTTGCCATCTTCTCCACGGCCTCGACGCTCCAGGACATCGCATACCAGGTACTATATCATTAACAGGTGCGTACAATGGCTGAAGAAGGCCTCAAAGTGTTCGTCAGAAAGAGAGGCGGCATAAAGTCTGCCATAGTGCGAATGAATTCGGCTATCATTAACTTTGATAAAAACACTAACACAAAACATTTTTTAACAGTTAGACTCGAAAGTCTAAAAAGTTTGGCAACAAAATACGATGAGGTACAGTCCGAAATTGAACTCATTTCTAAAGACATAAACGCTGCTCAAGAAGACCGAATTGAGGTTGAAGAGCTGTTATATTCAACAGAAGCCAATATCTTGCAGTTGATAGAAAGCTTCAACGTTCAGACTGTATCTCCCGTATTAACAAGCAACATACAATTAAAACCGATAAGTCTGCCCTGCTTCACAGGTAATATCTTAGAATGGCAGCACTTTTATTCAATATTTCTGGACTTGGTGCACGCCAGATCTGATTTAACGTCAGTGCAGAAATTACATTATTTGTATTCGTCTCTGAAAAATGAGCCGCTAGATTTAATTAGGGCATTACCTATTTGTAACGAAAACTATTCGATAGCGTTGAGTTTGCTGTCCGCTAGATATGACAACAAATTCATACTAGCTAAGTATTATATTCAAAATTTGCTTGAAGTAAAGTCAACAATTAAGGACTCTGTCCAAAGTCTGGCAGAATTCATAAATACAATAACGTCTTTCGTTAATTCACTGGCGGCCATGCAACTGTCAGTGGATTCATTCGAGCTTATCACTGTACAATTATTGTCAGCAAAACTGGATCATACCACGTTTAAATTATGGAAGGAGTCTATAGACCCCGATAATCTTCCTAACTTTCAAAGCTTCACTCAGTTTTTAAACGCACGTAGACAGTTGCTAGAAAATACACTCCCTATCGATGCCGGACAGCAGCTCAACAAGTCAACTTTAAGATTCAATAAATCTGACAAACATAAATCACGAAACTCTGCTGGCAGCACTGCATTTAAAAGTTATCACTCAGCTTCAAACAATTATTTATGCTTATGCTGTAAATCTAGTCATCCAATTTACATGTGTGACAAATTTCGTGCATTAAGCACATCAGAACGAGGGCAATTTATATTAAATCATAAACTCTGTACAAATTGTTTAAGACCAGATCATTTTTCATCAAATTGTAAGATCAAACAATCATGTAAGATCTGTTCAAAACGACACCATACATTGCTACACATAAATAATGTGTCAAAACCAGTTTCTGCCAGCAGCAGCAACTACTGTTCACTTAAATTACAATCTACAAACAATGTTCTTTTATCAACAGCAATTGTGTTTGTCATTGACCGGTCTGGCAATAGACAACCCGCAAGAGTTCTGTTGGATGCGGGGTCACAAATAAATTTTTGTACGGAATCATTTGCTAATAAATTACGGCTTAACTTGACTGAATCTAACATACCGATTACAGGTATAAATAATACCGCTTGTTGTGCCACTAATTTAGCGTCTATACGCATTATTTCACGCTATCAAGGATTTAGTTTCCAAGCAACATGCGCAGTCTTATCTGCATTAACCCATAAATTGCCAGCACAATCTTTTGACATAAATCAGTTTAATGTCCCAGATAACGTTTTCCTTGCCGATCCGCATTTCAACATATCAGCTGATATCGATATACTTTTAGGAGCGCAATTTTACTTAGATTTAATTTTACCTAACAAATATGTACGCGGTTCTCATTTCCCTATTATACAAGAAACAAAGTTAGGCTATATTCTAGCCGGCAATCTGCCCAAACACTGCCGTTATAAGGGTCCTGCTGTTTCGTTCCTGGCTAGGCACAACGACAGTCAAATTCTGGCGTCTCTCGAGAAATTTTGGGAGACCGAAACTATCCCTGATAATGCGCCCATTAGTAACGATTCAGCTTGTGAGGAGCATTTCGTTAAGTCTACTCATCGTAATGAAGAGGGTAGGTTCGTTGTTTCGCTACCATTTAAGTCTGACAATCCCCAGTTGGGTGAGTCCTATGCTAGCGCAGAAGCGAGATTCTTGAGTTTAGAACGCCGGTTCATGCGTGATTCTAAGCTTGCGCGCGAATACGCAAACTTTATTCAGGAGTATAAGGATCTTGGCCACATGACGCTTGTCGACGATTGCTCTATCAATTCCGGGTTTTCAAATACCTACTATCTGCCTCACCATGCCGTCTTTAAACATTCTAGTTCTACGACAAAACTTCGCGTCGTTTTTGACGGCTCGTCCAAAACTACCATTGGCCATTTTCTCAATGATGTTTTGTTGGTAGGCCCAAACGTCCAACAAGACCTTTTTTCTATTCTTTTGCGACTTCGTATGCACAACTATGTTCTCATCGCCGACATCGAGAAGATGTATCGACAAATTCTGGTATCTGATAAGGATTGTCATTATCAACGTATTCTGTGGCGTAACTCTCCACTCGAACAGTTTAAACATTTTGTATTGCGAACTGTAACATACGGTACTGCTAGTGCTTCGTTTTTGGCTACTCGCTGTCTTAATCAGATTGGTAAGGATCATGAAGCTTCTTTTCTTGTCGCTGCGTCAGCTATAATTAACGATTTATATGTCGACGATTTGTTAACCGGTGCAGACACCATTTCTGATCTGACCAAGTTGAAATCTGACTTAGGTACGTTGTTGACTCAATACGGCCTCACTCTGCATAAATGGGCATCAAATCAACCCAATGTGGTCGCAGATCATGATAATTTATCACTCCCTTTAAACAAACAAGGTAATGTGCGTACCTTGGGCATTCTCTGGAATAACACTACAGATTCATTTTTGTTTGACATCAAATCATTCCCAGTTGAATCAAGCATCTCTAAGAGGAAAATCCTATCGATTATCGCAGGTATATACGACCCACTCGGACTCGTCGGCCCATTGTTTTCCTGTACAAACAGTTTATGCAGCAACTTTGGCTGTGCAATCTTGGTTGGGATGAGCCAATCTCCGGGCAATTACACTTGCATTGGCATTCATTATGCGATAAATTATGTCTGATCGGCAAAATTATTGTCCCACGTTCTATTCGCTACAAGTCTAAAGCAAAGATAGTTGAATTACATGGGTTTTCTGATGCTTCTGAAAGGGGATATGGGTGTTGTGTTTACATTAGAGTCGTTTATCAAGATTCATCGGCCTCTTGTCACCTTCTGTGTTCTAAATCTCGCGTAGCCCCCCTACGACAGGTGTCATTACCTCGCATTGAACTCTGCGCTTGCTTGTTGTTATCGCAACTCTTATTCAAGGTCGCCCCTGCTCTTCATTCCCTTATCAATAATGTTCACCTGTATTCTGACTCCATGGTGTCCCTTTACTGGATTCATGCCTAGTCTTCCAGGTGGAAGACCTACGTCGCTAATCGTGTTGCCGAGATTCAGCGTCTTACTGAAGCCTACACATGGCATCACATGAATTCTCAACATAATCCTGCTGACATTATTTCTAGGGGATGTCACCCCGACGTTTTGCGCGATTGTTCGCTTTGGTGGCATGGTCCCGCTTGTTTGTCTCAATCTTCCGAGTCCAATCTTTTTCCACCCTTTTTACCTTCTAATCTGTCGTCTCCTGAATTTACTGCGGAGGAGAAACAAACCCCCAAACTTTCTCTAATGTCTACCCTAGCTATTGATCTTTCAAAGGACTTTTCTTCGTTGCACCGTCTGACTCGCGTATACGCTTACTGCTTTCGATTCATCAAAAATATTAGACTCTCCGGGGCTGAGAAATTTTCGGGCGCTCTTACCCCCGTTGAAATTCATTCCACTCTTAATTTTTTCATAAAACAATCTCAGTCTATCCACTTCGCTGCTGAGCTTAATTGTCTTCGTAATGGGTCTTCTGTTTCTATCAGGAGCAAGTTGTCTTCTCTGGACCCGTTTCTTGATGAGTCTGGCGTAATACGCGTCGGCGGACGATTACAGCAGTCGCAACTACCTTATGACAATAAGCATCCTATTGTCTTGCATCCATCGGCTCATATTACTCGCCTTATTATTGAACGCGAACACATTCGTCTACTCCACGCTGGTGCTCAACTCGTGCATCACTCACTTCGTCAACGTTGGTGGATCATTAACGCCAAGATAGTCATTCGCTCCATCATTCGTAGATGCGTCAAGTGTCTCAGGTTTAGTGCCAAACATCAGGTTCAGAGGCTTGGTATTTTGCCATCTCCCAGAGTCACTCCTTCGCGGCCGTTTCTATTCTGCGCAGTTGACTATGGTGGTCCCTTCATGATTCGTCATGGCGGGCAGAAATCTAGGACTCTGTCAAAATCGTATGTGTCTTTGTTCATCTGCTTAGCAACCAGGGCCGTTCATTTGGAATTGGTTTCCGACCTTACAGCCAACGCGTTTATAGCTGCCTTACGTCGTTTCATGTCCCGAAGGAGCCAAAAAATGTTGAGATCCGGTCCGAGTGGACCTAAAAAATGTTGATGTCGGCACGTGTGTACCAAAAAATGTTCTATTAGGAAGAATGATGTTTGTGGTGCTATTGCCAGGATGCAGAATAATGACGATAGTGGACTGTATATTACATTTATTAAGTTTCTGCTGTACACTTAAATCATGGTGTTGAGATTGGCTAAGTCTGAACAGATTTTAATTTTGAATAAACAGAGTCGTTAAGAACGCTACATATTAGATGAGGCGCAAATGTGCGGCACTCAGATTAAAATGTTAAGGCCTAAGGCCTAGACGAATGTCGTATGAATTGTCGTAAGACTTGAGGCGCGAGTACGCGTCACTCAAGCTACATGAAAAAGAATTAGCAATGTATTGCTAATGTACTGCAAGTATGCAATATATGTTGTGGCCTAAGGCCTACAATGATTGTCTGACGACAAGAAAAATGAATGATGACAGAACAAGCGAGCAAACGTAATGACGTCTGCCGCCTGCCGTAGCTCGGACAACTGTGTCGTTTGTAAAAACATGATAAGCACAATTTGGAAACGTACAGATTAGCCAACCTATTAATGCGAAAATTACCACATTACTGTCCATAACTGCCCGCAAAAAATCAAAGGATTTTTTAATACATTTTAATAACTTATTATAGAAAAATACAGATTTCTTAATAATAAAGTCAATCTCAATAAGTTGTATTGAACCTTGAGTTTGAAATCTTAGATAACAGTTATGACATTAACTGTTTAGAGATAAGCTTGAGAGATGATAAGAGTTGAGTAGGCCAAAGTCGGCTTGCAACCTGATTATACATGAGTATAAATGCAAGATTAGCAATGTATTGCCAATATATATTGTATGTATACAATATTAAACAATATAAGACATGAAAAATACATGGTTTGACAATGTCTAATGATGAATAATCGGTGACTCATCACATGATGGGCCCGATAAATTGTAACATTTATGCAAGTCATAATGGTTATCTTGAACCAGATAAGGCCAGTAGACCTATACAATAGTATTGAATACAATGAACAAACAAAATTATTATAAAATTATACATGTAAAGACATAAATTTAGCATGACTTTATAGTTTGCACTATGCATGCTATACCTGATGTTTCAGGAATATACAATAAATTGTTATGTGAAGACAAGCTATACATAGTTGAATGATTGCAAGCACAAAGTGTAATGACATGTATGTCATAATTAAAGCATGAATAATAATTGTGCAATACATGATCACAAAATACAATATAAAAATATAGGCGTGGCGTATGGGTATAGACAGTAGATGCGGATAAAACAATGTGTTTTACATAGATACAAGTTATACATAATAAATACAATAGAAATCGGTTTAGATAATTACAAAATGTAATACATGTGTTGAACAATTGTGAGAAATAAATTCATAGAGCAACAAAATTTTTACATAAAAACAATAGTAAGCAAAGACATGAGGCATAAATCAAATGTTGCATATACGAAAATACAAAATAATAATTAAAGCTTTGCATATTAAATAAACTGACACTTGCTTGAGTAAAACAAACAGTTTCTGAATCAAAAATATACAAATTAAAGCTTATGCTAAAAACAAAGGTGCTTATAACTAACAAAATCTTCTTAGAACATCTGATTTATGTATTTTTGACAAATATATACAAAGGAAAATAAACCCTTTTTTTTACTGTTCGTCCTTAGTAGGGACCAAACATAATTTATGGATTGGTCTGCGATAGGTGCCAGTAGGCGTGCGAACGTCAACTACTCTAATTAAGTTGTCTGGGCCGGGAAATGTGTCGATAATTACACCAAATTTCCACGCTAATGGAGGTAAGTTATCCTCAATCAGTAAAACCAGGTCACCAATGGAAACGTTGTCCTTGGCGAATTTCCATTTGTGACGTTGTTGTAATTGATGTAAGTAGTCGCGAGACCAAGCTTTCCAAATGACTTGGACAAACTTCTGGAGAAGTTGCCAACGTCCAAGACGAGAGATGGGAATGTGAGATAAGTCTGGATCAGGTATCGCCGTTAATGGTGCGCAAATCAAAAAATGGCCAGGTGTAAGTGGCACCGGATCATTTACATCCGATGAAACGACAAATAATGGACGTGAGTTTAGACATGCCTCTATCTGAGACAAAACTGTCGTAAACTCCTCGAAGGTGAGTATAGACTTGCCTACCACGCGGCGCAAATGATACTTTAAACTCTTTATACCGCTCTCCCAAAGACCACCAAAATGAGGTGATGAGGGCGGAATAAATGACCATGTAATACCCTGAGAGGTCGTAAAGGATTGAATTGATGAGGTGGCATCCTTATTATGCCAAAGACTGTAAAGGTCATGCAAAACATTGCGGGCCTTCCTAAAGCTCGTGCCATTATCAGAATATAACTGGCTGGGTATGCCCCTACGGGCCATGAAACGACGTAAGGCAGCTATAAACGCGTTGGCCGTAAGGTCGGAAACCAATTCCAAATGAATGGCCCTGGTTGCTAAGCAGATGAACAAAGACACATACGATTTTGACAGAGTCCTAGATTTCTGCCCGCCATGACGAATCATGAAGGGACCACCATAGTCAACTGCGCAGAATAGAAACGGCCGCGAAGGAGTGACTCTGGGAGATGGCAAAATACCAAGCCTCTGAACCTGATGTTTGGCACTAAACCTGAGACACTTGACGCATCTACGAATGATGGAGCGAATGACTATCTTGGCGTTAATGATCCACCAACGTTGACGAAGTGAGTGATGCACTGTAACCCCTCTTTCAACTTTTAGACTTTATTAAAAAAAAACCTTTTATTTATTTATTTATTTTTTTTTTATTTTTTTTTTTTGAAAGAGGGGCCACTGGTTATTTAAAACTAGGCCAGAGCCTAGGGAAGCCAAAACTGCGCTGGGTCCAGTATGACGGGACTTGCAATTAAACTCATTGTTTAGCAACAATAACAATTTTATTTAACTAACATGCAAGTATCCTTTCATCAAATTAAATTACATGTAGACATCAGCATAATAATAACTCCTTACATGTAGACATCAGCACAATAATACCTCCCAAATATAAATAACTATAACATCAATCAATATGCACACATAATTACACACAAATAAATAGTTACATAAATACACATGGCGGACACATATCGATATGCACACATATATATATATATATACTACACACATGTTCACCTGGCAGGCAGCTCAGAAACATTTAACCATGCCACCGAAGAATAGCATCTTCAGTATCAGTGACCTAGATCCCCATCCCAAAATACTGTAACAGGGTAAGGTACCCAGCCTACATAAACCTTCATAAACCAAACCATAAACCAGTCCAGTTATGACTGCTTGCAACCAAAGAAATTATCACAAAATTTCAAAATTTTAGAAAAGCTCCCCCAGATAGGACTGCGCCATGGCCAGGTCAACATGGCCGCACGGCCGTACGAAGGTATAACAGAATGTATGAATAGCAGTAAGAATCAATAGTGTACTCATATTAACAACTGCACCAGTAGTACACTGGCTATGGCAGTAAAAGAACTGAATGAAATTTCACTTATATTGAAATGTTACTGAGTTAATATAATTTTATAAAACATATAAAATATGGTTTATGATTGAACCAAAAGTGTGCTCATATTAACAATTTAACTAGTAGTACACTGGCTATGGCAGTAAAAGAACTGAATGAAATTTCACTTATATTGAAATGTTACTGAGTTAATATAATTTTATAAAACATATAAAATATGGTTTATGATTGAACCAAAAGTGTGCTCATATTAACAATTTAACTAGTAGTACACTGGCTATGGCAGTAAAAGAACTGAATGAAATTTCACTTATATTGAAATGTTACTGAGTTAATATAATTTTATAAAACATATAAAATATGGTTTATGATTGAACCAATAGTGTGCTCATATTAACAATTTAACTAGTAGTACACTGGCTATGGCAGTAAAAGAACTGAATGAAATTTCACTTATATTGAAATGTTACTGAGTCAATATAATTTTATAAAATATATATATATAAAGACCGTTTTAATTAAAAAAAAACTTTATAACATCAGCCCCTAATAAAACACGTTTGAGTTGTTTCTACAGTGTTGGCTTGGCCGCAGGCGAAGCCATGCGCACCACCAGATCCAGCAACCTAAAACATGCTATAGACCTGTACTAACGGCACCAGCGGGTGACGTCCACAGGTTACAGCACCACCCCAAACCTTTAAATCTACAAAAAAAACGAAACCCATATAGCTATGAATACCCTTAATCAATGTGAGCATAATTCACCCCCAACAAATCAGTAAACTTAAGTCACCCACACTTTTACCCTTAAAGAAAATTTCTCAGCAAAATTCGGTAGCGCATGACCCCGTCCGGGCTCACACTTACTAAGGGGGCATAAGCCTTAATAAAATATACTGACAAAATTTAAAAGCACTTATTGTCTCGCTGGACTTGTGTCCCAACAACTTTAATTGGAGAAGTTCCGGGAAGTGAATACGGTGTTCTACATTGCAGAGGCCAAAATATAGATAAAAGGGTAAATGTCACCTGTGAATTCCGGCACAAAACCTGGTGTATTGTCCATTTCTTCCTCCCGACGGCACAGACGGAGAATTACTCGTATAATGTCATTGGTGGCAGAACTTCGGCCACCCGCTGGAGTGGATCGAGATCGTCTTAGGTCGGGAACCCTGAACAATTATATATATTGACAATTACTTAATGTTACCCAATTCACGATCCCCCTAATATTCATGACTCCAGCAAAATCACACACTACCACATGCTCAGATTAAAAGAAAATTTGCAATTTTTTTTAAGAAAGCACAGAAGTTACCTTCAGTAGAAAATTTTAGAATTAAAATTACTAGTATTTATGGACAGTTCGTCAACTTAATAAACCCTTATTACAATATCGAGATGAGTTGCAAACTTAAACAGGTTCATAAAACATATACAGTTCATATACCTCTACATTTAGTGCATAAAACATTCTCTTATGCCCCCCTATGATTATAAAGAAATTATTATGATATAATTAGGAAAAATACACAGCTATAATTACTTTATAAATGCTTTAGCTCAGCCAGTGTTAACTTTCAAGGCATGCATACACAGAGTTTAACTTGCACTCGCCACGTGGTGACTTTCGTATTTATATCGCATTGCATCGGCATTACTTTAAGCTAAATAACTATTCTTTTCTTAAATAATAAATAAGTTACTTTTAACAGACTTACCGAAGAGTCGCTTAGTCGATTATCTAGTCATGATGGTTAATAGTAGAGAACAAAATCAAACTGATGGCCGCCGGGAGAAATTGGAAGTGTTTCGTGTTCGGCTGCCTGACGAAAACTGAACTCCGTAATCACAAGAAAAATATCTCTATCACTCCCGCCTAGAGCGCGCACGGATCGCGAACGAGACATGCAGATAACGGCTCATACTTCGCTCAAATAATTAAATCACAAACCCCCGCAATGACCGTCACATAATTAACTAGGAAAATGGCCGAGTATTCCAAAACTCGGCACACCCCCACTCCAAAAGGGCAACATGGTTGCCCCAATTGGAACTCAGTGGTACCCTGCAGTGTACCATCCTTATATATCATACTCAAGTTGTTATCGGTTTTCCCATCAGTCATGGCTCCCAGGAGAACAGATGCTCAGAAGGAAAACGAAAGAGCAGAAGACGACATGTAACGTGTAAGTGTGTAGCCACCGCAGTCTGACCTGATCAGGGCCAGCCTACGGCAAGAAGAGACAGCGAAGAAAAGACTAAAGAAGGTACGGGAGCTCCCTGAGCACTGGCCCCCCCGAGACATGCCCAACTATGTTTGAGAAACCGACACAACCACAACAGGGCGGTAAGCCCTATAGTTACCAGAGGGACTAGCCCCAAAACGCCAAACAATAACCGTGTTTCAGAATCACCGAAGAAAAGGGGATCTGGTCTCCATGACCCAATAATCTCACTTGCATGTATATGTATACATATCCATAATCCCATACGTGTGTGTGTGTGTGTGTGCTCCAAGGGCTCTCTACTCTCCTTTTTTTTTTTTTTTTTTTTTTTTTTTTAGGTAAGGTTAGGAAATTCGGAAGGTGGATGGTCAAGGATGATTACGGTCATAGGCTAGGACTGAAGGTAAGGACGGCTCCCTCTGGATATAAGGACAATTGGAGGAAACCAAGGCTCGCGCAGGCAGGGGCGCATCCCTGAAGTAGACGAACCCCACCGGGACTGTGGGAAGCGTCCACCCGCTACCATCTATCGACTCCCCCCCCCCAGAGCACACACCTCCCCGAATAACCTCCATCCCTACCTAAATGGGGACCGGCACGTTCCCCCCCTTTCTATCAGCCCGTCCGCCCGATGTGGCAGGGCTTCAACTTCGAAACGTGCGAGACTATCTCTTTAGACGTATCTCCCGGTTCGCCCAACCTAGCCGTCACAGGCGACGCGAACCCCAGGATGCGGTACGGCCCCGACCAGCGGTAGCACAGCTTGGCGGCTCTCTTATCCGCTGCTGAACTGATCGGGTGACTCTGGCAGTAGACCAAATCTCCCACCTTAAAGGGATTCGGAATACGCCCCTGATTATATCGTCTACGGACGCGCTCGTGTGCACGGAGCAAATTCTTCCGGGCCTCTTTCCACCTATCTGCCGTCTGAATGTCCGGATTACTTGGCAGAAGATCTTCTATTTTCCATAAGTTAGTCAAGGGAAGCGTAGGCGAGAAACCAAACATCACTTCGAAGGGAACGGCCTTATGACTGTCATGCAGGGCCGTATTGAAAGCTAGCTGTAACCACTTAAGATTCTGGTCCCAGGTGGTCTGTTGCTCTGCATGATAAGCAATAAGCGCGGACCTGAGATTCCTGTTGAATCTCTCCGCGTGGGACGGCTGTGGGTAATAGGGGGAAGTGGTTACATGTTTGATGCCATTGGCGAAGCACATTCGCCGAAAATCGCCTGAAATAAATTGTGGACCATTGTCCGAGACAATGATGGCCGGAAGACCGAAGTGCTGAAATACATGACTCTGGAGCGCGTTTATGGTCAATCGAGCAGTTGCCTGCCGTAAGGGCAGTAGCCAGGCAAACTTCGAAAAAGCATCCACACAGACAAGTAGGTAAGCATTACCTGACTTGCTACGCGGGAAGGGTCCCACGTAGTCGATGAATAGCTTCTCCATCGGTCTGCTCGCCACATCAGATGACAACAGCCCTAACTTTGTGTTTTGGGCAGGCTTGCTTAAGCCACAGAGGTGACATACCTTCACCCGAGTTGCTATGTCCCTATCCATGCCCTTCCAGATGAAGTTTTTCCTAATACTGGAAATGGTCTTCGAAATTCCCTTATGTCCACCTACCGGGGAATTGTGATAGTAGCTGAAGACCATGGGCACGAGTTTGCTAGGCAGCACTATCTTCGGGGCCCGTCCTTTCTTCTCTCTGCAACACAGGACGCCCCTGGACAAGAAGTAGGGGACCTGCACGTTACCCTTTTGTAGATTTTGGATGATCGGACCCAACTCTTCATCATTTAACTGATGGGGCAACACATCAGTAAAAGCTAAAGGAAAGTCCAGTAGAACAGAACAGGGTTGCTCCGGCTGGGCTTCGCTGGGCTGGGAGAACATACGGGACAAGGCATCTGCAACCACATTTTGAGTTCCCCGAATGTGTTGCACCTTAAATTTAAAGGATGAGATTTTAACCAACCATCGTCCAATCTTACCCAGCTGCCGGGGATGAGCGAGAAGCCAAGAGAGAGCCTGGTTGTCGGTCTCGAGCAGGAACTCAGCGTGTTCCAGAAAACGCCTGAACTTATCTAGAGCGTATACAACAGCCAAACACTCTAGCTCATACACTGAAGACTTCCGTTCTTGTTGGGTCAAAGTTCTAGAAATGAAGGCCACAGGCTGCCTAGCACCATCAACAACTTGGGACAGAACCGCCCCGAGCGCCACCGAACTCGCGTCCGTCTGTAAGATAAACTGTCTCGAGAAGTCTGGCATCCTCAGTACTGGAGGGGAAATAATGGCTTCCTTCAGAGTCTCGAAAGCCTTCTGTTGCTTTTCCCCCCATACAAATTTGGCGCCCTTCTTCCGGAGTTCATTCAGAGGTGCCGCAATCTCCGCCGCGTTTGGGATGAAACGTCGATAGAAATTGACCATCCCCACAAATCTCGCGATGCCTTTGGCATCCTTTGGTGGGGGAAAGTCCCTGATTCCCTGTGTTCGCTCAGGATCCACAGTGACACCTCTATGGGAAATCAGGTGGCCCAGAAAAGAAATTTGTGTCTGGGCAAACTTCACCTTTTCTGGATTGACAGTGAGGCCGGCACCCCTCAACCTGCACATCACCTTTTCAAGATGATCCAAATGTTCCTCGTACCCCTTGCTGTACACCAGCAAGTCATCAAGATAATTAAAAACGTACTTGAACTTGACATCGTGAAAAACGGTGTCAAGCAAACGGGTGAGTGTTTGGGCCCCTACCGCTAGACCCATAGGAACCCTAGTATACTGATAGAGGTTCCACGGAACACAGAATGCAGTGTAGGGCCTACTTTCTTTCGTCAAGGGAATCTGGTGATATGCAGAGTTGAGGTCAATGATGGTAAAATACCTCGCCTCACTGAACCAACCGAACGCGGAATGAAGGTCAGGAAGTGGGACCGAATCTACCTCGATGTTAGCGTTCAGCTTGCGGTAGTCGATGACCATCCTGTGCTTACCTCCAGGCTTGGGCACTAGGAACGCTGGACTGGCATAACTGGACTGAGAAGGTTCAATCACCCCTTGATCTAATAATTCTTGAACCTTCTCCCTCAAGA
This sequence comes from Magicicada septendecula, assembly GCA_034769895.1. Taxonomy (NCBI): domain Eukaryota; kingdom Metazoa; phylum Arthropoda; class Insecta; order Hemiptera; family Cicadidae; genus Magicicada; species Magicicada septendecula. Next base: position 53,896,269 of record CM068375.1, on the reverse strand, counting down.
TGCTCATCTTCGGAGGGGCAAACTTATAAGGGTGGGAGCGCACCACCTTGGAGTCCGTTAGGCGGATCTTATACTCCAAGAGATGTGTGAGCCCAAGGGCCGGAGTTAATACAGTGGGGAAACGCTCACACAACTGATCTAAAGCGGACCGCTGGGACTGGGAGAGGTGGTCTCTAGATGTGTCGGGGCACTTAACCTCTTGGATACCTTGCCTGGTCCCCTGATATCCAAGGAAAGGGATTACAACTCCCCGATTAAATTAAAAATAGCATTGGTGCTCTTGGATGTCAATAACGAGACCACTTTTGCAGATGAAATCGGCACCAATAATGCATTCAACTCCCAGAGCAGGAGAAACCAGAAAGCTCCACACCCAAGAAAATCCCTCGATTTTGAACTTGAAAGAAACTACCCGGGAAATGGGCAGAATTTCCTGGGATGCCGTCCAGCACACTACGGAAGACTGTTCCGACCTTTTAATCAAACCCTGTCGTTCAAGGTCCTCGCACACTTTGGATGAAATGATAGATCTTGCTGATCCGGAGTCAACTAATGCTCTGAGTTGACTCTTTTTCAACTCCAACAGCAAGAAGGGGCATACGGAAGTGGGCCTAGAGATGGTTTGGAGGACCTTGATGCCCAAAGACTTGGGACCTACAACTGGCCTGGAGGCGCGTACCTTAGAAGACCCGCGAGAGAGCGGGGAAGATGACCTCCGATTCATCCTCCCCGGGTATTTTAGTTTTTTGATTTGGCTCCCCTCGGGGAAGGTGCAGCACGGCCGCGACCCTCGGGGCAATTCCTACTGATATGCCCCGGCTTACTACAATTATAACAGATCTGAACGACCCGGCCACGGTCATTCCCAAAACCAGCCGCTCGAGATTGGGATTGTCCGGCCCATCGCTCGCCCCCTCTAAACCCCGAATTGTGAGCCATGCCCATACCTCTACACTCATCACTTAACTGGACCGCCTGGGACATAACGCACAGCCGCTCCAGGTCTGCAAAACAACGCGGATGTTCCGCGAACACCAAGCGGGAGCGTTCTTGGGGATTTACCCCCTCCAAAATAATTTGAATGATTTCGGGCTCGGACAACCCCACCCTCAGAATCTTGGCCGCCTCCCTTATACTGGCCATAAACTTGACCCAGACCTTCGCCCGTGGCTTGCACCCTATAAAGATACTTGTGCCTCAGCCTATCGCGTAGTCGGCCCGGGATAAAAGCGTCGAGCACCTCCCCGTGAAAGGAGTCAATATCACAACAGTCCCTGAGGGCCTGAGTCACCCGCTCAGCCATGGCGCCCCGACAGTAGGGATAGATGAGCTCGAGCAGAGTCCTGTCTGACACTCCGGGAAAATCCGCTAACTGGAAGAATACTTTAAAAAAAAGCAAAAGTCTATCGGCGTCCAACCCGTCCACGACCGGTAGACGTTGGACGACCTCGGCGAGGGGGTTCGGGAGCTTATGATAAAATGCATCTGCCATCCCTGAGAAAGCCACCGGGGGCGCCGCGAGTACTGGTTCCTTCTCCTCCACAAGGGAGGAGAGAGGGGGTGTCAGGTTCGTCGGAACTTGTTGATTCTTCGAAGGCTCCTGCAGGGCCGCCCCCACTTGTCCCCTGAGATCCTTAAGAATGGTCTCCATCTCGGGGCCCAGCGCTTGGGCTTCCAAATTCTGTATGCGCATAGCTAGATGGTTTAGGCGCTGGCGCACTCTCTGCTTGGCTCTGGAAGTGGGTGCGGCAGACTGCAGGCCTTCTGCCAGATCCTTCAGCTCGTAATACTTCTCTTGGCACAAGTCCATCTCCGCCGACATGTCACTGATTTTTACTTGCGACGGCTCGTCCCCTGCGGCGAGAGCGTCCCTCAATTGCCTTCTCAGGGAGATCACGTCCCCTTGTGGTTTCTTACCCCTGGACCGAACCTCAAACTCGAGCTCATCTTTGACATAAAGATCTACGTTCACAGGATTCATTCTTGTGCCGCCCGAGTTCACTCACACACAATCCACACAATAACAATTGACAACAACAATACTGAAGACCTCGAGTACTATTCTTTCCATCAAGAGGACCCCCGGGTTCCCTAGCGCTGCGAAAACCCGATCCACTCCAGAACCAACTCTCCGTCAGCCGCCAGACTCAAAGAAGAAACGACATCAGACACTAACACTAACATACAATCCACACCACCGAACAACTACAACATATAACAATTCGACAAGACATTTATTATAAATTCCATGACTAAGTCGGGTCAATGACAGTACCGACTTCCGGTCAGGCCATACCGCATCCAGTTAACCTCTCGCGTTATTACTTCATAACACTTTATATAACAGGCAGCCATTCCCCCGGCAACACCCCCACGCTCTCCGGTAAGATGCAATCTCAACAATAATAAAACTCCCAACTAAAACGCATGCCACGTGGCGGCACCAGGTTTACAATTGAAATCCCATAGCATCTACCAATTATTTTCATTTTCAAATATTGCTGATGTTTGATGTTCTTTCCAAACTATTTCCGAGCTTGCAAGCCCCGTCACACCACAGGACCCAAGGGTTCGACCCAAAGAATCGATCGCCCTCTGCTACCATTTGTAACCCCTCTTTCAACTTTTAGACTTTATTAAAAAAAAAACCTTTTTTTTTTTTTTTTTTTTTTTTTGAAAGAGGGGCCACTGGTTATTTAAAACTAGGCCAGAGCCTAGGGAAGCCAAAACTGCGCTGGGTCCAGTATGACGGGACTTGCAATTAAACTCATTGTTTAGCAACAATAACAATTTTATTTAACTAACATGCAAGTATCCTTTCATCAAATTAAATTACATGTAGACATCAGCATAATAATAACTCCTTACATGTAGACATCAGCACAATAATACCTCCCAAATATAAATAACTATAACATCAATCAATATGCACACATAATTACACACAAATAAATAGTTACATAAATACACATGGCTAACACATATCGATATGCACACATATATATATATACTACACACATGTTCACCTGGCAGGCAGCTCAGAAACATTTAACCATGCCACCGAAGAATAGCATCTTCAGTATCAGTGACCTAGATCCCCATCCCAAAATACTGTAACAGGGTAAGGTACCCAGCCTACATAAACCTTCATAAACCAAACCATAAACCAGTCCAGTTATGACTGCTTGCAACCAAAGAAATTATCACAAAATTTCAAAATTTTAGAAAAGCTCCCCCAGACAGGACTGCGCCATGGCCAGGTCAACATGGCCGCACGGCCGTACGAAGGTATAACAGAATGTATGAATAGCAGTAAGAATCAATAGTGTACTCATATTAACAACTGCACCAGTAGTACACTGGCTATGGCAGTAAAAGAACTGAATGAAATTTCAATTATATTGAAATGTTACTGAGTTAATATAATTTTATAAAACATATAAAATATGGTTTATGATTGAACCAATAGTGTGCTCATATTAACAATTTAACTAGTAGTACACTGGCTATGGCAGTAAAAGAACTGAATGAAATTTCACTTATATTGAAATGTTACTGAGTTAATATAATTTTATAAAACATATAAAATATGGTTTATGATTGAACCAAAAGTGTGCTCATATTAACAATTTAACTACTGTAGTAGTACACTGGCTATGGCAGTAAAAGAACTGAATGAAATTTCACTTATATTGAAATGTTACTGAGTTAATATAATTTTATAAAACATATAAAATATGGTTTATGATTGAACCAATAGTGTGCTCATATTAACAATTTAACTAGTAGTACACTGGCTATGGCAGTAAAAGAACTGAATGAAATTTCACTTATATTGAAATGTTACTGAGTCAATATAATTTTATAAAATATATATATAAAGACCGTTTTAATTAAAAAAAAACTTTATAACATCAGCCCCTAATAAAACACGTTTGAGTTGTTTCTACAGTGTTGGCTTGGCCGCAGGCGAGGCCATGCGCACCACCAGATCCAGCAACCTAAAACATGCTATAGACCTGTACTAACGGCACCAGCGGGTGACGTCCACAGGTTACAGCACCACCCCAAACCTTTAAATCTACAAAAAAAACGAAACCCATATAGCTATGAATACCCTTAATCAATGTGAGCATAATTCACCCCCAACAAATCAGTAAACTTAAGTCACCCACACTTTTACCCTTAAAGAAAATTTCTCAACAAAATTCGGTAGCGCATGACCCCGTCCGGGCTCACACTTACTAAGGGGGCATAAGCCTTAATAAAATATACTGACAAAATTTAAAAGCACTTATTGTCTCGCTGGACTTGTGTCCCAACAACTTTAATTGGAGAAGTTCCGGGAAGTGAATACGGTGTTCTACATTGCAGAGGCCAAAATATAGATAAAAGGGTAAATGTCACCTGTGAATTCCGGCACAAAACCTGGTGTATTGTCCATTTCTTCCTCCCGACGGCACAGACGGAGAATTACTCGTATAATGTCATTGGTGGCAGAACTTCGGCCACCCGCTGGAGTGGATCGAGATCGTCTTAGGTCGGGAACCCTGAACAATTATATATATTGACAATTACTTAATGTTACCCAATTCACGATCCCCCTAATATTCATGACTCCAGCAAAATCACACACTACCACATGCTCAGATTAAAAGAAAATTTGCAATTTTTTTTAAGAAAGCACAGAAGTTACCTTCAGTAGAAAATTTTAGAATTAAAATTACTAGTATTTATGGACAGTTCGTCAACTTAATAAACCCTTATTACAATATCGAGATGAGTTGCAAACTTAAACAGGTTCATAAAACATATACAGTTCATATACCTCTACATTTAGTGCATAAAACATTCTCTTATGCCCCCCTATGATTATAAAGAAATTATTATGATATAATTAGGAAAAATACACAGCTATAATTACTTTATAAATGCTTTAGCTCAGCCAGTGTTAACTTTCAAGGCATGCATACACAGAGTTTAACTTGCACTCGCCACGTGGTGACTTTCGTATTTATATCGCATTGCATCGGCATTACTTTAAGCTAAATAACTATTCTTTTCTTAAATAATAAATAAGTTACTTTTAACAGACTTACCGAAGAGTCGCTTAGTCGATTATCTAGTCATGATGGTTAATAGTAGAGAACAAAATCAAACTGATGGCCGCCGGGAGAAATTGGAAGTGTTTCGTGTTCGGCTGCCTGACGAAAACTGAACTCCGTAATCACAAGAAAAATATCTCTATCACTCCCGCCTAGAGCGCGCACGGATCGCGAACGAGACATGCAGATAACGGCTCATACTTCGCTCAAATAATTAAATCACAAACCCCCGCAATGACCGTCACATAATTAACTAGGAAAATGGCCGAGTATTCCAAAACTCGGCACACCCCCACTCCAAAAGGGCAACATGGTTGCCCCAATTGGAACTCAGTGGTACCCTGCAGTGTACCATCCTTATATATCATACTCAAGTTGTTATCGGTTTTCCCATCAGTCATGGCTCCCAGGAGAACAGATGCTCAGAAGGAAAACGAAAGAGCAGAAGACGACATGTAACGTGTAAGTGTGTAGCCACCGCAGTCTGACCTGATCAGGGCCAGCCTACGGCAAGAAGAGACAGCGAAGAAAAGACTAAAGAAGGTACGGGAGCTCCCTGAGCACTGGCCCCCCCGAGACATGCCCAACTATGTTTGAGAAACCGACACAACCACAACAGGGCGGCAAGCCCTATAGTTACCAGAGGGACTAGCCCCAAAACGCCAAACAATAACCGTGTTTCAGAATCACCGAAGAAAAGGGGATCTGGTCTCCATGACCCAATAATCTCACTTGCATGTATATGTATACATATCCATAATCCCATACGTGTGTGTGTGTGTGTGTGTGTGTGCTCCAAGGGCTCTCTACTCTCTCTTTTTTTTTTTTTTTTTTTTTAGGTAAGGTTAGGAAATTCGGAAGGTGGATGGTCAAGGATGATTACGGTCATAGGCTAGGACTGAAGGTAAGGACATGGCTCCCTCTGGACATAAGGACAATTGGAGGAAACCAAGGCTCGCGCAGGCAGGGGCGCATCCCTGAAGTAGACGAACCCCACCGGGACTGTGGGAAGCGTCCACCCGCTACCATCTATCGACTCCCCCCCCCCAGAGCACACACCTCCCCGAATAACCTCCATCCCTACCTAAATGGGGACCGGCACGTTCCCCCCCTTTCTATCAGCCCGTCCGCCCGATGTGGCAGGGCTTCAACTTCGAAACGTGCGAGACTATCTCTTTAGACGTATCTCCCGGTTCGCCCAACCTAGCCGTCACAGGCGACGCGAACCCCAGGATGCGGTACGGCCCCGACCAGCGGTAGCACAGCTTGGCGGCTCTCTTATCCGCTGCTGAACTGATCGGGTGACTCTGGCAGTAGACCAAATCTCCCACCTTAAAGGGATTCGGAATACGCCCCTGATTATATCGTCTACGGACGCGCTCGTGTGCACGGAGCAAATTCTTCCGGGCCTCTTTCCACCTATCTGCCGTCTGAATGTCCGGATTACTTGGCAGAAGATCTTCTATTTTCCATAAGTTAGTCAAGGGAAGCGTAGGCGAGAAACCAAACATCACTTCGAAGGGAACGGCCTTATGACTGTCATGCAGGGCCGTATTGAAAGCTAGCTGCAACCACTTAAGATTCTGGTCCCAGGTGGTCTGTTGCTCTGCATGATAAGCAATAAGCGCGGACCTGAGATTCCTGTTGAATCTCTCCGCGTGGGACGGCTGTGGGTAATAGGGGGAAGTGGTTACATGTTTGATGCCATTGGCGAAGCACATTCGCCGAAAATCGCCTGAAATAAATTGTGGACCATTGTCCGAGACAATGATGGCCGGAAGACCGAAGTGCTGAAATACATGACTCTGGAGCGCGTTTATGGTCAATCGAGCAGTTGCCTGCCGTAAGGGCAGTAGCCAGGCAAACTTCGAAAAAGCATCCACACAGACAAGTAGGTAAGCATTACCTGACTTGCTACGCGGGAAGGGTCCCACGTAGTCGATGAATAGCTTCTCCATCGGTCTGCTCGCCACATCAGATGACAACAGCCCTAACTTTGTGTTTTGGGCAGGCTTGCTTAAGCCACAGAGATGACATGCCTTCACCCGAGTTGCTATGTCCCTATCCATGCCCTTCCAGATGAAGTTTTTCCTAATACTGGAAATGGTCTTCGAAATTCCCTTATGTCCACCTACCGGGGAATTGTGATAGTAGCTGAAGACCATGGGCACGAGTTTGCTAGGCAGCACTATCTTCGGGGCCCGTCCTTTCTTCTCTCTGCAACACAGGACGCCCCTGGACAAGAAGTAGGGGACCTGCACGTTACCCTTTTGTAGATTTTGGATGATCGGACCCAACTCTTCATCATTTAACTGATGGGGCAACACATCAGTAAAAGCTAAAGGAAAGTCCAGTAGAACAGAACAGGGTTGCTCCGGCTGGGCTTCGCTGGGCTGGGAGAACATACGGGACAAGGCATCTGCAACCACATTTTGAGTTCCCCGAATGTGTTGCACCTTAAATTTAAAGGATGAGATTTTAACCAACCATCGTCCAATCTTACCCAGCTGCCGGGGATGAGCGAGAAGCCAAGAGAGAGCCTGGTTGTCGGTCTCGAGCAGGAACTCAGCGTGTTCCAGAAAACGCCTGAACTTATCTAGAGCGTATACAACAGCCAAACACTCTAGCTCATACACTGAAGACTTCCGTTCTTGTTGGGTCAAAGTTCTAGAAATGAAGGCCACAGGCTGCCTAGCACCATCAACAACTTGGGACAGAACCGCCCCGAGCGCCACCGAACTCGCGTCCGTCTGTAAGATAAACTGTCTCGAGAAGTCTGGCATCCTCAGTACTGGAGGGGAAATAATGGCTTCCTTCAGAGTCTCGAAAGCCTTCTGTTGCTTTTCCCCCCATACAAATTTGGCGCCCTTCTTCCGGAGTTCATTCAGAGGTGCCGCAATCTCCGCCGCGTTTGGGATGAAACGTCGATAGAAATTGACCATCCCCACAAATCTCGCGATGCCTTTGGCATCCTTTGGTGGGGGAAAGTCCCTGATTCCCTGTGTTCGCTCAGGATCCACAGTGACACCTCTATGGGAAATCAGGTGGCCCAGAAAAGAAATTTGTGTCTGGGCAAACTTCACCTTTTCTGGATTGACAGTGAGGCCGGCACCCCTCAACCTGCACATTACCTTTTCAAGATGATCCAAATGTTCCTCGTACCCCTTGCTGTACACCAGCAAGTCATCAAGATAATTAAAAACGTACTTGAACTTGACATCGTGAAAAACGGTGTCAAGCAAACGGGTGAGTGTTTGGGTCCCTACCGCTAGACCCATAGGAACCCTAGTATACTGATAGAGGTTCCACGGAACACAGAATGCAGTGTAGGGCCTACTTTCTTTCGTCAAGGGAATCTGGTGATATGCAGAGTTGAGGTCAATGATGGTAAAATACCTCGCCTCACTGAACCAATCGAACGCGGAATGAAGGTCAGGAAGTGGGACCGAATCTACCTCGATGTTAGCGTTCAGCTTGCGGTAGTCGATGACCATCCTGTGCTTACCTCCAGGCTTGGGCACTAGGAACGCTGGACTGGCATAACTGGACTGAGAAGGTTCAATCACCCCTTGATCTAATAATTCTTGAACCTTCTCCCTCAAGATGCTCATCTTCGGAGGGGCAAACTTATAAGGGTGGGAGCGCACCACCTTGGAGTCCGTTAGGCGGATCTTATACTCCAAGAGATGTGTGAGCCCAAGGGCCGGAGTTAATACAGTGGGGAAACGCTCACACAACTGATCTAAAGCGGACCGCTGGGACTGGGAGAGGTGGTCTCTTGATGTGTCGGGGCACTTAACCTCTTGGATACCTTGCCTGGTCCCCTGATATCCAAGGAAAGGGATTACAACTCCCCGATTAAATTTAAAATAGCATTGGTGCTCTTGGATGTCAATAACGAGACCACTTTTGCAGATGAAATCGGCACCAATAATGCATTCAACTCCCAGAGCAGGAGAAACCAGAAAGCTCCACACCCAAGAAAATCCCTCGATTTTGAACTTGAAAGAAACTACCCGGGAAATGGGCAGAATTTCCTGGGATGCCGTCCAGCACACTACGGAAGACTGTTCCGACCTTTTAATCAAACCCTGTCGTTCAAGGTCCTCGCACACTTTGGATGAAATGATAGATCTTGCTGATCCGGAGTCAACTAATGCTCTGAGTTGACTCTTTTTCAACTCCAACAGCAAGAAGGGGCATACGGAAGTGGGCCTAGAGATGGTTTGGAGGACCTTGATGCCCAAAGACTTGGGACCTACAACTGGCCTGGAGGCGCGTACCTTAGAAGACCCGCGAGAGAGCGGGGAAGATGACCTCCGATTCATCCTCCCCGGGTATTTTAGTTTTTTGATTTGGCTCCCCTCGGGGAAGGTGCAGCACGGCCGCGACCCTCGTGGCAATTCCTACTGATATGCCCCGGCTTACTACAATTATAACAGATCTGAACGACCCGGCCACGGTCATTCCCAAAACCAGCCGCTCGAGATTGGGATTGTCCGGCCCATCGCTCGCCCCCTCTAAACCCCGAATTGTGAGCCATGCCCATACCTCTACACTCATCACTTAACTGGACCGCCTGGGACATAACGCACAGCCGCTCCAGGTCTGCAAAACAACGCGGATGTTCCGCGAACACCAAGCGGGAGCGTTCTTGGGGATTTACCCCCTCCAAAATAATTTGAATGATTTCGGGCTCGGACAACCCCACCCTCAGAATCTTGGCCGCCTCCCTTATACTGGCCATAAACTGACCCAGACCTTCGCCCGTGGCTTGCACCCTATAAAGATACTTGTGCCTCAGCCTATCGCGTAGTCGGCCCGGGATAAAAGCGTCGAGCACCTCCCCGTGAAAGGAGTCAATATCACAACAGTCCCTGAGGGCCTGAGTCACCCGCTCAGCCATGGCGCCCCGACAGTAGGGATAGATGAGCTCGAGCAGAGTCCTGTCTGACACTCCGGGAAAATCCGCTAACTGGAAGAATACTTTAAAAAAAAGCAAAAGTCTATCGGCGTCCAACCCGTCCACGACCGGTAGACGTTGGACGACCTCGGCGAGGGGGTTCGGGAGCTTATGATAAAATGCATCTGCCATCCCTGAGAAAGCCACCGGGGGCGCCGCGAGTACTGGTTCCTTCTCCTCCACAAGGGAGGAGAGAGGGGGTGTCAGGTTCGTCGGAACTTGTTGATTCTTCGAAGGCTCCTGCAGGGCCGCCCCCACTTGTCCCCTGAGATCCTTAAGAATGGTCTCCATCTCGGGGTCCAGCGCTTGGGCTTCCAAATTCTGTATGCGCATAGCTAGATGGTTTAGGCGCTGGCGCACTCTCTGCTTGGCTCTGGAAGTGGGTGCGGCAGACTGCAGGCCTTCTGCCAGATCCTTCAGCTCGTAATACTTCTCTTGGCACAAGTCCATCTCCGCCGACATGTCACTGATTTTTACTTGCGACGGCTCGTCCCCTGCGGCGAGAGCGTCCCTCAATTGCCTTCTCAGGGAGATCACGTCCCCTTGTGGTTTCTTACCCCTGGACCGAACCTCAAACTCGAGCTCATCTTTGACATAAAGATCTACGTTCACAGGATTCATTCTTGTGCCGCCCGAGTTCACTCACACACAATCCACACAATAACAATTGACAACAACAATACTGAAGACCTCGAGTACTATTCTTTCCATCAAGAGGACCCCCGGGTTCCCTAGCGCTGCGAAAACCCGATCCACTCCAGAACCAACTCTCCGTCAGCCGCCAGACTCAAAGAAGAAACGACATCAGACACTAACACTAACATACAATCCACACCACCGAACAACTACAACATATAACAATTCGACAAGACATTTATTATAAATTCCATGACTAAGTCGGGTCAATGACAGTACCGACTTCCGGTCAGGCCATACCGCATCCAGTTAACCTCTCGCGTTATTACTTCATAACACTTTATATAACAGGCAGCCATTCCCCCGGCAACACCCCCACGCTCTCCGGTAAGATGCAATCTCAACAATAATAAAACTCCCAACTAAAACGCATGCCACGTGGCGGCACCAGGTTTACAATTGAAATCCCATAGCATCTACCAATTATTTTCATTTTCAAATATTGCTGATGTTTGATGTTCTTTCCAAACTATTTCCGAGCTTGCAAGCCCCGTCACACCACAGGACCCAAGGGTTCGACCCAAAGAATCGATCGCGCTCTGCTACCATTTGTAACCCCTCTTTCAACTTTTAGACTTTATTAAAAAAAAACCTTTTTTTTTTTTTTTTTTTTTTTTTTTTTTTTTTTTTTTTTTTTTTTTTTGAAAGAGGGGCCACTGGTTATTTAAAACTAGGGCAGAGCCTAGGGAAGCCAAAACTGCGCTGGGTCCAGTATGACGGGACTTGCAATTAAACTCATTGTTTAGCAACAATAACAATTTTATTTAACTAACATGCAAGTATCCTTTCATCAAATTAAATTACATGTAGACATCAGCATAATAATAACTCCTTACATGTAGACATCAGCACAATAATACCTCCCAAATATAAATAACTATAACATCAATCAATATGCACACATAATTACACACAAATAAATAGTTACATAAATACACATGGCGGACACATCGATATGCACACATATATATATATATATATATATATACTACACACATGTTCACCTGGCAGGCAGCTCAGAAACATTTAACCATGCCACCGAAGAATAGCATCTTCAGTATCAGTGACCTAGATCCCCATCCCAAAATACTGTAACAGGGTAAGGTACCCAGCCTACATAAACCTTCATAAACCAAACCATAAACCAGTCCAGTTATGACTGCTTGCAACCAAAGAAATTATCACAAAATTTCAAAATTTTAGAAAAGCTCCCCCAGATAGGACTGCGCCATGGCCAGGTCAACATGGCCGCACGGCCGTACGAAGGTATAACAGAATGTATGAATAGCAGTAAGAATCAATAGTGTACTCATATTAACAACTGCACCAGTAGTACACTGGCTATGGCAGTAAAAGAACTGAATGAAATTTCACTTATATTGAAATGTTACTGAGTTAATATAATTTTATAAAACATATAAAATATGGTTTATGATTGAACCAATAGTGTGCTCATATTAACAATTTAACTAGTAGTACACTGGCTATGGCAGTAAAAGAACTGAATGAAATTTCACTTATATTGAAATGTTACTGAGTTAATATAATTTTATAAAACATATAAAATATGGTTTATGATTGAACCAAAAGTGTGCTCATATTAACAATTTAACTAGTAGTACACTGGCTATGGCAGTAAAAGAACTGAATGAAATTTCACTTATATTGAAATGTTACTGAGTTAATATAATTTTATAAAACATATAAAATATGGTTTATGATTGAACCAATAGTGTGCTCATATTAACAATTTAACTAGTAGTACACTGGCTATGGCAGTAAAAGAACTGAATGAAATTTCACTTATATTGAAATGTTACTGAGTTAATATAATTTTATAAAACATATAAAATATGGTTTATGATTGAACCAATAGTGTGCTCATATTAACAATTTAACTAGTAGTACACTGGCTATGGCAGTAAAAGAACTGAATGAAATTTCACTTATATTGAAATGTTACTGAGTTAATATAATTTTATAAAACATATAAAATATGGTTTATGATTGAACCAATAGTGTGCTCATATTAACAATTTAACTAGTAGTACACTGGCTATGGCAGTAAAAGAACTGAATGAAATTTCACTTATATTGAAATGTTACTGAGTTAATATAATTTTATAAAATATATATATAAAGACCGTTTTAATTAAAAAAAAACTTTATAACATCAGCCCCTAATAAAACACGTTTGAGTTGTTTCTACAGTGTTGGCTTGGCCGCAGGCGAGGCCATGCGCACCACCAGATCCAGCAACCTAAAACATGCTATAGACCTGTACTAACGGCACCAGCGGGTGACGTCCACAGGTTACAGCACCACCCCAAACCTTTAAATCTACAAAAAAAAAACGAAACCCATATAGCTATGAATACCCTTAATCAATGTGAGCATAATTCACCCCCAACAAATCAGTAAACTTAAGTCACCCACACTTTTACCCTTAAAGAAAATTTCTCAGCAAAATTCGGTAGCGCATGACCCCGTCCGGGCTCACACTTACTAAGGGGGCATAAGCCTTAATAAAATATACTGACAAAATTTAAAAGCACTTATTGTCTCGCTGGACTTGTGTCCCAACAACTTTAATTGGAGAAGTTCCGGGAAGTGAATACGGTGTTCTACATTGCAGAGGCCAAAATATAGATAAAAGGGTAAATGTCACCTGTGAATTCCGGCACAAAACCTGGTGTATTGTCCATTTCTTCCTCCCGACGGCACAGACGGAGAATTACTCGTATAATGTCATTGGTGGCAGAACTTCGGCCACCCGCTGGAGTGGATCGAGATCGTCTTAGGTCGGGAACCCTGAACAATTATATATATTGACAATTACTTAATGTTACCCAATTCACGATCCCCCTAATATTCATGACTCCAGCAAAATCACACACTACCACATGCTCAGATTAAAAGAAAATTTGCAATTTTTTTTAAGAAAGCACAGAAGTTACCTTCAGTAGAAAATTTTAGAATTAAAATTACTAGTATTTATGGACAGTTCGTCAACTTAATAAACCCTTATTACAATATCGAGATGAGTTGCAAACTTAAACAGGTTCATAAAACATATACAGTTCATATACCTCTACATTTAGTGCATAAAACATTCTCTTATGCCCCCCTATGATTATAAAGAAATTATTATGATATAATTAGGAAAAATACACAGCTATAATTACTTTATAAATGCTTTAGCTCAGCCAGTGTTAACTTTCAAGGCATGCATACACAGAGTTTAACTTGCACTCGCCACGTGGTGACTTTCGTATTTATATCGCATTGCATCGGCATTACTTTAAGCTAAATAACTATTCTTTTCTTAAATAATAAATAAGTTACTTTTAACAGACTTACCGAAGAGTCGCTTAGTCGATTATCTAGTCATGATGGTTAATAGTAGAGAACAAAATCAAACTGATGGCCGCCGGGAGAAATTGGAAGTGTTTCGTGTTCGGCTGCCTGACGAAAACTGAACTCCGTAATCACAAGAAAAATATCTCTATCACTCCCGCCTAGAGCGCGCACGGATCGCGAACGAGACATGCAGATAACGGCTCATACTTCGCTCAAATAATTAAATCACAAACCCCCGCAATGACCGTCACATAATTAACTAGGAAAATGGCCGAGTATTCCAAAACTCGGCACAGCACGAGTTGAGCACCAGCGTGGAGTAGACGAATGTGTTCGCGTTCAATAATAAGGCGAGTAATATGAGCCGATGGATGCAAGACAATAGGATGCTTATTGTCATAAGGTAGTTGCGCTGCTGTAATCGTCCGCCGACGCGTATTAAGCCAGACTCATCAAGAAACGGGATCCAGAGAAGACAACTTGCTCCTGATAGAAACAGAAGACCCATTACGAAGACAATTAAGCTCAGCAGCGAAGTGGATAGACTGAGATTGCTTTATGAAAAAATTAAGAATGGAATGAATTTCAACGGGGGTAAAAGCGCCCGAAATTTTGTCATCCCCGGAGAGTCTAATATTTTTGATGAATCGAAAGCAGTAAGCGTATACGCGAGTCAGACGGTGCAACGAAGAAAAGTCCTTTGAAAGATCAATAGCTAGGGTAGACATTAGAGAAAGTTTGGGGGTTTATTTCTCCTCCGCAGTAAATTCAGGAGACGACAGATTAGAAGGTAAAAAGGGTGGAAAAAGATTGGACTCGGAATATTGAGACAAACAAGCGGGACCACAAGGCCTATTATTTTTGGTGAAGATCGGTTAAGGGAAAGGGGTAGTTAACCTGCAACGTTTTATGTTTTCACAAGGGTAATTTTTTCTATGACGAACGATAACTGCCGCATATTCAAACAATCAAATAATTTGTTGCATACATCCCTGAATTGTAGAGGGCAAAAGGCCTATTGATTTTGGTGAAGATGATTAAGAGAAAGGGGTAGTTTACCAGCAACGTTTTGTGTTTTAACACGGGTAATTTTTTTTAATGACGAACGATAACTGCCGTAAGTTCAAGCAGAATCAAATAATCTTTTGCATATGTGCCTAATTTGTAGAGGACTCAAGACCTATTTGATTTTGGTGAAGATCGGTGACGGGGAAAGGGTAGTTTACCTGCAACGTTTTATGTTTTAACAAGCGTAAAGTACTTAATTTTGATAAATAAAGTATCCTGATAAGAAGATAATAATAATCCACTGTAGAAACGTAGATGAAATATCTATAAATGAAGAAGCCAGTTGAACGGGGTGGGAGTAATTTTCTATAAATGACAATTATAGTTGAAGGGGGAGGTGATAATTTTACTTCCATGTTCCATAAGGAAATGGAAGTATTTTATTTGTGTACTACGTTATCGGCAACAAAGAAGTATTTTGTTGTTTAATTCCTTCCCGGGCTGTCTGGCCGTAGTCCAATGTTTTCTGCAAAACCAGACGTTTCGGCAGTGCCATCGACTTCCAACATCAGTGAAAATCGAGTGCGATAACGTGAGGTGACGTTAGTGACCACAGTACTGTGGTTAAGGCCGAAGCAGTAAGTAGAAAGAAGTAGTTTCTATAGAAATATTTCATTTCGAAAATGATTTTAAATATAAATCTTAGAACGTGGAAGTCATGTATGGTTCTCCATACAGATATTACTAATACATCACTCGAAACGCACTGTGTAAATCGCCCGACAATAAGAACCTCACTTGAATAAATCGCCACTTAAACTGAAACTAAGCGTCGCTGAATGCTTGTATTTATACCTCGCTAAGATTCAAGAATAATCCATACTACGCATCAGCACTACTAGAAAACATTAGAGCGTAATTGCTTGCGGCCTTGAACACAGCGCGCGCGGACCGGTGAGTCTGGAACAGCCTCGTTAACGCATGTTAAGACTCACGTACGCACACAACAGTACAGGTGGGATAGAAGGTTCTGTAATGCCGTAACTATATTTTTAAATTTATCTTTAAAGATGTCTTTAAATCTTTAAATGTGTATCTTTAAAGATGTCTTTAAATGTGTATCTTTAAAGATGTCTTTAAATCTTTAAATGTGTATCTTTAACTTTCACGTTTACACAGTGGGTTGGCTTCCACGCAGTATTACATTTTCCAGCGTAAGACGAGATGCTATAACGGTTGACAGTTAACGTGGTAAAATGGCTTGTAGCATAATACTGCGATCTAAATACATTTGTACTGTTGATTAAATTTTACCAAGCGCATGTAGGTTGTACAGAACGTAGGCCTATGTTTCTGCTCAGCAGTAAAACTAATTGAACATGTCGGATTACACTCGTGTGTGTCTCGTACAACAGTTTACGGTAATGTTTCGTGTCGAGTTGACCTGAAATTGGTCCCGGTCGATCGATATCCATGTAAATGAGAGTGGTGGCCACGTGGGCTGCTTCGTTCTGTACTTCACTTTGAAAATTTAACTGAATTTAGGTTGTTCTTAGGAACGGTGGTGTAAAGTTTAAATGTACTCAGCCACGGCCGCCTGTAGTAGAAGGCCGGGACATTAAACGTGACAACGTTGCGTCTGATGCCTATAAACACGTGTAATAAAGTAGCTAAAGTGAACATGTTGTATTTTGATTTAATTTCATAGCGTTACTAAAATCATGAGTAGGCCTATTTATATCTAAATCTAAATTATAGGGCTGTGCGCACTTAGTACTATACATTTAAGTTGAAGAAATTAGTGTTAGGCCTAATGAATTAATTTTGTTTGAATTATTGAATTCGTATCATATGAATGAGGTAATTATTATATTTCTTAAATAGTATAACAGTACTTTACATAATAAGCTTCTAATTTGCAAAAAATGAAGAATTATAAAACTGCTATTAACCGGCAATTAAAAATGACGCGATTTGATTGTTGAAATGCATAAATTAAGAGATCGTTTAGTCGGCCTCAAATATCAGCTGGTTCCAGTGTTACCACGTTTAATATTCCGTCCTTCTACTAGAGCCGGCCATGATGCAGTCGATGCACATTACTGGCATCCTAATCGCTCCTCTTACAGTGCTTGTCAGATAATGACAAGACCCCCCCCCCCCGGCCTAACCCCCGAAAATCAGTCGTCTTCTACACAGCAATCGAAATAAAACATTCGTATCACTGTCGACACTTGTTTATTTATCGTTATCACAAATAATTTTCTTTCACTTAGCTAAAATCGGTATGGAGAACCATACATGACTTCCATGTTATAAGATTTATATTTAAAATCATCTTCGAAATGAAATATTTCCATAGAAACTACTTCTTTCTTCAACCTTAACCACAGTACTGTGGTCACTAACGTATACCGCCTCACGTTAGCGCACTCGATTTTCACTGATGATGGCAGACGATGGCACTGCCGAAACGTCTGATTTTGCAGAAAACACTGGACCACGGCCAAACAGCCCGGGAAGGAATTTTAACAACAAACTACTTCTTTTTTTTGCCGATAACGTAGTACACATACAAAAAAATTATCCCCTCCCCCTTCAACTATCATTTTCATTTATAGAAAATTACCCCCTCCCCCTTCAACTACCATTTTTATTTATAGATATTTCGTCTACCTTTCTACAGTGGATTATTATGACCTTCTTGTCAGGATACTTTATTTATTAAAATTAAGTACCGTACTTTACTCTTGTTAAAACATAAAACGTTGCAGGTAAACTATCCCTTCCGCTTAACCGATATCCACCAAAATCAATAGACCTTGAGTCCTCTACAATTCAGGCACATATACAACAAATTATTTGATTCTGTTTGAATTTGCGGCAGTTATCGTTCGCCATAGAAAAAATTCTACACACACATTTCGTAAAATGACTTTTCTTCGTGTTTTGAAGGTAGTACAGTCAAAATCAGCCTTCATCTCGAACACGATTAATTTCGCCATCACCATACTTCCATTTCCTTATAGAACATGGAAGTAAAAAACAGTAATATTGTATCGTTTTATTATTATTATTATTATTATTATTATTATTATTACTATCTATGCCTTTATATTACTAATAATAAGCAGTAACAATTAATTAATTATGTGTGTCCACAGAAATGTTGTAATTAAATGTGTGACTTCGCTTTGTGTTTATCTCCTCGCCCTCCCCCGAAATGAAAATTTTGCCTATGCCCACGTTTCAAGGTGGCAGAAATAACTATAGCACGGTACGGTAAAAGGTTGGGGGGAATGCACGCGCGCGCGGGTGTTTGTGTGGACGCGACTAAAGTATTGTGCGTTTTCAATTCAGTGACAGACAAGAATTCTTTTGATCTTACATATACAAACATAACACAGAGAGAGAGCGAGAGAGAGTGAGTGAGAGAGAGAGTTACTTGGCTGCGGTAGTAAAGGTATTGCGGTAACAAACGGCAGTAACAAACAATGGTCGCGGTTTCGGTAATCATTGTTATGTTGTGGTGGCGTGGGGGATGGGGAAGCTTCATTTTCATGCTGTTCTCGTAAACAGTAATAGCAGAGAGAAAGCGTTTTCTGCTATAACGAAAATAGTGTGCATGGGCGTGGAGTTTGTGTAGACATTGGACGGGCCAAAAGACAGATAACACGTTAGTGACAGATAAAAGTTGAAATGTCAGATGTTTACACATGCGCGCGCGCAGGCGCCCACACACGGACTCCATATATTTATTATTAGACTCAGCCGTGAATCCATTGGGGGAGGAGGGAATGGGGGAAATCCCCCCTCCAAACGGTCACATTAAACGAAATTTTTTTCGTTGTTTTGTGATTGTAGAATAGTTTTTTAATTGTAAATATGACACAACGTTCCTATCGCGTTATGTGGGTTCATAGTTTCTCTCTCGTAGCTGTGTATTACCAGCATGTTAACTTTTGTTTGATGCATAAGTTAAAAGACTAGTGTGTACTTTAAAATATAAGTGAGAATGTTATCAGAAGAACAATGAACCGGCAAGCAGCGATGTGTTATATATATGTTTATACTCGTATGTTAATAAATTTACTGTGTTGACAGTAACGCACTGTTTTTATCAGGACTCATTCCTATTATTTATACTGTAGACGATTAAAGAATGGTACATTATTAATGTATCCCTCCCTGGTAAGGCTTGGATGGTGAAGCCATGTCAGAATGTTTCAGAAATGCTCAATACGCGGACATCCAAACATGATTTTTTTTTTAGTGCATAGTTTAATGGATCGATACACCGTATTTCCCGGACTTACCCACTACCATCTGAGAAGACACGTAATCTGAGACGGTAATGGCTTATCGCAGTCCACCGCTCAAGAAAAGCTGTCAGGTTTCCCTAGTTGACATAGGCGAGGCTAGTATCAGGAAGAATTGTAACGTACATCGTCACATATCGGGACGATGGGCGTTACAATTACGCGCAGGTCGTTCAGTTGATGAAATTTTACTTACCGTCATTAAAATACAATTAATTAAAAACAAAAAATGAAAATGTTAGTAATATATGATAAAGCAGTTAATAGTTGGAAACATATTGGTCGGGCGGTTAGGCCGTGGTCTAGAGTCTATGCTGACAGACGTTTCGGCCTCACCATTGGAGACCATCATCAGTGCCGATAACAATTGGCACGGTGTCCTCCAATTCACCCCAGTAATGAGGTAGAGACACTGTATTTAGTTTAAGAAGACCCACTTATGTACACTTTCATCATCATCTGCAAGCATTTAAACCAATGATGGTTTGTTCCGATCTCAAACAGGGAACCGTCTATCTAGAGCTGGTCACTCCAACGCTTCCGCGGACTTCCCACACCTCTCCGTCCCCTCGGCTTGTAGTTTTACAGTCTAGTTGTTTGGCGACGCGGCAGTCATCTATTCGGCAAAGGTGTTCCCACCAGTTCAGCCGATACTGGGCGATCCTGTCGTGCGTACTCATAATATTCAATTTCTGCCGTATATCTGTGTTTCGCCTATCACCATGGAGAGTATACCCTGCCACGTATCTGAGAAATCTAATTTCAGCCGCTTGGATACGAGTGGCCTGGCCTTTCCTTAAATACTGGGCTGGACTTTATGCGCGAAGGTGGCAGCTTCACCATACGTCTTACCCTGCGATATGCTATGCTCTGTATGATGGTGGTTGGCGTGTGGACCCTTGGCCTACCTGCTGCCTCTACCCCATTGTAATACTTCCGCCCGGGCTCCACAGCAGCTAATTGCCGCGTGAGTCACCTCACTGTGCGTCCAGTATGAAACAATTTTTTGTTGCTTCGCCCAATACTGGTAAAATTTTGTTATATTTGAAATCAGCGAAATAATACGATGAAAATGACACCAAACACGACTAAAAAATATTAAATTTTAAGGTGTTTCAAGGTAAAAGCTCAACAACTACTTTAATACACATCTTCAGTGCATAGTGGTTTATAACGCCCAATTTTTAATATTCCTTAGTCGTGTTTGGTGTCATTTTCACCATATTATTTCGCTGATTTCAAATATAACAAAATTTTACCAGTATTGGGCTAGGCAAAAAAAAAATTGTTTCATACTGGACGCACAGTGAGGTGACTCACGCAGCAATTAGCTGCTGTGGAGCCCGGGCGGAAGTATTACAATGGGGTAGAGGCAGCAGGTAGGGCAAGGGTCTACACGGCAATCACCATCATACAGAGCATAGTAACATATCTAGGGGACACATTCATTAGTAAATTGTCTCAAATAAGGACCAGCCGGGCGGATCAAAAGTTGCTGACCACAGCTTGAAATGTACTTTCATACCAGACTAAATACACAGTCTGTCTACGTCATCACTGGGGTGAATTGGCGGACACCGTACCAGTTGTTACCGACACCGATGGTGAAGCCGAAACGTCTGTCAGGTTAGACGCTAGACCACGGCCTAACCGCCCGACAACAGTGTTTCCAACTATGTAGACGTCGTCCGTGTAACCCTTAGGAACTCTACAGCGGTGGTTCAACTGCAGGATTCGTCCCAATGCTAATGTGGAGGAATGGACACGCCATCATCGAGTGCGACCTCTATGACCGACTCCGGTTGGACCTCGAACTGCCTTCCATCACGCGAAGCTGATGTGGCCTCCGTCATCTGACACTATCCTGCACCACGACAATTTCCAGGCCTTCAGAGTGTTCTGCAGACGAGTCCTACAACAACCCATGGATAATTAAAGAACTTCTTGCTACTGACAAGTCCAGGGAGAAGACAAATATGGCCTGTGCTTACGCCGGTGACACCACCTCCACGTGGTCCCCGCTGGGCAACGTTGCCTCCGGTGAGACACTGCGCATGAGAGGTAGCGGCTAATTGTGTTACCCCCCCCCCCCCAACATCTGGGGAAGGGAATCTCCCCCCCCCCGTACACTGACTTGGCAAGTGTGGGGATGGGAGTTTTTCCGAGCTCGGTCTGTGTGGCGGCAGTTTTTCGGGGGGGGGGAGATATCTTGGGATTGGTGTGGGGGACGACAGAGTTGGCTTGCCATCTCTCTCGATAATACATGTATGACAGGTGGTTTTGCAGGTCTGCAGTATTTATTGTAAAGTACTCTGCCTGTATTTGTTTGTTTGCTTTTGTTGGTTGGGGGGGGTACACGTAAACAACGAAAAATATTTTCATATAGGCTAGTATATTGTTGGCGGTTATCGTAAACAATATGCGTGCCAACAGCGTCCTGTGTAGTCTTGTCACTGCAGTCATTTGTTAACTTTTTTCAATCGATATGTGCGCGCTTCTCCACGTTGTAAAATCAGTAGCCTGTCACTCCACAGAAGACGTCTGCAATAAGTATTACCGGATGTACTGTAAATAATCTATATAAAACAAAATACTACCAACTACTGCCGCCGCCGCCAAGACTGCAACACAAATCGTTTCGTCTCGTGCGGATCGGAAGCCGTCTTCAGGTTGAGAAGAGCTTAATACATTTAACGGTCTTCTTCTTCTTCTAGGTTATCAGCCCATAGGCTGGTTCGCAGCAGTTCGCCATTCTACATGCTTCTCTGCTTTTCTTTTCAACTCAAAATATGATGTGCAGTTGACCATAAGCTGTTTCATGTAGTCTAAACGGGGTCGACCTCTGTGATTCTTCCCTTCAATTGTTCCTTCTATTATTCTCTTAACCAACCCATTGTGTCGTAGTATATGCCCTCTTGTGCCTTTTAAATTTCGCAGAAAGCTCTTCCCGTCCAGAGCTCTTCTAAAGACTTCCTCATTCGTTATCTTCTCCCTCCAGCTTATCTTCAGTATTCTTCTGTAGCACACGTCTCAAATGCTCGGAGTCTTTTCTTGTCACTTTACATTAACCGTAAAACCGGTAAAGTCAAAAACGGGAAACAGCAAAAGAAAATTACTACATCGATATATACTACTACAGAATACGACAACGATACAAATTACATTATAATAGAATAAAAATATAAATACCAAACACATCAAAAGTAAAAACAAACTTACTCGTATGCTGGAGTAGCAACACCAGCAGAAACAACAGAGGAACAAGATGCACGGGACTGGTTTGTTTGCGTTGTCCGGTTCGAAGCCCGATGAGCGCCAGGTTCAAGCGAGTAGAGCACGGTCGTTTGTTCAGCACAAGAACTTGCAGTTTTGGTATGGTTCTCCTGTGCGTGCATGAGAAGAGTTCATGGATAGCCCCACGCCGGAGGCGCGGCTTCGTGGCTCACTTAAGGACGAAATCGATCCATAATATGGATGGAAAATCTGCGAGCAAAATCCTCTCCAGAGATTTACTGGAAATCTGCAGTGCCATAGCATGCTTCCTAGCAGACCTATACGTGACAGCAGCTCTTACTTAACCTATGCATATTTTCTGGCGTGAGCAGTTTTTTTACACTTGTTTTCTGTGTCGAGTTCTGTGGCTCTAAATGTTCTTACCCAGTTCGATATTGTTGAGCGATCTGAAACTCTTCCATGTTTTCCAACGTTGAAATGAATTCTGAACAGTCTTTGTGTTAATATAGTTCGTAGGCTTACACGGCCGGAGTCAAAGACTATTAAAATTCATTCCCGGGCTGTTTGGCTGGGGTCCATTGTTTCTTACTAAAACAGACGTTTCGACAGAACCATCGACTGCCATCATCAGTGTAAAAATTCGAGCTGTGCTGTGGTATCTAACATGTACCAACCTACGTTAGTACAGCTCGAATTTTTACACTGATCATGCCAGTCGACGGTACTGTCGAAACGTCACGTCTGTTTTAGTAAGAAACAATGGACCACAGCCAAACAGCCCGGGAATGAATTTTAATAGTCTTTGTTTTGTTATACAAGATTCATTAATTTTAAAACACGTTTCTACAACAAACGCGGATGTTCAACTCGCCATTGAGCCATGTTTATTGAAATGGCATAGTTTAATTGAGGTTATAAAAACCATCTGTTTGTTTATTGTTGCCATGGTAACCAAACAACACGAGCTAACACACATTGTTGTGTTCTCATTGCCCCACCCGTTATCAGAAGGTTCCGACTGTTATACTTTTCGCCGAGGCAGTATTACAGAAAGCATACTTATAGTCATATATTCGACTGGTTCAGTAGTAAATGGATTTAGTACAAGAAAATGTCATAAAAATAGTCTGCAAAATAATAGTGTTCGGTGCAGCAAATGTATTGTAGAATCAATTTGAATATAGGTCACTTTCGAAACGGAAAAAAAATTGGACTAGTGTTGAAGGTGACTGTAGTAGTGGTGGGACACGTTTCAACGCGGGCGCGCGCTCGCATGCCAAACACTCACCAGTCACTGTTAAAAAAAAAGAACTAATCACTGATAAAGTCCTTCGTTTGCGCCACTTTGTTACACACAATTAAAACTCGTGTTCTCGATAATGGTGTGCAAAATAAATATGTAAAGAGTGTTGACAAATTATCTGATAGGGGCACGAGACAGTCTAATTTGAAGTGCACGTCACCTGTGTGCCACTAAACTGTAATTAATTAAAAATGCGTTGTTGAGACTGTGTTGCGCGTAATTGTGTTATCTTAATTTTTACTGATTACGCTGAAAAGTGTTTAACTTTTTTTGCAGTGTATGGAAAAATAACGTCTCAATAGCATATACGATGCAAATAGAGGCACTCTTTGAGGATTGGCAAGGATGTAGGCTAAACAAACATCACTATTTCAGCGTTTTGAAAAATCGACCGCAGACGATACACTGGAACCAGGAACAGTTATTTGGGCACTGGAGGTAGACACGAGATAAATTGACTCGGAAAATGCAGTAAACACTGGTTACAGGTTGTAGACAGATATATGTACATCTGTACAGTGGAAAATGTTTAACGCGAACGACCGAGGACCAACCGTTTTTTTGTTCGTGTTAACCGAATTTCATGTTTAACGGACAACAAATGAAACGAAATGAGGTAATGTTCCATATACTGTATAGATTACTTACTGCATTGTGTAGTAAAATAAAGCAATAAAGTATATTCAGAATGTATTTATATATAAACTATTTTTATCCTCTGGATAATTTATGGTGAATTTTCTGTTTTGTCTTGTTTCCTGTTTTATGAGAGAAATTTCAAATGACGGATATTTTCGAGTAATCTAAACCTTGCATTTAGAAAATTATATATTTACCTTTTTTTATATAGGCCTTCTTTTATGTTACTTTTTAACATTGAAAATGTTTACAAGGACGTGTCGCACATTTGAAAACGACCGCTGGTGCGTGATCGAAAATGGCAACCGGTGAGTTTCCATAGACACTACTTCTTTATTGTCAATAACGTAGTACACATATAAAACTTAGCTTATGAATGCGACTACATTTAACTTATAATCTGTACATTGGTAAATGAAGAATGAATTCATATTGGTGAATGAACATAAATAAATATATATATATTTTTTTTTACATTTATTGAAGCATTTTCAATGCCCTTCTCTGTGCATTACATTTGTGCAATGCCTGTAATTTTTTTTTTTGTATTCCATTGTTGAAATTGGCACTGTTTGCTTTCATTATGTATTGTGACCAGTATTAAAAATTAGCAAGATTGTCAGAGAAATGGACACACGTAACTTATTCTCCTTATTTCGCCACTCCAGTCATTAAAAGCAGTTATCGACTCTCATGTAATCAGCATACGGGTAGACCAACGCAGGGTATTCCCGAACCGAGTATTTTTACACGCATTTTATCAGATTTAGTGCTTCGTAGGCATCGAGTAATTTATAAAACTTTCATTTGGAGCACATGCTCACAAGGCTCGGAAAACTGGACTTGGAGGAAAGTAGAGAGGAGCTTTTAAGATGTGGTACTGGAGAAGGGTCTTAAGAATACTGTGGACGGAGAGAGTACCTAACGACGAGGTTTTGAAGAGACTGCATGAAAAAAGGACTGGTATTGCATCCATTGCGGAAAGGAGAAGTAATATGGTTAGCCATTCAGAATGGTTGCCCACCCTGATCGAGGAGTGTGGTGGAAGGGGGAACACCCGGGCAGGAGTACAGGGATGAAGAAGGCTGTCTACGGAAAGGAAGAAATTGCGAACCCATGTACTTTTGGTTGAGAAGAAGAAGCATAAGAGAGACATCGGCTGTAATTAACGGTAATGGTTAATTAACAGCCATTTAACGAGGTAGATGACGCGTCCGGAAATAGGACATAAGTTCCGATCCAAAAGTGCCAAGACAAAAGTTCCAAAAAGTTTAAGTTCCAGTTTCAAATAATAGTTTTTCATTACTGTTTTGTTTCCGAGCAACAGAAGGTTAGTGTTATTATAAATTTGTTCATAACGTACTTAAACTACAAAATTCAGAGCTTCAAAATTTATCGTAACTTCATTAAAAATTGAATTTTGATCCGATATGGCCGAACTCATTCAGAAGGGCAAGACAGTTTATTTACATTTCTGTGGTTTCCTGTATTACATCATACGTAATACATCATCATCGTCATCCTGTAATACATGTGTATTTCCTGTATGGCCCAAATATATGTTATTAAATGTATTTAATAACATGTGCATTTCCATCATTAATGCGGCTCAAACTTAACACTGGAAATGTTCGCGCGTGTTTATTTCATCTATGTCAAAGCGTTTTTCGTCGAGTACAATCCGAAGGTTTGCAGGAACAATATAACGATGAGAATGACAGGACCATTAAAGAAGTAACTCAGATTATGTGTGCTTTAGCTTTTGTCCCTACTGAGAAAGTTTCGATATTTTCATTGATGAGGTTCCAGAGAATTTTCTTCCAGTAGCCGAATATCTCGAAGTAACTTATGTACGTGGTAGACTAGCCAGAGGTAGAAGGAGAGCGATTCCTGTACGTTATGCCCCAGAACTGTGGAATCAATATGATGCTGTTCTTCAAAGAATGGCACGAACCAATAATTCATCTGAAGGGTGGCATAATCTCTTTCAGGTAGTGGTGGGACGGTGCCATCCAAGCTTATATAATTTTCTGAACGAGCTACAACATGAACAAGGTAACACAGAAAGCATGATACGACAACTCAATCTAGGACAAAAAAAAATAAAAAATCCAACGTCAGCTCGTCGACGAAATTTTGAAGACAGAATTTTCAACATTGTTCAGCGACATCAAGAATACGTTGAAAATGATACAATCATAGATTACCTGAAGGCTATAGGCTATTATTTAAATTGTTAAATTTATTTGGAAATTTTATACTTTTGAAACTTTATACTGATGGAACTTTGTGCGATTGGAAAAATAAAAACTGGAACTTTCGAATTGGAACTTTTGGATTGGAACTTTTGTCACCCAATCGACGCGTCCATTATCCATTGTATCGTCTGTGTATCTTTTACAGGGAATAAAGCAGTTTGGTTTGCATTTGTATTTAAAATAAATAGCTTTTGTGATCTACATAGGCTACAAGTGTACGGTATTTTCGTTGAAATCGGGTACTTTTGGGATCTCGGAGGGCAAATTCCCTGACACGCATTGGCAACACTGATAATTGTAACATATGAGAGCGTTCGGACGCATAATAAGATTGTCTCCACTTTTCAATTCATTTGAATTTTAAATTTAGAAATTACAGTTACACTTCTGTCCGTTTACCGTAATTCGACGTTCATTTTCCGTAACTCGATGTCGGTTCTTCGTAATTCGATGTCGAGTCTCATTAATTAGACGCGTATATGGAAGCTCCGTTATTTATAATTTTGTTTCCTTCTTAATTTGACGTTCATTTTCTGTAACTCGATGTCGGTTCTACGTAATTCTAACATCCGTTCTCCATAATTTGACGTCGGGGCTCTGTAACTAACATTCATTCTCCGTAATTCAAACGTGCATTCTCGCATTTTCTTTATGTCGGATAAATTTTTACATTCTCGTCAGTTATATGTTATTTCACACGTAAACTTATGTCTATAACTTGAATAGTTAATAATCATACTACTCTCAAAACATGAAGAAAAGTCATTTTCCGAAAAGTGTTTGTGTGTATGTTTGTCTGTAGAATGTTTTCTATGGCGAACGATAACTTCCACAAATTCAAACAGAATCAAATAACTTTTTTCCATATGTTCCCGAGTTATAGAGGACTCAAGGCGTATCGATTTTGGTGACGATCGGTTAAGGGGGAGGGGTAGTTTACCTGCAACGTTTTACGTTTTAACAAGAGTAAAGTACTTAATTTTGATAAATAAAGTATCCTGAAATGAAGATCATAATAGTCCACTGTAGAAAGTTAGATAAAATATCTATAAATGAAAAGGGTAGTTGATGGGGGAGGGAGTAATTTTCTATAAATTAAAATGGTAGTTGAAGGGGAGGGGGTAATTTTTTGAATATTACCTTTCTGATGTCGAATAAACTACTTCATTTTGAAGGATACGATAGTTCAGTAATTACATATAATGAAACTATTACTCAATAAAAGTGTAAATATCAAAAATTGGGTTGTTCGGTTGAGGGGGAGGGGTAGTTTACCTGCATTGTTTTATGTTTTAACAAGACTAAAGTACTTATTTTTGATAAATAAGTGCCCCGAAAATAAAGTCATATTAATCCACTGTAAAATGGTAATTGAGATATCTGTAAATGGAGAGGGTAGTTCAAGGGGGAGGGGGTTATTTTTGAAAATTGCTTTGCTTGATATCAAGTAAAGTACGAGTATTTAATTTTGAAGGATAAGATACCTTAGCATTTACATATGATAAAACTATTACTCTATGTAAAGTGTAAATTATATCATTAAGGTTGGGGTGGAGGGATGATTATCTGCGTAGTCAGTTTCTTTATAAGAATAAAGTACCTAATTTTTATAGATTAAGTGACTGGAAAGTAATATTATCGACTACCCCGAAATAACAAAAATATCTATAAATAGTGAAAATAGTTTAAGGGTAGGGGATATTTTAAAAAAAATTATCGAACCAAATTCAAGTAAATGATTTTAATTATAAATCTTAGAACATGGATGTCATGTATGGTTCACCATACCGATATTTTTTGACATGATAATGTCTTTTAGCTTGACGTTTGAAACTTTCTGTAACATGTAATGCTATATGACGTCATCATTGCGTGACGCTTCCACACTTTCGATTCCCCACAGTCTAGAAATTTGATATGTAAACGCATCAAGACAGAAATAATCGCTGCTG
This sequence comes from Magicicada septendecula, assembly GCA_034769895.1. Lineage (NCBI taxonomy): Eukaryota > Metazoa > Arthropoda > Insecta > Hemiptera > Cicadidae > Magicicada > Magicicada septendecula. The sequence goes on along the minus strand of CM068375.1, from coordinate 53,867,432 downwards.
ACATTGAGTTTAGCAAACATTTTAGTGGGAATAAATTTGGTTTTACATGCTCTTTTGTCTGTACTGCATCGTTTCAAACTTTCTGTAACATGTAACGCTGTAAGACGTCATCATTGCATGACGTCATTGGGATTGTTGTAAATAAAGGTTTGTTTTGATACGTCGCAATATGTAAATAAAGGTTTGTTTTGTGTTGTGGTGAAATACACTGCTGCTGATATATAGTAACCAAACGTGGCGACTGACTAAAACAGCGTTCGACAATGGATAGCAGCGACGAGAAGGCTCAGATCAAGAAACGACAAAATGCCGAGCGAGTAAGAAAGTGTCGGGAACGAAAGAAGCTCGAGAAGGAACAGCAACGAGCGGCTGCTGTCGGCGGTGAAGCTTCGGTACCAGCGGCCCCATCGCAACAAAAACGAAAGGAAGATGACTTGATGCGCGAAGAATTGAACGAGTACTTAATAAATACACCGTTCGCGTCGACGATGACTGAGCAGGAGAAAATCGATGCATTCTACAACATGAAACTGGCAGAGAAGCGAAGGAAAACCAACGAACGAGTAAAACGTTGTAGATTGAATAAGAAAATTGAGATGGCAACTAAACGAGCGAACGAAGCAGCTGAATTCGAACAGGCAATTGCTGCGGTATCGCCAAAACGCTTGAAAACTGAAGAGATAGCAGCAGATGCGGAATTCACGAAACGATTCGACGACGAGTTCGGTTACGCCTGCTCCGTCTGCGATCGCTTATAGTTCGAGAGAGATTTGCGACGTTTACGCAAAAGAAACAATAAGTCAGTTAGTAACCATAATAATGTTGCGTTTAGCTGGCGGCTGAAAGACATTATCATGCTCTTAAGCTTTTGCCATTTGGTAAACGGTACTGTATCTTTTGATCAAACCTTGTGTATTGCCATTTGTATGATAATATATTTTTTAGTTTGTTATATGAGACAGTAATAAAAATTTATATTGCAATCGAAATTAGTAAATATTCCAGATTAATGGGAATCACTATATTGTACTGTATTATAAAATGTTCTTTTCGGTGGTGATTGTGTACTTATAGTTTTTCTTAACTTTTAAGAAAAAAAATGGAAAAATTTTATTCAGCTTGTATGACATTAAATAAAGAAGTAATTTCAATTATAATCCTATTTAATTTAAATGCCAAAAATTAATTTTAAAAACAGTCGTATTGTAACTAAGTGTTGGAGAACAATTACATAAAGTACGGTTTAACTGTTACAAATTAAATTACAATTTTCAGAGTAAACAATAAACAGGCCTGTGTAATTTGTATTTAAGCAGTTGAAATACTCATGTGTGTAGTTTGCCAGTTTAATTGGTAGGCACTCAATTCGAGAACAGATGCTGTACATTGGCGTGGACTTCAAAAATTTGTATTCCTCGATTCAAGTTTTGTTCCGTCTCGTAACTACTCGAGTTATGGAAGGTCGATTGTAATATCACGTTTATCATTTACATTTTAATTGGTTCATCAGCATGACGTTATTTCCGAAGGCGTCACATTGCCAGTATATGTTTTGTCGATTCCAATTCCGCGGATCTGTCACCCGCACATCGTTTGGGTTAACCCCGTTTCCCTCGGCACTAGACCGTATTTTCCTGGTGACAAATAGTTTTCGAGGCAATAAAAAGCTACCCTGTCGTCCTCTTCACAACGTGTTCAATTTTACAATTACGCCTACACGTAGGCTAGGGTTATTTTGGAAATGGATGTCAACACTCCGTAGGTTCAAAGTAACTGCTCATCAAAATAATGTGCGATGAAAACTTACTTTATGTCTGTGTGTGCGCACGCATGCGAGTTAAATTTTTGTAAATGGAATCGAATCAGTTTTTACCAGTAGCGCAATTAGGACGTATATACTGCCCGTGAAAAAACATGGTGTAGGCCCTCTATCTCTTCATCTCAAAGAAGATATTGATAGACAAGACATTTATAGAATAGATTTGTGCGTTTATCTAAATCTTCCTCTTCTTCTTATCCTCCTCCTCCTACCAACATAAATTTAGTGTTCGTTTTTGAAACTTCTAAAATTTTGAGACGCTGGGGGCCAAAAACGGTGTGGCAATTCTGAGAAAGCCGCAACAAATTCATGTGGAAAATTAAAAGGAATTTAATCTAAAATTTGAATTTCGTACTAGGCCTAAGCTTTAAAAATTTTTAAATTCTGGAATGCCAGGCACAAAAAGTGGGGCAAAGGTTTGCGGATATCCGGAAAATTCCATGCGGAATATCAAATTAAGGAGAATTTTAACCAAAATCCGGATATAGTGTACAATTTTCAAAATTTCAAAATTGTTCGATCCCAGACCCAAAAGTTGGATCACAAATTGGAAAAGATAGTAAAAATCCAATCGGGTGTCAATCAAACTAAAGGGAATTTTAACACAAAACTTTTTTATTTTTTAGCGTTGATTGTATGATTGCTCTACATATTATTTTTCGTATAGCGTTGCTATACGAAAAATAATATGGGTAATCGGGATTTTTGTAATTTTTCTGATAATTGAAGAAGTATCTAATATCGAAATTTACCCAGTAATGAATGTACTTCGTTCAAAATAGTGAGCGAATTGTGCAGCTCAGGGAGCATGCTAGTTTAATGACATCTTCACTACCAGAATGTCATTAGTTCGTATGCACAGAGAGAGGTATGAGTGAGTTAGCTCTCTGTACCGTGGGGTATTCCTTGTCTTACAAGGATAAAGCTTGTAAACAATCGAAAACTGACTCAGGCTCAGGTAATCATCATCATCATCATCTGCAAGGATTAAACCAAGGATGGTTTGTTCCGGTCTCAAACAGTCAAAGAGTGTAGACATGGTCATTCCAGCGCTTCCTCGGACGTCCCACACCCGTCCGTCCCCTCGGCTTATAGTGTCAGAGTTGTTTGGGGATGCGGCAGTCATCCATTCGGCAAAGATGTTCCCACCAATTCAGCAGATACTGGGCGATTCTGTCGAGTATACTCATAATATTCAGTTCCTGCCACATATTTGTGTTTCTTCTATGATCATGGAGAGTATACCCTGCCACGTGTCTGAGAAATCTCATTTCAGCCGCTTGGATGCGACTGGCCTGGCCTTTCGTTAAAATCCAATTCTCAAACCCGTAAAGAAGTGTTCAAATCACCTTGTAGAATTTTAGGCGTGTTCCTTTACTTGCTGACTTAAGGGTTCGCCTAATGGTCCCGCACATAAGGTTGAACTTATGCAACTTATTCACAACGTCGTTGCATGCATTATAAGACAAATTAAAATTTTATCTAAATATATATTTTTCCTCAACGGTGAAGCAGAAGAGATAGGATTACAGGTTAATACAGATAAAACAAAGGTTATGATCACCAATCGAAGGAAAACCAGGAAACCTGAACAGTTTGAAATCGAACCACTAAACCTGGAAATAGTTAATCAATTTAAATATTTAGGATGTTGGATGGCAGAAGATAATGAAGAAATAAACGAAATAAGGAAAAGGATACAGGCCGAAAGTAGAGTATATGCTTTGTTGACAACTATATTCAAGACAAGGAATATCCACCATCAGTCCAAGCTCACATTGTTTAAAGTTATGATTAGACCGGTGATAACATATGGCAGCGAGATTTGGACTCTGAACAAACGAGCTGCTAACATAGTCATTACCTTTGAAAGGAAAATTTTAAAGAGAAAATATGGACCATTCCAAGTCAGGATATGGAGAATGTATCACAATACAAGATATATAAAGACAATGATCTGGCCACCACCATCCGACTGCGTAGATTGCAAAAATGGGCAGGACACATCAGTAGGATGGAAGGCAACCGAATAGCTAGGAAGGTACTGTTTAGTCAAATCGAGGGTAGAAGGCCTGTCGGAAGACCCAAGCAGTGGCCAGGGATGCTGATACTTTACTTAAAATAAAACAATGGACATCGATCGCCAAGGACAGGGAAAAATGAAGACGGATGATTATGGAGGCTAAGGTTCGACTCCGAACTGTGCCGTCATAGAAAAAGAAGAAGATATATTTTTCCAAAGTCGGATTGTTTGTTTTCAGTAGTTACACACATCGATCTGTAGCACCGTGCGTACACGTGTAGGCGTACCCCTAACGGAACCTCCAGTCATTCCATTCAATTGGCAGCGTGGGTGAACAGCGAACGTTGCCAATTATAGGTGTAGGGCAGAAACGGGCCCAAGACGTTCGTTGTTAATTTTTAACTCTATTGAAAACAACAAGTAAGGTCACGACCTCAGAGCCCACGACCGCTGCTTCGTCGCTATGAATGCGATATTACGAGTGCCTTGCCTTAAACGGTCGTTATGTAGTCCGCAGGTTGGAGGGGGGGGGGCGCTGGAATGTCGTGTGTACTGCCAAGCATTCTGGTAAACAAATGTGCATCACCAAGCCCGAACACAAAAATGTTTTCTGCTAAACGTCGAATTTTTCTTGTATATTACATTTCACAGCTTGTCGAGTAACATTTCCGTCATACTGTTACGGTCTTCTTGGTCGTCGTATGGAACAGTGGAAAACAAAATACAAGACTACAATCAAGTTACTAATCACCAGCTTCAATTAATCACAAATACAGTTTATAATCAATTTGTACAATAATCCGAGCAAAATTTGGCCAGACGCAATAATATAAGCAAATCATAATATTTTATATAAGCAGTAGTGGGAAAACTGTGTGAGGCGATACGAGGTTTAGAATCTTCGTGCAGTTCTTGTTTTGTTTGGAAAATGATGCATCGATTCACGTATGAATTTTTATTTTTTATTTTGTTATGACACGGGTATTATTAAATTTAAATGGCATGTACGTGAACTGGACTGCACGTACAAAAGAAATTATTGTTATGGAGCAAGAACATCTCGCGTAAGGACAGTTTGTATTTTAATACTCACCAAATCGAGTGTGCGATGGTTTTATCGCGTTTTTTATTTTTTACCGACTTAATTTTTGGGCTAAATTTGTTTAAAATGTACCAAAATGTGAAGAATTAAAATACTGTTACTACTGTGTACATTTTGTAGATTTATCTAGTACTTAATTTTTATCTGTCGAGGTTTTCAAGTCGTGTAAGGCCGGCCACACACCGCACCGAACAAAACGTCTGTCGGACGGCGTCTGCTGTTGCGATCCGTTTTAGCATTGGTTTAAACGGGACTGCCACACACCGCATCGAACACGACGTCAGTCGCCTTGAGGCGTTTTTTCCTTGTCTGGCGAAGGTATCAAAAGTTTTGTCTCGCGTCAAAACAGTATCGAACAACTCGATCTACGCATGCGCGGCGGAGTGACGTGTTAACTTATATCCCGTAAAAACTACAGGACATAATCAAAGGCTGCTATACTCATTCTACCATAATTGTAAAATCTAGCTGGGTCAGCTCTCAATTCGGCAATAAACGCAATAATATCCCTATTTTCGTTGATAGGGTGAACCCAAAGTTTTCTGTCTTTAGTCTAGTAATTGTAGGACATTCCACAATAGGGTAAGAGTCTCTTCTTCCACACCTAGCTCCTCACCTTCACTTCGAAATATAGCTTATAATTAACACTGAAACTAGATATCACTGACCACGTGTATGTTTAGATTGAACACTGAACATGAGCTGCATAATGAAGAAGTTTCGTCGCATCTCGCCGCGTCGTGTCGTGAGCGCCCCCACACCACATCCGACAAGTCAAAACGTCTTGTGTTAAGACGTTTTCGGATACGATGTGTAGCGAACGTAAAACCCATTAAGCGCAATGTAGTTCCCTATCTCGCCCATTGTGTCATCCGATTGTGGAACCAAGAATACATTTGTAGTCCATTTTCAAAGCAATCTAAGATGGTACCGTTCTGGAGCAGGTTAGTAATTTTGAATATCTGGGCCTGTAATGTGTCTTACATTACAAACAATGACGTGGTGAAGAAGCTGCTCCATTTGTCAGACGAATATTAACAAAAAGCTGCTAAAGTTTGACCATACGTGCGGAACCATCAGGAGAACTCTGAACTCAACAAGTAAAGAAACAACTTCGGCTTTTGCGTTGTCTTCTCCGGGCATTTCCGTTGCACCAATCGTCACCGAACCGTATTGCAGCTCTGGTTTCGTGACGCGTGCAACGACTATTAAAAGAAGATTCACTTCAACAAGCGGTGTTTTTAAAGCAAGCGTCCGGTGTTTCACAAGATAAATTAATTTTTTCTAACGTAGACGTCGAGTTTACATTAAATTGACACATCGCTTGGGACATCAGTAATAAATCACTTGGGTTCAACACTCGCTATATTAATCACGTATTTTTTTCGAGACAACATAAATCATTTCTTTAAAAAAAAATCCCTCCAAGATCCGCCTAGTCACGTACGCTAGCTTTATGGCTACATTTATCATGTTGTACTCATTTACATATTTGTGACGAAACGTCCATTGTGGTTATAATTTTCGTTTCGATTGATTTATGTAAAATTAATCGATTCTTGCACAATCGTAGATAATAATATCCTGTAGCTCTTAAATCACGTATGCCTATTACGTTACAAGACACTCGATTGTCAGCGTAAATGTGTTTGTTGTATGCGAGCATAACGTAGTTTTAAAATAATCTTTTGTTATTGTTGACTGTACAGTGATCAAGTTTTTACAGTGACGCTTCAAATTAGTTTCTGCGATCGGTTGAAGTGATTTCATGTTCATCGTCTATCATCATCTCACAACACGACATAGGCAAAGCGCGGCCTGTTCCGCCTTCAAAGATCCTCCAGCCATCTCTTTCTGCGTCTACCTACAGACCTGTGTCCTGTAGGGTTATATTTCCAGACTTGTTTGGCGAGTCTGGAATCTGACATTCTTTCTAAGTGTTCTTTCGACCGTTGTTTGTGATCTTTTAATTTTTCATTCAAGTTAAAAACTCTTCTCTTATGACCTCGTTCTTTATATTGTCGAATTTACATATTACTGAACGAACTAATCATTTTTAACTCCTCTTAAGAACGATATTTCCGAGGCTTGTATTTTACTTCCTTTTTTCTTGTTTGTTGTCCATAATTCATACCCACAGGACAGGACAGGGACCGACATTACTTTGTGATTCACGTTCTTTCGCGGAAATTATGTAAATCCAGAAATAAATCGGCCGTATTAGAATTAGTAAGCCAGTGTTTGTAAATCTGACCGGGTTTAGTAGATCTATATCTCAACAAATATCTCCTGCATCTGTCAATCAAGGAGTTAGACAACGGTGCAGTATATCACCTACTCTTCTTAACGTTTATATTGATGAACTAGTATGTAGGGAAATGGAAACATATAGTTAACCGTGGTATTAAGATACTAGGAGACAGATATTTGAGTATCCTGTTGTTTGCTGACGACTTGCTTGTAATTCAAAATACACAATCTCCTTTACAGAAATCTGATTTTAAACTTCGTGAGATTTGGAAACAATACAATATGAAAATCTCCATTACAAAAACAAAGACAATGACATTCCGAGACTAGGAACCAATAAGAACAAAAATAATTATCAATGATTAGACTGTGGAACAGATGAGCAATTTTAACTATTTAGGAAATGATATTCGTTATGATAAGTATTATGATATTGACATTAACTTATGTAATGTTCGTAAGTTGTAAGTTCCATACGATCTGTGGGACAGTCGACCGTATTTTTAGAATCAAGGTAAACGGTCTTCATAAACGGTTTACGCGCTGATGGAATCGAAGCCACGAGTCTCGCTTCACTACGTCATCTAGTGAGTTGTAATGACGTCGTGTTTTAATAGAATTTCCGACTTCCGGTGACCGTTCTACACCGCCTTGTGAATTTTAATGTATACAAACTTAACAGCTGGAGTTACAAATGATGTAATCAATTGGCGTCTGTAAACACACGCTTCTCCAGTGGCGAGCGTGTGCCACGGACAAGTGGCTATTCAAAACAGCCTCATCGTCACTAACCAGATGTGTCTAAACAGTCTGTTTAAATTGACATACGACATAATTGACTACGACCTGATTCATGCGGGCCTCCGCACGTTCTCTTGTGTCGCCAACGGAATTGATTGAGTTATGTTGATTTCATAACTTCTTCTTATACCGTCCTGGAGTAGATGTAGATATCTGAATTCTGTTTCGGACCATCGGTTTCTGGGCCTTTCTACGTACGACTACACTGTGATGGAGCATAAAAATATGCGGCCTTTGGTACAGAATCCTTTTCCATGTTAAGAAATGTTCCCCGCATTCATTCTTTTATTTATCAACTTTTTCAAACAATGGGGACACCTTTAGCTCATTCCGTCTGTCATCACTGCGAAGTATATCTAATCGTGAGCAACCTTTGGCCTCGTTAGATATGTCTTCATACAACCAAATTTTTCGTTATTTACAATCCCAAATATTTTATTACGATGTATTTTATACAATGTTACCATCAATTTGCAAAACATATTTCTTTGTTCACAACGACGTAAGGTTTTACAAGCCTTATATACATTGTGAATTTAAATTGAGATTATTTGCAAATATTTGAAGTTTAAGTAAAAATCATACCATCACTTTCTGTACCTTTATTACGACTGCCGTGTGGAGTATAAAATTATAAAGCCTTTGTTATAGAGTCCTTTTCCATTCTAAGAACATGGTCCTTCATTTATTTTTTATATTCATCAACTTTTTCAAACAACGGGGTTTGAAAAAGCGTGATTGTCGTGGTTTAGGACTTGATAGTGGTGGAAAGAGTGAAAGGTCTCGTCCGGAACACGACATGGGAAGTAGCAGTTTAGCAAGTAAACGCGACAAAGTTGGAATTACAGAGATTGCTAATTTAAATAACAAAATGAACAATGCAAAGACTTTTTTCCGCAAAATTAAAGGCTTTGTAACTTCCAAATCCATATTTGAGAGCAGATTTTTTTTTTGATTATGTAAAACTCGCTTAGCTAGTGTTATACTTCTATTCATTGTATTTTCCTCTTGAATGTTGTGCCTGCACGTACAACAATCACTTTAGTCTTCCTCACAATTGCATTGTTGTATACTGTCGCATAAGACGGTCTCACTTTAGTCTTCCTCACAATCGCATTGTTGTAAAGGCTACTATCGCATAAGACGGTCTCACTTTGGTCTTCCTCACAATCGCATTGTTGTATACTATCGCATAAGACGGTCTTACTTTAGTCTTCCTCACAATCGCATTGTTGTATACTATCGCATAAGACGGTCTCACTTTAGTCTTCCTCACAATCGCATTTGTATACTATCGCAAGACGGTCTCGCTTTAATGTTCCTTACAATCGCATTCTTGTATACTGTCGCATAAGACGGTCTCACTTTAGTCTTCCTCACAATCGCATTGTTGTATACTATCGCATGAGACGGTCTCACTTTAGTTTTCCTCACAATCGCATTGTTGTATACTATCGCATAAGACGGTCTCACTTTAGTCTTCCTCACAATCGCATTGTTGTATACTATCGCATGAGGCGGTCTCACTTTAGTTTTCCTCACAATCGCATTGTTGTAAAGGCTACTATCGCATAAGACGGTCTCACTTTGGTCTTCCTCACAATCGCATTGTTGTATACTATCGCATGAGACGGTCTCACTTTAGTTTTCCTCACAATCGCATTGTTGTATACTATCGCATGAGACGGTCTCACTTTAGTCTTCCTCACAATCGCATTGTTGTAAAGGCTACTATCGCATAAGACGGTCTCACTTTGGTCTTCCTCACAATCGCATTGTTGTATACTATCGCATGAGACGGTCTCACTTTAGTCTTCCTCACAATCTCATTGTTGTATACTATCGCATGAGACGGTCTCACTTTAGTTTTCCTCACAATCGCATTGTTGTGTACTGTCGCATAAGACGGTCTCACTTTAGTCTTCCTCACAATCGCATTGTTGTAAAGGCTACTATCGCATAAGACGGTCTCACTTTGGTCTTCCTCACAATCGCATTGTTGTATACTATCGCATGAGACGGTCTCACTTTAGTCTTCCTCACAATCGCATTGTTGTATACTATCGCACAAGACGGTTTCACTTTAGTCTTCCTCACAATCACATTTGTATACTTTCGCATAAGACGGTCTCACTTTAGTCTTCCTCACAATCGCATTGTTGTATACTATCGCAAGACGGTGTCGCTTTAATGTTCCTTACAATCGCATTCTTGTATACTGTCGCATAAGACGGTCTCACTTTAGTCTTCCTCACAATCGCATTGTTGTAAAGGCTACTATCGCATAAGACGGTCTCACTTTGGTCTTCCTCAGAATCGCATTGTTGTATACTATCGCATAAGACGGTCTCACTTTAGTCTTCCTCACAATTGCATTGTTGTATACTGTCGCATAAGACGGTCTCACTTTGGTCTTCCTCACAATCGCATTGTTGTATACTATCGCATGAGACGGTCTCACTTTAGTCTTCCTCACAATCGCATTGTTGTATACTATCGCATGAGACGGTCTCACTTTAGTTTTCCTCACAATCGCATTGTTGTATACTATCGCATGAGACGGTCTCACTTTAGTCTTCCTCACAATCGCATTGTTGTAAAGGCTACTATCGCATAAGACGGTCTCACTTTGGTCTTCCTCACAATCGCATTGTTGTATACTATCGCATGAGACGGTCTCACTTTAGTCTTCCTCACAATCGCATTGTTGTATACTATCGCATGAGACGGTCTCACTTTAGTTTTCCTCACAATCGCATTGTTGTATACTGTCGCATAAGACGGTCTCACTTTAGTCTTCCTCACAATCGCATTGTTGTAAAGGCTACTATCGCATAAGACGGTCTCACTTTGGTCTTCCTCACAATCGCATTGTTGTATACTATCGCATGAGACGGTCTCACTTTAGTCTTCCTCACAATCGCATTTGTATACTTTCGCATAAGACGGTCTCACTTTAGTCTTCCTCACAATCGCATTGTTGTATACTATCGCAAGACGGTGTCGCTTTAATGTTCCTTACAATCGCATTCTTGTATACTGTCGCATAAGACGGTCTCACTTTAGTCTTCCTCACAATCGCATTGTTGTAAAGGCTACTATCGCATAAGACGGTCTCACTTTGGTCTTCCTCAGAATCGCATTGTTGTATACTATCGCATAAGACGGTCTCACTTTAGTCTTCCTCACAATTGCATTGTTGTATACTGTCGCATAAGACGGTCTCACTTTGGTCTTCCTCACAATCGCATTGTTGTATACTATCGCATGAGACGGTCTCACTTTAGTCTTCCTCACAATCGCATTGTTGTATACTATCGCATGAGACGGTCTCACTTTAGTTTTCCTCACAATCGCATTGTTGTATACTATCGCATAAGACGGTCTCACTTTAGTCTTCCTCACAATCGCTTTAATGTTCCTTACAATCGCATTCTTGTATACTTTCGCATAAGACGGTCTCGCTTTAGTGTTCCTTACAATCGCATTGTTGTATACTATCGCATAAGACGGTCAGCGCGCTGCACGTTTCTTCTTCCGGATCGCTTAATAAATGTCATCTACTGCATCACTGTGTACTACAATCTGTCTGTATAAAACAATAGAAGTGTTGCTTTCCTTTACTTTAACATTAAAAAACATTTTTTCTTTGAAACATGGAAAGAGTGTTCATTTCTAAATTTGGTGCGCTTGTCATTTATTTATTAAAATAATCTGTAATATTTATCTTCATTTAATCTTTTTGTTTACGGTTATGAGGACAAGAAGACGTGTATGCGAAACGACGCAGTTTGATCTGAGAAAATCTCGCGAAATCCTCGCGTGACATCACCGCCATTGTAGTTGGCGAGTTGATAATATAATAACGGGTGTCGGCTGTAATACTGAATGACGTGACACAATGGGATCACGATAAATACGCCTATCGATTATACGTCGCGTCGTATCGTATCAGCGTGTGCCAGATTTTTTGCCGTCAACTAAGACGAGTTGTTTTTCCAATAAGTTGTCATAAAAGGCGAGACTGTGAACTGGATAATTCAGCGTTTCTCAACCTTTGGGGTTGCTGAGTCCCGAGGGGGCGTTTGGTGGGTCATGAAGTCTACTGTTTACTGTGTCTTAAAAACCTATTACATTTAGTATTAAGTATAATTAAGTATGTATAATTTATCGGAAACAAACTGACTAATCTCTGGGGCATCGGGCCGTGGTCTACTCCTACTGTTACTAACAGACGTTTCAGTCTCTCCTCTGGAAGGCATCTTCAGTTTGCAAAACGATTCGCTAATTGACACGGTCTTCGTCAGTTAACCACAGTACTGTGACAAAAGAGCTTTACGTGACACGAGATTTATATGTAACAGTTCAAATAAATAATCGTCTTCTTCTCCTTCTTCTTCTTCTTCTCCTCCTCAAGGATTGGGTTATATAAACCTGTTTCGGCACCCATCTCATCCTCGGACGACCCACATTTTTTCTACCAATTGCTTCATAGTTCAGTGCCGCTTTCGGCAATCGATCCTCTATCATCCTTTGCAGATGATCCCACCATTGTCTTCTGTAAATTGAAACAATTTCATGTATGCCCTTTACTTCGAGTTCTGCTCTGATATCTTCTATCTTGAAATGTATGATTTCAAGTATTTCGTAGAAACTACATTTCAGCACTCTGAATCTTGCCGCTTTCCTTTTTTGTCATAACCCACGCCTCACGCAAATAAATCTTCGTGTATTTCACAAATGAATCAGAACTATACAGCGAAAACAAGTGCTTGAAATTGTTTTTATATTGTATGGTAAATTATTTTTTTTATTTATTTAGTAGGGTCTATTCGTTTTGTTTAGTCCTTAATTAAATTAAATTACGTTAAAGTTCCTTCATTGACACGTGTCGTGTTTCAACTTTATTTTCTAACTCTCGGTTTAATTTACTTAGGGTGTCAAAATGTCAACGAGCGGGAAGAAGGAGAGAGGTGGAGAACGAGATAACGAGGGAAGCAAGAGAAATAAACAGAGCTGCGCAAATGATTCACCATCTAGTTTGTAGTTCTACGTAATTTAGGTACAGATGTTCCGCGCCATGGTTTCGACACCTTAGCGTGACGTAGTCTCAGCAGTATTTTTACAAACGCAACGAAGATTATAAATAAACCGACGTACCGAACTTACGTCAAGATCAATGTCTGCTGAAACATAGAGTTTAGATCGACGTTAGTCAAACGAACCGCTCGACGAGCAACTATCGATTCCGAACAAAGCGATGCCTTGGCGTTGACACCTCACGTGACATCTCGCGTTGCGTGAGTGTAAACAAACTCTGTGTTCACTGGTATGTGCTGTTGACACAGTGTAACATATTTAGTGAGACGTTTATATATACAGTAGACATATTTTCAGTCTGCTACTGAAACTGGCCAGGTGAAAACTACGCATCTGAGTACTTTGTATACTACTCTAGTAAGCGCTGTCAACAGGTGGGAATTTTAGGGGTACTAGGCTATAATTACAACATGGCTGGTAAAAACTGCCCGTCAGATAATTTTTACTTCCACGTTCCATTAGGAAATGGAAGTATGATGATGGTGAAAAAATCGTGTTCGATATAAGGGCTGATTCTGATTGTACTATCCTCAAAACATGAAGAAAAGTCATTTTCCGAAAAGTGTCTGTGTGTAGAATTTTTTCTATGGCGAACGATAACTGCCGCAAAAGTAAAACAGAATCAAATAATTTTTTACACACGCCCGAGTTGTAGAGGACTCAAGGCGTATTGATTTTGGTGAAGATCGGTTAAGGGGAAGGGGTAGTTTACCTGCAACGTTTTATGTTTTGAAAAAAGTAATTTTACTTCCATGTTCCATAAGGAAATGGAAGTATGGTGATGGCGAAAAAAATCGTGGTCGAGATAAAGGCTGATTCTGATTGTACTACCATCAAAACATGAAGAAAAGTCATTTTTCGAAAAGTCTGTGTGTGTGTGTGTGTGTGGAATTTTTTTTCTATGGCAAACGATAGCAGCCGCAAATTCAAACAGAATCAAATATTTTTTTGCATACGTCCATGAATTGTAGAGGACTAAAGGTCTATTGATTTTTGTGAAGCTCGGTTAAGGGGAAGGGGTAGTTTTCCTGCAACGTTTTATGTTTTAACAAGAGTAAAGTACTTAATTTTGATAAATAAATTATCCTGAAAAAAGTCACAGTAATCCACTGTAGAAAGGTAGATGAAATATCTATAAATGAAAAGGGTAGTTGAAGGGGGAGGGCGTAATTTTCTATAAATGAAAATGTAGTTCAGGTGGGAGGGGATTATTTTGTATATGTGTACTACGTTATCGGCAACAAAGAAGTAGTTTGTTGTTAAAATTCCTTCCCGAGCTGTTTGGCCGTGGTCCAATGTTTTCTGCAAGACCAGGCGTTTCGGCAGTGCCATCGACCGCTATCATCAGTGAAAATCGAGTGCGCTAACATGAGGTGGTATACGTTAGTGACCACAGTACTGTGGTTAAGGCTGAATAAAGAAGTAGTTTCTATGGAAATATTACATTTCGAAAACGATTTTAAATATAAATCTTAGAACATGGAAGTCATGTACGGTTCTCCATACCGATATTTGATAAGAAAACTTGTGCACATTATTTTAGTTTCAAAACTAAGAACTCACGCGTGACAATTAACGCAGTTTTATAATTAAAACTTCGTGAACCAATGTTCTTATATACATGAAACATTATATAATTAGTGTCACTTAGCGTATGCATTGTGTATTCTCTACGGACCGTAAGTTCGCATAAATTAAAACAAAAAAAGGGTTCAAGGACGGACGGTTTATCGGGTAACACAATGAGGCGTGTAAACATTATCCAGTGCCTAATGTTGACAGAATGGTTGGTTACTATTACAGGCAAAGCGTACAATGTAGGTCACGCCTCGTAACGCGCGCGCCGGCGTCTGCGCACCAGGTGGTCTGCCAGGTACCGTTTGCCAAATTTCTGTACGCCCGCCGTAACTTTCAAGTGTTGACGATTTTAACACCAACCGTTATTAATATATTTAATCATTTTAATTTCCTGTAAACTGGCATCGTCCGTTATTTTTATTTATTTTTTTTTTTGTTCATCACTGGTAGTCACCTGAGCGTATCCAAATCGTGTGATCCTCCGGTCCAAATGATGATGGGATATAGGTGAGAAAAAACAAACTTTACGAGGAACAAGAGAAGACGGACACCAAAATGATGGCATTCCATTGGCGATTTAGATATTTTCTATTTCACAATAAAATATATGAATATTAGGGTGTAAATGGAATGCCGTACAATAGAATTTCTAATCTAATTCGTAATTTTAGGCATACACAGGTAGAAGAAGTGTCGGTAGCCAAGAAATCGGAGGGAATAAATGTCGGAACTATCAAACGTACATATTTTCCTTGAAAGAAAGAGAATAAAAAAGAAGACGATATCCTCATTCGTTCTGAACGTATCTTCACCGCCGTATTAACATTTCTTTTTCGCAATAGGCGTACTCCACTACCATTTTGGTAGGTTATCCTGTCTAAAAGGGCGTGCCGAACGACTCCTCAAATCCGTTTTGTTACGGGCAACTGCTTGAAGCCCTTCAGTTTTCAGTGCTGTCAATATATAAGTACGCATTACACATTTCATTCTGTCACTGCTTATACAGTCCAAAGGAAATTTTTGATTGTTGTTGTCTGTACGACTTTTAAATCTACTTGCTTCAGTACGCAGCATTCTGACCAAAGAGCACGCTAGCTAATTATAGTATTCACCTGTCATCCTCATAAGATATTTTCCCTTCTCCCTGAAATTTCTCGTAATAACAATAACAATTATCATTATTATTTAATAACTAAAAACCAAAAACTGTTGTCATCTAACCTCACAAATGAATGCAACACGTACTTTCGCTCTGCATTAAGAAATAGGACAACTATTTACAATTAGTACACTTCTTCTTTTCCACATTGTAATGTATCGGTACAGTCTCATATTAAAAACATCGAAAACGTAATACAGGAACGGATAAAGGTACAGTTCCGATGCCGCTAAATAGCATTTGTTTATTTATTTATTACTGTGGTAATTAATTCTGGTCTCCATGCCGTTTTTGACATCTTTATGGGTGTCAACAAAACGGCATAATTAACCCTTCGGTAGGAACATATGCCTGCCAGGCATGTATGGTTTACCTTTTTGCTGCTAGAAGTCTCCTGCGTGCTGCTGGGCAAGTCCCCCTCCTAGAATTCCTCAATCAGTTGTTGTGTGTGACAGCGAAAGTGTCGTCATCGTCATCTCGTAGCTCTCCTCCGTTTGACCGTAAGTTACCTCTTTCTAAAAGTTACCCTGCCTGCCAGTCATGTATTCCTCTAAATGTACGCCTGATTTCATGCCTTCCATGCATATGATCCTCTAACCGTACGTAGTTTTGCATGCTTATTAGGCATATGTTCCTTATAAGGGGGGGGTCAGGCAGATGTTCCACTGGGAGCTGTATAGTACCAAACATATACCAAGTCTGCAAAAAAATACATATCAATGTGAAATTATTACAATGAAATAAATTGGAAAAGAAGAAATGGTATATTTTATTTTCTAAAGCAGTTATTTTGGCATTTTTATGAAAATATGAGTACCTGCCTAGGAGGCAGGGTGTTCCTCATAATGTATGTATTGTATATGCCTGTGGGGCAGGGTGTTCCTTTAAGTGCAAAATGAAAACATGTTCCTACCGAAGGGTTAAAAGGGCCTAAATCGTACGAACGGGGCAGAATATCAAATTCCAAGTTAGACAGTAGGCCTAATGTTCGCCTTGTGTCAAAAGTTGCCTGTGCAAAATTCGGTGGCAATCGGTGTAACGGTGTGGATTTGTATTCAATACAAAGAAACAAATCCTCAGATGTTGAGTTTTATATATACAGATGAAAACATAATGCACTTCTGCTCAGTAGCGTATCTGGAATTCGTCCGGGGAGGGAGCGTGGTCCGGTAGAGTCTGTTTTATACAAAACACAAAACAAGTGAAGACTAATCAATATTACTATCTTTAAGTTGGCCAAAAACATGTGATAACATGCTGAAAACAATTCCATGAAAGTAAACTGTAATAACACAATAAAAATACGCTTTATTGAAACATTGTTTACAAGATACTTATTACTGTGAGATTAAATAACATACAACAACAATAACATGTCTCCGCGTGTCGCGGGTGGCCACGAGGTGTTTCCTACACCCCCCCCCCCCGTAGTTTAGAAACTCACAATTCGCGGTTAAATAGATCGGCCGAATTTAACCATGTAGTCTGTTCGAAAAACAATTTAATTTAAAATAATAAAAAAATGTTCAAATACGTTGGTTTGAAGAGCAACTCTGAGTAACGCCTTGTTATTAGAATGGAAACGGTGATAGTCGATTAGTAGTATTCACTCAGACAAAGGGCGGCCAATAAATCTTGGGTCTGGTCGATATTGATGAGATGTGACGTCTGTTAAAGTAAAGGATTGTAACGGCAACGGTAAGTTAGTAGTATCGATTGTTAAGTGTGGAATGTGAAACTAGTCTGCGACCGGCGCTAGTAGACGGTGTTATTCTTACTCCTGTAAACGCCGTTATGTTTACAAATTGAAACACTTCTCGCTGCTCCCAATATCCGTACCATACTACATTTTCAGTATTTTGAATATGCAATAGTATCGATATACAAAGATCTGAAGAAGAAGAAGTGTACTAATTGTAAATTATTTTATTTCTTAAAGTAAAGTGAAAATATATAGCCTAATTTTTAGGTAAATATGTAGTGTTTCCCATGGTTAGGAAAAATATAACGTTTACTGTATATATACAATGGTTATGACACAGTACCATTTAAAATACAGAACATTACGTTTTTTAACAAAGCGACAATAGAAAATATGAAGTCCAAAACAGAATTATTTCTGAATACTAAGATTAAAAAAAAAAGTATTTGTTAAAAATGAAAACAAGATTTGTTATTTGCTTGACGGCCAAAATTCTTTATGTTATTCAGTAAAATCTCGAAAACTTCACTTCAAGCGAATTTTGTGCGAAACACAAAAAGAGGATGACATGTAGCCTATTGCATCCCGCGTACTTCGAGTTGGTTGCTTTTCCAGTGACCTGCACAAAAACCGAGTGTTAGTGAGAGAACGAGTATTAATGGAAAACGAGTTCAGCCACAAAAAGGGTGACATTTATAGTAACAGGCAAGGAGTGGTTCAAAAAAAGCGAGTTCTGCTTTAAATGCATGTTGATTTCTATGCCTAATTTTAGTTTACTTGTTAAATTAACAACGTCAACTTTTGGCCTCACAGGCACATATCAGAACTATATTATTGCTAGAACTTTTTTCGTAGAAAATATGACAATGAAAATAGATTGAAATCATCAACAAGCTATTTTACAACATACGCACATAAGTTTTCACGATTCCATTATCTGACAGAAATTAAATGCATTATTCAGATGTCGATAATCGCATAATCGAAATAGTGAAAATAAGTGTGGCTACGGTACTGGGAAAGCACCGAGGAGAATTGTCTGTTAAGACGAGAGTATCGACTGTTGAGTGTGGACCGTGAAACGAGTCTGCGACCGGCGCTAGTAGACGGTTGTATTCTTTTGACATGATAATGTCTTATGGCTGGGGGCCATTTGAAAATTTCTGTAACGCATCACGCTGCATGACGTCATCATTTACCAGCCGGGAATCGTTAAATAAAACCGCGACCGCTAACGTGCTAACGTCCGTCGCAGATTAAAGACCTAACAAGCAAACAACACTGCATAGCTGTAGATAGGTATGTAACCAATCAGTCAGTCAGTAACCATAATAATGTTGCGTTTAGCTGGCGGCTGAAAGACATTATCATGCTCTTAAGCTTTTACCATTTGGTAAACGGTACTTTAAATTTTTTTTATTGCTGTAACGCTGTTGTATTTACTAATTGAAACACTTCAGCCGGCGCGGCGTTGTTTACTGCAAACTACACAACAACAAACACTGCAATAAAAACAAATACCACGTTCAATTCAGTTTTTATTGGCGCGACAAATCTGTAAAATGGGTTGTTGAGACAATGTGTAAGCCGTGAATCTGGACATTGTGAACCGTACAATCTGGACAAAGGAAAACGCGTAACAAAAGCAATCTCTCATACAGCAGCCGAACTTTATTGGATGAGCCAAGCGAGTTCTCAGTATTTACTCGACCGTTTGGAATTTGTCTATCTGTTCGGGGTAGCCTATGTCTCACGATAACTTTTGAATGCATTAACCGATTTTAGTAAAACTTGGCATGCGAATACATCCTACAGAACCCTATTGTTTTTTAGATTGTTCCGCCCCTCAAAAGTAAGGGGACGGAAGGCGAAAATGAGAGGGGCAAAAAATAGCAAAGTCCATGTGGGGTCTCAAATTAAAGGTATTTTCAAACCCAAACTCAGTGTAGTGTTTATTTTTGAAAATTACAAAGTTTTTGGACATCGGGGCCCAATAAAGTGGGTGAAAACTTTGAAAAATTCTCAAATATTCATGTGGGGTACCAGATTGAAGAGATTTTTCACCAACATTTGAGTGTAGCGTTAATTTTTGAAAATTTAAAAATTTTGGGACCCACAGTTCAAAAAATAGATAACAAATTTGAGAAAAAGCGAAAAACCTACAGGGCGTCGGATTAGCAGGAACCGTAAACCAAATCCGAAAGTTTCCAATTTTATGATTAGCTGTTGTACGATTGTGGGCCTACTATTGTTATATATTACTAAATAAATAGTGAGGTAATTATGATTTTTGTAATTTTTCCGTAACTGAAGAGTTATCTTCTTCTTCTTCTGATAGTTCCTATCCGTTTCGGATGTTGGATATCATGCACACTATTTTAACTTTCTGTACTGCTGCACGGAATAAGTCAGTTGTATTCGTGCCAAACCAGGTCCTTAAATTTCTCAGCCATGAGATTCTCGGTCCCCCATCAACTCCTCTCTTTCCAAGTACTTTTCCCTGTAGTACGGACTGCAGTAAGTAAAATCTCTGTTCATTTCTCATGAGATGTCCCAAATACTGAATATTCCTTATCTTTCTTTTCTTTTCTTAACTTCCCTTTTTTTTCTTCATCTTTCTAAGAACTTCAACATTAGTTATATGTGCGGTCCATGAAATGCTCAGTAGGCCTATGCTACGGTAGAGCCACATATTGCGAAAGATTCCAATTTTTAGTTGTGGCTTCAGTCAGAGCCCAAGATTCTACACCGTAGAAGAGGACCGAGAATACGTAGCAGCGTAAAAGTCTCTTAAGAGTTATCTAATATTATTTAATTATCTAACTTATGTGATAATAAATGTAGGCTTAATTCGTTCAAAATAATGAACGAGTTCTGCATTTCAGGGATCACTGTTTATTTCCCCCTGTCTCTTCCTCTCCCCCTCTATCTCTTTCTTCTATCCATCCAGTCCGCACTTCTCACCTCGTTTCACGTTTACAATACTGTCTCTCACCCTTGTCTGTGTGAGTGTGGCGCACTCATAGTATATCTATATGCTGATGTTCCAATTTACAGGCACAGCTCGTTTGTGTGTCTACGTTTGCAGTAAAATAGATCAACAATTTGTGTGTCGCTGATAGTAACAGGCAAACCGTTTGACATGCTGTAGCGTGTTATCAGTCTCTAATTTCATTTCAGCCTACGTACGTACGTATTGATTAATTATTTACGTTCGACGTTATCTCATAATTTGTACGCAAATACTATATCATTAATTAGTTTTGACTTTTGTCGTCAGTACTATAATTAGTTCAAACGCGTTTTATTTCAGTAGTCTCGTATACGAGTAAAATAATCCAAAGTGATAATAACGTTTTACGCAGTAACATGAACCGCGCAAAACTTGCGTCGTAATTTATTGAGGTAAATAAAGCTTAAGCGGACGTTATATAAATGTGCAAATATTTGTATGGAATATACACAGCCTGAATATAGTGTTTACGTTTATTTTTTTTTTACTTCCATGTTTCATAAGGAAATGGTAGTAATATGGTGATGGCGAAAAAACATCGTGTTCGCGATAAGGGCTGATTCTGATTGTACTACTCTCAAAACATGAAGGAAAGTCTTTTTCCGAAAAGTGTCTGTGCGAAGAATTTTTCTATGGCGAAAGGTAACTGCCGCAAATTAAAACAGAATCAAATAATGTTTTGCATTTGTGCTTGAGTTGTAGAGGACTCAATGCCTATTTATTTTGGCGAAGATCGGTTAAGGGGAAGGGGTAGGTTACCAGCAACATTTTATGTTTTAACAAGAGCAAAGTACTTAATTTTAATAAATAAAGTCTCCTGAAAAGAAGGTCATAATAATCCACTGTAGAAAGATAGATGAAATATCTATAAATGAAAAGCGTAGTTGATAATTTTTTACTTCCATGTTCCATAAGGAAATGGAAGTATGGTGATGGCGAAGAAAATCGTGTTCGAGATTGCAGATTCTGATTGTACTACCCTCAAAACATGAAAAAAGTCATTTTTCGAAAAGTGTCTGTGTGTAAATTTTTTTTTCTATAGCAAACAATAAGAGCCGTAAATTCAAACAGAATCAAATAATTTTTTGCATACCTTCCTGAATTATAGAGAACTCAAGGTCTGTTGATTTTGGTGAAGATCGGTTAAGAGAAAAAAAGGGTAGTTTACCTGCAACGTTTTATGTTTTAACAAGGGTAATTTTTTCATGACGAACGATAACTGCCGTAAATTCGAACAGAATGAAATAATTTTTTACATATGTGCCTGAGTTGTAGAAGACTCAAGCCCTGTTGATTTTGGTGAAGATCGGTTAGGGGGAAAGGGTAGTTCACGTGAAACATTTTTTGTTGTAACAAGAATAAAGTACTTAATTTTGATAAATAAAGTATCCTGATAAGAAGATCTTAATAATCCACTGTAAAAACGTAGATGAAATATCTATAAATGAAGAGGCTAGTTGAACGGGGTGGTGGTAATTTTCTATAAATGAAAATTATAGTTGAAGGGGGAGGGGATAATTTTTATATGTGTACTACGTTATCAGCAACAAAGAAGTAGTTTGTTGTTAAAACTCCTCCCCGTCCTGTTTGGCCGTAGACCAATGTTTTCTGCAAATCCAGACGTTTCGGCAGTGTCATCGACTTCCATCATCAGTGAAAATCGAGTGCGATAACGTGAGGTGGTATACGTTAGTGACCACAGTACTGTGGTTAAGGCCGAAGCAATAAGTAGAAAGATGTAGTTTCTATGGAAATATTTCATTTCGAAAATGATTTTAAATATAAATCTTAGAATATGGAAGTCATGAATGGTTCTCCATACCGACATTTACTGAAGATCGGTTAAGAAAAAGGGGTAGTTTACCTGCAACATTTTGTGTTTTAACAAGAGTAAAGTACTTAATTTTGATAAATAAAGTATCCTGATAAGAAGATCATAATAATCCAATGTAGAAACGTAGATGAAATATCTATAAATGAAAATTATAGTTGAAGGGGGAGGGGAAATTTGTCATATGTATACTACGTTATCGGCAACAAAGAAGTAGTTTGGTGTTAAAATTCCTTCCCGGGCTGTTTGGCCGTAGTCCAATGTTGTCTGCAAAACCAGACGTTTCGGCAGTGCCATCGACTGCTATCATCAGTGAAAATCGAGTGCGATAACGTGAGGTGTTATACGTTAGTGACCACAGTACTGTGGTTAAGGCTGAAGCAATAAGTAGAAAGATGTAGTTTCTATGGAAATATTTCATTTCGAAAATGGTTTTAAATATAAATCTTAGAATATGGAAGCCATGTATGGTTCTCCATACCGATATTTTATATGTGTACTACGTTATCGGCAACAAAGCAGTAGTTTATTGTTAAAATTCCTTTCGGGGCTGTTTTCCCGTGGTCGATTTGACAAACATTTCGGCCCCACCATCTTCAGTGTCGGCAGACATTCGCCAGTTCACCCCAGTACTATCGTAGTCCACCCCAGTATACTGTGGTAGCGTTCGTACCTCAGTACCTCAGTTTATAGCTCTCAAATCGTCGTAATGCGCCATTCTGAGTAAAACGTGTTCAAAACGGAATTGTATAGAATCTGCTGAGGAACATTTAATTTTCTCAGTATGTTTGTTTGTATGTTTACGCGGTATAATCGAAAGCCTTTGTAGTGTACAAGCTTAGTTAATGGATGTGAAAAACTGGAATTAACGATGAACGCCGCCTGTCATGTTTACCGACAGGTCAGCAGTGACTTCACTGTCATGTGCTTTTCTGACATTTTTTAATTCATATCTTGACGGTAATTCATTCCTGAATGTAATCCTGCTGGGCATGAAAACATAGGAGACGTTTACTTGGATTCTGTATTGGCCTGTATAACTTTTGTACCTATATAGGTAGTAACTTCAGAAACACTCAGCTTAGACGATACGCCTATGATACAACTACTACTTCACGGCCATACAGCTCATGAAGAGCCCTGGCCCCCAGAACGACGTACCTCCACTCCTCTCTATCCTGTGCGACTCTTCGCCACCTTCTGACGCCAAGTCTTCATCTACATCGTCCACCCTCCTTCTTCTTGGCCTCCCTCTTGCTCTTCTTCCTCCTGGTCCTCAAATAAATACTTTTTTCACTGCCCTTTCCTCTGTCATTCTTTGTACGTACGTGACTACATAATTCTACCTTGTTTTATTACTGTGTAGTTCGTACAATTCGGTATTTGTCCTCACACGCCACATTCCGGCATCGGCATCTAGTACATCCCCCACAGAATCTTTCTTTACCATCTTCTTGGGCTTGAGGTCATGGTCCAGGAAGATACAGACCTATGATACACATAAGACAATTAATCAATACAACTTCTTCTTATGACGAAATGTTAGTTCGTGTGAATTAGTATTTAAACCCATAGAAAATGTGATTATTGGTTACACAGTTTCAGTATGTATATATTGTTACTTGGTAATATCCCGCTTAATACGCGGTTGTCACGAGGTCCCTTGATGAGCGCCTTAACGGGGTTTTACTGTATTATTTTACGATCAGCTAATGTTAGTAAAGTATTTTATAATTATCAGTATAATACTACTGACTCGGAACAGAAAGTTTTTATTGGTAAAAATATAAAATTTTTACATTGTAGCCTGAACCAGTTTTCGCTTATTATAAGAATCGTCAGAGGCTGCCACTAGGAGCGCTGTCCTTCCTGTACTTGGTGACGGCGCCGTCGTTTCAAAGATCGATGTTGTGCGTGTGTGGGGTGTGATATGTCCGAATAGTATGTGTAATTTGAATTGTGTTTGTTCGTTTAGGATGTCGTTTTTATGTGTTTTTTGTGTGTGTTTCTAGTTGTTCAAGAGTGTCTAGTTTTCGGCCTTTTGTGTGTACGTGTAGAATATTCATGTTGCTTTTTATGTTTGTGAATGTGTGGTTTGCTTCAATGAGGTAGTTTGCAAAGGTGGATTCGGTAGTGGAGTGTAGTGCCTTTGTGTGTTCAATCTATCTCTGTTTGAAGCAACGTCCTGTCCGGCCTATGTAGAATTTGTTGCATCCTGACCAGTTTAGTTTGTAAACACCAGGCAGATCAAATTTAATTTGTTCTTTGTTTTACATTTTTACCAATAAAAACTTTGTGTTCCGAGTCAGTAGTAGTATACTTATTATAATTAGTTGATCAACGGACACGTTATGGACAACAAAATCCAAGAAAGTATTTTCATTACTTTCTGCCCTTTGTACACATTGTGGAGCATCCGCGACGATCGCGCCACTCGGATAACCGGGAGTTTACTGTATTTCTGTTTATCTGTAGCACGACGTGACGAATTACCGGCTGTCAGCTGGTTGCGTAACTAGCGTCAGACGGCGGGAGTAACCTCAATACACGTGTGCCAAGTTTTACTGAAATCAGTTCTGGTGTGTTGCGCCCAATCGGCCGCATGAATGGACAAACCGCTCTCTAGTTGTAAATGAAACACAATAAACGTTTGCATACTTTAACGTTCCGTTTCGTTATCGTTACGTGAAACGTGTTTTCATATGTGGCAATCGAGCGCTGTACATGTATATAAAACAGGGTGGTTCAAAAAGGGATTTACATTTTTTTTTTATAATTCCTTAACTTTAGTGTTTGAAGCACTACGCCATCCATGTTTAGCTGTATCACGTGTGTTTGTTTACACCAGGAATGAACTAGCACTTGATTGTGATACAGTTTATTCATTACTGTTTGCTGATGACCAGTTACTTTTGGCTCAAGAGTTTGAAAACATGACTAGAAAATTGATACAGGAATATCAGAATTGGAGACTAAAGGTAAATATGAATAAAACAAAATACATGGCAATAGATGACCTTTATCAGTACTTGATATTGGATGAAGACATGGGGAACATTTCATAAACAGAGGAATACGAGTATTTAGGGATGAAAATTACGCCCAGTGGGAAGCAAGACAAAGAAATACAATCAAGAATTAATTTGGAAATGATGGCTATATCTACATTAAATGGAATCCTGTGGGATAGTTTCAGATTACAGCAGAAACTAAAACCAAAATCTTTAAAACCATTGTTAGAAGTATCATGACTTACGGCTCAGAAGTTTGGAGTACTAATAAACACACAAGAACAAAATTAATGACAGCAGAGATGGACTTTGGAGACGTTCGGGAAGAGTATGCAGACGTGAGAAACTTAGAAATGAAGTCATTAAGGACAGAATGAATGTGAAAAATTCAATTGTTGATTTTAACTAAACAAAAAAATTACAATGGTATGGACACACGAAAAGAATGGCATAGGAAAGATTACCAAGGAGAGTTATGGAATGGTCCCCACCAGGAAGAAGGAAATGAGGAAGACCACCTATCACCTGGATAGAAGAAATTCAGACTATATTGTGGGAACGACAGATTGAAGAAGATCTTTGGATGGACAAGCAGCAGTGGAAGCTGAGAATTCAATCGCTTCTGTAATCTTTGGTTCCGGAAAATGTGTAAACATTGTACTAACAGCCGGAGTAATAATAAATGAAATAAGCGCCGAAGGAGTAGGCCTATTTAACGTAGACGTGTGTAACATTCAAACACCGGCTGGCGGGGAAGCAGCAGCTGCGGTTCACGTGTCGTGCGCTCTACGTAAAGCCTTGACCTTTCTCTCTCTCTATCTCTCTCTCTCTCTCTCTCTCTCTGTACAGACCGCCCAAAGTCCGTGCGTGCTGTTTATCTCGATTAAAAAAAAAAAAACAAAGATCAGGACGTACAAACCGCTCATTCAAACTCTGTTGTTGATACGTTTTCGCAGTGTGACAAGAATCCATTGCAAAAATGCTCTTTGATTGAATTAATCTTTACTCCCGTTACGGAATTAATCACGTCTTGAGAAAATACGGAACTTGTGTTCTAGCAAAATTGTGTGTGTGTTTGTGTGCGCGAGGGGGTGTGTTTAATATTTACAAACACAATAACAGTAATTTATTAATTAAAGAACAAACTCAAATAAAAACAAAACAAGTTGATCTATTTAAAATTATAAATTTATTAAAGTAAAAAAAAAATATAACCATTAAATATTTTCAATATAACCGAAAAAACAGCTGCTTTAAGTAAATAAACATTAAAACAATCGTTAACTATTCGACATAAACCGATTATCAGTTATTTTTACATTAAAAGCGAAACAAATTCGATTATTCGTTAGTTTCTGTATTAACATAGAATTATTTCGATTTTTATTGATTTACGTACTCTGATGATGCTGACTTTTCCATTGAAACGTGCGTCAGGTATTGAAACGACAAAACGCAATACACTACTTGCTGAAGATACTATATTGAACAGCATCACAATATTATATTTAAATATGTATCTTTTGGTTTGCAATATTTAAAGTAATTCTTCTCCATATTCTGGATCACTGGGCTTCCATTTGACCTTCCAGTCTTTTTCTCACATGTCTGGCAATCTTTCTCCCTTTTCGGGGCAGTTCTTCCACGGATTTATTGTCTACTATGATGCTTTGCTCGGCAATATTTTTCAATGCTGATACCATGTTCATACAAGTATTGATTCATAGCCTACCAAGTACTTCACATTTCCAAAAATTTCCATCACTCCATCACTGAAAGCAGGAGCGGATTAGAAGCACGTGGTGTCCTATGCTGCCATCAGACTGATCCCCCCCCCCCAGATTCAAAATTCAATCTTTTATCCATTATTTACACTGATAAATGACATACACAATTTCGAAGTTAACAATTATTTGATTAAACTCTCAAATTGCAACAAATAATTAACTAAATAGTGATCACAATGAGCATAGTAGTACTTAAGCTAAGAAAATACTAATCGATCCATTTTTTTACTTCCACGTTCCATAAGGAAATGAAAGTATGGTGATGGCGAAAAAATCGCGTTCGAGATAAGGGCTGATTCTGATTGTACTACCCTCAAACCATGAAGAAAAGTCATTTTTCGAAAAGTGTCTGTGTGTAGAATTTTTCCTATGCCGCAAATTCAAACAGAATCAAATAATTTTTTGCATACTTGCCTGAATCGTAGAGGACTCAAGGCCTATTGATTTTGGTGAAGATCGGTTAAGGGGAAGGTGTAGTTTACCAGCAACAATTTGTTTTAACAAGAGTAATTTTTTTCTATGACGAACGATAACTGCCGTAAATTCAAACAGAATCAAATACGTTTTTGCATATGTGCCTGAATTATAGAGGACTAAAGGCCTGTTGATTTTTGTGAAACTCGGTTAAGGGGAAGGGGTAGTTTACCTGCAACGTTTTATGTTTTAACAGTAGTGAAGTACTTAATTTTGATAAATAAAGTATCCTGAAAAGAAGGTCATAATAATCCACTGTAGAAAGGTAGATGAAATATGTATAAATAAAAAGGGTATTTGAAGGGGGAGTGGGCAATTTTCTATACCTAAATGAAAATGATAGTTGAAGGGGGAGGGGATAATTTTTTATGTGTACTACATTATCGGCAACAGAGAAGTAGTTTGTTGTTAAAATTCCTTCCCGGGCTGTTTGGCCGTGGTCCAATGTTTTCTGCAAAACCAGACGTTTCGGCAGTGCCACCGACTGCCATCATAAGTGAAAATCGAGTGCGCTTACGTAAGGAGGTATACGTTAGTGACCACACTACTGTGGTTAAGGCTGAAGAAGGAAGTAGTGCCTATGGAAATATTTCATTTGGAAAATGATTTTAAATATAAATCTTAGAACATGGAAGTCATGTATAGTTTTACATACCGATTTTTTTTTTATTTTGCCTTAACAAAGTCTTGTATAATGAGTTTGTTATGTATATATAGTCTTGTGTATGCGTTTTAATACAGAAAATGATATGTCAGATTCACAGTTAGCTATTGGAATCGTCAAAAGCAGACGATAAGCAATGTATATATTCGGAAATACATCAATCATTTTACAATTAATAATCCAGTTTTTAATACTTCGAGTGGACAGACTATAGTAGCACGGAATCTACACCTACATTCGAACGATTTGAAAAAGAAAACGCTTTCTTGCAATTTGTACTCGTGGCACAATGTGCTTCAATTCTATTAGAAGATCGTTATTCAAAACGTTCGAGTAAACTTCTATAAGAGCTTTCGCTTGATTTTCCAACTCGACACTGTCCATGGTTAATAACTACGTAAGAAAACCAAACAAGTGCGTCATGTGATCATGAGCTTTGCCAATTCAGCTGGATGGTGCCTCCTCTCCCAGCTGAGTCCCTGGTGCCCGATGGTGCAGCATACCCTAGCGTTATGGATAATCCGCCACTGACTGAAAGAAAGTATTGTATTCTGCACACGAAGCTGTAGTGTTTCAAATCCAACAAACACATTTCTTTGGTATCCTTTTCCAGATGACATTGTTGAACGACTCGTCGGGGTTCAGAGTACGTCCATGAAGACATTTCTTCAGTAGTGTTGGATCGGACAAATTCTTTCAAGATTGGTTTCATTTCCGACATAATTGTTGATGGTAAGCAGTGCTTATGTAAATATACCCCCGCCCTGTAGCCAAAGATCTCTGTTCTTTACACTACGAATCTTCGCCTGTCGAGCATAATCCGTAGCACGTCTCATCATCTGTAAACTACCCCTTCCCCTTAACCGATTTTCACCAAAATCAATAGACCTTGAGTCCTCTACACCTCGGGCACATGTGCAAAATATTATTTGATTCTGTTTGAATTTGCGACAGTTATCGTTCGCCATAGAAAAAAGTCTACACGCAGACACTTTTCGGAAAATGACTTTTCTTCAGTACAATCAGAATCTGCCCTTGTCTCGAACACGATTTTTTGTTTGCGATCACCATTTCCTTACGGAACATGGAAGCAAAATAACGGTACCGCAGAAATGCATCTTAACGTATAGCAAGGATGGGCGTCTATAGTTTATTTTTAAATTGATAGAATACTTTAATACTGACGCATGTTTTTACCTCTGCACATATGTTCATGCATTTTAATAGAATTTCCAAACCCCATCACAGCGTGTAAACGAAATCAACCTATTCAAATGCATTACAACCAACAACTGAGAATTTCCAAAACATTTGATTTCTGTTTCTTGCTTCCCAGTTGTTGTTTTCTTTTTTTTTTGTACAAGTGTTGGTAGCGCAACGAGTAACAAAAACCCATATGAATAACTCATAGGATCCAGCCAGTGTGACAGCGTTCGTATACTCTTAGTCGCGTCCTGGGTGGGCTGTCGCCACTGTTGCCTCTGGGCAGCAAGCGATGTCCCTGTCCTCCAAGAAGCTTTGCATATTGTCTTGCCATGTTGTTCTGAGCCTTCTAGATTGTTTAGATTGTTACGACGGTCTCCTTGATCGTCGTACGGTACAGTGGAAAACAAAATACAAGACACCAATGAAATCACTAAAAACCAGATTTAATTACCGCAATTAACAGTTTGTAATCAACAAGTTATTCAACAAGATTGTACTCGTACGATAATTCAAATTAATATGTCCACACAAATAATAATGGCAACTATAAAGCATTCCGCACTATAATCACTTTTCACTAATACACCACTTGTGACACACTGTGTAAATCGCCGGACATGACATAAACTCAACTGAGTAATCGCCAACGTAAAACTGACTAAGCAGCAGCTGTCGTTGTTTGAATAGATAACACAAGTGTTCCAGAATAATCCATAATACGCGTCAACACTACTCGAAAACACTATTGATTGCGGCCTTGAACACAGTGCGCCGACCTGTATGGTCTGGAATAGTCTCGTTTGTTGAGACAGTACGTTCGTTAAGTGTCACGTACGCACACAAACGTTACAGCTGGGCTCTGCTGGGATAGCCGAGAAACATGTACAGTAGAACGTTTTGTAGTGGCGTGACAGTATTTCCCCTCCAAGGCAGTCCAAACATTTCCGTTAGGCTTTCTCTCTTTGCTTTCTTTGAATAAGTGTGGTCTCGAGTGTGCAGGTTATTGGCCTGCAGCACCCATAGCTTGGAGGAGGGAATGCCTCCTGTGCATCCAAGCCTACACGGAGTTCCTTCAGCTGCCTGATATCATGGTTCAACCTACTGCCTGGGATGTGCTCGTGCACCAACCAGGCTGCAACTCCGAAAAGAGAATGTCATTTCCTACAATTCTCTACTATCAGCTATGGTCATGTCGCCAATACTCGGTCGTCAGAGCCTCATCAGTGGTAACAGGGTGCACTGGACGCAAAGACGTCGCTTGCGAAGGTGAGGTTGACGGTTGTATGGGAGAGGCTATTTGAGACGCATCCTACACCTTACACCCCACCATTCCTATAGCTGGCACAAAAGACATACATATTGTTATTGGTACCCAAGTCACTTTGTTATTTATAAATTAATAAATTACCTTAGATCCGTCGTGTGACTTTGTTTTTTATTTAAAATAACGCGTCTCGGAACATATGTTCCATCATCAGATTACTTCACTTAGTTGAGATCGTTAAATGTTAAAATCACATTACTCAAATGTTAAAACACACGTCACCATGGGTGCGCATCCTTTGAAGTCTTACCGGATAGTCAAACAGCTGAGTTTCCGGTCAGCCTTCAAAGGATGCGCACCCGTACTGACGTGTGTTTTTAACATTTGAGTAATGTGATTTTAACACTTAACGATCTCAACTGAGTGAAGTAATCTGATTATGGAACATATGTTCCGAAACGCGTCATTTTAAATATAAAATATGGCACAGAAGGCGTTGTGCAGCATAGTGACCACGAGGCTACAGAAGGACGTCGCCTCGTAACCGTTATACGTCACAATACAATTGTCATTACGCCTTAGCCAATTAACGTAGAAATGTTTTGTTAAATTCCAACGAAGACAGTCAAAAAAAAAGAAAGAAAATACGTCTGTATAAGGGAGGCGGGAACTGTCAAAATAGCATTTATTAGTTTCCGTGAAAAGAACTCCTACCTAACAATCTGAATTGCCAATTATGGTTTAATTAACAAGAGCAATTAACTCGGTAATTGCTAGACCCTGGCCAGCGCATACACGCCTTAACGATGGTAACACGTTACGTCATGCCTGTGGCGAAAATATGTCAATTGTTTTAATAACAGAAGAGGACTTTACCTCGTTTGGCAAAAAAAAGTCGACGGCTTCCTTAAGACAAAAGTACATCGCATTTGTTTCAACTTTATCGGCACTAAGGCAAGTGACAAAAGTTTAATCGCCCCTATATCACCCAGCAACAGGTGTTATTACTCCTGTGAAAAGCTTTTCAAATCCAGGATGCTAAGCAAACAACTTAACCTAACTACTGTATATACCAAAGTTTTATACGACCGGTAGTAACATACGGATGCGAAGCCTGGACACTAACCAGCACAGACGAGCAACGTCTAAGAATATTTGAACGAAAAGTCTTGCGAAAAATCTTTGGCCCTCTACAAACTGAAGATGGCTATTGGAGGATACGAATGAACCATAAACTGGACCAACTGATTCACGGTGGCGACATAGTCCGGTTTATTATTAAGAGTAGGAAGCTTGAGTGGCTGGGCCACGTAAGGCGAATGGATGACAGAAGAATGGCTAAGAGAATAGCAGATAGGGTTCTTTATATAAAAGAGAGTAATTTGTTATGTAGTAACAATAATTGCAAATTTCTTCCATTCATACAGTATTTTTTGTATTTGTTATGTATTATACCGTTATCAGTTTTAATAAAATTGTTTTTCGTACTTGAAAGAGGACAAAGACAGTTTTGCCCTGGCGGAAATCGAACGCAAGACGCGCATGTAGCGACCCAACCATGACCACTTCGTGGTAATTACTGTTCCTTTTAAAACGAAACCCTGCCGTTTTCACTATTGCAAGCACCTTCAACTTCACCTTCATCTAGGACGGTCATTTGCGGAGGAGAGTGCATTAAACCCAATATTAATTTGGATACACATCAGGAATGGCTGCCAATTGCAATCTGTCAACTTGTGAATTGTTTACGTTCAAAAAGTAGTCCTGATATAATCACACAAAGGATAATGTCAGTTGTAAATCTAAATAATTCGTTAGATATTATAAAGATGTTTCAAAATTACAGAGTGATCAGTGGCGTAACTGCCAACCCCGTAAGGGGGGGGGGGGCGCACAAACATGTCCCTTAATTTGTTAAGAAATGGTATAAACTTTTGAACTTAAGTAAAACCAAATTTTCCCCGTATGTATTTGACACCAAAAACAAATGCATTTATTTTGTATTGTTATTTTAACAGTACCTAGTGAAGTACTTTGAGAGTACAGGCCTACATTATTTGGTTAACTGCACAATAGAGCGGTGATTCCAGTTAAGAATGCACCGAGACCACCGGCCGGGCCTGCGTCGCTATTCGTTATGACGTACGACAGGAAACTAATAAATGGGCCAAAGTACTGGATCGCGTTGTAAATGTTACTCTGACATTGGAGCCTTTAGAGGCCAGCCCAGCGGCGGAAACGTTGTGGCAATGACTGATCTTTTGAATAAATACGATCTATTGTTGCAAGAGATAATCATGCTAAGTACAGGGAGAAGTAAGAGATATACAGGGAGAAGTATATGTGAGTCCCAAAATTCAAAATTAATCTTCAGTTTTTATCTAAAGAAATTGAAAATATTATTTTGAAACTGATTGAATCTATTCAGTTTTTCTCTGTAATAATCGATACTATAGTAACAGCAAAGATCAACTGAGTCAAACAGTCAGATATGTCTCGATTTCTGAACATAAAGCAGGAAGGCCAAACAACTTGATAAGTGATGAAAGTTTGTAGGATTTATAAAATAACCAGTGAAACTGCTCTAGGCTTATAAGAAGAGATTTTAGACTGTGTTGAGGCGAACGTACCGTATTCTGTTTACCTGATACAATTTTATTAGCTGTCACAGCTATAAGGAG
This sequence comes from Magicicada septendecula, assembly GCA_034769895.1. Taxonomy (NCBI): domain Eukaryota; kingdom Metazoa; phylum Arthropoda; class Insecta; order Hemiptera; family Cicadidae; genus Magicicada; species Magicicada septendecula. The sequence continues at coordinate 53,833,967 of CM068375.1, read as the reverse complement.
ACTCAACGAATAAAAACGCAGGCCCGGCCGGTGGCCTTGGTACTACATTGTTAACTGGAATCACCGCTCTATTTTGAGGTTAACCAAATAATGAATACTCTCAAAGTACATCATTAGGTACTGGTAAAATAACAGTAAAAAATAAATGTATTTGATTTTTATGTTAATTATGTACAGAGAAATTTGGTTTTATTCAAATTCAATGGTTTATTACCTATCTTAAAAAAATAAGGGAAATGTTTGTGCGAATCTCCCTATTCCGCCAGCCCCCCCCCCGCATTGCAGGCCCGGCTGTTTACGTCCCTGCTGAGAGTTTCGAGGCCGACGAAAAAGACAGGCCCTGGCGCGAAAAAGTCACGTGACTTTATTAGTCTCAGATCCGGCATTATAATCGTTAAGTGTGTGTGGTTAACTTAAACGTTTATTCGAAAATATTAGTGTATCAGGATGTTATAGTGATTTAAAAGTTTTCTGTTGACGGTTTATTTATATACTATTCAAGTGATTTACAGTGTTATTACGAATATTAAAAAGTACCAAATCTTTGTACGGGTTAAGTTAAACAAGCACGTGGTTTAGGTTAAATGTTTCTACCTAAATTTTGGTGTATCATAATACCGATTAAAAGTACACTGTTTACGTAACTTACAGTGTTATTAAGTATACCGTATTACACAAAAATGCCAAGACATTGTAGTGTTTATGGTTGCAAGTCCAACTATGATAGCCAGGAAGAAAAGGTTAGCACTTTTTCTCTTCCTTTAGAAAAAAGTTTGCGACAAAAATGTTAAATAAAATACCTACAGACTTAAGTATATTGAAAAATTCTGTTGTGTGTATAAAGCATTTTCGTGACAGTGATGTTTTTAAAACAGACAAGTGTGTAGTTGCTGGAGAGTTAAAAGAATTTCAAAGAGAAAGACCAAAGCCGGTGCAATTCCTACAATTTTTAACAATGTAAAGTGCTTGGGAAAGCAAAAGGTTTAATGATGAATATAGAGACCCTATTCGCTCTAACAGCACATTACAAATAGATTTTCTAAGAAAAATGTCTCTGTGGCTCAAAAACTGGAAGCAGACTGTACCTATTTCTCAGTCACTATCAGCACAAACCTTTCAGTCTCTTATTCATACAACTGACACTTTTTTACACCTCATACCCTACATATTTGAAAAATATAAAACTGATTATTTGTTGTTAAGTAAATTTCAAAATGATGTATTAGAAGGTATATTTGGATATTATAGACAATTAAGTAGCCAATTACTATGTTAGTTTCATGCAAGTTCTAGAGAGTGAGAGAAAAATCAGGTTTTAAGACACTATTCTCTTGTTATATGAAAATAAAGAGATATGTTTAAAGACATTGCTTCCATGTAAAAATGATTCTTGTGAAACTGTAGTAAACATAGATTCATTTTACGAAATTACATATTATGACTTTTCTTTGGACTGTGTCCCTAAAGATAAGCTTACCATTTTAGTTTATATAGCTGGCTATGCTGTTAGAAAACAAGTGAGAAATAATATCTGTCGACTGTGTAGTGATTGGTTACAATCAAATAAAGAAATAGAAGTAGATATTCCCACAGACTTAACATTAGAAATGGATAGAGGTAAATTAATGTTACCCTCTGAATATGCATTAGTATCAGTTTCAATTTCATGGCATATACTGCAAAACGTATGTGACAAATTTTATAATTTATTTTCAAGTGTTAAGAATCAGCTTTCAGTCTGCATAAACTGAGTTGTATTGTGCTTAATAAATATTTACAAGATGTATTCTCACAAGATTTTGATGAAGTCTGTTGCTGTAATAATAATTTATACAAAAAATTAGAGGATATAAATTTGACAGCATATAAGTTCAATAAATACCAACATTATTTATTTTGTTACTAGTGACATGTCTGATAATCAGTATTTTTTTACATAAATTATAAAAGATACTAATGAACAAATCAAACTATTAATTGAAACAAAAGTTATCTTTTATTAATTGAGTGTACATCATACAATAAATAAATGGTTACTCTTTGCCACTGCTATAAGGATGGTTTAGTATTCAAGCGGGAACAATGGCACAAATTAAGTAAGTGTAATAGGAGGGGGGCCGCAAAGAATTCCTATAGAGGACCCATAAAAAAAGAGTTACGTCGTGTAAAGCTAAAATATTATCATCATCTTCAAGGATTAAACTAAGGGTGGTTTGTTCCGGTTTCAAACAGACAAAGATTCCTCCAGCCCGGTCACTCCAGCGCTTCCTCGGACGTCGCATACCTCTCCGTCCCCTCGGCTTATAGTTACATAGTTGTTTGGGATGCGGTAAAGATGTTCCCACCAATTCAACCGATACTGGGCAATCCTGTCAAGTATACTCATAATATTGAGTTCCCTGCAGTATATATATCTGTTTCTTCTATGATCATGGAGAGTTACCCTGCACGTGCTTGAGAAATCTCATTTCAGCCGGTTGGATGCGACTGACTTGGCCTTTCGTTACAGTCCAATTCTCAGACCCATATAGAAGTGTGGGAAGGGCTGACTTAAGGGTTCGCCTAATGGTCCCGCACATAAGGTTGAACGTATGCAACTTATTCACAACGTCGTCGCTTGCACTATAAGACAAAAAACTAAAATATATTTAAAATATTTTAAATCATTGTTAGAAAGCATTAGATCTAGTTGGAAATAAAGCAGAGCATTCTGTGAGAGGTTTTAAGCAACATTGTCGATACGAACAGTAAATTTCTTTCAAAAAAAAGGAGAAAACAAAAAGCACTTTGGCCTTGAAACGGTGTTGTAAAGTAACTTAATAGTTTAAAAATTTACAAGGTTTAAATCAGAATTGCAAATGTGAAAGATTATTGGCGGGAGGCGTTTGCAAATACAACAGGTCAGGGACAACACAAACATTCTTGACCTAACTTTTTGTTCGTCTCTATCCTTTCTATCGCCGATTCATTCCGGCAAACGTTCCTCGCATTGTACGTATAGAAGGATTTAGGAATCTTCTTCATTTCTCTATATAGGCCTACACAGTGATTCATGAAGATTTGCCCACTTATACTGCAGGTCAAAATAAAGATAAACGATCATACATAAATATGTACAAAAACGCTTAGATCTACGTTAAGTGATTATGGAATTTCGTTGCTATTTGTAATAGCTCTGGGATAGCTCCTCTCGATCCCCCCTCCCCGATGTTACGCCACTGTACTGAAGAATATTGAGCTACAATATGTTTTTCATAGGCCGTGAACGGTCTGTTATTAGGAATGACGCTACTTAGACCTACATTCTTGTTAACCGTGACTGACACTTCCACTAAGGTTGGCGTCGCTAGCGTCCACTGCGAATAGTTAACAGAGGAGTAATTGGCGTTTTCGTAATTTTTGTGATAACTGGAAAATTAACCAATTTACAAATTTATCTAATAACAGATGTTTTCACAATAAGTGGACACATTATTGGGCGGGCTGTTAGGCCGTTGTCTAAAGTCTACGCTAGAGGTGGGCCGATATACCTGTAACAGGTATTTTGGAACGATATTTTTGTGGAACGGATGTAACAGTGACTGAAAAGTTGAAATACCTGTTATTCGCGGCGACGCAGTTCCGAGTCGAGGCACGCCCCCCTACGCTCCTATACAGACACACACACACAAAGTACACAAGTATCACGTAAGCGAATACGCCAAGGCCAAATACTAGGCGTACAAAAATACTACTTGTTTCAAAAAAAATACTAGGTATTTCAAATACTAGTGGTATCACCGATACACAAAATACTAAGCGTATCAGAGGAACAGTAGTATTTTAGGAACAGGTAGTATTTTAGGAACAAGTAGTATTTTTATATCAAGCGTATTTCGAGTAGAAAGTAGTACGAAGCCACTTTTTCGTCCTGAATACTTCATTCTGCGCAAAGAGACGAAGCTGTTTTTAATAAAGGAAATAATTCATCCTGCTGTTACATTTATTCTCGTGTGATATGCAGATATATAATACAGATTATATGCTAATAAATTATATATTATACTAGTCACCAACTTGTAACTAAAATCGGTTGGTAAAACTTTGTTTTTACTCAAAAAACTTTGTGTTCCGAGTCGTTAGTGAAATAGTTGTATTTAATTATATTGAGTTATAACCTATAGAGTGGCTGCTGTTGATAAGCTATATTATACTTTTTATTAATGTGATGTTAACTTCACTACACATCTTACGTAAATGATGAGATTGTTGTAATGGACATTTATGCACTTTATCTAGTCCTGTTCCTTAAATATCTGTAATGCATTTAATTTACTTTTGTTGTTGCTTATTATTTATAAGTTTTTATTTATGTATTTATATTTATTTTATTACAATTTGTTTTTTATTTTTATTTGTAAAATTTTGTTTTTCTCATTCACTCTTGTGGCTTACTGTTATGTTTTTATTATACGTTTCTGATGTTTTTTCACATTATTTTTTGTGGTATTACGTGTAGGCCTACTCTAAATTATTTAATTGCCCCGAGTTTCGCAACTGATTTGTCTAACCAATATTAGTTTGTTTACTACTAGTGAAAACTTAAATTGGTATTCCCAAAGGGAGATAGGCCTATAAATTCTCTTGTTTCTTATTTTCATTTAAACAGTAATAGTTTAATAAAGTCACAGTGTAAAGTAACACTGTTAATACGTTTAGTTTCAATTTATTTCTTATAACAAATTATATAGTATAGGTTATATAATATCTTCAAACAAATACACAGCAAATAGGTTTATTAATATATTAATAGGTTTATCTAGGTGAAAATAAACCTACTTGCAGTGTATTTATTTGAAGATATTACATAGGAGACCTGCAGGCAACTCAAAACGAGTTACTTACAAAGGATAATGTAGGTTATGTATAATTAGTATGTAATAACAGGTATTTGTACCTGTTATTTTTTTGGAACCGTATTTTCATACCTATTATTTAAAAATAACAGTTTAGCCCACCTCTAGTCTACGCTCACCATCGGAGGCCATCATCAGTGTTGGTAACAATTTGCACGGTATTCGCCCGGCCAATAATTTTTCCAACTATGTGAAAGCCTTAGGAACAAATAAATGTTTTCGTTCAAATAGCGACCGACGTCTGCAACTCTGAGAGCTTACTCCTCCTGATGTGTATAAAGAAAACAGAAGGTATAATTTATTAAAAAAAAATAAATGTCATTTCCGTAACGGTATTTTAATTAAATAAAAAGCAGTTGCATGTAAAAAAATAGTCATTAATTGAAAAAATAAATAAAAACGTAAAATTAACACAATTCCAATCCATTTTTTTTTTTTTTAAGTGTTAGTTGGTCTCTTTGTGGTTCCCATTCTGGTAAGCAGATTATCCTCAGTTTTATGATTTAAAATAATGTAAAGCGAACTCCAGAGATCGATGTTCCAGTAACAACAAGTATGTTTTAACTATAATAGAAGACAAAAACTTTGGCTTTTGTAAAGAAATACTCCTTGCGAAGTAAAATTGTATTAGATAATAAAGAGATAGAGCATGTGTCACATTTCCGCTGTCTTGGTTGTGACATCATTCATGACGTACGAGGGTCAGTTGAAAAGTTCGCGGAACGACTTCTGTAGCTTAGCGGTAAAAACTAAAATTTTTCGTGTGCTGCAAAATTTGTATTTTATGTCAACTCCTGTTAATTTACAAATCTATATATCAATTTATTGACTGTTTAGAAGCTGTTTAAAATTGACGTGTCATGCGTGTTTTGAAAATCGGACAAAAACATCGTGGTGTGATTCTTTGTTAAAAATTGTTTAGCGGTAACGGAAATTAAAAACGAAATTTTAAATGTGACAGGAGATGCTGCGACTTCAAAACCAACGGTTTGTAAGTAGGCACTTGAGTTTAAACGTGGTCGTACGAGCAATGAAAACCCCACTGGCCGCCCAAAAAAAGCATCAACTCCAGATGCGGCAGCCACCTTACACAACGCTTTTTCACGCCAAGTTCTTGAGTTAAAAGTATGATGCACACGCTCATACGAGATGCTTATGATTTCAGCAACGTTATCCACTCCTCAATCTGCGGTCTTCCAACACCCTATGAAATTTTGTTAGTAATGCCATTTTTTGTTGCACTTTTTGGACGTCCACTGCTGGGATCGTCTTCAGTGCTTGTACAACCACGTTTAAACTCGAGTGTGCCCCACTTACCGTTGTTTCTGAAGGCGCAATATCTCCTAACACATTTACAATTTCGTTTTGATTTTCCGTTGTCGCTAAAACGTTTAGAATTCCTCACAACACGATGTTTGATTTTGTGCATTTTAAAAACACGCGTTACAGGAAAATTTCAAACAGCTGGTAAAAAGTGAATAAATTGACAGATATACCTGGAAATTAACAGGTGTTCACGCGAAATATACGTCTCGCAGCACTCGAAAGATTTTAGTTCTACCACTGAGTATAGATGTCGCTCCGCGATATTTTCAACTGACCCTCGTAGATCATGATGTTGATCATAGGTTGGCCAAGTTTCAATCGATACGTGGACCAATTCGTTAAACGTTGTCAAAGCAAACAAGGAAAGAGACTCGACTACAACTTTATAAGGTAATCGCTGCGCCACGTTTGTTGTAAGGGTTTGAAACTTGGGTTCCGGCGAAAAAACAGAAGTTGTGACACTTGCTCGGAGAAATAATGGTTCTAGGAATAATGATTGCAAGAATTGTAGTATGGTATAAGCAGTACATTTGCACAGAAGCCAACGATGAGTTATGTGGGCGACCTGTCTGCATAAGCCCAACAAGAAGTCCTTTATTTCATCTCACAGTTAATTAAATTGTAAATATTGTGTAAATGACTCTTGGCACTGCATATCAAACTATTAAAAAAAAACAAAAGAAAAATTAAAAATCGCAAAAAACGGTTTCCGCCAACTAAATAAGGCTACTTTCCCATGGTGTTCTCTGGAAACGGTACACTATAGCTAATTAACTCCTTAAAAAATAATAATAAAATAATGAATAATTAAAATAAATGTCTAGCACACATCTTTCTCCTAAATAGCATTATTTATTCTTATAATCTCACCTTAATAAAAGTTAAGCTACCATAATTGAAACTGATAATACAGGCTTTCATACTAGAACAACAGGCCGAAACCAGAGGCAACTTCGAATCCAACACCAAGTGTGGCTACAGGGTCCAAACTTATCGAGCCCCCCGTCCACACCCGACCGGGGCAGGAGACAGGCGTACCTACCTCCTGCGGTCCCTCGATCTCCCGAGGTGTTTAGACCGTTCGACACTAAGATCGAAAAACCTCCCACTGACAAAGGGTCGACCCCATACAAGCGATGAGGTCTACCAGCGGCCAGCCTTCCGGGTCTGCACACCCAGTGGGCTTGATGAAGCCCATAATATGCGAAATCTGCGCCCCGTCGCCTTCCTTTCACGTCCCCACGCAATGTGTCCGAGTTTAAGTCTGTATCCAGGCCGAGGCCTATGACACGGGGCCCGGACAAATCGCATATTTTCCCAGACTCTACTGGCTCACAAGCGACTCAATGCCCTCCCCCCATCCCTCCGTTAGAATGGCCAAATTATTTGTCCCCACTATCTGTTCAGGCTATTCACCCACAAGGCTTATCCTCTCCCTGCCCTCACGCTGCCAACCAATTTGTCTGGTCCAATCCACAAGCAATGTCAACGCTTCAAGGTTTCCTAACATCTCTCTGAGATCCAGGCGAACACCGATACCCATTAAAATTTCGTTAAACTGGGTTCGGCTCTCTGTTAATTCTATACAGTCATACAACACATGCTCCGGTGTATCAGGTACACAACAAGTTGCACAGAGCTCACTATCCTTTAACCCAAACCTCTTTAAATACGCGCCAAAATTTCCGTGTCCTCTTAGGAATTGCACAAGATAATAAGTGACGTCAATACTTTTTCCCTAATCGTTCAGTTCCCTTATCGAGAGGCGTGGTCTAGTGGACAACGATAAGCACAGTTCTGTATACGAATCTACAATCTGTTGTTACAGATTAGTTATAAATAAGTCTGTACAGGCAGAAGAATGAGCGGGACACGTGCATACGACTTTGAGGCAACGCGGCAAGGACTGGCGTTGTTCTCGTACATTGAATAAAACCGGTCATTATTCTAAGTATTAAACCTGCCAGACGTGCGTGAAGTGCACTTCAATAATAAGGAAAATGCTGCCTCTTATCTGTGTGTGTGTGTGTGTGCACGCTTAAAATAACACACATCTTATTTGCAGTCTTGATGTAAGCTGTGCAAAAGTCACGTTAATTTACAAGTCACATTTTTCAAACACGTGTCATTGTTTATATACGATGTAAAGAATAAGAATTTATTTATCCTGGCCGTCCTAGGTTTAATAATAATTTTCAGCAGTTGTTCTTATGGGAGCTGTCGCGGTCTGTCTTACCCGCGTGTTTCTCCTATACTTCCCTCCTTTTGAGTCTTTACAATATTGTCATTCGTACTAAATGTAAAGTACAAATTTTAAAGAGTTTTAAACTTTATTGGTATTCTACATGGTGTGCTGCACATTTATGTATAAATTACATGTCTGTAGCACAATTATCTTCTTCATAAAAAAATGTTTTATTCGTTTTTATTCTCTTGTACCAGTTAGAGCAATGTTTCAATCAATCAGTGACTGCTGCCTTATTATAATATTCATGGAGTTAGTTTTTACCACATGTTATTTACAATAAATTACCTTCGTAACGAACAGATTTTAGTAGCCAAGGAAAATTAAATAAAATTTTTATTGATTTCTTATTTCTGTAATTAATTAATGCCGTCAGTATGTGTATTAAAATTTTGGGTCGTGAAGAAGTTGTTTATTTCTTGAGATAGCCATATAGTATAAGCGTGAAAGTTGTAGTAAACAGTCTAAAGTTATTTTTAATTCAAATTCTAATATCCAACTTGAGGCGGTTTGGACCGATAAACCTGATTTGTAATGTTTATACCGGACACTTCTGGAGACTACCGATCCGTTAGCGCTAAGTCTTGTAGCTACCTTATTTCGTGTTAACTCATTTTCGTTATGGAATTTTTCCCCCGTTAATAATAACAACGTTTATACAGTGTTGAGACTCAACTTTCATATACAAATTACATAGCTATGGGATACAGCTATTCCTCTTACCCAAAACGCTGACTAAAAACGTTTCACAATTCGCTAAGTCTCTGTGCGGTGGAACATACTTTTAAACGAGGTGAATCGCAAACAAAACAGTACTAACGCAAATTTTTATAGTTGTCGAAAATTTCTCCTTTATCACTAAAAACCTTCTGTTTATATAGTATTGTTACGTCGGTCCCACTGATCGTCGTACGGTACAGTGGAAAACAAAATACAAGACACCAATGAGTCACTAATAACCGGCTTTAATTATCATAATTAATAATTTGTAATCAACAAAATAGTCTCTTAAAACAATTCAAGTAACATTTGACCACACGCAAGAATAATGTCAACTATAAAGAATTCCGCACTAATGATAACACAACAACACTTCGCTACAATATTTCTGCAAACACTCGATCCGCGCTAAGGAAATCGCTCACTGTCAACTAACTGCCAAGCCGGCTGCTATGGCTTTTATAGGTAGCGAACGTCTTCTAGAAATGTTCCATCCTCAATGTAGTGTTCCAGCTACTGCGTATTTCAAGTGTTGTCCAGAGTACTCTGGAACGTACTTGTGCGCGACCTTGTCTAAGGCAACACATGCACGTCTTGCGGAGGGACGGGTGGATAACGCTCTCGGCTCTTCTAGGCAGTTCCATTCGTTTCAGTATATACCAATCTAATGTGACAAAATATTGTGCCTTACAAATTGTTGTTTATTTAATAGTACAGTAATGTGTGTACGTCGCGATACTATGTGCGCTAAAGCTTTTAATTTGGTTTTAAATTGTGTTTTCTAACATTACTTTTGTATTTTATTACAGGGTGAATCTATGTGTTACCATGCACAAGCTGTACACACGTACTTCCTGTTTGTAACTGTAGCGTTTTGAGTTCCTTTGACTAATTTCTTGGAACAGGTCATAACTTTCAGGTTTATTAGAGGCGTTCGTTTTTCTGTCATTTTTAGTACCTTTTCCTTCCATCCAATTAGTCCCATACTCTGTTCGTCTCCCTCAATATTATTTCCACTCATCACCATTCTTGTCAACATAAAGCAAGGAACGATGTGTGTAATAGCAAGATGATTTATTTAAAATTGTAAATTTATTTAAAATAAATGAAAACGTAAAAATTAAATACTGTAACTATACATTCCCGTTCTTTTCTCGAATCAAATGTCCCGAATAGCCTATATATTGCTGAAATGAATATCCCGAATTTGAAAACCCCGAATCCATTATCCCGAGTCTATTTTTCCGAAATCAATACATATAGTATATATTGTAACAAAACACAGGATGATAAGCTATATTAACCGTATCTAAGCATGGATGACGAACATTGACATGTTTAAAATGGTTTTATGCAAAATTTTGTCTTTTAGCTGTAACTTGTGTATTTAGACGGTTAAGGACGTAGGTTATATCAAATTCTTTATAAAAATGTGTTCTTTTATGGTATGTACTTTGTTTGTGAAATTGTGCGCGGGTGCGCGTGTGATAAACCTTATTCGCTATATCTTCCGCGGTAATCAACCCATCGACGTGAAATTTTGACAGTGGATTGTTTATGTAAATAGCTACAGTTTTTATATACTCTGAGGTTTCCAACCATTTTATAACTGTGGTTTTTTTAATAGGAAAAAACTCAACTTTTAACTCTTATCAATGATAGAGTAATAAAATTCATAGATAAAATCAATGCAAGCTCTTGCGGATTTATACAAAGTTTTGCATGTAACCCAGATATCTTTTGCTAATATCAACCATGTGACCTGGGATTGACCAATCAGAAGACACTAGTTTCATTAATATTCGTACTCTGTGAGGTACGCATCGACACAGTTCTTCGATAGCATTTGCCGTGTGAAGTTGTGTCCGTCGTCGAGAGTTATTCTCGTAATAGAAATATGAAATTACAATAAAACTTGGAACTCTTTGCGGGTTTTGCGTAAAGAATCAAGCGAGTAAACAACCGAAGTAAAATTTATTATTATATTTAAGTGCTTTTCGCGTTAGTCAAGATTATCCTCATAGGGAATTATTGAACACTTCAAGCTTTCACGGAAGGTGTGAGCTCAATACACCGATCTAAAATAATTACCCATTTCACCCTGAGATCTAAAACAATTAATGTTATAAATTTATAAATTAATAATAACTTTTGCGAGCGAGAACGCTAATTATTGTGCGAGTGTCGGCTAGTGTGTAAAGTCTATTTGGTGTTAGCAGTTCGACGGAACGTCAGAGAGACGTGCAAGTGGAATCGCCGCTGGAGCAACCCGCCGACGAAGAGGACGCCAGGACGGAGAGCAACGCCGAGAGGAGGATACGCACATCCGGAGGACGGATCATCTAGTGTTTTGGATATTCATCTAACAAGTAAAATCGAGCTAATCGAACAAAATATATATATATATATATATAAACTTTATTTAATATGTATCAATGCATGACACTTATGTAAATTAATATATAGCATATAAACTATTATTCTTGTGTGTAATAAATAATTCTTCATTAGCTCCAACATAGACTTGTTTGTAATTTTTTCACACACACGTATTATCCTATGCGAGAATTATAATACAAAACTTCAGTTTTGTAGTTTACATCACGATGCCTCGAATTCTTTGTTGCACAGCCAACTTAGGTCCTGCTTTAATACTTCTGCCAAGAGTTAATTAAACGATAACTGTTTCAGAATCAGCTTGCTCTTTCTGAAATTCCGTCAGGGCCGAAAACAAGTGTGGGTGATGCTTACCAATAACGGTTGTGCCCGCCTTCACTCACATTATTCGTTCTGTGAGCACTTCATAGTGTCAATTCATAGTGACTCCCAAGTTTTTATTGGATATCGAGGTTATAACCATCTTAACATCCGATTGCGCAAACAAACACTACAACAATCGAAACAAATCGATTATTAGTTAATATTGTAACGACAATCGTATCGAACCGCGTAGAATAGCCGAGAGCGTCCCCCGCCTAGTGTGGTAGGTGTTGCCTCAGTCAAGGCCGCGTTCAAGTTTGTTCTAGATTCTTCAAGAGGCCATTTGAGATACGAATTAGCGTCAGCATTAAGTGGCGTGCACATTGAGGATGGAAGATTTTTCTAGAAGGCGTGTGCTACCTACATAAAGCCATAGCCAGTAGGCTTACGAGTTCAGTGGTGTTGAGCGATTTCTTTAGCGCGGGTCGAGTGTTTGTAGTGAAGTGTTGTGTTCTAATGAGTGCGTGAATTCTTTGTACTTAACATTATTATTGCGTGTGGACACATTGCACTTGAATTTTTGTAAGAGACTGTCTTGTTGATTACAAATTATTGTGATAATTAAAGCTGGTTATTAGTGATTTCATTGGTGTTTTGTATTTTGTTTTCCTCTGTATCATACGACAATTCAGTTAGACCGTCGTAACAATATATATTTAAACCTCTGATGCAGATTGTTTCTTGAAACGGTCGAAAAGTTTATAATAATAATCTACATAGTCTACTTGCAGAAGAAATGTGTTACCACACTATTACAGTATAATATTTAAGAACCGTCAAGAACGTCGTGAATTACTGTAAAGAAAAAAAGATAAATGTAGTTTATAAAAACTCGTTGCAAATACCGTAGGAGCAGTATATGCGTACAGTTTCCATGTGTAATACGATTTGATTTATTTTCAAGTATATTCCAGTTGCTTCTAGTCAAGACTTGACTTCTTTCAAGTCTTGTAATGTTTGCTTACAATCGTATGCATGCAAACCGAGACGTGTAAACAACGCTGGATTCTGTTTCGTAATGCGTTTCATGTGTGTTGTGGAAATGAATGAGTGTGTTGTACGCCAAGTAGAGATTCTCTTCCAACCATGAGGTCAACGTCACATATTGGTAGCTTATGATTTGATTATTATAATATATATCTGTGCGCTCGCACTTTTTGTGACATAATTACTTGACATTTTCTTGTATAGTTATATGAATTCTTTATTTTATTTTGAAACTGTTCTTATGCAAGTATTTATATCTTTCATTTATTCATGCGCATTTCATTCACAACTCCACTAGTTAACGTCATCAGAGTAATAAAAAAAGTGTGTATGTTTTACTGTGTGTGTGTGTGTGTGTGTGTGTGTGTGTGTGTGTGTGTGTGTGTATATTGTTGTATGCTAGATAACCCCAACCCACATTCAAAGTAATATTGAATACTGAATAATATTGTGATTGATATTATTAAAACTATGCGTCATTAGACAACGTATAGGTTATGTTACTCGCGTGTATGAATTTTTTTAGGTTTATGGTTCCATAATACTTTTACAACCTTTAGTTATTAGTAGTTTCATTTCGAAGGGTGGAATCTTTGACCTACCATACACCTTTAAAATTTTTAGAAAATAACAACAACAACAATAATAATAATAAATGGAATTAACACTGTTGCACACCACTATAGAAAAATTATTCCGATTAGCGCTTTCAAGCTTCACAGCTCATCATGAGATCGGAAAAAAATTTGAAAGCGCTAATCTGAATAGTTTTTCTATAGTGGTGTGCAGGTGTTAATTCTGTTTGTGATTATAACCGCTAACACAACTTTAATAATAATAATAATTATTATTATTATTGAAAGGGCTCAAAAGGAAATAGTAACTTTCTAAGTATTTGGGAAATAGTAACCTTCTTTTTTTCTGCTGCTGCTGCTTCTACTACTACTACTACTACTACTACTATTAGTTATGTTATTATATTGTTGTTGTTGTTTTAAACACTTATATTGTTCCCGCAATTTACCCGATCCGTAAGTATTCGTGTTTGCCCAGCTGATCGATACGTAGTTATCTACGGCGCGGCGTCAGAACAGAATTCGTGCGGGGGGAGGCCACACTGTGTCAAGGCCGCCCCGTCCCCGCTTATCGCGGGTGTGGGGGTCGGCCTAAAGGGTAAACAGTCAGAATGCGGTTCGGTTCATTGATTCTTGGCTCGCAGTTCGTTTCACTTGTATAATCTGTTTATGATTCATCGGTAAGTGCTGCTGAAAAAAAATTCGACCTCTAAAATTTGACGGTTAATTGATAACGAGACTGTCTGCTGTATTGAAGATATTACAAAACCAGCAGACGCTATGCTGTAATACATGACTGCATTAAGCTACGGAGAGTAGGCTAATTACTGTATTTTTACTTCCATGTCCCACAACGAAATGGAAGTATGGTGATGGCGAAGAAAATCGTGTTCGAGATAAGGGCTGATTCTGATTGTACTACCCTCAAAACATGAAGAAAAGTCATTTCCCGAAAAGCGTCTGCGTATGTATCTGTGTGTCGAATTTTTTGTATGGCGAATGAAAACTGTCGCAAATTCAAACAGAATCAAATAATTTTTTGCATATGTCCCGGAGTTGTAGAGGCCTATTGATTTTGGTGAAGATCGGTTAAGGGGGAGGGGTAGTTTACCTGCAACGTTTTATGTTTTAACAAGAGTAAAGTACTTAATTTTTAAACATAAAGTATCCTGAAAAGAAGGTCACAATAATCCACTGCAGAAAGTTAGATGAAATATCTATAAATAAAAAGGGTATTTGAAGGGAGAGGGGGTAATTTTCTATAGGCCTAAATGAAAATGATAGTTGAAGAGGGAGGGGATAATTTGTTATATGTGTACTGCGTTATCGACAACAAAGAAGTAGTTTGTTGTTAAAATTCCTTCCTGGGCTGTTTAGCCATGGCCCAATGTTTTCTGCAAAACCAGACGTTTCGGCAGTCCCATCGACTGCCATCGTCAGTGAAAATCGAGTGCGCTAACGTGTGGTGGTATACGTTAGTGACCACAGTACTGAGGTTAAGGTTGAGGGAAGAAGTAGTTTCTATGGAAATATTTCATTTGGAAAATGATTTTAAATATAAATCTTAGAACATGGAAGTCATGTATGGTTCTCCAAATCGATATTTCTATGTTTGTTGTTACCTTACGATTATATGGGTGCGTAGCCTCCTTTATTAGGGGTGCACCGGGGGGGCGGATCTGTGGGGTATTCCATACCCTCTAAAAGAGCGGGGGCCTCTTCCCTGGAAATTTTGAAAAATTTATCTTTAAAAATCGCATTTTAATGCCATTCAGGGATTGTAAAACGTAATTGAGAACCCCAATACATTCTCAAAAGTTTTGATAAATTTTTTTAAAATAAAATAATAGACATTGAAATTATAAGGATTTGGAATGCTGTTACAAATACACAAAAACACACATTTGAAGTTGGAAGACTTTATTTTATTGAATATAAGTCTACAATTGTGTTATAGTTTTAAAATAACGTTCGTCTGTCTCCAGGAATTAACACTTTAAATTCTTCAATACATCATTATAGTTTATATTAATGGCTAGGTCTTGCTCAATGACAGGAAGCATAGGAAACAGCAGTACCGAAACAAGACGTTGATATTGGTATAACATCTTCTCTTGTGTTATAACTTAGGGAACCCGCAATAATTGGATCTGCCAATTATACAGGCTGCCTTAGTTGTGACGAGCTGAAAATAATCACAACAAATAAAACAATTCTTATAGCAGGATATTAGGAAGGGGAGACTGTTGATTTATGCCCTCAGTTTACTCGGTACTCAGATGACATCTCTTTATTACATTTGGTGATTAAGTTCTCTATAGAAAGTTCTCAAACAATATAGTTTACTATATGATTAAATATAGATATTACTCCTTTACAAAGGGCCCTCAAAATATGATGTACATCTATTTTAATTTATTCCACGGATCCGGGATTTAATATATTAAACGAATAATGGTCACCTTGCCATGTACAATATTGTAAATTTAACCATTTGAAGAATGGTTTTTTTATTAATCCTTTAACACAACAAAACTTTTAGTTTAAACTTTTACTCTTTTGCTATAACCAGTGTTATTAGATTTCAGACTACATGTTACATATTATGTCTGTCTTTTAAAGTCTTTAATGTTATTACATTTAAAACAGAAGTTTTAAAGTCTTTAATATGATAAGTTAAATTGTCTTTTGTGGGTTATAATTTTTGTAACTCATAACCATGGAAGACAAGCCTCCATGTCACCTGTGTGTTTCCTGAAGTTGCTGCAGAATTGGTTCTTCGGTCCTCCGGGTGTTTCCTGAAGGTCTGTCGTTACCTTACCATCCTGTGACGGTGAAGTTCCTGAAGTATGTCAAATCATTCCGGGGGTGGTACACTCATCTCAGGCGACTGTAGTAATTCTTAGTAATTCTTGTAGTTAGAAAAAATAAATAGAAAGTTTGTTTCACTGTTATACACTTCACATGATTATAGATTAGTTGAATATCACCTTCTTGTTTGTAATACTGTATAAATTACATAGTTTGTTATTTGATAATAGAGAGAGATGTCATCACCGCACAAATTTACTTATTTAAATAGTCATTGAATCAAGCCTTTCACATTTTTATATACACGTAGCGAAACAACGCTTTACGCTGCTTACGGCGTGAGCGCTCCATTGCAAGTGGCAGAAATAGTTAAGGGGGAGAGTAGTAATCTCAAGACAATTACTAGGCAACATAAAAGTAGTTCCGTGTTTCTAATTTAATTAAAGGACTAAAGTTTGATTAAATTATTAACTAGAGATATTCTTAGTTACAGAAGTTATCAAAATACGTAACAGTGGTTTTATTTAATTATTTAAATAATAACAAATTTACAATAATACTTAGTTTATTTAGGGGTCAGAAAACAAGTTAATTCTGGTCAGTACCTGTTTATGCAGGATTAATTAATGAGCTTTACCCTGTCTGTACAATTGCATTCCCTTTTATTTTATTATTAGACTTTATATTAAATATTATTATTATTTAATGATTGCAATAACATTTAGTTTAAAATGTGAGATTTTATTAAGAATTTAAAGTTTCTCAGCTTATACATTATCAACTTAATTAATTAACATATTTTTTATTAATGAAATCGTCACATACTCCGCCGCTTAAGCCACAGACTCCGGTTTATTTGTTCAGGAATGTACCGGGAGTATGTTTGGGGATTTCCGTGTGTAATTTCTCTCACCCGTTTCTCTGTATGTAATTACGAGTTGCACAAGTCAGTCTCGACTTGCTTATTCTTAGTATCTACATATCATACTTTACAGACTAATTCTAATACTACATAAAATTCACACATTATAAAACATATTGTTAACATTCTAAATTTTCTTAACACTACTACTTATGACTACTACCGGGGTTTTCTTTAGTTGGGAGTTATTCTAGTTATAGAATTACTCATTAAGTAATTTGTTACTTAATTATTCCTCATATTTGCTGTCAGCTGACTTCTTACTTTGCTCTACTTTCGAAGAATAGGATTCAAGGTTGATCAGGCCTCGTACCTATTTATACGATTAGCTAGCTAAATGTTACTCAAGTACTCCTTTGCAGTTGAGTACAAAACATATTTCTTTTTTTTTTTTTTTTTTTTTTACATTTATTTAACTTGCACTCTACCATTTCCTTCTTTGTGATAATGTTTTATCTGCGAAATATGTGTCCTTGGTACATATTTTTGAGTAGAGGGTTCATACAGTGCTACGGTTACTGGAGTTAAATATTTGTGAATTTGATAAGGACCGCACCATCGGTATGATAGCTTGGAAGTGGTCTTATCGATTGCACTACTCGTAGGATGTGTTTTACACATAACTAAGTTACCGATTTGGTACTTTACTTCATTATTATTATTATTTCGCTCGTGATATTTCCTTGATTTCGCTAAGTTTGTTCGTAAATTAGCGCGCGCTTCATTCCATATTTTCCTAATATTTTTATCCCTAATTTCAAGGGGTAACAATTCATGTATTTTCCACTTAGTGGATAATGGGTGGTTAGGTTTATACTTGAACAATAATTCGAATGGGGTAGACTTATGTCCTTCATGATATGCAGAATTAAAGGCGAACTGTATCCAGGATAGGTTCTGGTCCCAAGAAGTATGGTCGTTAGCATGGTAGGCTATTAAAGCAGATTTTAGGTTTCGCAAATACCTCTCAGCTATATTACCTTGCGGACGATACTCTGTAGTGGTAATGTGGTCTATACCTAGTTTGAAACACATGTTCCTAAATTCCTTGGACTTAAACTGTGGTCCGTTATCCGACACTAGACGGACAGGAATACCGAATTCTTTAAATAATCTATGCTGTAAAATACTTACTGTGGTTGCAGCTAAGGCTCGCCGCATGGGGTACATCCAGACGAATTTGCTAAAAGAGTCTACACAAATTAGTAACATCGTATTTCCTGATTTAGAACGCTGGTAGGGTCCTGAAAAGTCTAAATAAATTTTGGAGAACGGGGTAGCAGGAATCTCTGAGATTAATTGACTTATTTGACTGTTTCTCGCTGGTTTGCTGAGTGCACACAACTTACACCTTTTCACAAAATTGGCGATCTCACTGTTCATATTTTCCCAGTGATATTCTTTACGAATTCGGTGTATGGTTTTATTTATTCCCATATGTGCTCCAATGGTGGAAGAGTGATAATATTCCATCAGCATAGGTTTAATAATATCAGGGGCGATTATTCGTAGATATTTTCCGTTCGCTATTCTACAACATAATACTCTCCTACTTAATATGTATTTCTCTGACTTATTTCCTTTTTCAAGTTGTTCAATAATTGGACTCAAACGTGGGTCTTGTTGTTGATACTGGGCTAAATCCGTAAATGCAAGAGGAAATTCGGTAATTAAAGTATTAATAATCGGCTTTTCTCTACTCTTGTTTTCGTATATATTACTACTAGGCTGGAACATACGTGACAGTGTATCGGCAACTACGTTTTGGGTGCCTCTAATATGTTGTACTTTGAATTTAAAACAATTTAATCTTAATACCCATCTTCCGATACGACCTAACTGTTTTGGGTGATTTAGTAGCCAAGATAACGCTTGATTATCTGTTTCTAATAAAAACTCCTTATGTTCTAAAAATAGTTTGAACTTCTCAAAAGCGAAAACTATAGCTAAACATTCTAATTCGTATGCGGAGTATTTCTTTTCTTGCTCAGTCAGGGTGCGAGAAGCGTAACTAATAGGTAACCTTGAGTTATCTACTTCCTGATATATTACTGCACCTAGGGCGACACTAGAACTGTCTGTCTGCACTACAAATGGTTTTGTAAAGTCGGCTAATTGTAGTACGGGGGGTGATATTATGCTTTCTTTTAATTTCTCGAATGCGGTTTGGTGTTGCTCATTCCATTCAAATTTAATTCCCTTCTTTCTTAAGGTATTTAGCGGTGCTGCAATTTCGGCTAGATGTGGGATATACTTATGGAAATAATTTATCATTCCTAAAAATCGGGCTATTCCTTTCGCATCCCGTGGCGGTAAAAATTCTCTGATGGCACGGGTTCGCTCTGGGTCTATGCTTACCTTTCCGTTGGCTTTTACGATGTGACCTAAAAATGAGAATTGTGTCACAGCAAAATTTACTTTACTGGGATTTACGGTTAATCCAGCTTTCTCCAATCGGGTTAGTACTTCACGTAGATGATTAAGATGTTGCTCAATTAACTCGCTGTAGATAACAATGTCATCTAAGTAGTGATACACATATTTAAATTTTATGTCATGAAATAACTTTTCTAATAATCTGCTACATACAGAACTACCTTGGGATATACCAAAAGGTACCCTTGTAAATTGGTACAGGTTGAAAGGGACGGCAAATGCGGTAAGACGTTTTGATTCTTCCGAAAGGGGTATCTGATGAAATGCCTGATTTAAATCCATAATGGTAAAGATTTTTGCTTTCGTAAAATAATGAAATGCACTGTGGATGTCGGGAAGTGGTATAGATTCAAATTCTATCCGTTTATTTAGTTGTCTGTAGTCCACAACTAATCTATGTTTGTCGTTACTTTTGGGTACTAAAAACGCGGGTGATGAATAAGATGACGTAGAGGGTTCGATGACTCCTTGTTCTAACAATTTATTAATTTGGTTCCTCATTACTTCCATTTTAGGAGGTGATAATTTGTATGGGGCTAAACGTATTACTTTGTTGTCGCTCAAATTTATTTTGTACTCTATCAGATCCGTCAGTCCTAACTTTGGGGTGAGGACGTAGGAGAATTGTTTTATTAAAGTCTGTATGTTCCGTCTATCTTTACTTCCCAGATGACTTAATTCAGATTCGTGATGCTTTATATGTGTAGAAGTGGTGCTAGTACTTTCTCTGTTATTTGCATTATCATGCAAGTTATATTTCCGTGAACGATCGAATCCAAAGTAAAATATCTTTTCGTGAATGTCTAAAATTATTCCTGTTTTACTGATAAAATCAGCTCCCAATATTAACTCGGGTCCGAATTCGTCGCATACCAACATTGGAAAATACCACGTTAGGTTTTTAATTTTTACTTTAAACGTGATGATAAGTTTTATCATTAAGTTTTGCTTATTAGCTGTAGCGCATCTAATATTTACTGATTGACTGCGTTTAACTAAATTGTGTTTAAATAATTGATTGGCTAGCTCTTGACTAATTAAACTTCGCGTGGATCCGGAATCAATTAATCCGAGGGTGGATGTAACACCAATGTCAACTTGTATATACGGTAATTCACACCTATTGTAATCACATTTACTAATAGAGTTACATTTATCGATAAATTTCCTAACATAGGGGTCTAATTTTCTGTTGTTATTATTATTAGTATTTTGTTTTAATTTGTGGTCTCTCAGGGGTTTACCTGTTTTCACGATGCTGCGGAAGACACAGGGTTTCGGATCTCCCTGCCTTACATGTTTTTTGGATAATGAGTTTTTTGATTGTATTGTTTCCGTTTACAGTTTCTACTGAGGTGTCCAGGTTTTCCGCAGTTATAGCATATATATTCTTTACGCGGGGTCTCACTGGTTTCGTGTCGAGGTGGTGGCTCCTTGGACTTACCATGGCCATGAACATAGGTTGGTCGCCGAAATGGTCGTCGTTCTCGTAGACTTCTTGTATCTGAGGATAGGGCTTGCGTTTCCTTTCTATGTGGTGTTGTGGATACAGGTGCATGTCGATGCTGATCTGCATACCACACATTTGAAGAGTGCACACTACATTGTTCAAGGTCAGCGAAAGTAAGAGGTCTACTTATTAGTGCTAAACGGGAGCGTTCTTCAGGAGATAAGCCTACCAATATAGTATCGACCAATTGTTTTTCAGTCCAGTCGACTTGCAGTAGACGTGAAGATTCTCTGATGTCTGCGATATAGTGGGCCAGTCTTTCATGAGCTCTTTGTACTCGAAGTACGGTATTTCTTTTGATCTCCTCATATATTCCCGTGGGGATAAAATATTTGATTATATTTGTATGAAGTTCTTCTACCGGAAGAGTCGAGTTTAATGATTCTAGCACACGATCTCGTAAAGGTGGTTTACATTTGGGTAAGATGACTTGCAGTATTTGCCAATCGCTCAGTTGTTGTAGATCTTTTATTTGCAGTAGATATCTGATAAAAGTCAATAGAGTCGTGATACTTAAGCCATCGGTGTAAGGAATTTCATTAATTATTTTCTCTACTGGGTGGGAAATCTTTCCGTAGAGGTCTACATTAAAATATACGTTAGGTATACTTTTCGAAGTATTTGTGTTTGCATTAGGATTTGTAATCGCATATTTACTAGTGCGAGTATGCTGAACATTAGGCGGTGGGGGTTCTAACATAGTTTGGGTATTTAATTCTCTACTAGGTAATTGTTCATGACTCTGTTGTATCTTCGATACGGTGGGTGATTCGGGGTTCGAGGTGGAGAGAGGGTGTTCTAAAGTAGGGGATTGAACTGGGGAGATATATAATTTTTGTAAGTAGTGCTCAATTTCCTCCATTCTCGATGAGTCTGATTTTCGTCGTAAGTCGTTGATAATTATGGGTAATTGGCTTAATGCCTCATCCGCAAATTTCTGCACATCGGCGGGGATTTCGGTGACGTCGGGCCAGCTTAATAAATTATTTAACCGGCGGGTTAAATGTTCTATACGTTGCGTAACGCGCAAAAATTCCGTAGGTGATTCTTTGTCCTGAAGGTTCTGAGATAATACTATCAGTTCCCTATATTTCGCATAACAGGTTTCTCGTTCGCCGTCATAATCGAGTTCACGCAATCTATCTAACTGCGAGGGTGTATCTGATCCGGTTTGGCGTAATGATTTTCGTAATTCCGACACGGTTACATTCACGTGTTTTAGACCTCGTAAAAGTGCTTCGTAGCATAGCTCATCTTTTAATAATAGATCAGGATTAAATTCAGCCATTTTCGTAACGTGAGTGGCTATAACTAATTATTCTACTATTTGCATTAAATGCTATACAACGCTTCCTTTTTTTTTACACAAAAAATATAAAAATATAAATCAATCGTATTCTTACTCCTTTTTCTTTTTACAACTAAACACTTAAAATGTTATGACAACCTTTATCGTTTTACATTGAGAGAGAGAGAGAAATTTCACACAGGCATGAATATGCGTACGACAAAAGGGGGAATCTTCGCTTACTAAACACAGGAAAATACACGCTTCTTATAACAATAGACCACACAAGGAGGGTGACTTATTGTCTAACTCAACTTGGGGGAGACCAACTATGACAGTTTTAAACAATCGGCAACAGGAAACTTACATGTCCGAGTTTGTCGTGAAAGTGACACGTTGATGAATGAGACTTTTAACAAGTACCTACATGGTTTGTTTACATGGGATTATATGTTAATATTACTTTACACATATTATATTTACAAATAAAGTTACCTATACTATATTACTATAATATTAATTATTAATTTTATCTTATTTAAAATTCTGACACATATTAAAATACATGAGTGAATAGATCAACAGCTTGTGTGCGTGGGATATCGGGACACAATTACTTCTTTCTTTTCTCTTACGCAAAATTAGCAAAATAGCCAAAATTAAGCAGAAGAGCAGAGTTGCGCAATTTATAACATATTCTCTTGTGTTATAACTTAGGGAACCCGCAATAATTGGATCTGCCAATTATACAGGCTGCCTTAGTTGTGACGAGCTGAAAATAATCACAACAAATAAAACAATTCTTATAGCAGGATATTAGGAAGGGGAGACTGTTGATTTATGCACTCAGTTTACTCGGTACTCAGATGACATCTCTTTATTACATTTGGTGATTAAGTTCTCTATAGAAAGTTCTCAAACAATATAGTTTACTATATGATTAAATATAGATATTACTCCTTTACAAAGAGCCCTCAAAATATGATGTACATCTATTTTAATTTATTCCACGGATCCGGGATTTAATATATTAAACGAATAATGGTCACCTTGCCATGTACAATATTGTAAATTTAACCATTTGAAGAATGGTTTTTTTATTAATCTTTTAACACAACAAAACTTTTAGTTTAAACTTTTACTCTTTTGCTATAACCAGTGTTATTAGATTTCAGACTACATGTTACATATTATGTCTGTCTTTTAAAGTCTTTAATGTTATTACATTTAAAACAGAAGTTTTAAAGTCTTTAATATGATAAGTTAAATTGTCTTTTGTGGGTTATAATTTTTGTAACTCATAACCATGGAAGACAAGCCTCCATGTCACCTGTGTGTTTCCTGAAGTTGCTGCAGAATTGGTTCTTCGGTCCTCCGGGTGTTTCCTGAAGGTCTGTCGTTACCTTACCATCCTGTGACGGTGAAGTTCCTGAAGTATGTCAAATCATTCCGGGGGTGGTACACTCATCTCAGGCGACTGTAGTAATTCTTAGTAATTCTTGTAGTTAGAAAAAATAAATAGAAAGTTTGTTTCACTGTTATACACTTCACATGATTATAGATTAGTTGAATATCACCTTCTTGTTTGTAATACTGTATAAATTACATAGTTTGTTATTTGATAATAGAGAGAGATGTCATCACCGCACAAATTTACTTATTTAAATAGTCATTGAATCAAGCCTTTCACATTTTTATATACACGTAGCGAAACAACGCTTTACGCTGCTTACGGCGTGAGCGCTCCATTGCAAGTGGCAGAAATAGTTAAGGGGGAGAGTAGTAATCTCAAGACAATTACTAGGCAACATAAAAGTAGTTCCGTGTTTCTAATTTAATTAAAGGACTAAAGTTTGATTAAATTATTAACTAGAGATATTCTTAGTTACAGAAGTTATCAAAATACGTAACAGTGGTTTTATTTAATTATTTAAATAATAACAAATTTACAATAATACTTAGTTTATTTAGGGGTCAGAAAACAAGTTAATTCTGGTCAGTACCTGTTTATGCAGGATTAATTAATGAGCTTTACCCTGTCTGTACAATTGCATTCCCTTTTATTTTATTATTAGACTTTATATTAAATATTATTATTATTTAATGATTGCAATAACATTTAGTTTAAAATGTGAGATTTTATTAAGAATTTAAAGTTTCTCAGCTTATACATTATCAACTTAATTAATTAACATATTTTTTATTAATGAAATCGTCACATTGGGAATCAAAGAATCATAACAAGTAAATATTTGTGATATATTTAGAAATAATATTATTTCTCCAATTAATTTTGGCACTAGTAAAAATCATGTTATGTACGGCAGTTTTTCAAAATGTTTACTATTGTAATTAGTTTTTTATGAATCTGGGATTTAGTGGGGGGTGCCTGAGCACCCCCTGTGCGCACGCCACTGTTCATGGTGGAGAGAAACCACAGAAGTATAATATATCTAGTTGTTATAATATACCGCTATGAGTGAAACGCTCAAGTGATGCGTTTTGCTGTTACTGTATTAGTTTTCTTACGTTAAGCGGAGAACAACGTGGGTCGTTCGTTAATTACTTACTCTTACAGTAGGTCTGTAGTCTGTAGTACAAGCTGGTACGTGTTGGTGCGCCAACATTAACTATCACACTGTCTTTTAATTATGTTGTTATTATTATAACATCATCATCATCTTCACAACACGGAATAGGCAAGGTGCTGCCTGTTCCACCTTCAAAAATCCTCCAGCCATCTCTTCCTGGGTCTACCCACACACCTGTTTCCTATGGGTTTGTACTTCCCGTCTTGTTTGGCCAGTTTGGAATCTGACATTCTTTCTAAGTGTTCTTTCCACAGTTGTTTGTAATGTTTTAGTTTTTCATTCAAGTTAAAAACTTGTACCTCTTCTCTTATGGTCTCATTTCTTATACGGTCCAGCTTAGAACACCTTTTAACTCCTCGTAATAACACCATTTCCGAGGCCTGTATTTTGTTCTCTTCTTTTCTCGGTTGTTGACCACAATTCACACCCATACGACAGTACAGGGACTGCCATAACTTTGTAGAACTGTAATTTTGTATCTCGACGTACCTTGTTTCTAAACATACGGTTGATTGTACCACATATCGTCCAGAGCGTACCTAACTTAATATCAATATCGTAGTTCCTATCGTAGCCAGTATCATATCCCGAATAATTAAAATGTCTCACCGGTTCTATAGTTCGATCACTAATCATTATTTTTGTTCTTATTGCCTCGTTACCTCGAAATGTCATTACCTTTGTTTTTATAGTGGAGATTTTCATGTTGTATTGTTTGGAAGTCTGATGAAGCTTAAAACCAGAGTTGTGCAACTAGATTCTGTATTTGAAGTAGAAGCAAGTCGTCAAATCGTGCTTGTGGGTCATGTTTTGGCACACATATTGCTTCTCCTTTCCACAGTACGTCCAATCAACGTCCTTTTTTCTCCCACTCTTCTCAGAACCGCGTCATTAGGTCTTATTTCCGTCGATGACAATCTTAACGCCTTCCTCGCGCACCAAGTATCAAAAGTTTCAGCGTAGCTCCTCGCCACATTCTCTCAAATCCCTTTTAGACGCCAGAAGAGATCTTTTCCTGAAAAATGCCCCTCGTTCGTGTGCAGTTCTACTTTTTACGTAACAGGTGGACATCCCATCTGACGTAATACATCTTCCAAAATATATAAAACAATCGACTTGCACTACTTCCGACAGTCCAGAAATATCTCATCCCTTTGTGTTCCAGTTCTGGCGCATTTTGTGACATTCATTGTTTCTCTGTTTATCGTCGTGCTTCATTTATCTTTCAGGATCATGTTCATTTGCTGAAGCGCTTTCTGTAGTTTTTCCTCGTTGTTTGCTAAAAGTGGAATGTCATGTGCAAAACGAATGTTTTATAACACATGCTATTAATTTGATTAATTTATTGGCAATTTAAACAAGTAAATTCACATGAAACCTAGAAACGTGTGTGTGTTTCTATGCCATTTTGTTTTAGATTTACGAAATGTTTCTGTAAAACTACAGTCACAACCCTCATTTCCAATTCAAGCTTCAAGAATTTGAAAAGGACTTAATTGTAGCCTTGGAGCAGAAATCAAAGAAAATTTTTTCGCAAGCCATAAATTGAAAGCGAAGCGTTTTCGGACCTATGTTTACATGAAATTTCTTCTTTATTTTAGCCTGTAGAATGCATTCCTGAAGTACGATGGGACACCCGGTATACACTAACTAAAATTCATTTTTCTATTAACGTACACGCTTAATTAGGTTTACACCTTCTCGCGCTATTCTTGTTTAATTATGTTAATCATAAATAAATAATATTTGTTTTTACAAGAATCTAGTTATATTTTTTAAATATTTACAGTGTTTGAACAGTATAAATTGTTGTCTTCAGAACCTATATTTAATACATCTACACTTAATTAGGTGGAATAAGAGGTGCGTACCTACCATTGCTGTTAGACTGCTGTAACGTGTTAAACCATATATACGGGAAATTCTGTACAGTAAGCCACAGCAGTTGCTGCACGACGTCATTTTGTTGAAATTTCCCTGAAAATACAACAGTAACAAAAACACAGATGTGAGGCGCTAAGGGAGTGCTGTAACACTGTAGAGTCAGTGTGGTGTAAGACGCTGATAACAGAAAAGGGTGGAGAGCACATGAAGGTTACGCCGTACAGGTGAGAGGTCAACCCGCCCCCTGGGGAGGCGAGGCGAGCGGCGTTGCCATGGACACGCGTATGACACTAACCTGCCGTTTCTGCTGTGCCGTCTAGGTCAGCGGAAGGACGTTTTTGCATCCCCTAAAACGCGCAGCACCACTACGGACAAAGCCGGTCTCACGTAGTACTCTGCAATGTAGCTTTACAAACAAAACGTAACAATTTCTATTTAATCCAAAGACATCCTACTGTAAGGTGGAAGACGAAAATAAAAATTTTACAGTCCCTCATAAGTAGGCCTATAATTCAAAATTACAAAAACATCAGTATCGTCAGCATACAAATCATAAAATTACATACACAGCATTAAAACTGTGGAAAACGGGAAGGGGTCAAACTTTAAGCTTCAAGCTAGTCTCTTCCCTCTCCAGACCCAAGCCTCTCCAGACTCACTCCAGGGGCGTATTTACGGGGAGGGCGAACGGGACCAGACCCCCTACCCCGGAGAGTCGAAAAAGATGACGTTTGTTAATTTATAAATTTTTAGGTTATTTTATTAGCTTTTTCAGTTGTTAATGCTTATATAGTAGTAACTTTTGTAAGTACAAACAAGTTTGTTATACAGCATTTGCGTTTGAGATATGAAATATAGGAAAATCAGTTCAGCCAATAAGCATCTTGTAAACAATGTTTTAATAACACGCATTTTTATCGTGTTATTATCGTTTGCTTTAATGGGATTGATTTCATTATGTTATCATACTTTTTGAACCACTTTAAACACAGTAATGTTGATTAGTGTTAGCTTGATTTTTCTTTTGCATGAAACCGACTCGACCGGTCCCCCCCCCCCCCCCAGGTGCAACTCTTAGTTACGCCACTGCAGCGAGCTAATTGTCTTTTTTGCTGATGTTATTTGTACATTTGTTGTAGTATATTATTAACTAAATGTATTCATATTATTAACGCCGTGTGTGTATTTCTGTTGCACGTGAGTATCGTGGTCAGTGTCCGTACAAATATTTCGTCGCGTGTGCCACAAATGTTAATCAGTAAGTCTCACTCATCTTTTTTTTTCTGAAATGTTGTAACAGACAATTAGAAACGGTTTCGAGTGATTTCCTTTACGAAATCACTCCTTTCACTGATTTCTCTCTTTTGCGGGAATTCACCACTCACTGAAAAACCGGTATTATAGGCAACGTTAGAAAACCACGTACCGACAAGAACATTTATTGGTCTGAATTTTTCGACTGTTGTCATTAATAACTGTATATAATTAATGAGGTTTTAAATGTTAAACTGTGTTGGTAATAATAACCTTGCCAGCTACAGAATTTGCTCATTATTTTGAACGAAATAGATTTATAAAGTTGAAAGCATTATTTGCCGGGTTGTTAGGCCGTGGTCCATCGTTTGTGTTTACAGACGTTTCGCCCCACCATCGGAGACCATCTTCAGTGTTGGAAGCAATTGTCACGGTATCCGCCAATTCACACCAGTGATAGAGAACTTTTTTTTTGTTTTTTTCCTTACTTATAGACTTGTAGATTTTGCTGTTTAGCACGATCAGAGCTGGAAACCAGCATCAACCAATCACCTTCAAGTACTATCTGATTGGCTTGGTAGCACAGCGTGCCAGTAGGAGGCTTTCTCCCCTTCGATTCATAGCGGCGGAACCGTGTGCAGCCGAGGGTAGTAGACACTCTCCAAGGATAAGATCTTGGTCACCTCAGAGAACGCGATGGTCAGCGTTGGAGAGTGCATGCTCGGCCATTGGAAAACGAACACCAATAGGGTTTTGGAGCAGGTATCACATTTTAATTATTTGGGATGTGATATGTCATATAGGAAGCACAACGATATCGAGAGAAGTTAAATAAATTAAGTTATACCTGTCGAACAATAAGACGACTACTGAAGAATAAAACCCATAGGGAGACACAGCTATAGTTCTATAAGGTCGTGGCTGTACTGACTCTAATGTATGGATGTGAAGCGTGAACTCTCCTGCGAAAAGGTATTTCAAAAATACAGGCCTCGGAAATTAAATTTTTAAGAGCAGTTCAGGGATCTAGTTGTAGAGAGATCATCTACGAAACGACGACATAAGGAAAGACCTGAAGTTACAGTCGGCTCTGGAT
Organism: Magicicada septendecula; assembly: GCA_034769895.1. Taxonomy (NCBI): domain Eukaryota; kingdom Metazoa; phylum Arthropoda; class Insecta; order Hemiptera; family Cicadidae; genus Magicicada; species Magicicada septendecula. The sequence goes on along the minus strand of CM068375.1, from coordinate 53,804,667 downwards.
AGAATAAAGGAATACAGGCAGAATTGGAAGTCCCTTGTGGAACGCATGGTAGACAAGCGTATTCTTAAACAAAAGTTTGAATAGAGGCCATTGGGGACGAGAGATCACGGAAGATCCTGGAAAAAATGGTCGGAGACGCTGCGAAGTCGGAACGGGCTACAGTCCAAGCCATGTAGTGACGAAGAAGAAGAGGAAGACTGAACATTATAAAGGGTGTCCCATAAAGTACGCAAGATTTAATAATGTTGTAAAAACTTTTATTTATTGAAAAATATCAGATGTTTTAATGTTAATACAAAGTACACTTACTGCGGTTAAATGTGGAACACAATATCAGACAAATGTCCGCCGCGACTCTGCTGGCACACTGTTGTCCGTCGATCGAAATTTTCGATGACCTTCTTGCACAATTCCGGCTCAATCTCACCAATAACTCGTTGAATCTGTTCCTTGAGTTGAAAAATTGTTCGTGGATTGCGGACATAATCGCGTGATTTCACATATCCCCAAAGGAAGGAGTCGCATGGTGTTAAATCACAAGACCTCGGTGGCCAGTTCTGATCGCCGTTGCGTGAAATAAGACGTGCAGGAAACTTTTCAGATAACAAAGCAATTGTTTCGCGGGCAGTATGACTGGTTGCGCCGTCCTGCTGAAACCACATATCTTCGAATTCCATACCTTCCAGTTGAGGCCACAAAAACTCCATTATCATGTTCCGGTAACGTTCGCCAGTCACTGTTACTGCATCTCCAGCCTCATTCTCAAAGAAATACGGCCCAAAACCCGCACCAAACAGTTGCTGTTTGTGTATGCAAAGGCTTCTCGTGAATGATACGAGGGTTCTCTGTACCCCAAAGCCGACTATTTTGTTTATTTACGTACCCGTTGAGGTGGAAGTGTGCCTCATCGCTAAAGATGATTTTGTGGGAAAAATCACCGTCCGTTTCACGTTTACCCAATATCCAACTGACGAATTCTCGGCGCTTCAAATGGTCACACGATTTGATTTCTTGTGTTAGTTGGATTTTGTAGGCATTCAGATGAAGATCGTTTTTTAGAATTCGCTGCATTGTGCTTCTTGGAATGGCCAGTTGTTGTGATCGACGGCAAATTGATTTCCCTGGACTCACATCGACACTATCTCTCACTACCGCGACGTTTTCAATAGAACGGGTAGCGCGAGGACGTCCAGACGATATAACGTCTAATAACTAAGCTGTTTCTTCGAATTTCTTAATCAATCTCTGCACAGTTGACAGATTAGGTGCTTTTCGTCGTCCAAAAATTCCACGCAATTTACGAACGGTTTCCGCATAACATTCACCGTTCTTATAATGTGTTTTCACAATAACAACGCGCTGTTCTTTTGTGTAACGCTCCATGACGACTAATGGCGAGTAAACGGCAACAACAATACAACAGTTGCAGTGCTACCAACCTAACAAGACGACAGTGGCGCGTAATTCAAATATTGCGTACATTATGGGACACCCTTTACGTAGGTTTTTATCGCAATTGTCTTTAATTTGATAATCCAGATGGATTTTTGAGGCTTTTCAAAGTTTTTCCCCTAACATTTTTGTCTCCCTGCTCCGCTAATAGCTGGCTTTACGCGCAAGCGCTTTCAGTCACACTTTCTCGTACGGGAAAGAGCGGAGAGGATTGCGTTTGGTAAACCCAATCAAGTATTCACGCGCGATTGTAAAACTGTAAAAAATGCACAGTTTACAAGTACATTCGCGCCAGCTTATAAGTACACGCGAAAGAATATGTGTGTAAGCGACAATCCTGTGCACGCTTTACTTGGCGAAAGCTGATCCCGTGGAACGTCTGCAGTTTCCTCTGTACTACACGGTTTTAGAATGGACTTCCGACGAAGAAATATCGTACTGGGCACAGTTTTTGCTGGTGTGACTGTCATGTTAACAAAAAAGACACGAAAAGGGGAGGATGTGCGGTAAAGATTATAGACACCGTTATAGTCACCTACCAAACCACGATACGACACTCACGATACCGACGATACGATACGATAGAGACTCAGCACCGAATAACAAAACAACTAACTGCGACAACAAACGTATAACATACAACATTATACAAGCGAACGAACGATTACAAGCCACTGTACGGTGTTCCAAACCGTATAATCGTAAAAGTTAGACCACGGCCAAACAGCCCGGTAGATATTTCAAATACAACTGACACCCACCGTGAATGCCTTAGAACAATATTACAGTTCATTTTTCGCATTTACCCCTTCGCACACGCGCTCGCGCTCGCGCACGCGCACGCACACACACAAGCTTCTACCGCACCGAATCACGCGCAAGAAAACGTTTGTGTGTAAAGCCAACTATGGGAGGGATAGGTCTGACAAACAACAGACAAGTCTCTGGGGTAAAAGTAGACAATGCATGACAAGTAGGCGTACACATGTGAAGACGTGTGCTACGACTTATCAATTCGATTGACGCTTTCCAAAGTTGTGGTCAGACATCAAACAGCTAGACAAATACTATATCCGAATATTGAATTAATAAAGTTCTGTAGTCCTTATTTGAGGCAAGTTAGTAGTGAATAAGTTGCATAAGTTCAACCTTATGTGTGGGACCATTAGGCGAACCCTTGAGTCACCAAGTAAAGGAACACGCCTAAAATTCTACAAGGTGATGGCTCTTCCCACAGTTCTTTATGGATCTGAGAACTGGACTTTAACGAAAGGCCAGGCCAGTCGCATCTAAGCGGCTGAAATGAGATTTCTCAGGCACGTGCCAGGGTATGCTCTCCATGATCATACAAGAAACACAGATATACGGCAGGAACTGAATATTATGAGTATACTCGACAGGATCGCCCAGTATCGGCTGAATTGGTGGGAACAACATCACATCTTTGCCGAATGGATGACTGCCGCATCTCCAAACAACTCTGGAACTCTAAGCCGAGGAGACGGGGAGGTGTGGGACGTCCGAAGAAGCGCTGGAGTGACCATCTCTAATCTTTGCCTATTTGAGACCGGGACAAACCATCCTTGGTTTAATCCTGGAAGATGATGATGATGATGATGAAAGTTGTGTTAGTGGTTATAAACACAAACAGAATTAACACTGTTGCACACCACTATAGAAAAATTATTCCGATTAGCGCTTTCAAGCTTCACAGCTCATCGCCAGATCGGACACAACCTTTCCTGATGAAATAACATCAAGTTATTTCCGATCTGATGATGAGCTGTGAAGCTTAAAAGCGATAATCGGAATAATTTTTCTATAGTGGTGTGGAACAGTGTTAATTGTGTTTGAAATACTATATCAGTTGATTTACAGTGCTTGTCGTATAAAGAAGAGAGTGTCAGTTCAAAGTGCCAAGTACCGGTATGCATTGTAAGTCAAATTTTCTTCCCATTGCTGACATATGACTCGTGTGCGATTTCTTCGAAACGTAAAATTAAATTTTAAAAACAAAAACAAACACTCCAAAGCTGACTAGACGTCTGGAGAAAAAACGTAAGAGGCTTATCAGAGAACTTGTGTTCTCTCTGATAACAAGGAACAAAACAGAACGTGCTAACGTCTTGTTCGAGACTTGTGCTCGCGTCCCGACTGACCGTCTCGTAATTTTTTTGTTTTTAGTATTCATGAATTAAAATATAAAACTGTAGTAATTTTTTATAGTAATTTCATCAGACCGGTGAACAAGCAAACAACTCTTTTTGTAGCGTTCTTCGTGTGTAATTAAACATTACCGAACTCTCTCTCTCTCTCACACACACACACACACACACACACACACACACACACACACACACACACACACACACACACACACACACACACACACACACACACACACACACACACACACAACCCGACTACGCAAGCATGACGTGACATTATTATATTTAGGTGGTAGGCTATAATCGTTTGGTGTTTGTTACCTTGTGATTCTAAAACGGCTGGATCAGTTTTGATAAATGACGTGTCAAATCACTCAACATGAATCTGTGGGTGTTTACGAGGAGATGAAATTTTATTTAAAAAATAGTCATCATCATCAGCATCCATCTTCAAGGATTAAACCAAGGATGGTTTGTTCCGGTCTCAAACAGGCAAAGATTACAGCTGGTCACTCCAGCGCTTCCTCGGATGTCCCACACCTCTCCGTCCCTTCCGCTTATAGTTCCATAGTTGTTTGGGAATGCGACAGTCATCCATTCGGCAAAGATGTTCCCACAAATTCACCTTATACTGGGCAATCCTGTCGAGTATACTCATAATATTCAGTTCCTGCCGTATATCTGTGTTTCTTCTATGATCATGGAGAGTATATCCTGCCACGTGCCTGAGAAATCTCATTTCAGCCGCTTGGATGCGACTGGCCTGGCCTTTCGTTAAAGTCCAATTCTCAGATCCATTAAGAAGTGTGGGAAGAGCCGTCACCTTATTCACAACGCCGTTGCTTGCATTATAAGACACACTGTAGCCCAGGTATTCAAAACTGCTAACTTGTTCCAGGACAATACCATCTACGACAATTTTGGCCCGTACGCGATCAGTTCCACGAAAAACCATCACATTGGTCTTAGGCGTGGATATTTGTAATTCAGAGTCTTTGCAGATTCGATTTAATACAAATGTATACCCGTCTGCATCCTGTTTTCTGAGTCCGACAGAATAGCTTGATCGTCCGCAAACAACAGACTGTCAATTGTGGAGTGACCAATCATAAAATGGTCTCGAAGACACATTAAAAAAATAGTAGCGCGAATATTACACACTAGGCGATCATCGTCGTGTAAAGTGTGGGCAAATGTATCGAGTTCGGTATCGTTTTAATCAATGAGAGGCGCATAAAAACATGTTTACAGCAATAGAAAAACTTAAAGCCTGCTAACCGACCACGAAGAAAGACGGCAGTGTGGTATTGTGTTCCACGTGTGTATTCCACGTCAACAGAACAGCCATCATCTTCACAACACGGCATAGGCAAGCTGCTGCCTGATCCCATCTCCGTCCGGCTGTGTTCTTTGAAAGTTGTGAGTAAATTAAATTATTTTCCCCCACAGTAGGGCGCCAGACAATAGATGGGTAAGTCATGTGGAAAGGCTTCTTCCTTACGGGCCATGGCTCCCGGTAATTTTTATTCAGCGTAGTCTTCCCTTAGCCTTTGATGCCCCCAACACCCAACTGCAAGGCAGCAGCATAATAAAATCCTGTAACAATAGGACGCCGTATCGCAGCAGACTAAATCCAACTAGATTCCCGCCTGTAATACTCCAAAGATAAGCCGGTCCAGGCTTAGTACTGGTGGCTACTGCTACTGTTCTGCATCAACAGGGTCACTTCTTGTAGGATGTGGCACTTCACCACCCAGTACGGAGAGGCTAACGGCTGCTTTGGGAGCTAACATCATCACTTAATCAAACCTGAACCCCCCCCCCCCCCCGGGCACAGTCTGGATCTTTTTTTTTTCACAACTCTTTCCAAGCGAAGAAAACAACGTTGTGAACAATGTCGCTTCGATGTGGGGGACATTGTTATTTATGAAATAACATGTTATTTATGTTATTATAACGTGATATTTCATGTTATAATATTGCATGTTATTTCATGTTATTGCAATGTCAAACAATTCTCTTGCTCTGTCCTTCATAGCATTTTTTCTCTTACAGTTGGCCAAATATATTGTTACTACGGTCTCACTATGGTACAGTGGAAAACAAAATACACGACACCAATGAAGTCACTAATAACCGGCTTTAATTATCACAATTAACAATTCGTAATCAACTCGTACAATAACTCCAGTTATTGTCCACACGTAATAATAATGTCAAATAATAGCCTTCCACACACTTATGAATACAATAACACTTCGCACAATACTTCGACAAACACTCGATCCGCGCTAATAAAAATCGCTCACGTAACTCCCTCGACAACGCCAGACGCTCTTGCTTTTATAGGTCGGCAGAGGTCCAGTATAGCTTTCCCCCGTTGCAGCCTCCTCAGTCTTACGTACACTTCTACCGTTGGCCCAGGATCCGTCTCAGGAGATTCCTTCCAAATATCTTCAAGCGTTCAATTGATCTTTGTGTTAATATCCAGGTTTCACTGCCATAGCACAGGATGGGTCATATGATACTTTTGTATATGCGCATTTTTGTCTGCCTGTGAATGACTCTCGACTCAAAGGTGGTGATGAGCGCGAAGTAGGCCTTGTTGGGTAGAGTTATCCTTTTCCTCATCCCTGCCTCTTCATTCCCATCTTCAGATATCGTCGTTCCTAGGTATGCGAAACCTCTGACTGCTTCTATACAGTCTTCTTCTATAATCGAATTTGCCTGGGTCGGGTAGGGGTAGAACTTTTCTGACTTACCATTTAGGTTTTATCTACATTTATTGTTAGTACTACCTCTTTTGTGCTTATTGTCAGGTTTAACTATGTCTCCCTTGCGGCCGCACTTGATCGGGTTATGATGGCTGTATCGTCAGCATATGCTGCGCTATGTGTACTGTTGAATAAAGTACCACTGTTGGATAAAGTAATAAAGTTGTATTTTTACTGACTTAATAAAGTACTCGTGAGCGATCTACAGTCATTTTAATTATTATTTTATTACTGAATAAAATTAAGGCAAACTTATAACGAGTTCAGTATTGTTAGTGTATTTGTAGCGAGTAGAAACCACAGTGACGCTCGTAAAGAAATTGCTTCGTAATACGTTAAGTATGTCAAAACGCGCAAAGAAAAAGAAAAATAACCGTGACTAGGAAAGACTGGTTTGCACCAGTTGCTCTCTCTCTCTCTCTCTCTCTCTCACACACACGTTCCCGAATTTTTGCCAGCAAAAATATGGTCAGACGCAGGGGGGAACCAGCACCGCGGTGGGCGGGATAGACATCTGCCGTTGAACACTTCCGAGAAAACACTACCTGTACAGCTGTTTTTAACTGTAACCTCCAGCTGTCCTCTTGTAACGTGCGAATTTTTCGCGCTCTGTTTGTAGTGTCGTCGGAAGATTTTTCTAAATGCGAATTTCTCCCCTCGTGAATAGTCCATTTTTACTTCCATATTCCTTAAGGAATGGAAGTATGGTGATGGCAAAAAAAATCGTGTTCGAGATTATTGCAGATTCTGATTCTACTACACTCAAAACATGAAAAAAAGTCGTTTTCCGAAAAGTGTCTGTGTGTCTGTCTGTCTGTCTGTCTGTCTGTCTGTCTGTCTGTGTGTCTGTAGATTTTTTTTCTATGGCAAACGATAACTGCCGCAAATTCAAACAGAATCAAATAATTTTTTGCATACAGCCCGGTTTTGCAGAGTTCTCGCGACCTATTGTTTTTGGTGAAGATCGGTTGAGGGAAAGGGGTAGTTTACCTGCAACGGTTTTTTTTTAGCAAGGGTAATTTTGTTTGTTTGGCAAACGATAACAGCCGCAAATTCAAACAGAATCAAATAATGTTTCGCATACAGCCCTGAATTGTAGAGTTCTCAAGACCTATTGTTTTTGGTGAAGATCGGTTAAGGGAAAGGGGTAGTTTACCTGTAACGTTTTATGTTTTAACAAGGGTATTTCCTATGGCAAACGATAACAGCCGCAAATTCAAACAGAATGAAAAGATTATTTGCATACAGCCCTAAATTGTAGAGTTCTCAAGACCTTTTGTTTTTGGTGAAGATCGGTTAAGGGAAAGGGGTAGTTTACCTACAACGTTTTTTTAACAAGGGTATTTTCTATGGCAAACGATAACAGCCGCAAATTCAAACAGAATCAAATAATTTTCTGCATACAGCCCTGATTTGTAGAGTACTCAAGACCTATTGTTTTTGGTGAAGATCGGTTGAGGGGAAGGGGTAGTTTACCAGCAACGTTTTTTATCATGCGTATTTTCTATGGCAAACGACAACTGCCGCAAATTCAAACAGAATCAAATAATTTTTTGCATACCGCCCTGATTTGTAGAGTACTCGCGACCTATTGTTTTTGGTGAAGATCGGTTGAGGGGAAGGGGTAGTTTACCTGCAACGGTTTTTTTTATCAAGGGAAATTTTTTTTTTTTTGGCAAACGATAACAGCCGCAAATTCAAACAGAATCAAATAATGTTTCGCATACAGCCCTGAATTGTAGATTTCTCAAGACCTTTTGTTTTTGGTGAAGATCGGTTGAGGGAAAGGGGTAGTTTACCTGCAACGTTTTTTTAACAAGGGTATTTTCTATGGCAAACGATAACAGCCGCAAATTCAAACAGAATCAAATAATGTTTTGCATACAGCCCTGATTTGTAGAGTACTCAAGACCTATTGTTTTTGGTGAATATCGGTTAAGGGGAAGGGGTAGTTTACCTGCAACGTTTTTTTATCAAGCGTATTTTCTATGGCAAACGATAACAGCCGCAAATTCAAACAGAATGAAATAATTTTTTGCATACGTCCCTGAATTGTAGAGGTCTCAATGACTTTCGATTTTGGTGAAGAACGGTTAAGGGGAAGGGGTAGTTTACCTGCAACCTTTTACGTTTTAACAAGAGTAAAGTACTTGAAAATTTATTTAAACTTTTTGAAACAATGGTAATTGTTAAAAATAAAATAATTTTGTTGCCAGGCAATAAAATTATAATTTTTCATTTTAATGTAATATAATATTTTTCATTTAATACAGCAATAAAAAGGCAGGTAAGACACAGCCTGGTTGTTTGGCTGAAAATGATTTTAAATATAAATCTTAGAATATGGAAGTCATGTATGGTTCTCCATACCGATTTTTTGTTAAGTTAATATTGTGTCTTGGGCGGGCTACTGATTACAGATAACCACTTCAACAGTTCTTTTGACAATTCATTAATCCTCGAATCAAATTATACGACTGCTGCAATAAGCTCGGCTTCCTTACCGCGAATCTCCTACAGCAGTAGTCTCCAGTTAGGGTTGCCAGACTTCCCACTTTAGCCGGACATGTTTGGCTTTGTACAGTTTATTCCGGCTAAAAGTAAGCGTGTCCGGCCTGTCCGGATTTTGTTGGCTTTCGTCTGACAAATTTGCACGTACTATTATGATAAAAGTATAGAATTTTTTTTGTTCTGAAAAAGGTACTAGATCTGAAAAAACTGTACGTACTAGATTTTTATTTCCTTTCCTTTCTGTATATTTAGGAATAACATTTTTTTTTTGTATAATGAAGATGACAGAGCTTGTTTTCCATTTTTACGTGTTCTGAATGTGCCAAACATTGATATTAAGTTTAAATTTTGAGATTTAAGTGTTTCGTTAAAATTTAAATGTTTGGTCTGAAAATATTAAGTTTACTTAATAATAAAAGAATGGAGTTACTGCGATTTCTTTATAATGACGAGTACAGAGCTTGTCTTTCTTATTAATTCATATGACTTATTATGTTCGTATGTGTGTGATTATAATGAACTTATCTTATATATGAAACAAGCTGATGTTTTACCTTTTAATATGTACGCCTATTACATAGCGTAGATTTTCTTTATTTCAGTACCGGTAGAAAATTCATAAAAACGGTCCGTATGCTTGTACAAGCCGAATTTTTGTATTACGTAGATGTTTTTCTGAAATCTACGGATTACGCATATACAACATAACTATCATATAGAAAAGTACAGAAGGTCGTCGACTTTTGAACCTAGGCCTAATGCGTTCCCAAAACGTGTTCGAAACTCGAATTGTCCTAAAGTCGAGTACTGTACTGTAGGTGCACTGTGCACGTATGTTAGTCTGTGAACTGTAATACACTGTACTCTAACGAAATCGGACAATAAAGATACTTTTCAGATAATAAAGAAAAAAGTAATTTTTTGCTTTTTCACATCAGGCGAAGCGATCTGTAGAACATTACTGGGAAATGCCTACTGAGATTCATTTATGTTTATCTCGTCTCATCTATATTGGGTTCGTCCAAAAATCGATTTGAAATTCCGGTAGAAATAATTGTTTGATGATATTATTTATTGACGACTCATCGGGCACTTGGCGAAACATAATAATACAAAGGTTTTTAAAAATATATAAACGCTTGGTCCGTTCACTTTTTTTTACTGTGAACGTGCCAAAACCTCTGAGACACACGAAGTGTTTATATATTTTTAAAACCCTTTGTAATTGGTTTGATGATAATATTTATTTGATTTATTGATATTACAGTTTTAGCATAAGTCAAATGCGCTTCGCTGCACGCGCCAACCAATCAAATATTTTACAGAACCGCAAATGTCTCGAAAACGAAAAGCAGGGTTTTATTGAACAAAAACCAAAATAAAATTTAGAATTTTCTCAAAATTTCACTCGCTGACACCGTATAGCTGTCTCTCATAAAACAACCGTTTATTGAATGTCGAAAATTTCAAAATTTCACTACTCGGAAATTAACAAACAAATTTAATGACGTGGAACCGTCTTAAGGATGGGTTTTTGAAAATTGTTAAAGCTATCGCTAGACGTTGTATTAGAAATATGTACCGGGCTGTTTGGCCGTGGTCCAGAGTTTACAAACAAACCAAACGTTTCAGAAGCACCACTGGCTGTCATCTTCAGTGGAATTCGAGTCTACCTGAATGCGGGGTGTCAAACGTCAGCCTTCACCACAGTACTGTGGGCAGTCAGTGGTGCTTCTGAAACGTTTGGTTTGTTTGTAAAGTCTGGACCACGGCCAAACAGCCCGGTACATACTTCCAATACAACTGACACCGGCCGTGTAAGTCTTACAACAATATTACTATCGGTACAAATGTATGTCTAGAACCATCCTCAGACGCCAAGGAACACGGTGGTGAAAGAATTTTTTTAATCGGTTCAGCAGATTCTGAGGTTAGCTCGGACAATGAAAGAAACTTCACATCTTTATAATAGTACTATACGCGCACATTCAGATAACCGTACTCGTGGACTGCACGCTCTCCTCTCCCCCCACCCCCACCCCGCCAGACGTACTCTATCACTTCTTGACTCAGCCCCTAGACGCTTGACATATTTTCCAAGTTTTCTGCTCCCCCCGCAGTAACAGCTTCACGGTAGTTACACCACTAAATTACGGTCAGTAGCGTGTGTGTGTGTGTGTGTGTTCGTCAGTAAGCTTGGCTCAGTTTCTCGCATGAGCGCCCAAGCGTAGGCTCGGTTACTACAGCTGCAGCCGGCACATTCACGGGGATAGAGAACCTTCGTCACGAACTGCGAACTTATGAAAACACGCGCACGTCCATCGCCACTACCAACATCCACTACTGGACATAAAGCCCCTCTCAATTCTGAACTTTACTCCGGTCTTGTAGTAGGGGTCTGTATAAGTGGCATAACAGCCGGGCCGTCAATGCGGGCGCCCAAAATTTCCTTTATTTTTTTACGAATGGGTATAAACCATTGAACTTCAGTAAAACAAGATTTATTTGTATGTATTTAACATCTAAAACAAACACACATATGGCTCAGAAACAAGACCCCGATGAGCCACCTCATTTTGAGATTTTGATGCTGGAGGAAAGCATTAAGAATTCCGTGGACAGAAAGGTTTAAACCATGGAATCCAGTGAAGATTTTCCATATCCAGTGAGGACTAAGAGAATTATGAACAACAGCACTTTAGAACAAGTGAGCCGTTTCAGATATCTCGGCTGTGCAGTAAGCTGTGAATCTGAATATGATATAAGAGAGAAGATAAATAAGTTTAGGAATATTTGTGGTACGATTCATAAAAATCTTAGAAATAAAACAAGACACAACAGAAGAATTAAATTTTATAAGACAATTGGAATACCCACGTTGATTTATGCGAGGGTCGTGACAAAAAAGGAAAGCGGCAAGATTGAGAGTGCTGAAATGCCGTTTCTTCGAAATACTTTTAATTATACATTGCAAGATAGAATAATGAATGAAGATATCAGGGCAGAACTCGAAGTAAAGGACATAAATTAAATTATTTCAATTTACAGAAGACAATGGTGGGATCGATCATCTGCAGTGGATGACAGAGGATCGATTGCCAAAAGCGGCACTGAACTATAAAGCTATTGGAAGAAGAGACGAGGGTCGTCCAAGGATCAGATGGGTGCCGGAACAGGTTTATATAACCTTATCTTTGAAGAGGAGAAGAAGAAGAAGAAGAAGAAGAAGAAGAAGAAGGAGAAGGAGGAGGAGGAGAAGAAGAAGAAGAAGAAGAAGAAGAAGAAGAAGAAGAAGAAGGTTTAAAAAAAAATAGTTCTTAAAATTTGTTTAAAAAACGTCAGGGATGGGTTGTTGACATGAAATCTATAAAAGACTGTAGTCATAGTTGGTAAGTTTTATTTATTTACTTTTATTTCTTACCTATATATTATGTAAATACTTTAGTGTTTCGAGTCCTTGTCGGTTGTGGGACAGAGTATTGTTTATCATTTATTTGTGATGTTTTATGCTTGTTTTCGCCTGATAGATTTGTTGTGTAGCCGAAGTGTCGCTTTATATAAAATAAGCAGTTTGATGGAAGATGTGCGTCTCACTAGTAGGCCTAAAAGTAGATCCTAAACATTTCAAAATGAATCCAGACTAAAATAATCCCTTTGTAACCTTAATTCAGATTACTTATTACAAGTAAGATATAGTATTTACAATTATTATTAATAATATAAAATAATTTCTCAGAGAAAGAGGTCATTAAAGCACGAGTTAATAAGACGAAAGTTGCTTATCATTTAACCAAGGACACATATAACAAGAAATCAGTACCCATTAATGCCAAACTTAGGCATTATTCAACAGTAATTCGCTCGAAAGCACTTTATGCAGCTGAGTGTCTGAACAAGAAGATGATTGTGGGAGAACTGGAAGTCGCAGAAAGGAAAATATTAAGAAAAGTCTTGGGATCAATAAAAGATGGAGAACGGTACAGAAGACGCCACGATAATGAGCTGTACACACGTGTTGAGAAAGTCACAGACGTAATTAGAAAAAGAAGAATTACTTTCTACGGACATGTTCAAACAATGAATCCTGACAGAGTAACAGGGAAGCTTTTGACTATTCCAGAAAGCTCAAAATGTCCAGTACGTGTGGTTCAAAAAACAGAAAAAGACATAGAACTCCAGATTACTCAAGAATGCTCATTGAAGAATGCTTGCCACTCAAAAAGAAATTTAAAATTGGCCAAGGTTTTCAAGAAAACCCCAAGAAGAGGACGGATGCCATCTGGACTGACGAAAGGAGGGAGAGACATCAAGAATGAAGGAGATGTGGGAGAGGAGAAGAAGGGAGGAACCAGTTGAACCAAACGTACTCCATAGTGGCTCATACGCAAAAAAAAAACAAATAAAATAAAATAATTAACCCGATATTTGGTAGTTATGACAATTTTGGTAACAAACAAATCAAGTGCACTTCACATCACAACTAAAGCTATTCTTCGCGAATGCGTTCACATTACAACTAAATCTAAACTATGGAAACAGGTCTTGTAAATAAGTCTTATTACAAGTATATCAGGCAGGTAATTTGGAAATTGCAATCCAAGAGTCTCATGCCGCTAGGGAACCGTTCTAAAATTAAGTTCTAAAATCAGCTGAACAGCAAATGACTCTCACTTCACGGATACCCCGATACCTAAAATAAAAAAAAGTAATAAACCAGTGGTATTAAACTCTTTTTTTCTGGGACCCGGCAGAAATCCTTTGCGGGGCCCCCTACTACCCTTACTGAATTCATCCGTTTTTCCCTCTTGAACACTAACCCCTCCTTGTAGCTGTAGCAACTACTTGAATTATATAACGTAAACAGAATACGTTGCCCTCAAGACTGTTTAAAATCTCTTCTTCTAAGCCAGCTTCATCGGTTATTTCTATAAATCCTAAAAAGTTTCATTAACTTTGACGTTGGTAAGCCTTCCTGCTTCTTCGTCTTCAGAACTTGAGACGTATCTGATTATTTGACTCAGTTGATGTTTTCTGTTAACGTTTTGTGCAGTATCTGTTTTATTACAGAGAAAAATTGGCCAGATTCAATCTGTTACAAAATAGTATTTTCAGCTGCTTTAAATAAATGTTGAATGAGTTTATTTTGAAATATTTTGGGCTCATATACTTCTCACTGTTCTTCGGACCACTGATTAACAGTAAAGAAATAAATATGTTATTTGTTTTTGATGCTAAATACGTTCAGGGAAAATTCGTTTTACTTAAGTTAGATAATTTAAACCCATTCTTAAAAATTAAGGGAAACGTTTGCGCGGCCTCCTAGTCTGCAGGCCGCTCCCCCCCCCCCCCGCCGCTTTTAGGGCCCGGCTGTTGCTCCACTGTATTAAACACCGTTTTGTGAACAAAAAATGTATTATCAAACAGAAGAAAGCTATGAAAATGTTCTCATTAGCTAACAACCTTTTCCAAATTTGTTAATGTGTGCACTGTATCAATTTAGTGTTTGTGACATACTCTTGGTTTAAAATTGTTACTACACAGGTGGTTGCTCAGACCGCGACTGGGTTAAGGGAGAGTTCATTATACGTCACTTTCACATCTCTAGAACAGCACTCTGTTCGGTCGCGTGCCAATTTCATTGACGATAAAAATGTCACCGTACGAGGAAACGTAGATTAAAAAAAAAAAAAAAAATACGAGCCCTATTATAATGTATATAATGGTGTCAGTATTTTTTACAGTTGCGCCTTCATTAGTTGTAGTATACAGGAGGGTATGCAAATCACATTACACTCTTGCGTGTTCTCAGTATACACTACATTCTGCAGGCATTTTCGTTGGTTGCGTAATAACTAATGGCTTTGTTAACACCGTTTTGTAATGTTATGTTGAAATTAATTAATACCTTCTAACAATTAATAATTTTGTAAGAAAACCCTTCTTCTTCTTCTTTTTCTCCGTCGCCTCCCCTCTTCTTCCTTCTTTTTCTTCTTCTCCCCCTCCTACTTCTTCTTCTTCTTCTTCTTCTTCTTCTTCTTCTTCTTCTTCTTCTTCTTCTTCTTCTCTTAATAATAATATTATTCTTATATTCGTGTAATAACAATTATCTTGTGCTAAATTTTCGGTAACTATTCAATTCATCACACGCGTTGGTTAGTAGTGCCAATTTATATCAGAAACACGACACGATACGACGGTGCGCATACTTATCAGTTATGAAATTATGAAATCATGCGATTGTGTTGTACAAAGTCGCCGCATTAGCGCAATCAACATATTTTTATCGCCGATAAGAGTTAATGCAGAACGTCGTAATGTAGTTGTGATTTTCCGTTCGTTTGTACGGGGGAACACACGATTCTTTGTATTAAGCCAAGCGCTGATTACGCACTGTGAATGGCGCGCTCTGTTGTCGTGTACGGGCGAGCGCGTGCGTGCGTGCGTGTCAGTACACTTCGAGTCATTGATTTTACGGGTAGTGACGTCACACGCGTCTACTATGGCACGGTTCCAATTTCGCGTTACGACCTCTACTACGTTGCAAATATTTAAAATACTCCAGAATCCATTTAAATAAAATATCACTAACTAAGGTAACGTGTTGATTAGAGGTGTGCTAAACTAGTATTTGAAAATAACAGGTACCAACGACACCGTTCCAAAAAAGTAACACGTACTAATACCTGTTATTATAAATACCTGTTATTATAAATACCTGTTATTATATAAGTATTATACATATACCTGTATTATATAATTTGTTATAATAAAGAATAAATTGAAACTAAAACTATTGACAGTGTTACTTTACACTGTGACTTTATTAAACTATTACTGTTTAAAAGAAAATAAGAAACAAGAGAATGTATAGTCCTATCTCCCTTTGGGAATACTAATTTAAGTTTTCACTGGAAGTAAACAAACTGCCAAGATTTAATACTAAATTACTGATTCCATTTTGGCTAGACAAATCAGTTGCGAAACTCAGGCAATGAAATTTAGAGTGCACGTAATAGCACAACAAATAATGTCAAAATCATTTACGTGAGATGTGCAGTGAAGTTAAAATCATCTCTGAAATCACATTAACAAAAAATACTATATGGCCTATCAGCCACTCTGTAGGTTATAACAAAGAGGTATTCTGAGCCTCGCTGTTTTGCTTCGTTTCGTACTTGTTTGGCAATCGGCACATGCGCAGAATGAAGTATTCAGCACCAAAATACTACGAGTACTCGTCGTACTCGTACTAAACTATCTACTTGTAGTAGACCTACTCGTTTATTCGTTAGCTGCGTAGGGGGCTCCCGTGACTCGGAGCCGCGGGACCGAGAGTGATCGGAACGGGTATTTCGACTTTTCAGTTTTCAAAACTATCGTTCCAAAATACCAGTTATAGGTAGCCTGTATCGGACCACCTCTGTGTTGACGTAGTTGGCGTCAATATGCGACCACAGTTGGGTTGGTTTGTTTACATCATGAAGATTCGGAAACCGGACATCAGACAGGGCTGAATTAATTGAACAAGCAAACGGAGTTCTCGGTTTCAACTCGGCCTTTCCTCTCTGTCTCAGGGTAACTTTTGAACGTATCAACCAGCTTCCGTAAAACTTGGCATGCGTGTTGGGCGTAACACCTGGGCCCGCAATGCGGGGGCCTACGGACTAGGGGCAGCCACGCATACATTTCCCTTATTTTTTTTAATAATGGATATAAACCATTTAACGTAAGTAAAATAAAATTTCTCCGTATGTAATTAAGATAAAAAACAAATACGTTTATTTTTTACTTCTATATTCCGTAAGGAAATGGAAGTATGGTGATGGCGAAAAAATCGTGTTCGAGATAAGGGGTGATTCTGATTCCCTCAAAACATGAAAAAAAGGCATTTTCCGAAAAGTGTCTGTGTTTGTGTCTGTGAGTCTGTGTGTAGAATTTTTTCTATGGCAAATGAAAACTGCCGTAAATTCAAACAGAATCAAATAATTTTTTGCATATATGGTCTGAGCTGTAGAGGATTCGAGGCCTATTGATTTAGGTGAAGATCGGTTAAGAGGAAGGGGTAATTTACCTCCATCGTTTTACGTTTTAACAAGAGTAAAGTACTTCATTTTGATAAATAAAGTATCCTGAAAAGAAGGTCATAATAATCCACTGTAGAAAGGTAGATGAAATATCTATAAATGAAAAAGGTAGTTGAAGAGGGAGGGGGTAATTTTTTGTATTGATATTACAAATTTTTTTCGACCGAAAACTTAAAAAGAATTCAATAAAATATTAACAATTGATATCGTTCCATGTAAAGAAAATATTGTAACCACGGATACGTAAACAAAATAATTTTTCGTTTTCAGAAATTCACACATTACAGACGCTGGGCGGTGTTTAAATAAAAGATAATTTAGTCAAATTAATTCTTTATTTTTAAAATATTAACAACTAGGTACAATTCGTTTTTTGATTATTTTTCTCAGCGTTTTTACCAAAATCATGCTGATATATTTAGTTTCGTTCTGAGTGTACATATTAAAAATAATTTTATAATTAATTAGAACATGGAAGTCATATATGGTTCTCCATACCAATTTTTTATATATGTACTACGTTATCGGCAACAAAGACGTAGTTTCTATGGAAATATTTTATTTCAATTTGTGAAACATAAAACTCGATTTACAAGGAACACACCTAACTTGTTAGAAATTATCGAACCGAATTCAAATAGATGATTTTAAATATAAATCTTAGAACATGGAAGTCATGCTATTTTAAGAATGGGTATAAACCATTGTACTTAAGTAACCAAATTTCTCCGTATATATTTTAACATAAAAAACAAAACATTTATTAATTTTTTTGCTGTTATTTTACCAGTAGGGGAGAGTGTTGTACCTTGGAACACTTTTTAAACTCTAGCTTTTAATTTAAAAACCTAAAATGTTTTATTAGTGTCAATGTTATTTAAAAAAACTACGTTATCTCCTCTACCAAATGGGATACTTATTTAAGCAATTCTTTGACAACAACAATAAAACAATAAAAAAATTGAAAGGCTTACAAGTGTTCCTAGGTACAACATGGTGATGTACCTAGGAACGCTACCTCTTGTACCTTGGAACACTCAAATCTTTTGGAGAAATAACAACTAACAACTCATTGTACATGTTACAATATAGTGTATTTAATGTACAAAATGAATAAAAAACGAATACAGCTTCTTGAATGAAAGCAATGGAATTAAAAATGTCAACACTTCAATGTCTGCACCAGTCACAAAGATAACATAAATGAAAACAGTCTTTTGATTGAATACAATGGAATTAGAAATGTCAACACCTCACGGCCTGCACAAATCACAAACATAACTTTTCCATCCTTTCTTTTCTGACCCTGCACATAATTCATGAGTCCATCGCTTGCATGCTGTGCAGTGGATCCATTGTTCACCACTGCGGTCTTGATTAAAGGGTTGATGACAGAACATGCACTCCTCATCTGCACTGTCTTCATCATCCGCGTCGACTAGTGGTACTATGCCATCCTCAGATGAAGATGAAGAAATGTCTCGCTCCCTTTTCTTCACTTGTTTTATTTTCTTTAGTTTAGCTGGGTGCTTTTCAGATCTAGTCAATTCAGATGTTTTTATATCAAAGTCAATTTCTTACGTGTCTTTCTTCCTTGCGATTGTAGACCTACTAGCTTTCTTTCTTTTTCCATCCGTTTCTTTTCTTTTTCTTGGCAAATTCTTTCTTTTTCAGGAGTGTCTGTAGGAATTAAAGTCCTGCCTTGTTTCCTTCCTCTTTTATTTGATTTTCTTTTGTTTGCTTTCGGATATGGTTGTATCTCTTCTGGAGTTATCACACTGTGAGCATGATAAACCACACCATAAGATGGGTTCAGATTGTTAGGCACTGGTAACTTTATTATTTCAGCATGGTTAGGGCTAACTTCTGCACTGCAGATGGGAACAGGAGCTCCTCCTAGCGTTGGATCACGTGAGCTGGTTGAAGGCTGTGGATCAGAAGAAGCTGCATTTGAATTAGGCCTGCTTGTTGGAAGACTAATTCCATTCCCTGACATTGAACGATCAGTTACTGTAGAACACAAGAAATCGTCGTCAGTAAACACATTTCGATCTAGAGGAAATATCCCAGCGGCTTTCAAACCACTAACAATGTTTTTGGTTGATAAAGCACGTGGAAAAACTGTCCCAACCACCTCTGCGACTGAATAGATATTGAATGTTTTCCCTGGATTGTTCAAATGCCAGTCATCAAGTGCTTGGTTATAAAATGTTTTTAGATGTCCATACACTGTCAGGTCAAGGGGCTGGAGCTTGTTAGAACAATGGGGAGGGAATGTAACCATTATAATTCCAACATCAGAAGCTCGGTCAAGGGCTTCTATTGATAAATGTGTTTCGTGGTTGTCCAGCAGTAGAATAACACGCTCTTCCTTTGAACACTTGACATGGGCAATGAAATGATCCAAGAATCTTAAAAACATTTCTTCATTTGACCACCCTGTCGGGGTAGCTGCGCCGATTGTTCCTGGAGGTGCACCAAATATCATTCTGTCTTTAAAGTAAACACGTGGGAAAATCAGCATTGGAGGAGTATGATTTCCTGTTGCGTTAATGGCAACAATCAACGTAATTAATGTGCCTCTCTCTGCAGAAGTACAACCTCCTACCTGTTTAACTCCCTTAGGAGCAACGATGGGACCTGGTGTTTGCACTGTTGACAGTCCTGTCTCATCGAGATTCCAAATTCTGTGAGCAGGAATTGGACCGAAGTGTTTGTGAACATCAGCAAGGTTGTTAAAGAAACAGTCAACATTAGTTTTATTAAAACTGGTCGACCTAGAAAGGCTTGTGGCTTCTGGTTTGCGGATAGATAGTGTGTCGCTGTGCCTTTTCAAAAAGAGTCTCATCCATTGTTCACCTGCAATTTTTCCCGCTTCCCAGTTGTCAGGAATTTTCTTCTTATTTGCAATGGCAAACTTAAATGCTAAAAGCCTCACGCCTTTTTTAGAAAGGCCGTATTTCATGTTCGCAATTTTTTTTATGTAATCTACCAACAAAGATTCTTCTTCTTCTGAAAAACTCGATTTATGTCATAGTTTGATATGTATTTGAAAGTTGTTTGATCAGATTCTTTGAACTTAGCTAAATTTCGTGACAGAGTAGCTAATTTTACATTATAGACTTTGCAAGCTTCCCGAATAGAAATTTTTGTATCATCAATTGCAGTCACGGCTTTAATTGCTTTCAGCATATTTTGGGGATCAATTGGCGTCCTCTTCACACCTGCTTTATTTCGTGGCATTTTCGTCTGAAACGAAAAGAGAGAAAAATATTACATGATGTACCTAGGAACATGTTCCAAGGTACGTCATGTAGCTGTGTTCCTTGGTACAAGAGGTCGCCATTTTTATTGAATCTATTAACCTCACTTAAACGTAGTGTTTACTAGTATTATAAAACATAGCATTTTACTCACCAATATCTACAGAATGAAGTACCACAGAGATTCAGACAACATATAGTTTGCACTCAATAGCAATATTAAAAAACTTTAAACAATTATATTTACATTTTGACAGTCAAACTTTTATTTGCACAGCAAAGCCACAAAACATGTCGGATTCTACTCAAACTCAAACTGACGTGCACCCTAGCGGCAAGCTATCGAACTAGTTACCTCACAGGCCGCTATATCACAGCACTGATTAAAAAACCACGAGTGTTCCAAGGTACACTATTCTCTAGGTACAACACTCTCCCCTACTTAATGATGTACTTCGAGAGTATAAATTAATTGGTTATCTGCACAATAGAGCGGTGATTCCAGTTAAGAACGCACCGAGGACACCGGCCAGGCCTGCGTCGCATCGTTATTCGTTATAAGCTACGAAAGGAAACTAATAAATGGGCCAAAGTAACTGGTTCGCGTTGTAAATTTTACTCTCACATTGGGAGCTTCAAATTTAACCTTTAGAGGCCACAAAGACTAGATAGGGCAACCCAGTAGCAGAACCGTTTTGGTAATTTTCAATCTTTTGAGTAAATACAATACAGTGTTGCAAGATTTAATCAGTGGTGCAATGAACAGGAAGAAGTATATGAGTCCCAAAATTAAAAATGAATCATTCAGTTTTTATCTAAAGAAATTGAAAATCATATTTTGTACTGATTGAATCTGCTCAGTTTTTATCTGTAATAATCGATACTACACAAGACAATAACAGAAAAGATCAACTGAGTCAAAAAGTCAGATATGTCTTGATTTCTGAACATAAACAGGAAGCCAAAACAACTTAACAAGTAATGAAAGCTTTAGAAAACCAATGAAAGTTATAAAATAACCAATGAAACTGCTGTTGGCTTATAATAAAAGATTTTAAACTGTGTTGAGGAAAACGTATTGTGTTTTCTTATACAATTTTATTAGCTGCCACACCCGCTATAAGGAGGGGTTAGTATTCAAGAGGAAACAATGGCATAAATTAAGTAAGAGTAGCAGGGGGCCCGCAAAGAATTCCTGCGGGGGCCCAGAAAAAATAGTTACACCACTGCATACTTTATACCCTACAGAACCCTGTTGTTTTATGAGATTGATTCCCCCCCAAATAATAATAGAGGAGCGGAAGACAAAAATTTGAGAGATCAAAATTTTGGAAAAAATCGCAAAAGTCACGTGTCGATTAAAGTCAGGTGATAAGAGGGACTTCTATTTGAATCTGAGTATAGTATTCTGTTGTGGAAATTGCCCAAAATGTTTTGACACAACGGACAAAAAAAAATCGGTATGGAGAACCATACATGACCTCCATGTTCTAAGATTTATATTTAAAATCATTTACTTAAATTCGGTTCGATAATTTCTAAAAAAAATATCGCCCATCCTTAAACGATTTTCTCTATTTATAGATATTTTTGTTATTACGGGGTAGTCGTTTAATATAATGTTATTTTCGAGTCACTTTATCTATAAAAATTAGGTACTTTAATCTTATAAAGAAACTGAGCTACGCAGATAATCATCCCTCCTTCTCAACCGATCCCCACCATTAATGATATTTACACTTTCATAGAGTAATAGTTTTATCATATGTAATTTCTAAGGTATCTTATCCTTCAAAATTAAATATTCGTACTTTACTTGATTTCAGCACAACAATTTAAAAAAAAATCACCTCCTCCCCCTTCAACTACCCACTCCATTTATAATTATCTCATTTACCATTTTACAGTGGATTAATATGACTTTATTTTCGGGGCACTTATTTATTAAAATTAAGTGCTTTACACTTGTTAAAACACAAAACACTGTAGGTAAATTACCCCTCCCCCATAACCGATCTTCACCAAAATCAATAGGGCTTGAGTCCTCTACAACTCGGGCACATATGCAAAAAATTATTTGAATCTGATTGAATTTGCGGCAGTTATCGTTCGCCATAGAAAATATTTCTACACACACACACTACACGGACACAGAGACACTTTTCGGAAAATAACTTTTCTTCAAGTTTTGAGGGTATTAGAACTGGAATCAGCCCTTATCTCGAACACGATTTTTTTCACGATCATCATACTTCCATTTCCTTATGGAACATGGAAGTAAAAATGGTAACAAAAACTATTGTAAGTACGTCTTTGTGAGATCCCAGCCCAAAAATTCTACACCTGGTGAAGCAGATCCAAGCCCAAAAATCACAGTGCTCAATCTTAAGTAAGTCGAGTTGATTTTGGTTAAGGGCACACCTAACCGATAAATCGACAAAAAAATCGAGTTTTGGTTTTTGTCTTAAAAAAATCTTCAATATGTTCAGAGTAATTTGATACCAGATTTATGTGAGTACGCCTAATAATAATTTTTTATGATTTAAAATATCGGTATGGAGAACATGACTACATGACTTCCATGTTCTAAGAGTTATATTTTAAATCATTTACTTGAATTCGGTTCGATAATTTCTAAAAAAATATCCACGCCCTCAAATTATTGTAACCATTTATACATAGTTCTGTTATTATGATGTAGTCGTTTAATATAATGTTATTTTCGAGTCAGTTTATCTATAAAAATTAGGTACTTTATTGTTTTAAATAAACTGAACTACGCAGATAATCATGCATTAATTACATATTTATATGATTATGTAATTATGTGGCCACAGATTATTTTTGGCCTGCTGGGCCGTGGTTACGGATCTTCATGCATAGATGATTTAAATTAAAATAAAAAATTATAATTTTAATGCCCCGCAACAAAAATTTTTTATTTTTAACAATTACCATTGTTTGAAAAAGTTTAAATGCATTTTTATTTAATTGCATCATACTCATTAAATCAATACCAATCGTGAAAAAATAACCCCCTACCATTTTAACTACCCTTTTCATTTATAGAAAATAAATATATTCATCTACCATTCTACAGTGGATTATTATGACTTTCTTTTCAGGCTCCTTTATTTATCAAAATTAACTACTTTACTCTTGTTAAAACGTAAAACATTGCTGGTAAACTACCCTTTCCCCATAACCGACCTTCACCAAAATCAATTGGCTTGAGTCCTCTACAACTCAAGACACACATGTAAAAAATTATTTGATTCTGTTTGAATTCCCGACAGTTATCGTTTGCCATTGAAAAAATTCTATACACAGACGCTTTTCGAAAAATGACTTTTCTTCATGTTTTGAGGATAGTAGTCTACAATCGGAATCAGCCCTTATCTCGAACTCGATTTTTTTTCGCGATCACTAGATCTACTTCCATTTAGGTACGGAACATGGATATAAAAAAATTGAGATCGTAAGAAAAATTCAATCAAAGGTGCTCATAATATATTTTTTTTTTTTTTTTTTACAATCTGTAACTCCATTATAACAGATCGTAGAGACACATGCGGTTCTTACCATTGGAAAGGGAATTTCAGTAAACGTTCACTGCCAGTATATGTAATGTATGTGAAAGCCAGTATTTGCTGATTTGAGTCATCCTAGTTTGTCTTCGTGATAGTAAACAGAATGGTAACGTGTTGTTTAAACATTTGATTTGACATAGATTGCTAAAAAAATGTACCGGTAGCATATTTGTTTGAGAGAACGCTTTGGGTTTTTTGTGCACATGACGCTGCGTTGACCTTCAATGAAGGTAACATAAGTAAGTGCTAAGACTTACAAAATTAGGGATCAAATTAGGATTAAATACGGTTAAGGTAATGAAAAAAACGTTGACTTGCAACGAATCCTTAGGTGGACACAGCAGTAGATGAAATTGTGAAAAAGGTAAGACAGTCAACTAGAAATGTGAAGAGACAACTAGACGACCAAATGGACATAACTGAAGATTCCGAGTGTGCAGCTGGATTATTTTAAATCAGGTAAAACGATAAACATCGGTTTTAAAAACTTTCATTACGATTTTCTGTAAATCTATTTTTTTAGATAAATGTAATCTATAATCTATTTATTTCAGGAAAGAAGTAAACTATCAAGCAGAATTTGTGTGTGTCCATTGTGTTAATGGAGATATAACTGAACTACTAGAACTTTTTCCAACAATTTTTCACCGAAAAATAAATACGTAAAAAATATTAAATATGCGTTTTGTATGCAAATTTGTAGAGCGAAACATAAAAAATTATTTAAAAATAAGGAAATTGAGATATCTTTGTAATTGTTGCAGAGTTTGTAGCGTATAATGTGCTTACCTGCGTGCTAAAATTTCACACATCTATTGTGTTTGAAATATCTACCGGTCTGTTTGGCCGTGGTCCAAGGTCCACGTGGTCCAGTATTGTGGGCCTGACGTACGACACCTCGTGATAGATTGACTGGAATAACCACTGAAGATGGCAGCCAGTGGTGCTGCTGAAACGTTTGGTTTGAATGTACACTTTGGACCACGGCCAAACAGCCCGGTAGATATTTCAAATACAACTGACACCGGCCATGAAAGTCTTAGAACAATCTTCACACATCTATCTTTTACAGGTTCTGAGATAATGGGTCTCGAACTTGATGAATTTAAGCGTAGCCGGTTACGAGTCCCCGTAAATTAAATTAAGCAAAATTCATTTTAATTAATAAACGTGTTTATAATGTAAATTGTACTGTCGCTCATTCACCTGAAGCTGTCGGCAGAAGGGAGGATGCCCTCACTTTATTGTACTGTCGCTCATTCACCTGAAGCTGTCGGCAGAAGGGAGGATGCCCTCACTTTATTGTACTGTCGCTCATTCACCTGAAGCTGTCGGCAGAAGGGAGGATGCCCTCACTTTATTGTACTGTCGCTCATTCACCTGAAGCTGTCGGCAGAAGGGAGGATGCCCTCACTTTATTGTACTGTCGCTCATTCACCTGAAGCTGTCGGCAGAAGGGAGGATGCCCTCACTTTATTGTACTGTCGCTCATTCACCTGAAGCTGTCGGCAGAAGGGAGGATGCCCTCACTTTATTGTACTGTCGCTCATTCACCTGAAGCTGTCGGCAGAAGGGAGGATGCCCTCACTTTATTGTACTGTCGCTCATTCACCTGAAGCTGTCGGCAGAAGGGAGGATGCCCTCACTTTATTGTACTGTCGCTCATTCACCTGAAGCTGTCGGCAGAAGGGAGGATGCCCTCACTTTATTGTACTGTCGCTCATTCGCCTGAAGCTGTCGGCAGAAGGGAGGATGCCCTCACTTTATTGTACTGTCGCTCATTCGCCTGAAGCTGTCGGCAGAAGGGAGGATGCCCTCACTTTATTGTACTGTCGCTCATTCACCTGAAGCTGTCGGCAGAAGGGAGGATGCCCTCACTTTATTGTACTGTCGCTCATTCACCTGAAGCTGTCGGCAGAAGGGAGGATGCCCTCACTTTATTGTACTGTCGCTCATTCACCTGAAGCTGTCGGCAGAAGGGAGGATGCCCTCACTTTATTGTACTGTAGCTCATTCACCTGAAGCTGTCGGCAGAAGGGAGGATGCCCTCACTTTATTGTACTGTAGCTCATTCACCTGAAGCTGTCGGCAGAAGGGAGGATGCCCTCACTTTATTGTACTGTCGCTCATTCACCTGAAGCTGTCGGCAGAAGGGAGGATGCCCTCACTTTATTGTACTGTCGCTCATTCACCTGAAGCTGTCGGCAGAAGGGAGGATGCCCTCACTTTATTGTACTGTCGCTCATTCACCTGAAGCTGTCGGCAGAAGGGAGGATGCCCTCACTTTATTGTACTGTCGCTCATTCACCTGAAGCTGTCGGCAGAAGGGAGGATGCCCTCACTTTATTGTGCTGTCGCTCATTCACCTGAAGCTGTCGGCAGAAGGGAGGATGCCCTCACTTTATTGTACTGTCGCTCATTCACCTGAAGCTGTCGGCAGAAGGGAGGATGCCCTCACTTTATTGTACTGTCGCTCATTCACCTGAAGCTGTCGGCAGAAGGGAGGATGCCCTCACTTTATTGTACTGTCGCTCATTCACCTGAAGCTGTCGGCAGAAGGGAGGATGCCCTCACTTTATTGTACTGTCGCTCATTCACCTGAAGCTGTCGGCAGAAGGGAGGATGCCCTCACTTTATTGTACTGTCGCTCATTCACCTGAAGCTGTCGGCAGAAGGGAGGATGCCCTCACTTTATTCCACTTTCGACTCAGTTGACCACCGTGATCGTTAGAATTATACGACAACGGTTGACGTCCGATTTCCACTATGGTGATACGATTTGTACTCATCGATGTATAGTATATGGATCGCGTGCTGCATTCACTGAATTCGGTCCGACCGCTGCACCAATGGGGGGCAAGAACACTGCGTATGCTATACACTGTACCTGTACAAAGTCTGACTTTTCTGCTTTGTTATAGCTGTTGCTGCTATAGCGGAGCATATTTTGCGTTAAATGGTATAACTATGTCATATTTTTACATTAATTAATGACTCCAAAGTGGGACGTTTTTCATAAGTTTTTTTTCAAAATACTTAAATTCGTTTTTAAGATTTCAGTATTCGGACACATTATTTCAGTTTATCGCTAAGTTCTGTTGCGTTCATAAATACTTATTTATGAACATTTAATGTTGAAGCCAGACGAATAAAGATTAAAAATAAGGGAAACAAAGAATAAAAGACGTGAGCCGTAAACTTTAGAATGTTTATTGCGTAAAAGAGGCTGTCGTATACGCTCGCCATGGTCGTTAAAGTATTCAATTAGCAATGCTAATTTACATTAAAATTTTGTATTTTATTTAATTAGCTACATATTAATTGTATAAAACAAGTATAATCGTACAATTGTATATTATTGTTTACATGAAACATTAATAAATAATACAAATTTATATAACTTTTGGCGGACTCCAAGCTTCTTGCAAGTTGGTAGCTGCAGTGGTTCTTTCCTTAGCAATAATCATAGCACAAGATTTTATAAAATAATGTCCCTATTAATTTGATAAGTTTCACTCCGGCCTGTCTTCAGAAAAATCATTGTTTGAAATATGTTTTCTAAACACTGTGCCGGCAACCAGCTAAAGTATTGCGAGCTAACTTTAACGTGTGACAGCCGTCTAACATGACACACACACTGCGCATAACATTGTTTGGTTTAAAAAAAAAATAGGGCTTTTCGGGCAGCTGGCACCCAAGTTTTTTAACTACTGTTATATTAGAAATCGTAGAACTGTCCCAAATGTAGTAATTGTAAGGTGTCAAAGCAAGTGCATTACTGACTGAATGACTCGTTTAGTACACATGTTAATTTAGCGCCAAACGCTTTATCCCACCCCCAACGGTGGGGGAAGCTGTATGTGCTTCAGAACGTTTTCTGCCGTTCACTTTGCCTGTCAGGACGCGATGCATATAGTGTACATCGATGTTTGTACTGCCGACATTAGGTTTAAAGATCGTGTCAGGACAAACTACGACCGAAAAATACTACATAAATGGAGAGACGAAACGTTTGCGTGGTGTGTGTGTGTGAAAGAGAGAGAGCTACAGAGGGGTGAATGAGGCCAGGGTTGCCGAAAGCCAAGGGTGGGCGGACGGCGGTAGATTTATTTCCACGATACGCCCTTTGGAATGACGTAACGTATCGCGTGTCGCCCTTTCCCCTATGGTGCAATAAACGTTATCATTATGTGACACCGCGTGGGCGCAGATTGTCTAGTTCTGACACACGTTATTGTTTGTAAATTATAGTAGTTGTAGTTTGTGGCGACATTTATTTCCTAAACTTTGTTCCGTGCGATTAGACAAGCGTTACAGTTAATTACTTATTTGTATAGACTGCAATGGAGAAACGTCCCTGGAGGGGATGACAGTAGCGTGGCGTCCATGTAACCGCTGTTGCCAGCGGTAACAGACCTGGAAACTAAAGAAAATAATATTAATTATATCACAGAATAAGTAGTTTCCTTATTGAATAATTTTAAATCCGAACAATATTAGTAGGGAAACTTGAAGAAAAGCATAGCATTGCTTTCGAACTGCTGGGCGCTTGCACCGTCTTGTGTTGCCGGCTCAGACATCGGCAATATTTTACTGCGTACGGCCATTGACCTCTTAGTAGTTGTTACTGTACAAACTGTTGAGTGGGGGGCCCATTCGTCCGCCCAATGTGTTGCCGCTCTATAAACCGGCAAAACACTCGTTTCGGAACCAACGTGCAGCAGTTACTATCTACCTATTTGTGTTTTGTTCGTTTGGTCATGTGTTTCTCTGTTTGTCTTTATTATTATTAATTCGATTATTTGTGTCCTCATTTATTCTGTGTAAGTATAATGGAGTCAGATTCCGTTGAACCGGTACCCTCTTCTTCTGCCAGCGAAAGATAGAAAATACCCTAAAAAGATATTTTAGCTCTTAAAAAAAATTTTAGCTCAAAAAACACTTGGTACTAGGAAAAATTCGAATTAATTTGTGGGCTAAGTTTTAGGCCTATCACAAGCGGCAACCGGCATATATACCCACGCCACGCCACTGACACACGGGTATTTTTAGGTAAATATAGACGTTATTGTCGTAAATAATTCTGACTAGAGCTAAAGAAACATGAACTGATGGTCTGTAGTAAACACGGGCAGTCCAGTTTGAATATATTGCTGAATGGGAAAAAGATAGAGGAAGTTAGAGAGTTCACCTCCTTAGGAAATAAAATCACAGAAGTACGGGGAAAGTAAGCGAGAAATTTTGAGAAGGATCGGACAGTCTAAAGTTACATTTAACAGTAAATGGGAATTACCGGTACTGACTTCTAAAGAAATAGCCCTGGCGACAAGAAAGAGATTCCTGAAGAGTTACATGTGGAGCATAGCTCTGTACGGATATGTAACACGTGGACAATTGGAACAGAGGAAAGGAGAATACTTGAAGCACTGGAAATGGGGTGTTATAGGAAGTCATTGAAAGTAAGATGTGTCGACCGGTTAGTAATGATGAGATTCTGACTAGAGTTGGAGAAACAAAGTGTTTTTGGCAAATTGTTGTGAAGCGAAGGGTTGATCCTATTGGCCATATTATGCGACACGAGAATTTGCTAAAAACAATAATAGAAGGTAACATGGAAGGGAAAAGAGGGAAGATGAAGGCCTGAGACTCCAATATACGAAACAGATTATTGGTTATGTAAGTTGTAATTCCTATGAGAATATGAAACGGAAAGCACGGTGAAGATCGGTGTGGAGAACTGCTACAAATCAGTCTGCGGATTGCTAACTAAAGAAGAAGATAGACGTTATTAGATAAAGTTGACGTTCACTCGGCGTTTGATAGTTTTTCAGACGAGAAAATATACTTTTGAATTTAAAAATTATCCCTTCTCGCAGAAGTTTCTTCACCAAAGTAAAAAACTTTTATTAAAGGATGTAAAAGGATTATTCAAAAAATACAAGCGCTTGTTTAATGACTTCCGATTACCGTTTTCGATTGTTATTTCAACCTCAATAGAAAAACTTTTCCTTTTGTGTAATTATTTTTTTAGATTGCAGACAATACGACTGCTTTTGGGAGGAGGAGGAGAGAAAAGGGGAGTGAAAGGGTAAAACACACGGATAGACTATAGTTGAAGTTTCGTTAACATAACTTTGTATACCCGAGTAAAAATAACATCATTGTACGTTTTTCTCGTGTATTCGCACCCTCCCCTTATTTGATAATCGACAGTCCACGTAAAATATTGACATACAGCTAAAATAATTGGACATAAATCGGGTGTCCGGTTGCGCTGTGCAGAAAGATCTCATTACGCATGCGTTCCTTTGACGCGTTGTTTTCGGAGCAATTATTTTGTGTTCATAACAGCTGCTTGGTTGGTGCGTAACACGGTTAAGTGTCATGGTTGGTCACCTCAGACTCCACTTCCTTCTTCCTGCGCTGCCTTCACTGCCCCCCCCCCACTACCATCTGTGCGTACCGTTTCATGTCTTGCTATAACATTTGTACGAAAGTTCGGTTTAGGACAAACCCACAACACAGCTACTTGCACCTCCTGGAGTCTACAAGTCCGTGAGACTTGACAGAGGCCATGAGAGAAGAATTACAACTTCAATGAAAGGCTAAAAATTACAATCAACTGTGGGAAATCAGAAACCATATTATTGCAGTTATCATAAAATAGTAGCAAAATTTAACCCTTTGATTTTTATTACAAAAAGAAAATTACATTTCCGTGATTTACAAGCACGTGAGTAGAAATATACTAAAAGTATTTTTAACAACAAAAACTACCTTGTAAACTACGTATATTTAATGTGTGTTTGAAATTGAAATTATTTATAACCCTAAAATTATTGCAGTTAACAAGTCTATTCCGTGGGAAATTATGTGTAACAGGATTATCCTAAACATCTTGTAGACGTTGTAAAGAGCTTATATTATTGTACAAGGATATACGTAGAATTGTCTATAGGAGAGCATTTGACAGTAGAGATTTGCAGTGCGCCAAGGCTGTAGCATGTGTCCTACACTCTTTAACATATATATTGATGACATAGTTATTGAGGGTGGATCCGGGAATAAAAGTAAATAAAAACCGTGTATGAATACAGTGCTGTTTGTGGATGACAGAGCCACCGCTACCATATGTGTGCGAAATGTGCACCGCACACGGGCGGCCGTACACTGCCAAATTCATCAGCAGATCTTGGAAAATAAATTAAAACAATTAATACCGAATAGGCCTAGGTATATGACATTAACGTTTATTGAGTTGTTCTTGATATTAGTTTTGTTAGCATTGCCTCAGTGTACTGACATCAGCCTTTGTTTTGTCTGTCAAGAAAGCGTATAGGTATTGTTGCGCGATATTTGTATCCGAGTTATAGCTGCGGTCTCTTTGTGGTATTGTAGACAGGCGCTTGCATGTCGACCCTGGCAAAGTATAACGTGCGTACCCGATAAGATAAGAAAATTATTTATGTTTTGTTTTGACGAACGGGCGCCTTTAGGACTGACAACTTGTATTCAAAACAACAGCAGTTTGTACGCAGTAACAGAAATTTGTTGGTTATGCTTAAGACGTTTCCAAGTACGGTCTTGTTTTTGGTCACGGTCTGGCGGTGTAATTCTGAGACGTGTCGTATTTTTAGACGGTTTATATTCGTAATATCATCAAAATGGCTGACAGAAAAAGCGAACTTTCGTTTTCTAAAGTAAAAATTATAAAAAAAAACTATTTACGGTCTTCCATGAGTCAAGAAAGATTATCATCCCTAGCTACTCTATCCATAGAATATGAAATGCGTGAGGCAATCAATTTGAGCAATGTAATTAAAAAATGTTCTGAAACCAAAGCGCGAAAAGCGCTCTTTTAATAACTATAGTGTTATAACAACTCTGAAAAGACTATTATATTTTTGAAAATGTATTCAGCACTTCTACGAGCACATCTTTCATTTATATCATGTAAGTACTCAGCTAAATAAGTTTTTGAAAAATATATTTGTTTTTTGTCAATTTTGCTATTTATGTCTTAATGAATTCTTAACTAAGATCATATTAAATAGTGTGGCAAAGTAGGGATATTCAGGAGGGCGGTAAAGGTAAAACTGCACACGGGCGGCAAGCACCCTAGTGGCGGCCCTGAGGGATGATCAAGTAATCATCCAAAACAACGAATGCCAGCTCCAGAGATCACTGCTCCAGTTACAGGAAGTTTGTTCAAATTACAACTGAAAATTTCTGTGCAGAAGCTATCAGTAACATATCTTTCATTCCAATCTCGGGAGTTCAAAACAGCTGATTTGCCCCACTCGACCGGTTATATCACTGTTTACTTGCTTCATTCAAAAAACAATTTATTTAATTTTACAATTCTTAATTTGTTTACTTATCGAGCCCAAGCTCGTTGCGACGCCAAATTCTATGTTATGGATAGGTATCCCATAGAATAAGTAGTCGAGATGTACTGGAATGAAGTGGATTTATTAATGATGCTATCCTTTTATAACAATCTACTGAGCTTTTAATAGTCTATAAAAATAATTAACCTGTCTCTGTTAACCTTTGTAACACAACTAAAAATTTCTTTCCATACAATAAAATTAATTAATATTTAAAAGTTCTTTTTGTTTTACTGATGTGATAGAGTCTTTCTTTTAAATAATTTTCTTTTTCTATTGTGTATAAATAATATAGGTTCCTTTCGCTTTAATGTCGACTGCAGATCGTTCAGATGACGGGTTCTCGTGAGTTAGTATGCTCTGACCTTCCTCAGGGTCACTTATGGGCGTGTAGATACTTCTCACGAGGCGGGCACGGTTACATACTCTTTCACCTCGAACAGACGTTGTTACTGTTAAATTAGTGTATGTTACGGCGATCTAGTATGGTACAGTGGAAAACAAAATACAAGACACCGATTAAGTCACTAATCACCAGCTTTAATTAATCACGATTAACAGTTTGAAATAAACAAGTTATTTAACAAGATTATACTCGTACAATAATTCAAGTTAATTTGTACACACCAATAATAATGTCAACTAATAGAGTCCCGCACAATAATCACTCTTAACTCTTCGCCACAATACTTCGAACCTCACTTAAATGCACTGAGTAATCGGTGACGTAAAACTGAACTGACCGTCGCTGGATGCTTATACAGTATTTATACCCCGCTGAGATGCCAGAATAAGATGTCACTTTTGGATGACGTGTTAAACAACAGCCTCTTACGGGCGTTTTCGAATCGACTAGAAACAGAATCGTGTCTGGCCTTGAACAGAGTGTGCGCGAACTGGTGAGGTCTGGAACAGCCTCGATTGTTGACGCGTGATAAGTGTCACGTAATTGTCCTTCATCTCAAAGTAGCAGCAATATGTACGCACATACACATTACAGCTGGGCTCTACTGGGATAGCTGAGATGCTTGTAGAACGTTCCGTATTACGTAACAGTATTATGCGTACACTTTTTTATCCAATAGGTTTAAAGTGTTTATGTACACTAAGAGTATATCTTAAACTTACGCGGAACAGCACTCACAATATTACTCGGAATAATTCTAGGAAATATTAACTTGTGTTTTTCGCGATTAGCAGACCAACCGTCATAACGACGTGGCGTTTACACGTTATCGGGGGGGATAACCTGAACCTCCTGAAAAGGAAATCTTGGCTGCACCCCTAGTTGTTTCCGGACTGTTTTTCCTTTGGCCCTTGAAACGGCTGCTGTACATGTTTCTGCCCTCAAAAAGTCTGATGCAAGTTCAACAATAAAACTGAAAGCTGTTTTATTCAGTTGTCTTTTCGGCCCATCGCGGAGCATGTTCACTTTTTCTGCCAAATGGCGTCATCATCATTATCATCATCATCATCATCATCATTAGTTCTTGTCTGGCCCCTCCTGAATGAATTCTCTAAAGCAATTCTTGTCCACTATTACGTATCGTGTGTGCTGTACTTGGGAGCACATACGAAGGCAAACCCTGTCAAATCCAGTCACATGTGATCAGTCAGCCAATCGATTCGCTTACATTAGTGCAGTTCCTGACGCTTTTGTTGTATTTGTCGTTACAGTAAATCTTTCTCTGTCTCTCTTTGCGCAGTGCGCTGTCACATTTTGGTTAGACAAATCAGTTGCGAAACTCAAGCAATGAAATTTAGAGTGCATTTAATAGCACAACAAAGAGTGTAAAAAATTTACGTGAGATGTGCAGTGAAGTTAAAATCACCTCCGAAATCACATTAACAAAAAGTACTATATGGCCTATCAGCCACTCTGTAGGCCATAACACGATATAATTATTCGCTTTTTCAAAATTTACCATGTTGGTGACTAGTATAATATATAATTTGTTATTATATATCTGCATAACACACGAGAATAAATGTAGCATCGGTCCGATTTTCTTTCATTTATTAAAAATAGCTTCGTCTCTTTGGCATAGAGATATTCTGAACCTCGCTGTTTTGTTTCGTTTTTCTGCTTTTATGGCAATTGGCACATGCGCAGAATCTAGTATTCAGCACCAATAACTTTGTACTCGTTTATTCGTTAGTTGCGTAAGAGGGTCCCGCGACTCGGAACCGCGAGGCCGCGAGTAATCGGAACGGGTATTTCGACTTTTTGGTTATCGTTGAATCGGAACAGGTATTTCAATTTTTCAGTCACTGTTATATCCGTTCCACAAAAATATCGTTCCAAAATACCTGCTATAGGTATATCGGCCCAAGTCTAGTCGCCACAGGGAACTCTGTCCCTCTCTGTGCGCAACGCGTTTTCACTTTTCGCCATCGTACATGCTCCCGAGTATAGTAAAAACATTTCTCCGTAACTATGAAGTTGTCAGTCCCTTGTTCAGTACTGTTATGCTGCTGGCACAATTTGTACTTAGTGTGTGTTCCTTTGGTTTCAGCAAGCGACGATCGTTCGCATGAATGGAGCGTCACACGTTGTGGGCGACAGCGTCGAGGGTGCCATCAAGTTCGGATGGATCAAGGGCGTGCTTGTCAGAAACATACTCAACATTTGGGGCGTCATGCTCTTCCTCCGACTCTCCTGGGTAGTGGCGCAGTCTGGAATATGTGAGTGTTCCATTTCATTGTGTGTGTGCGTGTGCGCGCGCGCGTTGGTTATAATGTTATAATATATATATTTTTTTTAATCTGAAGATGAGAATAAAATAAAAGCTGTCGAAGACACACTGTAACGATATAATTTAATAGAAAGACATTCTTGTCAAAAGAATTATTTATTACGTATTTAATATTGTTATATGAAAGTACTCAAGTATTGACATGGTTTGTTTTATTTTCAGTGCAAGGGGTTTTCCTTATTTTCTGTACCTCAGTTGTGACGTTTATAACAGCATTGTCTATGTCTGCTATCAGCACTAATGGACTCATCAGAGGAGGTGAGTGGTAAATTGAATTGTCTTCAACCAGACTGTGTGCACATGTGTGTATGTGTGTGTGTGTGTCATAGTCGGGTTTTATAGAATAATAAATTTAGTGCCTTTGTGTTTCATATAAAATTCTTTGTGTCATATCCATTCAGTGGCAGCATGATGTTGAAGTAGCAATCGCTAGCCACACTGCACTACGCCACAACTCCGCTTATTTTTAATCATTACTTTATTTTTAGTTTTTATTTATACTTTGTTGCATGAGTTCAACCTTATGTGCGGGACCATCAGGCGAACCCTTAAATCAGCAAGTAAAGGGAACACGCCTAAAATTATGCAAGGTGATGGCTCTTCCCACACTTCTTTATGGGTCTGCGAATTGGAGTTTAATGAAAGGCCAGGTCAGTTGCATCCAAGCAACTGAAATGAGATTTCTCAGGCATGTGGCAGGGTATACTCTCCATGATCATAGAAGAAACACAAATATCTGGCAAGAACTGAATATTATGAGTATACTCGACATCTGGAGTATACACGACTAGTGGGAACATCTTTGCCGAATGGATGACTGCCGCATCCCCAAACAACTCGAACTATAAGCCGAGGGAACGGAGAGGTGTGGGACATCCGAGGAAGCGCTGGAGTGACCAGGTCTAATCTTTGCGTATTGAGACTGGAACAAACCATCTTTGGTTTAATCCTTGAAGAAGAAGAAGATGATGATGATGATGATGATGATTTATACTTCGTCAGCACAAACCAATGGACTTCACAGTACATGGTATTTGCCAGGGCCACAACTAGGGGAAGAACAGGAGGGGCATATGCCACAGGGACCGTGCTAGGAGGCCATGAAAATTACAAAATAGTATTTGCATACTGAATGTTTTTGAAATCTCGAGCCTGATTTACAAACAGAGACTTGAAGAAGCATATCTAACTTGACTACAGCCTTAAGATTGTTTTTAACTTCAAGGGAATAAAATCTTGGTAAGTTAAAATGGGGTGAGATCTATTTTACTTTTAAGTATTATTTCAATTGATCATGGAAGATCATTGTTCATTTGCCCTGATGGCATCATCAACATTATCGCAAAACTTTCTGCAAGTTGTATCTTTGAAAGACTTGTTTGATTCATTCAGTAGAACAATTTTCTAATAAGAAGACAATGTTGAAGATAATAACTGTGGAATTGATTTCAATTTTATGTGATTATGTAGTTACAAATAAGTAGTGTTACGAGACATTGTATGGTGTACTTTGTTGGTTATTCCTAAACCTACAAATTTGCTATAAAAACTATTAAAAATAAAATTAAATATTAAAATTATTACTGTTATTATTTAAATTATTAAATTTTCATTTAAGTTTCTCAACATGGGTAATTGAATTTAATCAACAATGCAAATAAAAACAAGAACATGCAATATGCAGTCAATTCTGTGTGTATGAAATCACCACTACCCATGTTGATAAAATGTTGATTTTTCTGTTACTTATGGTCCAATACTAATGAATGCCATGTCAATGTTCTCTGCATAAGAAACTGCATCTTTTATTATTCTTGTAGAATTTTGGAAAACAAACCTGTTTTCATGAAATTTAGCATCAAACATTTTAAACGGCCACCATTTTGAAACAGATAATCATAATGAAATGAAATGTTTAATAATTATGTATACCAGTCATATAAATAAGCGTGGCAAATTTAAAGGTTTTACCTTAATCCGTTCTTGAGATATTAATTTTTTGTGTGAAAAAGACAGATAGAAGTTTTTTTCTTTGCTTTTTCGTGTTTTATAATATCCTGAAGTTATGAAACATAATTTTGCAACACCCTGTATACAAAATTAAGCACCTCTCTCACAAACCATGTTGGGGGGTGGGGCAGAAATCATGTTTACCCCCGGATTACAGAGACCCTAGTTGTGGCTCTGGTGCTCACACACACTTCTAGCATGTAGTAATTCCAATGCATCCATGCACCATGATTCATCTGCAGCCCGTCCTGACAGAATTTCACAGTTCTGTACCCCTTACTCCTGCAGTAAGTCAAATAGATGACTGTGCCGAACTCTAGTCGAGAATTGTTTAGACATGTACTCTGTCAAACTTGTTTTGATTCCCGGTATAGTCCTTTGCAGAACAAACCTAACAGTTTTTACTGGCTGTATATAATTTCATTCCATTATCGTGTGCTCAACTCCATGGGTTATGTAAAATACATTTCTACTGTGCCTGAACCTTTGTCTGTAGTTTTCACCGTCAACTGTAAGAAACTCATTACAACCCTACGCTGATGAGACAGTGATGCTAAATTGTGCTGGCGATTCCTCTTATCACGCTGTCACAAAAGCCAAAAGATCTAATTCTTTTATTAAAACTAATTAAGTTCGTTAAAAGTAATTTAAATTAATTCAAACATATAAAATTTGAATTATTTTAAGTTAGACAGACACAGTAGGGAATTTTTGTAACCCCAGTCTTAAAAGTCTTACAAGTGAAGGCTTCTTTGTGAAGGCTTCACTTAAAAGTGAAGGTGTCGCCTTCTGCTACTTTGTGAAGGCAACACAAATTCTTCAATTTTTTTCTTTAACTTAGCAATTCTAGCAACTGAAAATACCTTTAAAAAAAAAACACCTGGTGATTTCTGCCTTAAAATTCTAAAATCTTCTTGTCTCTCCTACACTAGTCAGAATCTCATCATTACTATTAACCTTGTCAATCCATCTTACTTTCAGTAACTTCCTATAACACCACATTTCCAGTACTTCATATCTTCTCCTTTCCTCTGTTCCAATTTTCCACATCTCACATCCATATAGACATATGCTCCATATGGTAACTCTCCGGGAACCTCTTTCTTGTTTCCAGGGCTGTTTCTTTAGGAGTCAATAAATAAATGCGCCTAAATGTAAATACATAATAGTTGTCTTGATTTCATCTCTTCTTTCACAGCACTATCACTTTACTAAAAATGAACTTTATCTTGTGAAAAACTCACTTTACATTGAAAAAAAGTAAGTTTTTCACAAGATAAAGTTCATTTTTAGTAAAGTGAAAACATAATAGTTGGATGGAAAATTGGTCTATGTAAACAGACAGCATGCCCACTGGAAAATAATTTGCCCCTCCTGACGGCTAGTTCTCTCAAAGGAGAGAAAATGGTGTTGATGTAATAAAGTGTAAACCAAAGTGCTGATTCCAGGTGATGAGGGGAGAACTATATTGAGTGTTAAGATTAACCTCGGAGGGATAAATAAAAGGCAAGAGAGTCGTAGAAGATGACAGAACTCCTCAGAAACCTGAGAGACCGGTTTGCAATGAGTTCCAGTCAGCTATTTACAAACACTTCAGATAATTGAATTTACTTTGACATCTCCAACCTCACAAACGAGATGGAACCCTAAGGCCCCTTTCAGATGGTGGCTGTCTTTGGGAAAATGTTGTAGTTGAACTGTCTGAAAGCATAAATTTTTCAGAGGGTTAATCCATCCATATATCAATGGTGCCATGCTGGACACTGTGGATGGCGAAAAGTCGTGGCATCTGAAAGGAGCCTAAGAAATAAAAAGAGGCTATTGAAGATCCAGTTTGGCCGTTTTTGTCATTCGGTGAACATTTATTTACTGTTTAATGTTTCCAATCATGATTGTAGTGGGCAATTAATGGTTTGTTTTAGTGTAACTTAAGAAAGTTATGTATATATAGATTGAAGTGTTGCTATCCACTTGAAAACTCATCACGGCAGAATGCTATGAATCTTTATTTCAGTTCAAGATAACACTTTAATAGCCTCATTGTATCACAAGGTATTAAGTCCATTCTGAAGATGAAGTGATACTTGAAAGCAGCATTTATTGGTAATAAAATTTATATAGCACACGTGTGCTATACAAACGTGGCTTTAATCCACACGTGTGTAAAAATGATTTTATTTACATCATTCCGTTTATCACTGTTATTATGTACATAATAATCAGTACTACTAGTTAGTTTACTAAAAACTTTGTAGACTGCGAAAACCACATGATGCCATATGTTTTAAATCAGTGATAGGATTATCAGCACCACTGTATTCTCTTTGGTCATGTAGCAGGACCTAGACACCACTGTTCCATCTCCATTCATACCTTGTATTTCAGGCTTTAGTGGGAGTGCTAGTTTTCCCTGTGAACTCTAGGTTTGCAACATTTGAAGGTTAGGTCTTGCGCCATGTGAACCTCGGAACCTGCAGGATCTGTAGCTCCGCCTGTGCTTCTTCACCTTGTTGTTCTATAACACCCCACACTGGTTGATAAACTATTATTCATTTCTTTACATGTATTTAATCATAATTAGCCTGAAGATGGCTGCCGATTGTTTGGGCGGCCACAACGTCGCATTTATATTTTCTCTGCGATGGCAAAAGTCATTCAGTTAAATTAAAATTCAAATGAAAATAATTTTTTTTAATATATTTATCTATGGTCAGATGACTATAAAAATTATACCAATTAGTTTGTATGGTATTTTCTATTTTAGCATATTTTAATGTACCAGTTTAACAAAATTAAATAACAGGTGTGTAGGTCCTCTGACCAAAAAAATTTTCTGTGTTATTCCTACGTAATAGGCAAACTATTGCGACAGTACAGCTAAGTGCTGTACTGAGCATTGAATATAAAAATTTAAATATACATAATAAATTGTAAAATAATTAATAATGTATTAGAAGTAAGCATGTCAGGGATTGCAAGCTTGGCTCAGACAAAAATATGGACAGGTGTTTCGACCTGAATTGACTTGTACACACACACAGATGTAACTGAAAGTGTGTACAACAGTATTTTGCATGTGTGTGTGACGCAGGTCTATGCAGGCGAGTTTGCCACCCCAGTATGAATAATTATGTAATTACTGTTTTTCCGTAATTATTCATAAACTATAAATAAGGAGTAAAATCCAAAGACACAATAAAATGTAATAAAATTAACTACATACTGTGTACGAAAACCACGTGAAAGGGACACACCGTACGAGTGTAGTGGCGAAATAACTGTGTACAAATCGAAAGGGTTAAGTTACAATGTCCAAAAGTACAGTGAACATGTGTAGTGAAAATAGTTATAAGATGGGTATAGGAGTATACTTACAGGACTCTGCAATTCGCAGAAATGTAAGAAATAGCGAAATTGACGAGGAGTGGGGGAACAAAACCCAGAGACAATTTCAGACATGTCGATTTCGTACAACTGCAAGTGTTAACCAAGACGTGGGTAAAAATAGGACACACACGCTACAGTTGTATCTTTTTTGATCACCCACAGTTGCAGCGGGAGCTTCTGCCCGTCCGCACGGAGTATTTATTTTTTTGTAAATAGTTTCATCCTTCTAGTTACATACAAATATGTAACTGAGTTGTAAATACAATCACTTTTAAATAGTAACAGAATTACACGAGAAGAAAATCCATATAAGATGATCAACTGACATCCGAAACAGCACGAAAAGAAGTAACATGAAGTTCCGGAGAGCGAGAGAGCTGACGACTTAGTTCCAGAGAGCGAGACGACGCTGGAGTCTAGAGCGGCTACGCTGGACAAGAGGAACATTACTGAAATCTGGAAACGATGCTGGACAAGAGAAGCGACGCTGGACAAGAGGAACATTACTGAAGTCTGGAAACGACGCTGGACAAGAGGAATTGATGCTGGAGTTTGAGACGAGGACGATTACAGATGGATCGATTGCGATTGAGTATGATTGACAACAATAAGGTGATAAACAACTTATTTATCTCTTAGTCAAACAATTAACTCAAAGACAATTAAAGACATTATTGTTTTATTTTAAAGTTAAGAGCCAATGTTTCTTGTAAATATAGAGTTAAAATGGTAGATATTATCGAAGTAAGATTAACATAAACAAGAGCTCAAATTACTATTGAAATGAAAAGAATGCAAAGCATTTAAGTAAAAAAAAGTAGAGTTTTATAAATCAGTACTGAAAAAGAAAGATAAATTCAGTAGCTATTAATATGTTGAATTTCGTTACAATATCTAAAAAAAGAGATATTTAAGCATTGATATTTAGAAGCACACTAATTGTCTGAGTAGTCAGGAAATGATATTTTTAATAAAATAATTATTAGAAAAGAATATTTAGTCAGTAAGGATGTATACAACGTAAGCCTTACGGCATAGTAACAAAGCAATAATGAATGTTTTTAAGTCGAATCAAGTGCCTTGCGCACAATTTCATTATTACTAAATAAATTTGAAATACCGTTACAAGTTACATAGAGTTATTATTACAGATACACCTGAACCCCAAATACATACACGCCATTATAGGAATGTTATATAAAGAGTATGAGTTAAATTAATGTACAGATTAAAATATACAAAGAAGGGTAATTTGTCACCTTTTGGCGTCCCAAAGAACGTGGGACTCCACAAATTTAAAATGCACTTAAATGTTGGTATTTAAAATGTTGCACTATATCTGCAGTCCTCTTGCTGGACTGCCTCCATCATTTTCACTTTTTGACCACACAATCTTTGGCCCTCTCTCCTAGGTTAGCAGTCCATAGGCTGGTTGGCAGCAGCTTGCCATTCTTCACGCTTCTCTGCTTTTCTTTTCAACTCACAGTATGATGTGCAGTTCATATTCCATGAATTGCTGTTTCACGACCATAAGCTGTTTCATGTAGTCTAAACGTGGTCGTCCTCTGTGATTCTTCCCTTCAATTGTTCCTTCTATTATTCTCTTAAACAACCCATTGTGTCATAGTATATGCCCTATAAACTTAGCTCTTCTGCCTTCTAAATTTCTTAGAAAGCTCTTCTCCTCCTGAGCTCTTCTAAAGACTTCCTCATTAGTTATCTTCTCCCTCTAGCTTTCTTGAATATTCTTCTGTAGCACCAGGTCTCAAATGCTTGGAGTCTTTTCTTGTCACTTTCTCCACTTGACCATTCTCTTGTCGCAATCTTTGGCCATTCTCATAAAATGTAAATACATAAGCAGTCACAATAAAAAAAAAAACAAAAAATTAATTTTTATCATAATAAGAATTAAGACCAAATAATTAAAACATAAACCTTATG
The DNA here is from genome assembly GCA_034769895.1 of Magicicada septendecula. NCBI lineage: Eukaryota > Metazoa > Arthropoda > Insecta > Hemiptera > Cicadidae > Magicicada > Magicicada septendecula. Next base: position 53,762,341 of record CM068375.1, on the reverse strand, counting down.
CAATATAATTATTATATATAGGAATACTAAGATATAAACTAAAAAAAAATCTTATCCAAGAGTGGCACCTTGATAAAAAAAAAAATAATTAGTGGATTTTTGTATTTATTAACTTCATTCTGATGCACTCTTCCTTCTCTTGTAACATTAATTGTAATTTGTAGAAAGTAACTAAATGACAGACATTGGGAAGGTATTTTAAGTAAAGGTGGTTGTTCAAAACATGTACATAGAGCTTACTGTACCTTTTGCATAATGCCTTAAGAAATATACATCCCAGTTAAGACAATGGTCATCACTGTCTGTAAAAACTATTTCTAACCTCTTGATTCCTTGTACAGACCAGATATTGCATTATCTGTCAACAGTTGTGGTAGTAAATGAATATTGAAAATATCTTTTTTAGTGTATCAAAGTGTTAGTGGTCTCATTATTTAATGTTTACAGTCTACTAGTACACCTTATAGTGCTAGTACTAGCACTACGTAGTACTAAGCACTATATAAGCATATTGTTACGACGGTATCACTGATCATCGTATGGTACAGTGGAAAACAAAATACAAGACACCAATGAAGTCACTAATAACCAGCTTTAATTATCACAAGTACAGTTTGTAATCAACAAGTTATTCAGCAATATTATACTTCCACAATACTTCGAGCCTCACTGAAATAAATCACCACTTAAACTGAAACTAAGCATCACTGAATGGTTGTATTTATACCCCGCTGAAATTCCAGAACACTCCATAATAAATGTCAACTACTAGAAAATACTAGAGAGTAATTGTTTGCGACCTTGAACACAGTGCGGTATGGTCTGGAATAGTCTCGTTGCAGATGCGTGACAAGTGTGATATAATTTTCCTTCATCTCAAAGTAGCAGCAATATGTACGCACACATACATTACAGCCGGGCTCCACTGGAATAGCCAAGAAACACGTAGAATGTTCTGTAATGGCATTACACTATTAATCAGACTAGAACTTTTGGCATTTACACAATCTTCAAATCAGAAACCAACCTGAAGATTGCATAAATACAGAACGTGCTAGTTCGATTAAGATGCTTACATAAATTAGTAAATTCTAATGTAAATTTAAATGCTAAGATTGTAATTAGTAAATTAGAAGAATGTAAACTTTGTAATACTGAAGCATGAAGCCTTTAACACTTTGTTACATGTAAATAGCAATTTTAAATATTCATTTACAATGGTTGATTAGGTGGATTGTGGGTCACACAGTGATTGGTTTCTGACATGACATGTATACCAAAAGCTGAGTTAGGTTAAGATATTTATATAGCGATTAGTACATTCGAAGGCTGAAAAGGTTATAATCCATAACTTGCATAATATGAGTGATATTATTGTCTGCTTTGGATTTGTTTATTTTATGCGTTGTTTTCTAACTAAATCAATAATGTAATTTTTAATTTCAGGTGGGACGTATTTCATGATATCGAGGTCATTGGGTCCCGAATTTGGTGCATCCATCGGTCTGATATTGGCAATGGCGAATGCTGTGTCATGCGGCATGAACTGTGTAGGTTTCTGTGAGTCTCTGCAGGACGTCTTGAAGCGATTTGATTTGAAGATCATTGATGGGGCTATGATTGATATGAGGATCATGGGTAGTATTACGATCATGCTGCTTCTGGGGCTCGTCGTTATTGGTCTCGAGTGGGAGGCAAAGGTGAGATCGCCACTGTTGCAGGCATAACAAATAACTGTAGTGACTAATAATACCAGATGGAAATAAATGATAATAGATTTTATTTGTATCTTTTTTTAGCGTAAGGTTTGAATAACAATAGCTTTGTTACAGGCCCAGATGGGCTTATTCGGCATCCTGTGTCTAGCGATACTTGATTTCTTACTGGGAGTTGTCATTGGTCCTACAAATGATGTCGTCAAAGCGAAAGGATTCGTTGGACTAAACAGTCAGTATTACGTGTCTCTTTCTTTACTGTTCAAGGTATAACATGGTCTGTAAACAAGAAACGATCTCTTTTGGTTTTTAATTTTTGCAAACTGAAAATTGAAATTTATAGTAGCTTTTATTATTGTAGAAGCAGACAATCTAGAGAGAAAATGTTTTTAAAATGTTTTGAAAGGATTTATTTTTTAATATTTTTATGTAAAAGTGTTGTACTTATACACCTTTATGTATCAATTTACTAATGAAGAATTTGCTTAAAGTGTGTGTGTGTGTGTGTGTGTGTGTGTGTGTGTGTGTGTGTGTGTGTGTGTGTGTGTGTGTGTGTGTGTGTGTGTGTGTTGTTTTGTAAGTAACTCGAACACATTTCTTGCAGGTTTCAATTTTATGAATGGTTCTTTAAGGATGAACTATTTCTGCAAGTAAAATTATATTGACAGGCAAGTTAGTTTTATTAGCAGCCATTTTAACACCAACTTTGTCACCACTTATAGCTACACTGCTAGTCTCTTTGCTCTTGACTTAGATAATCAGATAATAATAAAATTATCTGACTAAATAAACATTAAAACAATCGATAAGGAAAATTAAATTAAATCAATCATTTCTTTTATAATAAATTCAATTATCCATTATTTTTTATATTGAAATCTAATCAGTTCATTTATAAACCTCTGATGATGCTGATTTAATCAATGAAACATGCATAAGGTGATAATTTTACTAGCAGAAATAGTTAATACTTGAAGAACTATTTATTTTATATACATAGTGAATATATAATGATAATATATAATGAAAACCTTATAAGAATATATTTTGTAGTTTAAACTGTGTAAAGTTTAGTTGAAACCGTTTAGTTGAAACTTTGTGTTTATTTGAAACCATGTAAAATATCAGAAAAATACAAAATATATTCTTGTAAGAAAAGTTTTATTTATTGTTAATAATAATATAAAAATGCATACAAGAATAGTGTGTGTGTGTGTGTGTGTGCGTGTGTGTGATTATTCTTTGGAGCAACATTTCTGTTTTGTCTATTAAAGGTTTCAAAATGTACATACAAGAGATATTCAGAAAGCGAAGAGTCAAAGACCAGAAAAAAATCTTCTAAACTACTTTGTTTTAAAATATGTGATTCATCTTGGAATTGACCTTCATTTATTTTTCAACTTAGTCACCGTGGAGCTCATTGCATGTGATAAGGTGGGTAATGAGTTTCTTGATTCTGAAACACAGAAGGTTTCTGGCTATTCTCTTGACCACACCTTGAACATTACTCTCAATATTAAAAGTTTTTCCAACCAGATCTTCCTTCAACTTGGTATACAAGTAAATGATGGCTGCTTTTTCAAGGTCTGAGCACATGTTGGATGGGCCAAACACTTCCTGTTCAAATCTCTGCAACGGCTCTTATGTGCAAACAATTTGTGGACTTGATGGATGCTTTTGGCTTACTCGTCACATGAGTATTCTTTGCTTCTTTTCTTCCATCTGATTCAGTTCTTCACACAATCTCACATTTGTGTGTATTTACTTCATTTAATTAGTATTTATTTATTTTTCAGTAATCAGCATTTGTAGTATTTGAAGTCAGAAAGTTGATGAGAAGTGTGTGGCCCCTTCCTGTCAAGAAGACAAGTATCTAAGACTTTATTGATTTTGCATTTTCTGGCAGATATTAAGATGAGTTCCCTTGCATTTTTACTAACCTTGTATCTTTACTTTCTGAATATCTCTTGAATTTTGTTTCTCTTGCTTTAATGTGATTCTGTAGTTTTTAATTTTTGTCAGATTTGTTTGTTAACTCGTAATCTTGTGACAGTTGTATTTTTTTTTTTAAATTATGACATCTTACTTTTTTCATTTATTTGTGTGTCTTGTTTTGTGGTAGGGGCATGATGATTGTGTCGTGTGCATCTAAAGCCCCGTTCCCACGGCACGTGGCTTGATGAGTCTGCCCTGAAGTTTGCCATATCACGTGCCGTGTGAACAGCTAGATCTGTGCATCTCGAGTAAAAACAAGCTGCCTTGGGGTGGCTCGGCCTTTCCCATCAAATGTCGGTAAATGCTCCCAACATCAAAGGCTTGTGGGTCGACGGACGACCACAGTACGGCTCGGGCACCGTTCCAACAAGCTTGTCAAGCGCAGTGTTGAGTGGTTTTCGTTTGTGAAGTGTACTGTTTTTCGTTATGGAGTGGAGTAATTAAGTGATTATAGAGTTTTTGGATCTGTACGAGGGAGAACCTGTCATATGGAATCCCCAAAACGAACACCATAAAGATAGGAACCAGGTGTATGGAAATGAATCCATACTAACATAAGTTTTGTAAACTAACATAATGTAAGCTTTTGTAAGCTTGGAAACTAACATAATAACATAAAAATTATTTCGATTAACGAAACAACTCATGTCCCACTACAGTATCGAGTTGCAAAGTCTCCGGACGGAACCACCAGCCGCTCGAGACTTGTCAAGCCACGCATCGTGGGAACATTCGACTCGTAATTCTACTGACCACATATTCACCAAGTACAAACCCCAAGCCAAACCCCATGGGAACGGGCCTTAATGTGCTGTTGCAATGTGTAGTAACCTCTTGACATAATATACTTTAAGAATCCTCTTAACTGGTAATATTCTAGATCCAAAGCTTTTTGTAAAAGACAACCATTAAAGAGATCAAAAACCTCCTCCTCCTCCTCCTCCTCCTCCTCCTCCTCCTCCTCCTCTGGTGAGAGCACCGTTGCTTCTTTAGCTATCGCATCTGTGTTTTGTTACCAGTAATATTCATTGGTTGGGAATCCATTGTAAAGTTAAATCAATTTTGTTTCTTTCTAGTTTTCAATTATATGGATGTTTTTTTATTTGCAAACTAATGTGGAAGCACACATGTGTCTGTTCAGATACAGACAACAGTAGTCTGTAAGTCAGTATACTTGTTACAAGCCAAATAATTATAAATACGAGGTGTGTTCATAAAAAGACCAAACTTTTTGAGACGACGCGCTGCGACTTTGCGCGCACCTAGTGATAGTTTTTGAAAACAAACTGCCACGTATTGTGTTCCGCTATTAGCAGTAGTCTTTGAAGTATATCAGATTGAGTGGGCACATGCGCACGCTGGCCAGCGATTAGTGACAAACTGATTAAGAAAGACTGCAAAGAACAACATGTGCGCATGAAATTTTGCAGCAAAACTAGGTTAAAACTTTTCAGAGACATTCTGGTTTTCAATTAAGCATACGCGGAAGCCTGCTTGAGCCGAACGATTATTTTAAGAATTTGTAAAGAGAGCAAAAATCTAATTATCAGTGCAATCAAAGCGATATCAAAGATCATGGGAAAAGAGCTCGCGATGTGGTAAATATAATTCATTCTTTTAATTACCAAGATTTTCTGAGAGAATGCGCATTCATATAAAATCGTAAAATTAAATTTAGATCGATAAATTTAATTGTATGGTATTACTGCATTTGTAAGAAAACAATTCTTACTGCGTTTGTTGATGACGATCAGAAAGAGACACAATTTGAAATCGATCAACAACTGTGTACCAACCCAAATGGTAATGATAACTTTGGAATGCAATGGAAATAGATCAGAAATAGATTTTACGAAGTTAGCACCAAAATTTTATACACACACATTGTATTAAGATCTTCCTTCTCACTTCGTTATAAATCCGCTGGACGGTGTATGCCCGTGCTCACTACAGCGCATGTAGCTCGAAGACTGAAGATCGTGACGGGACAGAGAAAACGGCATTCAGGCGTCAAAACCTGTCGCTAGCAGCACTTAATTCTGCAGCTCGCTCTATGCGCTAGTTGACGTCTACACAAATAGTTCGGTCTTTTTTTGAACACACCTCGTATATAGAACTTGTGTATAATGTGAAATAAAAATTACAAATAAGTCGTCATGTACAAACAGGTACACTTTTCATGGAAAACCTCGGGCCAGACTATCGCTATTACCAGGGCGTTAACCACGATTTTATCAGCGTGTTCGCCGTGTTCTTCCCTGCTGCAGCAGGTTTTCTGGCAGGATCAAATATATCTGGTGATCTTAAAGTAAGTGTCAGTTTGAAAGATCAGCTCGTTGAAGTATTAACTGTGTATATGTCAGACTTTGTTTTTAACAATTGTAACAAGTTTTTAATGATCAGTGTGGAAATAATCAAGTTACATATAAATCAGATGCAAACGTTTTCGTACATTGTAAACTGTGGGCTCACACAGTATTGGCTTCAGTATTCAATTATGTCAGTTTTATTTTACATAACCAAAAGTTATATTTTAGTTACATTACAAGTCAGCTAGTTCCAAATTATGGGTAAAGAATGTATGATATGGGCAGAGACCATGAGTAAAATAATATTAAGAGCAGTATATGTACAAAGGGCAAACTACAGGGTGCGTTTCATCAAGTGAACATGATCCTAAAACGTAAATAATGTGACATTTTGAGGGAAACCTAAAGTTGTGAATTGTTTCAGAACTGAGAAACAGAAGGGTGAGGCACTAGGAAGCTAGTGCGAATTGATTCCTTTAAATATCGTGAGAGCTGCTTTACATTAGTTGGGAGGTGCACAAGTTATTAAAAAAGTGGAATTGCACAAGCAAGAGGAGTATTTTTCAAGAAAATGTTTCTTCTGGTGTCCAGAAATGTGTCCCTGGAATCCAGGAATAAATTTATAAAGAGTTTGATTTGGAGTACATGCACGCATGGCTTGGAAACCTGGACTCTGAGGAAATTGGCAGAAATTTTGAGAGGAGCTATCTTTAAGCTTTTGAGATGTGGTGTTGGAGCAGGGCCTTAATAATACAGTGAATGGAATGAATGCCTAATGACAAGGTCTTGAGGGGAGTGGCTGGAATGACATTGATTGAAACCATTTGCGGAAAGAGAAGCAGTATGACTAATCACCTGCTATGCCATTCAAATTGGTTGACCATCTTGATCGAGGGGCGTAATGGGAGGGGAAGGCCCAGGCAGGACTATGAAAACGAGATAAAAGGAAGAAGAAGGTATGTGGTGATTAAGGTACTGTCTACGGAAGGGAAGAAGTTGAACACATCAACGTTGGCTTGAGGAGAGATGTATAGAAACCTTTTGTATCACACACTGAGCTTTGTACCACCTTCATGATACATATGTTTTGCCCATATTTTGGAACTGGTTGATTTGTAAGTATATTGTTAAATAGTATTTTTATTTTATTGCATGCTGTTGCAGGATCCTCAGACAGCGATACCCAAAGGTACGTTGTTGTCTGTCGTTATTACAACAGCAGTGTACATGCTGATGGCTGTGGTCGTAGGATGGGTCGTAGTGAGAGATGCCAGTGGTAATGTAAGCGAGCTCGTAAACGATACATTTCTCAACTGTTCTGACCGATTCTGTCCGTACGGGCTGCACAACGGGTTTCAGGTAAGACCCAGAACTTACTTCACTTTTTGTTTTCCGTGACTCTTGATAAATTCCCATATTAATGTCAGAAGGAATGAAATATGTTAGAAAAATATGAGTTAACACAAAATGGATATGATGTAACATAAGTTATAGGTGTGTCATGGACAAAAAGAAGATGTAGCTGAGTAAGTATCACCAAAACAACATCACAACAAGGGGAGACTTTATTTCCACCACTATGTAACTGTAGAAAAATAAAAAATAGAACAGAAGAAACTTAACCCCATTTATTACTTTTTCTTACGATTTACGACTTACCTTTAAACAGAAGATTCCCAAAGTCCTCAAGGTCGCCACCACATTTTACAGAGTAAATGTGGAAACCATTCATACTCTCCAAGGAAACAATTTAGTAAATAAACAGAATTCCCTTATGTAAAAAACTCCAGGGTCGTCTAGGCGAACTTATTGATACAGAGATAAGGTTATGGATAGAATGGCGTATTAATTAACTAACACATTATTATTACACAATCATGTTTCAAGTATTTAGATAAAAAAATTATTAATTTCTTTTGTACTGTTGTCAAATCAAAGCTACAAGACAAAGAAAATTTATGAGACAAAAATTATAGGATAAAAAGTTTTATACGCAAATCAGTACTCTCTCTCTCTCTCTCTCTCTCTCTCTCTCTCTCTCTCTCTCTCTCTCTCTTGTTTTAGAGATCTCATCTTTTAATATTGTTTATGTTTTAAAATCATTTTGCAAATAAACAAACTTTGAATAATTTTGATAAATTTCTTGGCCAATTATTTTTGTTCTTTGTAGTTACTTATCTGGGACGTGGTCTCTCAGTCATCATCCCATCAAACGTAATTCACTATAACACCACAGAAATGTTCCAAAAGTCCATATTTACGTCTTTATTTTTAATTTTGGTTTAATTGACACTGATCTTACACGTTCATCTCCAATTTTAACACTTTTTAAATAAAAACTCGGTATGCCTACCGTAACTGTACGTGTGCACTGTAGATTACGTCTGTTCTCTTTTGTAGTTGGGAGGAGACTAGCCCCATTTAGTTAGCATCTCTGTTCCAATTCCGTTTTACACCTTCGAAACTGGTTCTAGGCGGATTTCTACTCATGTCCCGTCCTAGTCACTGAAATTTTCTGTTTTACTTTGTATCACCTTTTTGGCGGTAGACTGCTGTATCGTCAACAATGTGCCTTGTGCGTGATTCACTGGTTAAAAGTAGAACAAATAGAATCACTTGTTATATCGTTACCTTATATGGACATCGCCTGCCCCCCACCTCTACAATCCTAACCAGATCCGCTTCATTACAATAAAACAGTAACATGTTATATAATTTTGTTACCCAAATTTTGTCCCATTACAAGACCCCCCAAATGAGAGGTTTTATGTCAAAAAACATAAAAACTCTCATTGCCTAAACCTAGGAGGACCAACGAGGATATGGCGCCACGACCCCCCTTACTTCCTGATTAAAATTTGGGTACTTACCCCCCTAATCCAGTGGCTGTGGCCACACCTGCATGACTTTACTAGACTTCCTTCATCAGGATCTCAACACCGTAAATCCAGACAGGTACTTGGCGACCCTGCCCTGATGTGCTGGCCAGCACAGGTTTGCCGCCACAGTTCCACACAGATTATGTAACAATAAAGCAAAAACATTAGCAAATGGCCTTTCACTAATACATATCCTTACACTGATTTGGGTTCTTCCTAGAAGTAATGATTTGCATTGACCAAAGCACTGATTTGTGGTATCTTAAGTATCTTGACACACAATTAACAGATTACAATTCCAAAGGATACCCTTATTGCTAAAATAACGCATATTATTTAACTCAAGTAACCTGCCAACGTACATACGTATATGACCATATATCAAAATACAATAGTAAATCATATCAAAAAACAAAAAATACTCCAATTCAATTACAAATTCAATTTTCTAATGATTACAGTTTACATTTACATTCCTTAACTGGGGCCATCAGTTGTTCACAATTCATCAATATTGTTACGAATAACCTCAGTATGTGTTACAAGCCACACGTTGGTTGCGTCAATCTGTTACGAACCTAAGTCGTACCCGTTGAAGCCTCACCTGGCTTTGTCAATCTATTACCTTACTTTATTTCACTGATGTGGTATGTTGTTTATTTCCCGATTTAAGGCGCCAAATTGTTTTATTTCCAAAACAATTAAAATGATTCTTCTTATCTATTTCTCCTTTTCTCTTATTTTAATTTAATTCAACTCACCTTTGTCTTCTAGTCTATTTGAATTTTGTTCCAAAAAATAGGGGTTACCAACCTCTATTTTGAAAAAAAAAATTTCCACCTTGGCTATATTAATGAATAAATTGTAAGTAATATTAACATAAATTAGAGACATAATTGATAATAGTCGATACGGTATTGTTTCTTTAGTGTTTTTTATTACTTTCTTTTTATACAAAATGAAATATTTTTACAATATATAGTTTGCTCCAGATTATTTTTTTTATTTGCTCAGTGGTTGGCAACTCTTCACAGTGTTCAGGGTTTGGTTGAATACAATGCTATGTTTTCTTTGGTTATTTCTAAGTTGGGTTCTTGTGATTACAGGAAAATTAACAAGAGATCTTTAGAAAGTACAAAACTTCACCGAAAACATACTTAAATATTATACAGTTTCTTAATAAATTACTTCTTAGGTTATATTACTTGTAACAATTAATAATTAATAAACTTTCGCTTGTGAAAAAAACTTACTTTTTGTTATATCCTCATACGCACGTTTCGGAGTAGTTTGCTCCTTCATCAGTGAGGTAAAATGCAGAAAGCTTCAAGGCGTTGGTAATCTGTAACGGTTTTTTGGGGATTGGTTGTGTGTGGGGGTGTGTGTAGATGGAAGGGGGTTGGCGCGAGATTCTGAATTGTGTCCGTGTCCGTTGTGTATTATTGTGTTGAATAGTGTGTTGGATTTAAATTGTAATTGTTGATTGAGTATGTTGTTTGGTTGTGTTTTGTTGTGTTTGTATATTTCGTATTGTTCTGCGGTGTTGAGTTTGCGACTTTTGGGCGTGTAGTGTAAAATTTCAAGATTGTTTTTTATGTAGGTGTAACTGTGGTTTTCTGTTTGGATGTGTGTGGCAAATGTGGATTGTAAGTTGTTATTGGATAGAGCTTGCCAATTTGCCAATACATTCAGAAAACACAATTACAAAATAGCATACAGAACTAACAATATCATCAAGAGACACATTAACAACACAAACAAAGACATAGACATATACAACAAAACAGGCGTATATAAATTAAACTGCAACGATTGTAATAAATTCTATATAGGCCAGACAGGAAGATTTGTTTACTCCAGATTTTCTGAACACACAAAAGCTCTATTAATCTATAATCTAATCTATAATCTATTAATCTAAGTTTTTTCACAAGTGAAAGTGTATTTAATTATTAATTGTGAAAGAAGTGATGATCATTCAAAATAATATTATATTATTTGTGTTGGATCAAGTTGGTGAATAGGTTATTAGTTCGTTTTACAAGAAGATTCCAATATCCAATAATTTGATCACCATAAATTAAAAAGTGAATAAAGATATAAACTGATTCTCCCTAGTTTATTCCTTAAGTGAGTGTTTATATAAAGTTTATTAATGATTGAAAAAAGTGTCACAGTGTAGACTAGTCTTTTTCGTTTTAGTTTTTCAAGTTAATTTATACTTATCACATTCCTTTACATCTGATTTGTCTCTCTGAGTTCGTTTTTTTTTAATAATTTATTAAGTATATTTTTTCTTTCAATTTCAAATAATTCTGGTTATTAAATTTCTTCTTGTCATACTATTATTATTCATCATCTCATTTTGGTTCATTACAATTTCATTTCTAGTTGATTTATTACTTTTATATTATATTGACCTACATGAATTTTTTGATCTGCCCTTCTCTGAATCTAATAATGGACTAACGACTTTTTCTGTTAATGTTTGGTTGTCAAGGCAGTCAGCCTCATACTCCTATTGGTTGAAAATATTGTTTACATTGTTAGATTTTGCTACAGAATTTTTACAAAATTAACAAATACTTTTAAAATTAGTATAATTTTCTTATTCTACTTTGAATTCCTAAGATAATAACATTATTGCATTGCATTTCTGTTATAATTTAATTAGAAACCAAACATGAATAGTTTCTGTTCAGTATTTACTAAGTTACCATTTTAACAATTTTGTTTTTATATTAATTATTTTATAACTGGATCTTTTGATATACATTATGTGTCCTTAAATTTATATTATCAATTCTAATAGTGTTACCTCCATTTTGTCCTTACTTATTACTGCTATAATATCAAATTTTACAAATTACTGTTTTTTCACTATAGGCTCCTTGTGCCTAGATCACCTGACTTTCTTTATACAGTTATTATAACACATTTCTTGAGTGTCATGAAACAACTATTTTAAACATAACTACAATAAATTAACATGTAACATTTAATGATTCATAATCATTTTTAAAACATAATACTGTTCCTTCTAACATGCTATGCACATGCTATTTTTTATTACATTGCCTATCTTCCTACTCTCATTAACTATTATTCATTAAACATGCTTTTTTCCTTAGATATATTCTTTTTAATACAAACAGATAACTATAACTATTACTTAACTATTATTTTCTTATTTTAAAACATGACCATTAATTCTACTTATTCCACTTGGATAGGCCTATTATGTCTTTGTTCGATATTTCGGATCGAACCGGTCATTATTTTCATTTTCCGAAGTTGGCACTATGGCTTTTGTAGGGCTCATACATGCAATGGACTTGTAGCTTTGGTCGCACGCCAGCCATCTTAGTGTCTACATCCACGGGTTGGGACTCCTCGGCAGGTAGAACTCCGTACATGTAACCTATCCTTTTCCCAACCAGTCTATCCTGCCTTGAGTGTCAGGATCAACCCAGTCGTGAGATTACGGTAAGTCATTTTCATATTATTTATATCTTGTTAGCAATTCTGCATGCTACACTGCTAGAGAGCTCACCAGAGGCTATTAAATTATCAAGTAAGAAAGCCGTCGTACTTTCAATCTTTTAAAATATTATCGTACATCTATTTACTACCAGAGGATTCATGAGGCTGCTAGCTTTTCAATTAAATTGCTTGCCGTCACGACTGGGAGCACGTGTTTCGTAATTTTGTGCATGTTGCTGCTGATGGTTCGAGACTCAGTAAATGGGTTATAAGTCAGTTTTGGCTGCGTGATTTTTATTTTAATTACCAGCGTGCCGTGCCGATTTGTGTTTGTGCCTGCTCGTGGTTGTTTTGCATGCCGTTAATTTTTTAAATTTCATGAATGTTTGTCATTTGCATGCTATTGCACGGAAGCACGTTGGTATAATACGTACGCATGTGAACTACGAGTTTGCGTTTCAATGCTGTTGCTTGGTGTCAGCAGTGTCGTCGTGTGTGCATGGCCAGGTGGGCAAATATTGTGTCAAAATTTTGCACCTTGTTTTGTGGGTAATCATTTGATTACTGGGTCAAGTCTGGTGAAGTTTGTTTCCATCCTGTTACGGTTTGCGTTCCACGTGAAGTTGTGCGCTACGTGTTTGGGACTGTCAGGCGTAAAGGGAATGGGTTGGTTTTAGGTTATCCGGGGTCGGTATAGCCTGCCTTTGTATTTAATTTTTTCAGCATTGACCATTACCTTTAGGTGCGGTTTATATTTTGCATATGCGATATCCTGTCCATACACGCCGCGTTGACCATCAATTTTGGCATTTAATGTGTCCCAGTTATTGTGTTTGGTTCGGTAACTGGTGAATTGTTGTACATTGTACTTTGCTGTGTTTTGTGTGTATTTATTCTATTTGGTATTATACATGTTTGTTTTTGGGTGCACTTTTGTGTACCATTATTTTGCACCATATGTGCTGTAATCTGGTGCAACTTGTGTTTTTTGTTGTCGTGCTTTTGCACTGTGTAAATTAATTTGTTGCTTGTTTAATTTATTGTGTTTGGTACTATTCGTCTGTTGGATTGTGTAAGTTGTATTTTGCCTTGCACTAATTTACTTTTGTATTTATCTTGCTCGGTATTGTGTATGAAAAGTAGTTGTGTCAGACGCCTAGTTATCTCGATCACTGTTAGGCTAAGTCGGGTCGTGATTATTGTTCAATTTCTAATTCTCTTGTTAAGGGTGGTTGTCGGTTGCGCGATATTTTTTAATTCAGTATGCCTGCTAAATTGTCGCTGGCAGCTTTTGACTGGACCACTTCGGTGGGAATACTTGCGTTGCAGCATTTAATAAATAAGTTGGAAGGGTTGCCGCAATTGAGAGCCGTGGATCAACATGAAGCCGGTATTTTGGCCTCCAGGTTGTCCGAAGAATATAAGGACCTTCTAGGTAAGGTCGATCCTTACCTATCGGCCGAGTCATTGCCCCAGGGATTGGACGAGGACCACATTTTTTTGGTGGTAGCTCAAATTAAGGATATTTGTGTCCGGGGTAGCATTTTAGCGTCCAAACTAACAAAACCAGAGATACCGGTTGGTTCCGGTCGGTTTTCATCGGCAAGTGGCGGGCACTCAGGTGTTCTCATTCATGAGTTGCCGAAGCTTTCTTTGCCTTGTTTTGATGGCCAGGCCAAATGTTGGTCCGAGTTTTGGTCAAAGTTCACCACATTAGTAGATGAAAGTCCTGCCCTCACTCCAAAGCAGGAATTGTTATATTTACTGACTCATCTTAAGGGTGAGGCTTATGAGAAGGTTGCCGCGCTTCCCATAGTTGATGATAGTTATTCACTTGCACTGTCAACTCTTAAAAGTCGTTATCACAATCCTCGTTTGGCCGCCCGGGTTTCTTGTACCAATCTGCTTCAGTTACCAGCCGCTTCTATGCGATCAGCTGCGTCTATTAGAAAGTTGGTGGACAGCTTCAATGCTAACTTTTCAGCGTTGTCAGCTCTAAACATTGCTGATATATATCAAGCAATATATGCGTCTTTTGTATTGGCTAGGCTGGATCTATCATTGCGTGAACGCTTTGAGGCGTCTGTTACGGACAAAGAGAATCTCCCTGCCCTAACAGAAATTATGACATTTTTAACCGCTATGGCGGAACAGAAAGAACAGGCATCTTTGGAATCGGCTTTACCTGCTCTTCCTAGCACTAGCCACCAGAAAACCCAGAAGGTTTCCTTTTCTAAGGCTACTCCTCTTGCTGTGTATGTTGTCTTTCGTGCCTTCAACATAAACATTCGGGCTGGTGCAAAAATAGGTGCAAAACGTGTGGCTCTAAGTACCACCACACTTTACTTCATTTCAAAAATCCCCGTCCATCTCCGTCTCGTTCACAGATTTCTGACACAGCTGAACTCAAGGCTTCGGGGTCATCGCTTGTTGACCAAGTTCATCTGTCTAGCACTACTCTGACCGTGTCTCTGCCCCATCCTGCAGGGGTTCTGGTAGCCACCTGTCTAGCAGTCTTGTCGTCTCCCAATGTTGGTTATATTGTAGTTAGGGCCATCCTGGATAGCGCGTCCCATGCTTCTTTCATAACTGAAGCATGTGCATCTCGCTTAAAGTGTGCTTGTTTTGACGCTTCAGTAAGTGTCAATGGGGTAGGTGATATTGCCACCAAAGCAAAAAAGGTGTGCCATCTGTCCTTGGAAACTTTAAAACGCGAGGTTGTGGCATCTAACCATGCTTGTATAATTCTTTCTAAGATCTCATCGGACTCCCCTAGGTTCCAGGTGTTGCCTGAAGTTAAGCAGGCTACAAAAGACCTTTTGTTAGCTGACCCTACCTTCGATGTAGCAGCCCCAATTGATGCGTTGTTTGGAGCCGATATTGTAGCGGCTATTCTTATGGGAGAGACTATTCCTTTGGGTGCAGGTTTGCCTGTTGCAGTTAGGACACGTTTTGGGTTTGTGATTATGGGTAGACCCCCAATTTCACTTAATTGTGCATTGACTTGTGCTAACGGTCTCACTGGCCTTCCTTTGGATCTAGTATCTGCACATCAGCTTCACTGTCATTTCCACCACTTTTATCCTTCCGTCACAACGTTATCAACGGATACAACAAACCTACTTGAGCAAGTTCATCGTTTGTGGGAGGTCGAAGAGCCTCCAGCTGTACCCCACCAATTATCTGAAGAGGATCACTTCGCTGAAAGGTTTTACACGGAGTCAACAAGTCGGTTGCCGTCGGGTCGTTACCAAGTGCGCTTGCCGTTCTTCAAAAACTCTTCTCACATTTTGGGAAATTCCCTTAAGGGAGCCATGTCTCGGTTTTTTGTGTTAGAAAGGAAATTTGCAGCGAACAGTCAGTTTAAGAGCCAGTATGTACAATTTATAACGGATTATGTCGCTCAGGGGCATATTTCATTGGTGTCTGACCCCAATTTTCCAAAATATTTCATCCCTCATCATGGTATCTTTAAAGTTAGAGGTGATACTTCAAAAATAAGGGTGGTGTTTGACGCCAGCATGAAGACGTCCTCTGGGATTTCCTTAAATGACGTGTTATGTGTCGGCCCTAAGTTGCAGACCTTACTGTCCGACGTTTTGACTTTGTTTCGGCGGTTTAGCCATGTTTTCACGTGCGACATCGAACAGATGTATCGCCAAATTGCTATGCATTCTGATGACTCGGCGTACCTGTGCATTTTGTGGCGTGAGGAGGTTACCGCCCCACTAAGGGTTTTCGCTTTGCGTACTGTTACTTACGGGCTGGCTTGCGCCCCTTTTCAGGCGTTGTGAACCTTGCAGCGGCTGGCTCAGGATGAGGCAGTTAATTTTCCTGCGGGAGCGGCGGTACTTAGCCGTAATATTTTTGTTGATGATATTGCTGCTGGCGCTGATTCAAAATCAGAGCTTTGCAAATTACAACGGGAATTAATTCTGTTGTTGTCTTCAGTAGGGTTCAGTTTGAAAAAATGGTGTACTAATCAACCCGACTGCCTACCTGAATCAGCCGCTCCGAGTGATTCTGTCGTTGCTAAGGATAAGGATATTCTGGGTTTAAGTTGGGACCATTCAACCGATTGCTTCTCATTTCCTCCTTTGGCCTGTTGCAGCAATGCTCAGGTTCAATTTACCAAACGTGTCGTGTTATCCCAGATGGCACAATTATTTGACCCATGTGGTTGGCTTTCGCCAGTGATTTTCAGGGCCAAGGCTTTTTTCCAAAAACTCTGGGCTGAGGGCTTGGACTGGGATGCTCCTCTAAGTGATGACTTAAATGATTATTGGAGTCAATTCCTGTCCTCTTTGAATCATCTTTCGGTAATTACTATTTCCCGGCCATTCCTCCCTAAAGGTGGGCATATTGAAAGGGTTATATTGCATGGTTTCTGTGATGCTTCCCAGTTGGGTTATGCGGTCGTCCTCTATCTGTCCATTTATACTGACTCTGGTCCTCCGGTGGTTTCGTTGGTGTCGTCCAAAACTAAAGTGGCACCTCTTAAAACTTTATCAATCCCACGTTTGGAGTTGTTGGGAGCTTATCTTTTAGCCAAACTTGTTCGCCATTATGTTGGCTTATTCTCGTCATGTATTCAATTGAGTCAAGTTTTCTTATGGACGGACTCGACGATTGTCTTGGATTGGCTGAATATGCCTACTTTTAAATTGAAGACGTTTATTGCTAATCGGGTGGCTGCCATTACCGAGTGGACCGATACTAAATCTTGGCGTCATGTTCATGGTGTTTCTAACCCCGCTGATTTAGCCTCTAGAGGTACGTCACTCTCCAGCCTCCGGTCGTCGACATTGTGGTGGTCAGGGCCAGATTGGTTAAAGCTTGATGCTCTGCGCTGGCCCCCTATTAATTATCGCCCGAATCACGACGTGCAAGATGTTGCCTTGGAGACCAAGGTCTCTTCGTTTCTCATTCAGGAGCCCCGGGTGGAATTGTTTGAGCACTTGTCGTCGTGGCCCTTAGAGGTGGGGGTGACCTAAATTATACAGGTTGCTATATCTTCTTGATTGGGTTTATCTTGTTTTTTGGGTGAGCAGAATTAGTTTCAATGATTGTTGTGGACTTACTTGACACTTTGCTGGGATTTCCCAGGTGATTCCGTCCAGCTGTTGTCCGCAGTGAATTTTACATTGTGGAAGGTTTCTGGCATGGCATTGTGCCAGTTCATTGGGAGTTATGGATGCTCAACAAATCAACAACAACAAAATAAGTAAAAAAAATGATAAAAAAAAGGGGAATAAAGGGAACAAAAAAAAAAATGTAAAAAACCTAGGGAACTAACTAAGTTGATTTGCTGAGTTTTACATTGTGTTTGGCTGGGCCATTGTTTATTGTATGTTATTGGGTTTTGTTTGCTCTACCCGAACCTTTCGGATTGCTCGCCTGGTCGATGCGCCCGCGGCGGAGTTATTCGGCATGGTTTTCTAATTAATTGCATGTTTTGCATGTTTTCTGTATGTTTGTATTTTCTTGTGTTTGCGTGTGACCCCCTCCTATGTTGGAGGGTAATTTTCAGAGAGTGTTCCTGTTCACCAAAAGCCAAATTTTTTGTAATGCATTTTGGGCCATGTCTTTATGTGTAGTTGGTGGTTGACCCATTGCGGTCAACGGGGGCCGGTGTTCTATATTTCGGATCGAACCGGTCATTATTTTTATTTTCCGAAGTTGGCACTATGGCTTTTGTAGGGCTCATACATGCAATGGACTTGTAGCTTTGGTCGCACGCCAGCCATCTTAGTGTCTACATCCACGGGTCGGGACTCCTCGGCAGGTAGACGCCTCGTACATGTAACCTATCCTTTTCCCAACCAGTCTATCCTGCCTTGAGTGTCAGGATCATCCCAGTCATGAGATTACGGGAAGTCATTTTCATATTATTTATATCTTGTTAGCAATTCTGCATGCTACACTGCTAGAGAGCTCACCAGAGGCTATTAAATTATCAAGTAAGAAAGCCGTCGTACTTTCAATCTTTTAAAATATTATCGTACAGCCTTAGTTTTTTTTCACAGTATACATTCATCATTTTTTACTCAAGCATTACTTATTATTCATTTTACACATTATTACTACTGCTGACTTTCAGTTAGTATAATTTTCTTGGTTCTGTTATGCACTTTAGTAATATTACTCACTGTTCCTCTTCTTTTCTTCACTTTGATCTAACCACACAACTCACCTTATCATTAACATTGGGTATTTATTATATAAGAGTTTTATTCCCTTCATATTCTAATAACAATATTATTTAACATTACTCAATTTACATTTATGTATTGGTAATTTTACATGGAACTACTCATAGCTTTTGGCTATAGCTTTGTACTTTCATTATTACATCTGCTATATTATTATTGTTTGAAAAGGGGTTGTGTTATGGTCATAAAGTTAAAATGTTTTTCACTCACACCACCAATCAATTGGGTATTGTCTTAGTCTGTCATTGTATAGTCCATATGTGGATATTGATTCTATTTTCTAAATTCTGTCCATAAATTTATTCGTAGTTTCTAATGATAATTGGTTTCTCATTCTGCTATCTTATGTCACGTTACAATATTCACATTCAAAGTCCCTTAACCCCCATACAAAATCTCAATATCCCATTATAAACCATATAACACATGTTTTATAACTACTCACAAACACATCATATTGACATAACAATTTCAAACTTGAATTTCACGTTTCAATTATCAAATTTTGACCATTTATCATTTATTATTAAATTCAAACTTAAATTTTTTAATTTATTACAAAATTCACATCTTTACCATTTCAAATCAATTTAATTACATAATAAAAACGTAGTAATGTCACTTATCATTCAAACAAAATTATAAACATTACTACACAAAATACAATATACACACAACACAATGTATCCTCAAATACTCTACCATAACAATAACATAACCTTATATATAATACATTTACCCCAATACAAATTTATATACAATATACTTCACATAAAATATCATTGTTCTTCAAAATTCATTATATTATCAAGCCAAGTACTAAAACCATTAAATCAAATAATTAAATGTCCATCATCAACATATGTTTAACCCCCATCATCAAAAATTAGTCTTATACTGTACATGCACATTTCATTTTTGTTTAACTCCATTATATTATCTCTTTCATTATAATGACCATTTAAATTTGTTTTGTCCACTATACCATAACAACCAACAGAATTACTCCATAGTATTACCTCGTATACCTCATCAACATCGTGTACAGTCAAGTCATCCTTGGGATTATTTGTCACAACCAGGTAAGTTACAGTGTCATCATCATCATCATCATCATCCTCTACATCACCAGTTACCCCAATCTCATCATAAAGTAAGTCTTCAATTTTCTCCCCTCTCTCAATATCTAAAATCTCCACCAACTTTTTATAATCCCTATTAGCATCAAAAGTCTCTATCTCTCTCTTTCTTCACCTCTCTACCGCACTCCATGCAAAGGGCACCACAAAATTACTAAAACACATCCTGGCTTTACCAGGTATACCACAAAAAACTAGGGGACCATTTGGAGACACCATGTCTCCCACATAACCTCTGGAGGAACCTTTGTCCTCATAAACCACATGTGGAGTCTTTACTCCACTTAAACCACAGGGAAAATTTGTCCTCTGCACCTCATACTCACCTAACCTCACTTCACACTCTCTCTCTCAAACTCATCAACAACTATTACCTCACCACTAACTTCTACTCCTATTAAAATCTCATTATCACTACCATTATTTAATATACAGCTCTCTGATACCACATTTTTAATTATATCACCATTATTATTTATCATATTATTATCATTATTACTTTCACTATCAGAATCCCTTACCTTATCATTTATTACCTGGTCGTCTTTGTTCTTGTTAAATTTATCTGTATCTCGCTTCCACTCTTCAGTCCGTTCTTTCATTTTCTCAGTAATATTATCACAACGTTTGATCATTTGTTTTTGTGAATCACTTATATCATTTAAATGCTTATCAAACTGTTTTACTAAACTGGTATTTTCTTTCACTTCTTTCATTTCATCCCTTAGACTAAGATTTTGTTGTTTCATTTCATTAATATCACCCCTTAGTTCATTAAAATGTTTTTGTGAATTTTCATTAATATTACTCAGCATATTACACAAAAAATTCATTACTTCATCATTAGGTCTACTACTACCAGTAGACACCGGAGTAGAGTGTATTCCGGAATCTCTCATTATGGCAGAGTCAGTTAAATTAATTTCATTTTCCTCATCTGCCATTTTTTTTTTAATTATATAACTTACATAAATTGTATAAACAAAGATATAAAATATAGAATTTAACACAATGTTTTACATTACAAATAATATCTACAAAATGACATAACTTCTTATAACCTCTACGATAATACAACAGACGCCATTTACCCAAACCTACCTCTGTACCTTACGTAGGCCTAACCTATAAAAAAAAATTTATACAAGCATCATGGCAGGGTCGCCGATTGTAACTATACGAAAAATTGTAAAAATAAAGAAGAAGAAACTTAACCCCGCTTATTACACTTTACAACTTACCTTTACACAGAAGATTCCCAAAGTCCTCATAAACCCACCACATTTTACGGAGTAAATGTGGAAACCATTCATACTCCCCAAGGAAACAATTTAGTAAACAGAATTCCCTTATGTAAAAAACTCCAGGGTCGTCTAGGCGAACGTATTGATACAGAGATAAGGTTATGGATAGAATGGCGTATTAATTAACTAACACATTATTATTACACAATCATGTTTTATTTAGATAAAAAAATTATTAATTTCTTTTTTACCGTTGTCAAATCAAAGTTATAAGACAAAGAAAATTTAAGAGACAAAAATTATAACACATAAAAAAAATTATAGGATAAAAAGTTTTATACGCAAATCAGTACTTTGCTCTCTCTCTCTCTCTCTCTCTCTCTCTCTCTCTCTCTCTCTCTCTCTCTCTCTCTCTCTCTCTCTCTCTCTCTCTCTCTCTCTCTCTCTCTCTATTTACCCCCCTTTTTGAGATCTCATCGTTTTAATACTGTTTATGTTTTAAAATCGTTTTGCAAATAAACAAACTTTGAATAATTTTGATAAATTTTTTGGCCAATAATTTTTGTTCTTTGTAGTTACTTATCTGGCACGTGGTCTCCCAGTCATCGCCCCCATCAAACGTAATTCACTATAACACCACGGAAATGTTCCAAAAGTCCATATTTACGTCTCTATTTTTAATTTTGGTTTAATTGACACTGATCTTACACATTCATCTCCAATTTTAACACTTTATAAATAAAAACTCGGTAGGCCTACCGTAACTGTACGCGCGCACTATAGATTACGTCTGTTCTCTTTTATAGTCGGGAGGAGACTGGCCCCGTTTAGTTAGCATCTCTGTTCCAATTCTGTTTTAGTTACGCCTTCAAAACTGTTCTAGGCGGATTTCTACTCACGTCCCGTCCTGTTCACTGAAAATTTCCGTTTTACTTTGTATCACCTTTTTGGCGGTAGACTGCTGTATCGTTGTCAACAACGTGCCTTGTGCGTGATTCACTGGTTAAAAATAGAACAAATAGAATCACTTGTTATATTGTTACCTTATATGGAGATCGCCTGCCCCCCACCTCTACAATCCTAACCAGATCCGCTTCATTACAATAAAACATTAATTTGTTATATAATTTTGTTACCCAAATTTTGTCCCGTTACAGCTACTAGCAGCCGTGCTCATTACTATTAGTTTCTGTCCTTCCTAAACTTTTCATGTCCCCAACACACATACGTATGCTATTGATATACAACAGATTACTAAATAACAGAACACTAATAAGGTATTTATAAATTAATAAATTACCTTAGATCCGTCGTCGTGTGACTTTGTTGTATATTTAAAATGACACATTTCATAACATATGTTCCACAGATTACTTCACTCAGTTGAGATCGTTAAATGTTAAAATCACATTACTCAAATGTTAAAAACACACGTCAGTATGGGTGTGCACCCTTTGAAGGCCGTCCAGATACTTGTTATGTTAGCGTTATGTACTTTTATTTAATAAAAGTTGACTTATTTACTAAATAACAAAAAGTTCTAAGAAGAGTATCCGGTCAGCCTTGAAAGGGTGCACACCCATACTGATGTTTGTTTGTAACATTTGAGTAATGTGATTTTAACATTTAACGATCTCAACTGAGTGAAGTAATCTGATGGTGGAACATATGTTCCGAAACGCATCATTTTAAATATAAAACAAAGTCGCATGACGGATGTAAGGTAATACCACCCTCACAGTTTAGAGTTAGAAAAAGATATGTGTAATTCGCTAGTACTAATCTCTCAACTCTGCTTTGATGGCGACTCTTAAAATTATCTCAGGGTATCAAAAAAAATGATTATTAACACAATTAACTTGAATGACTCCTAATTTTAATGAACATCGTCATTAACATATTACAAATTACATACAATCTTAATGATTTACAATATTGAAAGTATACTTCTCATCAATTATCATTGGAAAGTAGGTTCATAGACAGATTGAATTGCCAATAGTAATAGAGTTACAAAAGATACATGAATTAATATGAGTTTAATGTTCAAATTGGGTTACTTGTTGGTTGAATTCCATTTGTTGGTGATTCCTTCCCTCGGAGCCTGCAATCCTGGAGATTTGCGTTTGTTGGCGATTCGGATGATCCTGTTGTTGACACTCGTTGAAACTAACACTTTAATTACTTCAGTTTCACCTTCACTACACTGCTCACACCTACTTACTGATTCAGCATGTAACTAGTGTATACTACTATTTATTTTTAACACCTTAGTAAATTTTTTATTAAGCTGAGTGCTCACAATATCAGTAATTCATACCGAATACACTCCAATGTTCCGTAACTTCCGAATGCGCGTGTTAGATTATCGATAATATGAAGTTCGATAGTTTTCCCCAAGTTATATTATATTTATTCTAATGATTACTTTGATTTTAGTATACTTCTTTCACTGCAATACCGGTTTTAATATTATTAAACGCACGACACGAATACTGTACTTTTTCGTAAGTTTTAGTTATAATTTCGTAATACACGATAACGAGTCTGATAGTTGTAATGCTCTCCGTCGACTCCCGACAATTTTCCCAACTACGTTTTTTATACACATGCAAACGTTACCCACACTCAATATTTACAAATCGCGTTCCCATTGGTTTCAAGTACCGCGATATTTGATTTCCTCTAACCCAACTAGCTAATTTCACCCGCTTAAAAAGTGACGCTTTCTTTCATTTGCCAAAAAACAGCGCGTACCAAACTTATACAGTTAAGGGGGGAGGGACGCCAACTAAGGTTCTCTCGCTCTAACCTCTCACTCTAAATTCTAACGGACTGTATTGTCTGAACACTCAGCTTTCTCTCGATTTCACTTAACTTTATTGATTTTTTTAATACAATACATTTTATGATTTTTCACCCTGTACGTGACTTGTATGGTTTGTTCCCCGTCAGACGGGCGCCTCGACAAGGGTGTGTTTCTTTGAAAAACACCGCTAGGCTCGGTTCTAACAGTACTTCAGCTCAACATTACTTGCATGGCTTAGTCTAATAAACAATTAATAATCATGATTCTATATAAAACCTGCGTAAAATTTGAGTAGCATTCAATTTTTATGTTATAGTAATTTATTAATTTATAAATAACAAAGTGACGTGGATACCAATAACAATATGTATGTCAAACTAATAAGCTCCCTGAGCTGCAGAACTTCGTCACTAGTTTGAATGAAGTATATTTATTATTACTTTTTGGTGTTAGATAATTTCTCAACTGTGGGAATAATTACAAAAATTCCAATTCCTCTACTATTTCTTTAGTAATAATATAACAGTTGTTGGGCACACAAACATACAATGAACACTAAACCTTTGAAACATTCGCATTTCAGTTATAGTTATTTTTAATTAATTATATATATATAAAACTCTACCGACTCAGATCGTAAATTATTATTGGGTAAAAATGATAAATTTTTACCTGATGGCGTAAATTAGTTTTTGCTCTGTTAGAACTTCATCAAAGGCTGCCACTAATAGCACGATCCGTCTTGCTTTTGGTGATGGTACCATCGTCAAAAAAATCACTGTCGTGTGTGTGGGGTATAATATGTTTTGTGGTGGTATAACAAAGATCTTTTGAATAACGACGCCATCTCCAAAAGCAGGACGGATAGCGCGCCTGGCACACTGCTGGATATCCACAATTTTTTCAGATTTTTTATCACTTTTTTGGACCTGGGATTACAAAATTTTGAAAATTCCGAAGTCTAACACTACATTTTGATTTCAGTTTTGATTCTTTTTAATTTGATACCCCATGTGAAATTTGTGCAATTTTATCAAATTTTTTCATCCACTTTTGGGTCCCGATATCCAAAACTTACAAATTTTAAAAAATTTCGGTTAAAATCCCCTTTAATTTGATACTCCACATAGGCTTTTGCGATTTTTTCACAATTTTGTCCCTCACATCCCCCCCCTATTTTTTGGGGTATCAGTCTGAAAACAATAAGGTTCTGTAGGATAAGTTTGGACATGGATGCTAAGGTTTATAAAATTCGATTGATGTGTTTAAAAGTTATCGTGAGACATACCCCAAATAGACAAATACCAAATGGAGTCAAAGCTCAAAACTCGTTTCATGTGTTCAACAAAATAATCATCCACGTTTCTATAAAACACATTAACAAATTAAAAATGCGTAAACAATTGTGCCTATCCTCTTGGCTCTCTTTATTTATGTCCATTAGATAGCGAATCCTCCAGGAACCGTCTACAGACTGGTAGCGAGTTCACTTAAATCCTAACTTTTTAAGACATTGACTTAAAGACTCTTTTCCATACTTGATAATTTTCTTTTTGACTGTAATAAATTCTTTATAGATGGGCAGACTTTTATGACATAAAATTTATGTGTCTTTCTCTTTATTGTATTGTCTGTGAATGAGTCCAATTTTCTTTTCATTTTTTTTTTGTAGTGATTGTTCTTTTAAAGTATAAAGTGCATCCTTTTCATATCGAGAAGTAGGTAATCTCAGATTACCAGAATTAACATAATATGTAATTCTTTTAAAATTTTGTACAAGTAGATTCAGAGAGTCCTATAGGTTTATTTATACTGGGACTGTGCTATAGTTTAATTTGGATACGTTTTTTTTTTAATATACCAGAATAAAAATAAGTTCTGTTGCTTGACTTGGTAGAGGTTTCACAGAAGCTAGCTCATTGCTTGATGATAACACCATTTTTTATAAAATGGATAATTAACAGTATTTAATTAATGTAATTACTTTAAGATTGCAAATTACATAAACAAATTTGTACAACATGTGCTGCCCAATACAGTTGTTAACTGTACTTAACACCATTCATATTTTTAGATGAATGTAGTGCTGGTAAGCATGTCCCTTCTCCACTTTGCCAGTGCATGCACTCTGTGATTTTGTTTTGTCTGTGGTAAACCTACAATAACATACAAGTAGTAGAAAACATTCATCTAGCTAGGGCTCTTCATATGGGGGGAAATAAAGAAGAAATTATAAGAAGAGTTGGAGTGGCAAAATCGGTATTGGAATACAAAAACAAGAGTACGGGAATGCCACAACAATAAAAAATTTAAACAAAAAATACTTCTTCCAACTGATGGAAGGTTAGAATACTTGATGACATGAATAATGAAAGGAGCTATAGACACGTTCACAGGACCGAGAGCATCCAGTTGTAACCTGTTGTAAGATAGTTTTACTGAAGAAGAAAAATTTGGTAATCGACTGATTGTACAGTAAAATTGAAAGTTAAGGGCATATGCACAGAAATCAATTTATTGATGGACGAGTCCACTTTGAAATTGTAAATGGCGGGAGGGTAACGGAGAATCAGCTGGTATGCAAGTGGAGGTGTTGCCAACTTGCGTGTGATGTTTAATTTACCAGTACATTGTTAGTCTATTACGTGCTATATCAGTCTTGCATTTATTATTACCCCAATTTATTATTAATTGTATCGTTGTTTTACAGTCACTAATTTTTATTAGTTATTTAATTTTTTAGTTAATTTCTACTGGTAGTTTTTATTCTGTAATTACGTATTATCGTAATATCTACCACACGTTATCGCGTATTGCAAAAGAGGGAGAAAAATTAGAAGGAGGACAGTTTAAGAGCCCAAAAAAGACCAAATCCCAAACTAGTCCCAAGACAAGTGTGGACGACTTTGACACCCACGTTATACATCGGACTGTTAATCAGTTCCATATCACTCATAAGAGGCATCCAACGGTAAGCGCATTGCTACCCATCATTAGAGAAAACATTAACTTCAAGAGCCAAATTAGTTCCCCCAGAATACTTCTAAGAAAATTTGGATAGAGGTAATCTTGGGCGTCAAAATACGCTAACTGAATAAGCTTATTTAAAAATGGAACTATTCATGCTAGCTTTCGCACATTCTTGAATGAGTCTGGAGGTGTTTTATTAAGGTCTTGTGTTTCTTTAAAATAAATGTAATTAATTAAAAAAAGAACAGAAATAATAGTAGAATATTAGTTGTATTATAATGAAAAATATATGTACCGGTATATGTATGTGTGTATGTCTGCGCACACGTGCAAATTTTGCATAAAAATAAAATGGAATATAATACTGAAATGAAAGAAATGGCATAGATACTGAACATCGGATGTTATAGCTTCAACGTTTTGCTTTATTTACAGTTAAATGTTGTTTGCTAGCTAGTAAAACATAAATTATCTCAATGCTCATTCGTCTGTTTCTTTTACCGGTTGTAACACTTTTAGCGTTAAGATTTTAAGGTATTCTTTTCCAAAAATTCTGTATTGAAATTACTTGCTTTTTACTTCTTCTAGAAACAGTTTCTTGTTGTCCAGGATTAAAAAGATTCTTGTAATTAATACGAAGAATGCGTTCCTGTTTGTAATGACAAACTGGAAAGATAGTCGAGTGTAATTAAGGAGTGGAAGTGTACAGTTTGCAAATTCCATTGTGATAAGAACGGTCAGGGAGGCTGTAGTTTTTTACATCTCAGCAGTACACAATGACAGAACCAAATAACACTTAGATATGTCTATAAAACATTCTGGCATGTAACAGCAACACATTCCGATACGTGTACTGTTCCAATTGTATTTATTGATTCATTTATTTCACTTTTGTTTGTAAACGTAGATAAATACAGTTACAATATTATTATTATTACTGTTATTATTGTTATTATTATTTGATTTACATCAGAAACAATAAACGTATAATTCTTTTTTTAAGCCAGCTGTGTGACTGTAGGTAACCCCACACACACACACACACGCACACACGCAGATCATTCGTGGTGACACATTTACAAACAAACCTTAACAGTTGCAAGTTTTTTTTGTTACTATTGGAAACGAATATGGCTGGAGGAGGTAATGCCTGATGAGTGGAACAATGGGGTGGTGTGTTTAATACATAAAAAGGGTGATCCGCTTATATGTAAAAATTATAGGGGCATCTCTCTACTTAATACAGCATATAAGGTATTGTCCAACATCATATTTTCTAGGCTGCTTCCCTACGCTGAGGAAAACATAAAAGAATATCAGTGTGGATTCACTAGGAATAGGTCAACAACAGACCAAATATTTACACTAAGGCAAATCCTGGAAAAAACGTTGGAATATGGAGTGCCCACTCACCATCTCTTTGTGGATTTCCAGTCGGCATATGATTCAATCAACCGGAAAATGCTATATAGAGCTATGAAGGAGTTGCATATACCATCTAAGTTGGTGCGTATGGTTGGAGTAGTTATGTCCAATTCTAAGTGCCAAATCAGAATACAATCAAATCTATCTAACTCCTTAAAAACATTGAATGGGTTGAAACAAGGAGATGCCTTAGCATGTCTGTTGTTCAACATAGCTCTAGAAAAGGTCATCAGGGATTCAGGAATTCAAACTAGCGGACACATATTTCACAAGGAGGTACAGCTTCTGGCCTATGCCGATGACATTGACGTCATAAGTAGGTCTGAATCTGGCTTAAAGGAAGCCTTTCAGGAACTGGAGTTGTCCGCTAAGGCTATGGGCTTGGTTATAAACCAAAGCAAAACCAAATATATGGTTGTAGGTGCCAATACTCGTACCCTGTCCCTGCGCATTAACGATTATGAATTTGAAAAGGTTCAGGGTTTTCCATATCTCGGGTCATATGTGGACTCTGGAAATGACTCCTCTAGAGATATTGAAAGACGAATATTATCTGCTAATAGGTGTTACTACGGACTGGTGAAACATTTTAAATCAAAATTAATAACTAAAGATACAAAAGCCTCCCTATACAAGACCTTGATTAGACCAGTCCTGATGTACGGCTCGGAATGCTGGGTGTTAAAAAAACTAGATGAGCAGAGACTATCCGTTTTTGAGAGGAGGGTACTGAGGAGAATCTATGGCCCTGTGAGGGAAAACAACATTTGGAGGCGACTGCATAATCGAGAGTTGTACGAAAGGTTTAAAGATCTTCCGATCGTGCAACTCATACAAATTAACAGATTGCGTTGGGCTGGTCATGTGCAGAGAATGGCGGAGGATAGAATCCCAAAAAGAGTGATGAATTATTTGCCGATGGGAAGGAGAAGGAGGGGAAGACCGCGTACAAGATGGCTGGACCAGGTTGGTAAGGAGGCAGTGAGGCTGGGTGCAGCAAACTGGTGGACATTGGCTGGGAGTAGAGACCAGTGGGGAAGATTTCTTTTGGAGGCCAGGGCCCGGACTGGGCTGTAGCGCCGAGGATGTATGTATGTATGTATTGGAAACGATATTGATAGGTTGGTTGCACCGTTGCTGATAACAACAAATCTCTTCTCAGATCTCATAACGACTCCCTTCACATCGCCTTTCCCCTCTGACTGTAAGCGTTTCGCGCATTTCCATGCTGTTAACTTTCAATTTTGCTATACTTAACTATAATTAAACTGTTAGTTAATTATATTTTAAATGTGACCCGTGGCAGCACTACGTGTGAGCCAGGGTGGGCCCAGGCCCACCCAAAATTTTCTTGGCCCACCTAGATGAGACGGAGAAATTTCAGAGGTCAAAGTCAAATTTTCTTTTATAAAATTCAACAAGAAATATGTTTTCCACGTGTTTAGAACGAAACTAAAAGATCTTTAGAACAGAAACATGAAACAAACAACCAGTCAAAGTGTACACAAACTGTTGGTCGGTCAGTCTTGGTTTCTCGGTCTGCGGTTGTACTTTCGTTTTTGTTAAGTCAACGATTTTATTTTTGTGTCTGTGGTTTGCATAAGTAGAGTTAACGTGTTTAACTGCCAATTTTATTTTAATACGGACAGCAGTTTTTCTCATGTTCGATTCATTCTTTCGGTTTTTATGTTATGTACTTTTTAATACGTTTGAGGTTAATTTGTATATAAACAATAAAAGGTCTCATGGCAGTGGTCTGTGTTTCGTGTTTGACCATTTGCATAGAATATTGTGCATCTCATCGAAAGTGAATGTGGAAAAGTGACAATAAAAATGGCAAAACGTCCGAGCACTTCGGACTACTTCATTTAGAACGAAACAAAAGATCTTGGAGAGTGCGGGCGGAAACATGAAACAAACAACCAGTCAGAGTGTACACAAACTGTCGGTCAGTCAGTCTTGGTTTCTCGGTCTGCGGTTGTACTTTTGTTTTCGTTAAGTCAACGATTTTATTTTTGTGTCTGTGGTTTGCATAAGCAGAGTTAACGTGTTTAACTGCCAATTTTATTTTAATATGGACAGCAGTTTGTCTCATGTTTGATTCATTCTTTCGGTTTTTATGTTATGTACGTTTCAATAGTTTGAGGTTAATTTGCACATATAAACAATAAAAGGTCTCATGCCAGTTGTCTGTGTTTCATGTTTGACCGTTTGTGTAGAATACTGTGCGTCTTATTGAAAGTGAATGTGGAAAAGTGACAATAAAAATGGCAAAACGTCCTAGCATTTCGGACTACTTCATTCTGCAACAAAAAATTGTTAAACCAAATGAAGAGGACATTACAACGTCTACATCTGTAACTGCTGAGGTTAGTTTTCAGGATCCCGATACTAAACCTGAAAAAATTGTGTTCGATGATGATGATATGGAAGAAGGAAAGAAGAAAAACGGTCAGAAAATGAAGAAGAACTCGGTGAAAATAAAGGTACTGATTTATTTTCTATTCCTAGCAGTAGCATCAGCAGCACTAATCCATCTGGTTCAATTAGTGATATAGCTATGAAACCTACTGATGAACCAAAACAACCACTATTACAACATTTTCCTTTTCACCAGTTTGGAGATAGAAAAAGGAATTTCCAGCCAGGTTGGTACAAAATCCACCCATGGCTTGAATACAGTATTATAAATGATGCTGCATTTTGTTTTGCCTGTCGATTTTTTCATCCCCAAACTCAAGGCACAAAAAGTGAATTGCTTAGTTTTGTAAATGAAAGTTACACTAATTGGAAAAGAGCAACAGAATCTAATTCCAGTTTTAAGCAGCATGAGAACAGCTCATCCCACAAACATTCTTTAGTTGCTTGGGAGTCTTTCAAGAATTTAAAAATTAAGTTTGGGGAGGAAGCATCAATTCCTGCTCTGCTAGATGAAACATATGCTCTTGAAGTTCAAGAAAATAGAAGATACATTGAAACAATTGCTGATGTACTTCGATTCACAGCCCTACAAGGAATAGCTTAAAGAGGTCATGATGAATCGAAACAGAGTGAAAACAAGGGAAAGTTTTTAGAATTAATGGAACTTATAGGGAAAAAAGATCCAAGTGTTAAAAAAAAGCTTGAATATAAAAGAGAAAAATACACTCATCATGGTATTCAAAATGAAATTCTTAGCACCATGAGCAATATTGTGCTAGAACATATAACAGATGAAGTAAAAAAAGCTCAGTATTTTGCTCTAATGGTTGACGAGTCAAAAGATTGTTCAAAAACTGAGCAATTATCAATAATGATTTGTTACTATTTAGATGGGAATATATATGAAAGATTTCTAGACTTTGAACCTGCAAAAAATTGGATGCTTCTTCTTTATTAATTTGTATTAAACAAAAACTAGCAAACTGTGGAGTTGATTTAAACTACTGTGTTGCACAAACATATGATGGAGCTGCAGTCATGAGTGGCTCTTGTGCAGGTGTTCAAGCTCTTTTAAGCAGGGAATTTCCACAAGCCATGGTTTATACACATTGTATGAACCATAAATTGAATCTCGTTATAGTGGCAACATGTAGAGGGATCAAGTCAGCTACAGATTTTTTTATGACACTGCAGGGACTGTATGTTTTCATGAGTGGGTCGGCAGTCCATCAAATGTTTATAGATACACAAATGAAAATGAAGATAGGAAAAGTGGAATTGAAAAATTTAAGTGACACCCGATGGGCCTGTCAGTACGTTACATGTTTGGCTGTGAAGAAGACAATTGAAGCTATTGTTGTAACACTAGTAAATATCCAGAGTGAAAATTCAGAACGAGCTGCAGAAGCGTCAGGATTCAGTGCCAAGTTGAACTTTTCTTTTATTTTTCACTTATGTCTGTTCACACGTTTGTTGAAAGAATGCAAGTCACTATATGATTTCCTCCAGGGCAAAGAGTGTGATATTGTTGCTGCGATCAATTTGGTCGAAACTACAAGGGATCTTTTCAACCAAATGCGTGAATCTTATATAGGTTTCACTTCTGTGTGGGAAGAAAGTGTAGATGTAGCAACAAAAATAGGCATTGATATTCCCACAGATTCTTCTACTCTTGGCAGAATTTGAAAGTTACCAAAACATCTTGTGGAATATGTTTGTAATATGCCAAATAAAGACAGCTTGAAACCTGTAGACCCAACTGACTTCAAGTCTCTAGTATTTGATGAAATTCTACGTATCATATTGTGACGGCAGCGGTATGCGAACATCTGCTCTCCAGTACCAGCGGTGGACACAGCGAGCCAATCAAACAACGTGCTCGGAGCGAGCCAACCAGCGACCCCGGTTAGTGCATAAAACCCGGGCCGGCAGAAAATTTTGAGCACTCTTCATCGCCACGCCATCGAACGCACTTCATCTCCTCTCCTCTCTCGGACGACATCGGGGCGGAGTCAGCCGGAAGGAACAGCCGAAGAATAGAACCGCCGCCGTTCTTGCGTCTTCGCACTCCCGTTCCGCGCCAGCGATGGATTTCGCTGGGCCGGCAGCCGACTCTACAACCGGTGCCGAAAGAAGAGGAGGACTGCAGTACGCCACGATCAGCGGGCGCAGCCGCCGAACACCTCAGCGCGGCACGACCAACATCACAGTTCTCGCCACTCGGTCCTTTTTAGGGCCACCAAAATAACTAGAGTGTACGATTGGCGCCATTTGTCATGCGGCAAGCCTTTTGTCCGGTGACAAGTGGCGCCCAACGTGGGGCGACGATCATCTTGCGGATGCAAGATCCAGCCACGCCAGCGAGCTACCAGCCGGCACACCAATCAACATGGCGCCCAACAGACACCTCCACAACATCTGGAGAAGAGCAGTAGGCTGGCTACCGGAGAGCATTCAAGACCCGGTGGAGTTGTGACGGCAGCGGTATGCGAACATCTGCTCTCCAGTACCAGCGGTGGACACAGCGAGCCAATCAAACAACGTGCTCGGAGCGAGCCAACCAGCGACCCCGGTTAGTGCATAAAACCCGGGCCGGCAGAAAATTTTGAGCACTCTTCATCGCCACGCCATCGAACGCACTTCATCTCCTCTCCTCTCTCGGACGACATCGGGGCGGAGTCAGCCGGAAGGAACAGCCGAAGAATAGAACCGCCGCCGTTCTTGCGTCTTCGCACTCCCGTTCCGCGCCAGCGATGGATTTCGCTGGGCCGGCAGCCGACTCTACAACCGGTGCCGAAAGAAGAGGAGGACTGCAGTACGCCACGATCAGCGGGCGCAGCCGCTGAACACCTCAGCGCGGCACGACCAACATCACAGTTCTCGCCACTCGGTCCTTTTTAGGGCCACCAAAATAACTAGAGTGTACGATTGGCGCCATTTGTCATGCGGCAAGCCTTTTGTCCGGTGACAATATATAGTGAACTTGAGAGACGTTTTATTTCAAACTCTGCAATAATTAAAGGAATCACTTGTCTGAATCCCAAAAGTAAAATGTTCCTGAATAAAGAAATGTTAATGCTGTTGGCACAAAATTGTTCATGCAACACTGATTCGTTGGAGGCAGAAATAAAAATATTAAAAAATCTCATCCTAAGGCATGAACAACAAACCGGAGTGGGGACTGTGAATCTACTTGCATTGCTCAAGTTGTTAGAGCAATACAAACTAGCGTTCAATGACTTGTACAAATTGACTCAAATAGCAGTGACTATTCCAGCTTCTTCTGCATCATGTGAGAGAACATTTTCGTGTATGCAACGTGTAAAGAGTTATTTACGAAAGTCGATGTCTGATTAACGTCTTAGCTATTTGTCTGTGCTTGAAATAGAAAGGACTTTGACCAAGAACATTGACTTGAAAAGAGTCGTTGATGATTTTGCTGTTAATCACAACTATCGAAGAATTATTCTGTTTTAAAAGTAAGTAAAAACCTGTTTACTATTTTGCATTCATAGTATTTTATTTTGCTTAATTTTTCAGCTATTCAGTTTTGGCCTATCAATTATCATCTTTATTTGTCAGCACTGATTTAAACATTGTACAGTTAAGATATTGTCATTTTGTACAAATAAAATATACATATACATAAATATTGTAATTCAATACAAATAAATAATAAATAATTTTATAATAAATAAATAAAATCCCACTGGTGAGCTCGCCAATTTTTAATAAAACTTGTTTTTACTACAAATAGAAGATGATGATGCCCCACTGTTGTGAGTGCCAATTTGTAATAAAACGGTGTTAATTATAAATAATAAATTTGTGTTGATAATAAAAAATTTAATATTTATTAATTGAATTAAAAAAGTTTTAATAATGTTTTATTTGTTCTTTATTTTATCTTAATTAATTGATTAATTATAAATTTTTTAATTACTTTCAAATGTATAAATTAGTTATTGTGTGTCAAAAGATTTGTTCACTAGAGATAATCTTGTTATGTCAATTGGATCAAGGATTCTCTCTTCTGACTTAGCTCCTCTTCTTCTTCTTGATATCTTTTTCTAATATTCTAAATTATGTTTAGAAGAAATAAAAAGCTAATATTTATAATACAAATAATCATGAACACAAAGTATTTGAGTAATTCTGATGTTTATTTTTCAAAATTTGAATTTTTGCGCCAATCTTACGCGCATCGACAATGGCATTGGCTGAGATTCACTCAGGTCGGTCGTGACAAAATGACAAAATATAACATTACAAAATTAATTATTTCGAGTTCTGTTAACTATCGAAATGGTCAGAGAGGGCAAGGAACAAGATACAATACTTACAATTACTTAAAATATAAATTATTATTGCTAAAAATAACAGGATTCTGAAAATATTGTCAATGAATAATTAAAAAAAATTCGAACCAAGTCGTAGAATGACGTCACTGGCTCGTGAAGGCTGTGTCCCGTTCGCTCTGCAAATCCAGTATGGCTGCCGTTCACCTCGATTTTCTGCTACCCAATGCTGACGCTATGTTCGGTCTTCTCTCTCAAATATAAAAATGTGGATTCCTTCCTCTGCGATGTTATAGTACCTCTGGCTAATTATGTGAAGTGCCTTCTTCTCCTCTGCGATGTTGTTCTGGGTTGGATTAATGGTGCTGTGTTCCGTGTTCAAAATCTGTTGAGTTCGTTTTCCAGATGATATTGGTGTTGAATTAAATTTTTTCTCAAAATGGCAGTTAATTTCTTGTGCTCGTACTGGATATTAGTATTCCTGTTGTTCTGGTTCAGTTTGTTATCGGTTACGTTATTATGTTGTTAAATTTCAGTAGTTAACCTCTGTAGTACATTTTTGGGTTGCACTTCAATTTTTTACAACCATTTATATTTTTTCAGATCTTCCGTCCGTAAAATTTGATCTGCACACATTCACAATTAACAATAGACTGATGACTTAAAGTCGTCGTTTTCGGTAGTAATTTATAAAATGTCTTATTCCTCTTACCATTGTCTGTTCACATTTACATGTCTTTGATTTGGTTTCAACTCATAAAAATACATGACAAGTTTTCCTATTTATTGCTGTAACTTAATTATTTATTAATTTTATGAAAATTTAACTGTCTAGCA
The DNA here is from genome assembly GCA_034769895.1 of Magicicada septendecula. NCBI lineage: Eukaryota > Metazoa > Arthropoda > Insecta > Hemiptera > Cicadidae > Magicicada > Magicicada septendecula. The sequence continues at coordinate 53,726,605 of CM068375.1, read as the reverse complement.
ATATTCTTAAGCTAATTTTACATAATTCAAAATATAGCTGGGTTTGTTTTAAGTTCAGATAAGCCTAAAATTTACAATTTTTGATATTTATTATAGGCCTTATATTTTTTACAATTTTAGTAATTAAATGGTTTACAAGTGATTTTATGTTAATATTTCTTTTAAATAATTTTACTCACTTCATGATTATTGCTTGTTGTTAATAATTTGTTGTTATAATACTCCAATATTGATTAATTTACATTTTATGTGAATAGTGTACCCTTCTAGGCCTAGTATTACAGATTTCCAAATAAAGTTAATTTTATTCTTTTGTCATTACATTTGCTAATATTTGGTTCTGTGCTGATTACATTTTCATATCTTAGTTTTACATGGACTAGTTTCTATTAATTATATACAATTCTATTGAATTTATTCATTTGGGTTTGACTTTATGATAGTATTTGATTTTGGTCTAGAATGCTGTTTTGTTTTTCTATTGGGGTTTGTTAGTTATTTTGCCCTATTATTCTTTGTATGGTTTACAGTTTAATAATCCAATATTTACTTACCTACTTGCCTTCTCTGCCGTAACAAACTTTGAAATCATTGAACATTAATTAAATACAACATATTATCTTATATCTATTAATTTTTATATCACTTAATCATAACAAAAATATCTTATACTTATTATATTTTTTTTATATATACAGTAATTTGGTTAATATAAAACATTTTATTAATAATAATACTTTCAGTTTTTCACTGTCTTTTGTATTTAGGTTTCTTTTTTGTAACACTTAACTATAATAAAAACATCTTATATTTATTACCTTTCATTTATATCTAATCTTTAAAACATTCTTATCACTAATAATATTCTCAGTTAGTAAACTGTCTTTTGTTCTTATGCTAATTTTATATGGTATCTCTCTACACTAATGGTAGTCTCTTTTAAATAATTTTATTTTCTTTCACTATTTATTTCTTATAGAATGTCACTTGTTATTCTCTACACTCACTGTAGTCTCTAACTTTTATTATATTTTATCATGGTATTTCACCTTATAATTTCTACACTAATGGTAGTCTTTGGTTTTTACACTATGGTAGTTTTTGATTTGTTTCTACACTATTGGTAGTCTTTTGGTTTGTTTTTACTCTGTTCTTAAATTAGACTTACATTTAGTTTACAATTTATTTTAATTGCATTGTATCCTGTAACTTGAGTTATTTGGACTGACATTTATTATTGGTTTTAATTTAGTTTCAATTGGTATATTCATTCTTCATAAAGTTTTAGTGAATAGCCTTTCTTGTTTCTATATTTCTTTTAGGAACCTTGACATATTTTGTCTCTTCTTTCTTGTTATATAAGTATTTCCTTATCTTGTGGTTTCATGTCCTTATCTTATTAATTCCATGAATCTTATTTGATTATTCGGTTTCATTCATTTTCTCATTTACAGCTCCTTATTAACTTGTTATTGGTTTTGTTATCTTGGGGTTCTCTGCTTCTTAATTTAATAAATTTTCCCCTTATTTATTTTTTATTTCCTTTCTTGTTTACTTTTTACTTTTGTCTTTTCATTTACTTTTGTCCTTTCATTTACTTTTGTCTTTTCATTTACTTCTGTCTTTTCATTTACTGCTCCCCAATCTACTGGGTATACTGCTGTTGTACTGGGGTTTTATATAGTTGGTTATTTATATATGGACCAAGAGTTTTCTTCGTTATTCAGTTTAATTTTATTAACATTTTATCGACTTAATGATCAGCTTCTTTAATTTATTTTTTAACCATTCATCTTTCTCACTCACTATTGATAGTTTCTTCTTTATTAATGTTGTATTAAGTTAAATTTTTACGTGATAATTCTGTTATGCTACAATATATACAGTAACTACATTCACACACACAAACATATAAATTCAATCGGAATTACAGTCCAAATTTGGCTCTCTGTCATTGATACAACTATTTTAACTCCAAATTTATACCAGCGAACTCGAGGTTAGGCCCACCCATTTTATAACCTGGCCCACTCTCGGCCCACCCATGTGACCTATGCTAGAGCCGCCACTGAATGTGACATACATATTGTTAAGACGGTCTACTCGATCGTTGTAGGTACAGTGGAAAACAACAAAATACAAGACACCAATTAAGTCACTAATTACCAGCTTTAATTTCCACAGTTAACAGTTCATAATTAACAACACAGTCTCTACAACCAATCAAATAAAAATTGTTCACACGCAATAAAATGTCCACTAAAATTAAACACAATTGTATTACAATTATACTGCCCGATTATAAAACGCAACACTTCACTAATAACTACTTGAACGTACACAGTAATAACTCAAACCGCTTTGTAAATATATATCGCACTAATACTGAAACTTAAGACCGCTGCCGCCATGTATTTATACCTGCGCTCACATACCAGAATGTTCCTAATTGCGTCTTAGCGCTCGTGTGAACTACGTAATTAACTGCGGCCTTGACACAGTCCGCGCGGCTGGTGCCTTCAAGAAACCTCTCGAAAATGCGTCGACAAGCACGTTGTAATGTTGTCGTGAGTACGGCTACCGTTTTATTCTGCAAAATGTGGATAATGTACAATTTGTGTGTAATGGGTGTATGTGTCTTCTCGATCCGTAGTTCAAATGCGTGCAACTTCTGTAGATTTCGTTCGTTGCGAACGTACGAATAACCAGGTCTTGATGTTCTTACCTGATGTTCATTAGGGGTATGAAATTCCCGGTGGCGCCAAATTGTTTTCTTGAAACAATTAAAATAAAATTCAAAGGCGTGTGACCAGCGCAGCTCAGGCGGTTTGAATAATTCAAATATTTCCGCCAGCTAGGCCCACTGTAGCGCACAGCAGTTCGATGCGTGGGCTGTGTAAATCGTTAGTCATCTGCTAAAATGTACATAAAATATTGTGCACCTCCTAATGAAATTATAACACCGTGGTTACACTCAATACTTACACATTTTTTATTAGTGATTGTTATTCATTTAATACAAATTATTCTAATACAAATGCTCCGGTTGTTTATATGAGACAATTACAGGGTTTGACAATCGATATTTGAATTGATCACCAGACGTTTAATGATGGCGTCTGTTGAAAATTGTATACAAGTTATTAATGTTGGTTTGTCATAGGTTCTTGAGGTTACATTCAAAGGATTACAAATGTTTAAAAACAATAAAAATACACACCCTTACATCAAGTAAACTTAACTAACATATTGTGTAGGTATAATTTGTTTAGCGCAGTGTAGTAAAAGTGTTTACAAGTTATGGATCATTAACAACAGTTTATATTGGTTAGTTTATAAATTGTCAGTGACTTAGTATTCTTTTTAATCTTTGAAAGTAATTGATTTCAGTTCAGTGAGATTTCGACCTTTAGTGAGATAATTAACGTGAGTTTATTTATATATTTTGGGTAATTTAAGAGGTACTTATCACTTCCGTAGTTATGGCGAATTCATACGATCTGTTATTCATGGGTTATACTATAATCTTCTTTAATTTGCTGGGTTCAGGACATCAGGCATCTTTTCCAGTTTAATTGGTAGTAATTTATTTTCTTTTTTCGTTAATTTGGCCTCAACTTCAATAATATGATTCCAGTCCTTGTCTTATGTCTTGGTATACACTTAGTAGTAACTTTTTCTGATATTTGCTATGTTTTAATTGACAATTTTGGTCACTCGAAAATTAGCGTCTATACCATTAAAGCGTCATGCATTCAGTAAAAAAATCTAACGGTATTTTTGGCTTGTTACTCCACAGTTTCCATGGTAACGTAATTATTCTACCTGGTCGATCTCAAAATAAACACATTGTTATCAAACTTTGAATTTTTTGTTTAATTTGAATAAATATTTTATAATGGCTATATTTACTTGGGGATAATTTCAATGGTTGTAATCTTTACGTAGATGTTTCTATTTTCTTTCAAAGATTAGTTTGATATCTTACAAGATTGGTCTAAGTCATGTATTAATGTTTTAGTCCAAAATTGATAATACTATGTTAATACATAATTTACTTATTTCTAAGTTTTAATATAATTCTGCCATGTTCCCTTTCGTTACACATAATTAATATAGTTTGCCTATTATTTCTTATAAAGGTATTGCTATTATTTTCTTTATAAATTCCTTACTTACTTAAAACATACTAACATATTACTGTAAAACTATTTCTTTTGGTATTTATTGCCTTAAACATTAAGCCAATAACTTCTTTCTTTAAATTAACAAATGAACAAATTTGGTGAGTGTTATACCTACACCATCTCTTTTATAACAGTAATCACCCTGGTGATTTTTATACTGAGATAATATTTTTTCTGTTTTTTACATTCACAATTATTCTGTGTCTTTCAGTCTAATATACTTAACTTAATTGCTCATTTAACATGTGCTTATGTTTTGGGTTTGTCACACTTGTTTAACTCTTTTTTCTTAAGATTATATGCTGTTTATTTTATTACACTTATCACTTCACTGTTCATCTTTGTCACTCCCTACCTATCTCTAATTACCCTTATATTTCCCACGATCTCACTATTATTACAAAGTTTTTGTATGTAATGAGTTCATGTCTCTTTTGTTAACTTCAGACTGTCACATATCATTTTATAATATGCAAACAACATGGTATTGTAAATACATCTTTCAAATAAAACATAACTTTGTATATATTGTCATTAAAGTGATAAAAATTGGTCTGAAATGTCATAATTAGTAGTAATAACAACAATTTAATAATGTTAAAATATATTGTGTTAATTGAAACCTACTACATCTGTAGCAACAGCAATAATATTAGCGAATAAATAAACTCTCCAAAACATTATACTTTCAAACACATAATGCTGAAATAACATACATTCTGCTGAAATAATCCTAGTAAAAGTTCCAAAGTATATGGTAGACTATACAATTTGTTCTCTGATTGAACCACGCACACATTTCTATTCCCTGTCTGTATGAGTGTAATTTTAAACATAACAGCTGACACATCACCTATAGATAAGGATATACATACAATCATATCTACACATGGTTTTTTTTTATGTATAACAATTGCTGAGATACTGTCATTTACAAGTTACCACTAATAAAATTTAAACAGAAATTATTAACAATAATAAAAAAATTATGCTCTTTTAAAACAATCTTGTGAGTTAATTGTTATGGCCATGTAATTTTTTTTCTTTTTTCTTCACTGTCTTCTTGTCTCGCTTTACTTTGGTTAATATCTGGCCAATCTCTGGGGTTGGGTCAATGTCAGTTGTCTGTCAGCCTAGTTCGTATTTTCTTGTTTTGTGACCACCTTTGGTTGTATTCTTCCTCCTTCACTATTGATTATATTTACTACTTTCATTCTCGTTATCATTTATCTATCAAAATATATTGTTTCTTGGCATTTTTTACATACTTTTTAATATCAAATGTGATCAGGGTTTGGCAATGTTATATAATGCCCTTCCACCAAAATTGATCATTTTATAAAACGTGAATTTAAGTTTGATGCTGGTATCGTATCAATTTTTTTTTTTTTTTTTTTCAAATTCTCCTGCTTCTCATTCATTTTTTATAATTAATTCGGTATCTTTTATTTCCATTCTTCTTAGTCTTTTCTTCATTATTTTCTCATATTGCGAACTGGCTTATTGATTTTTTATTATAACTTATTCCCTATAAATCTTATTTTTCATCAAAACTACTCTTATACTGATATCAGGGGAACATCATCCCTGCTCAGTAAAATGATTGCTGGTTCATTCAACAGACAATCTCAATTAATAATTCTTAAATATAGTCAACTCGTGACTCAAAATAATAATAATAATAATCATAATCATAATATTTGTTGGGAATCTTTCACTTTTATACTTCATTATTGCTCAGTTCGAGTCATATATTGTTCCATCTTTCTTTATAGATACTATTTGATACATTGTTTTTTATTGATACAATTCACATTTTTATTCATTTTTAATTACTCTTTGTTTCATCTCATTTCACATTATAACTCTTAGAACGTTTATTTCATTTATATTGTTTTGTGATCATTGGTTTGGGTAATTTTACTTCCCCTCTTTCTAAATAGTTGTGGAAGCTGATCATTTTGATTGATTTTTTTTTTTTTTTTTTTCATAATTTTTAAATATCATAGTAAGTTATGGCTTCTTACTAGTTAGGAATTTTTTGTAGCTTATTCCTTTACAGTATGTTATGCTTTTTATGCCTCATTTTTTGGCTAAATATTATGGTAATTTAACCTTATTTTGTAGGAATGTTTTGTAACTACACTCCTCTATTGTTAATTTTTATTTAAATATTGTAGTAAGTTGGTTGCTCTTACTTTATCTGAATGCCTTGTGACTTTTATCTCTCCATTTTTACTTGTTCTAAAATATTATTGAGATATTTGGGTAAGCTTTTCTTACATATCTTTTTTGATTTTTTACAATTTTTATTCATCATAATGGTTTCTCTAATGCTTAGTGTAAGCTGTACTTACGAATGTTTTGGAATTTTGACATTCTTTAGAGATCTTTTCTTTATGACATTGGCAGACTTGTTTGTTTGTCATGTTATTTTTTTTTCTTTATTTAAAGTATTTTTGTTGGTTTTTTACTTTAAATTGTTTTTTTTTTTTTTTTTTTTTACAGTTATTGTTGATTGTCATAATATTTCTTAATTGAGGCTTGATTGTATACCCCCTTTATTTTCTTGGTGACGGGGTGAGTGATCTCGTAAGTGTTATTGCCCTTGTCTTTTGTTATAGTGTATGGTCCCATATTCCAGTGTTCATCTGCATTTGGTTTATCCATTGTCCATGATTACACGAGTTTCCTCCGTTGTTCGGACTGCTCTGGTGTGCATCACTGTTTCTGTCTGTGTTATATATATCTCTTCTATCTGGTACAGCCACTCTTCTAATACCATGTGTTCTCTGGCATCAGTGCCTGCCTCAATCACTTGATGATGTTGTTTACTACTCAACGAAGTTAATCGTACCTCCGTTATTGATCTTCTCACTGATATTGGTTTATTTGGTATTTCTATCTCTGGTAATTTCCCTTTTCTTGTAGACTTTCTGAATTTGTCATACATCGTTTTGTTGTGATGCTTTTCAACTTTGGATATCCTCCATTTAAAGATAGGTTTGTTGAAAGTTTTACTCGCTGGTTGATCATTGATCCCTCCTAGAATCTCCTTCAGAGTTCTCCTGCACTCCATAACATTCATCATTTCCGTATGGTCATTAATTGGTCGATTAAACGTCTCAAGTAGTCCGTTCTTCATCATCTCCAATTCCTCTCTGGTATTGATTCGTTTTCTCTGATGTATTTTCTTGGTCTTCTTAATTATCTGTTTTTTCTGTACTCCTCTACGGTTGGTTCCTTTGTGTTTACTTTTCTCTTTGTTTTCGTTACCTTTATTTTGATGTAACAATGTATTTGGGTCTTCTTGAATTTCTGTTTTTTCATTATTTCCTTCTGGAGTGGTGTTTATTGTTTCATTCACCTTCTTGAACCCGTTACCTAATGTCTCATTAAGTAGATCTATTTGGTAATTGGTTTCTTCCCCTTTCTTATTCATCTCCATTTTTGTCTGGTCACTTTCTTCACGACGTTCTCTGAAAATTAGTCTTATTTGCTGCTTCATTTCTTCTTTATTTTTCTCGTGGTCCTCCTTCAGCTGTTCCTTCAATTCTTCCTTTAATTCTTCGTTTCTTTGCTGAATTTCCTCCAGTAATCGTTGTTGTAGTGTTTCATTATTTTGGTTGACTGTTTTCCTCAATTCTTCCTTAGTACTCACTATTTTTTCATTGATCTGTTTCAAACTGTCACTGGTTTCTTTCTTCATCTCCTTCAAGCTCTCCTCATTCTTGTCGAATTTATTGTTCATCTCCTTCAAGCTCTCCTCATTCTTGTCGAATTTATTGTTCATCTCCTTCAAGCTCTCCTCATTCTTGTCTAATTTTCCATTAATCAACTCCCATAATTTTTGTAAATCCATTCCTCCTCTGGCTTCCCCCCTATCTCCAGCCTGTGTTTCCATTTCTTCGTCTTGGCTTGGTTCTGTTGTGGTTATTACTGTCTCCACTTCTTCAATCGGTGTTCCTTCCTCTTCTTCCCCTCTGTTTTCTTCCATCTCCTTCTCCTTTGCCAATTTTTTCGACACTCCTCTGGTGTGCATATTGTAACCTTTCGTAATCGCCGCTAGAATGTCGTATTTCTCTCTCTTCTAGCTCCACTGGTTGGTCGCCAATTTGTAATGTTTTCGGGACGTCCGCCTCGTTCAAGCCCCGCGATGGAAGCCAATTTGTAATGTTGTCGTGAGTACGGCTACCGTTTTATTCTGCAAAATGTGGATAATGTACAATTTGTGTGTAATGGGTGTATGTGTCTTCTCGATCCGTAGTTCAAATGCGTGCAACTTCTGTAGATTTCATTCGTTGCGAACGTACGAATAACCAGGTCTTGATGTTCTTACCTGATGTTCATTAGGGGTATGAAATTCCCGGTGGCGCCAAATTGTTTTCTTGAAACAATTAAAATAAAATTCAAAGGCGTATGACCAGCGCAGCTCAGGCGGTTTGAATAATTCAAATATTTCCGCCAGCTAGGCCCACTGTAGCGCACAGCAGTTCGATGCGTGGGCTGTGTAAATCGTTAGTCATCTGCTAAAATGTACATAAAATATTGTGCACCTCCTAATGAAATTATAACACCGTGGTTACACTCAATACTTACACATTTTTTATTAGTGATTGTTATTCATTTAATACAAATTATTCTAATACAAATGCTCCGGTTGTTTATATGAGACAATTACAGGGTTTGACAATCGATATTTGAATTGATCACCAGACGTTTAATGATGGCGTCTGTTGAAAATTGTATACAAGTTATTAATGTTGGTTTGTCATAGGTTCTTGAGGTTACGTTCAAAGGATTACAAATGTTTAAAAACAATAAAAATACACACCCTTACATCAAGTAAACTTAACTAACATATTGTGTAGGTATAATTTGTTTAGCGCAGTGTAGTAAAAGTGTTTACAAGTTATGGATCATTAACAACAGTTTATATTGGTTAGTTTATAAATTGTCAGTGACTTAGTATTCTTTTTAATCTTTGAAAGTAATTGATTTCAGTTCAGTGAGATTTCGACCTTTAGTGAGATAATTAACGTGAGTTTATTTATATATTTTGGGTAATTTAAGAGGTACTTATCACTTCCGTAGTTATGGCGAATTCATACGATCTGTTATTCATGGGTTATACTATAATCTTCTTTAATTTGCTGGGTTCAGGACATCAGGCATCTTTTCCAGTTTAATTGGTAGTAATTTATTTTCTTTTTTCGTTAATTTGGCCTCAACTTCAATAATATGATTCCAGTCCTTGTCTTATGTCTTGGTATACACTTAGTAGTAACTTTTTCTGATATTTGCTATGTTTTAATTGACAATTTTGGTCACTCGAAAATTAGCGTCTATACCATTAAAGCGTCATGCATTCAGTAAAAAAATCTAACGGTATTTTTGGCTTGTTACTCCACAGTTTCCATGGTAACGTAATTATTCTACCTGGTCGATCTCAAAATAAACACATTGTTATCAAACTTTGAATTTTTTGTTTAATTTGAATAAATATTTTATAATGGCTATATTTACTTGGGGATAATTTCAATGGTTGTAATCTTTACGTAGATGTTTCTATTTTCTTTCAAAGATTAGTTTGATATCTTACAAGATTGGTCTAAGTCATGTATTAATGTTTTAGTCCAAAATTGATAATACTATGTTAATACATAATTTACTTATTTCTAAGTTTTAATATAATTCTGCCATGTTCCCTTTCGTTACACATAATTAATATAGTTTGCCTATTATTTCTTATAAAGGTATTGCTATTATTTTCTTTATAAATTCCTTACTTACTTAAAACATACTAACATATTACTGTAAAACTATTTCTTTTGGTATTTATTGCCTTAAACATTAAGCCAATAACTTCTTTCTTTAAATTAACAAATGAACAAATTTGGTGAGTGTTATACCTACACCATCTCTTTTATAACAGTAATCACCCTGGTGATTTTTATACTGAGATAATATTTTTTCTGTTTTTTACATTCACAATTATTCTGTGTCTTTCAGTCTAATATACTTAACTTAATTGCTCATTTAACATGTGCTTATGTTTTGGGTTTGTCACACTTGTTTAACTCTTTTTTCTTAAGATTATATGCTGTTTATTTTATTACACTTATCACTTCACTGTTCATCTTTGTCACTCCCTACCTATCTCTAATTACCCTTATATTTCTCACGATCTCACTATTATTACAAAGTTTTTGTATGTAATGAGTTCATGTCTCTTTTGTTAACTTCAGACTGTCACATATCATTTTATAATATGCAAACAACATGGTATTGTAAATACATCTTTCAAATAAAACATAACTTTGTATATATTGTCATTAAAGTGATAAAAATTGGTCTGAAATGTCATAATTAGTAGTAATAACAACAATTTAATAATGTTAAAATATATTGTGTTAATTGAAACCTACTACATCTGTAGCAACAGCAATAATATTAGCGAATAAATAAACTCTCCAAAACCTTATACTTTCAAACACATAATGCTGAAATAACATACATTCTGCTGAAATAATCCTAGTAAAAGTTCCAAAGTATATGGTAGACTATACAGTTTGTTCTCTGATTGAACCACGCACACATTTCTATTCCCTGTCTGTATGAGTGTAATTTTAAACATAACAGCTGACACATCACCTATAGATAAGGATATACATACAATCATATCTACACATGGTTTTTTTTATGTATAACAATTGCTGAGATACTGTCATTTACAAGTTACCACTAATAAAATTTAAACAGAAATTATTAACAATAATAAAAAAATTATGCTCTTTTAAAACAATCTTGTGAGTTAATTGTTATGGCCATGTAATTTTTTTTCTTTTTTCTTCACTGTCTTCTTGTCTCGCTTTACTTTGGTTAATATCTGGCCAATCTCTGGGGTTGGGTCAATGTCAGTTGTCTGTCAGTCTAGTTCGTATTTTCTTGTTTTGTGACCACCTTTGGTTGTATTCTTCCTCCTTCACTATTGATTATATTTACTACTTTCATTCTCGTTATCATTTAACTATCAAAATATATTGTTTCTTGGCATTTTTTACATACTTTTTAATATCAAATGTGATCAGGGTTTGGCAATGTTATAACGTACACCACATGCGTTACATAGAGATTCTTCTGGCACATTCGACAAACACATAGATTGTTCTGTGATGTTATAACAATATTGTTATTGGTATCCAAGTCACTTCGTTATTTATAAATTAATAAATTACCTTAGATCCATTTTATATCGTTTATCTTAGATCGTTTTATATTTAAATTGATGTGTTTCAGAACATATGTTCCATGTTCATATTAATTCACTCATTTGAGGTTGTTAAATGTTAAAATCACATTACTTTGTTCTTACACTCGTCCGTATGGGAGCGCACCCTTTGAAGGTCGACCAGATACTGAAGTTGTCTATAAATGTTTGTGCAAGTTCAAGGCTGTATCATATACCGGGTTCAATTTAAAGTTCAAATATGAAATATATTCAATATGAAATCCCAACTGTGGATGTCGTTGTTTGCTTTGTAAATTTCGAACTCCTGTAAAGCGTTCATGTACTGGCCTTTATTCCAAATGTGTAAGGGTTTTAAATATGATGTGAAGTTCCGGTCGAACTTCAAAGGGTGCGCACCCATATGGACGCGTGTAAGTACAAAGTAATGTGATTTTAACATTTAACGACCTCGACTAAGTGAATTAATCGGAAGACGTAACGTATGTTCCGAAACACGTCATTTTAAGTAAAAAACGAAATCACATGACGGATCTAAGGTAATTTATTAATTTATATTTCAAAATAACCTTCCACATTGATCCATGTGAAACTAATATTGCATCATTTATTTGTGTGTTTCCAGATTTTAGATTTTCCTTAATTTTCAGAATGTTAAAAAATTTTTAGAAATGTTAGAGTTTTATAAAGTGTGAAATTATATAATAATTTGATTTTACTGGAGTTAATTGTTAATGTTTCAAAAGTACACACGTGCTTTCAGATTATGGAGTTGGTGTCAATTTTTGGACCATTAATTTATGCCGGATGTTTCGCTGCTACACTCTCGTCTGCACTGGCCAGCCTTGTGTCTGCGCCTAAAGTGTTCCAGGCGCTCTGCAATGACAAGCTGTATCCGTACATAGAGTATTTCGGCAAGGGGTATGGAAAGAACAATGAACCTGTTCGAGGATATGTCCTGACCTTTTTCATTTCTATTGTATTCATTCAGATAGGAGAACTGAATGCCATTGCACCTCTGATTTCCAATTTTTATTTGGCCTCGTATGCTCTGATCAACTTCAGCACCTTCCATGCTACTCTTGTGAAACCCATTGGGTGGCGCCCAACATTTAAGGTGAGTTTAAAATCCATGGTATTCATATCCAAATGCATGCATTAACCCTTTGAAGGAGCAATTATTAATTTGTTAAAATATGAGTGTTTTTTTAATTCTTAAACCCTTCAATTTTCTAACTAAAAAAGGTGTTTAAAAAAATGTTTTATGTGCCTTGTGTGTGGAAGGGGGGCACAAGGTGGTAACATCTGATTACCACCTTCCATCTAAGCATTTCAATTTTATGTCTCCAAGACATATGTATAATAGACATTCTGGTAAACATTTCTCTTATTTATATGTTTTGCCACATGTTTGTATACAAATATATTCTGGATTTACTTTATTTTTTAATTCTTGGGTAGATAACATACTTGTTTTATGCATAACTCCCTTATAAATAACACCTAACCATATTAAAAAAATTTTAAGTGTATTAAAGTTGATTGCTTTCTATATAAATATCTAAAAAAATTCTCATTTAACTATAAAACATAAAAGCATTAAATTATAATAAAGTAGTTAAGTACTTACACTTTGAGTGTCCTTATGGGAAGGAAGGTATTCCTGCAATACGGCTTACATTTTGACCTACAGTATTCTCCTAAATTAAAATTCTTTAAATCTGAACTCAAAAATTCGATAACAATGGCACTACAGCAAAGCATACTACCAAATTTAGTAACTTTTACCAGTCTGAAACTAATTTGTAACACTCTAAACACAACGTAAACTGCACATTTAAACAAAGAAGCTGAACATCACTCATCATGTGTTACATTTATCATTCAGAGCTACGAATCCACATTTTCCCAAGCAACAAAATTATGTACTGAATTTTATAATGATCAACAAAACCAGCCATGCAGGTATAAAAACAATACCACCCTCCAAGTTGCAATTATAAAATCTAAAAATGTTCCATATCTACATTACCACCTTCTTCAAAGACTTAATAAATCAACATTTTAGTGCGTTTTCTTTATTTATCCATTTTGTGACTTCTTTTTTTATAATATCCTTATCCATCCCCAGTGGAATATTACTCTTCCAAGATCGTCAAGACAATAAGATACCACAGTCATAGGTACATTCAGAATACATAAAATATTTGGTATAAGTTCAGTTGTGTGTTTGACACGTGTGGTGTTGTCATCGTGTATGGTGATAGTTAATTGAGTTGGTTTCTACAGTCAGCTGTTACAGTCGGCGGTTACAGTATGAATTTTCCTTCTTCTTGTTTTCAAATTAGGCTGACAGTATATTCCTATTTAACGAATTCAATGAATCTTTCTATTTTCTTCTTGATTGTCCAAAACTTCCTTCTTCCTGTTTGCATATTATCTCAGTATTATATGTTCACTCATTCTATCAATCTGTTTGGTTATACTTCTTGACTGTCCAATGTTGACAAAACACTTTTTTGTTGGTCAACATGTCCTTCTTGTCATCCGGTGTTGTCTGCAAGTTCTCCTATTCTCCCTTTCCTTGCTCTGTCTCTTTTCACCTTCTTGCTATTCTCCTTAATACCCTTATTCCTGATGCCTCTCAATTTGCTGTCTTGCCTTCATTGTCTTACTCCTTGTTTCTGCAAAGTGGTAGCAGATATTGGAGGGAATGTAGGTAATCTCAGATGGACCAGAAATTTTATCTCTAAAAATAAAACCAGTTATATTTCAGTGAGCATTAGCTGCGCTATTAGGCTGTGGGTCATGGTAATAAAACCAGAAATTTCTGTGGAAATAAGTTTTGTCAGTTGTTCACCAAATAACCCAAAGTACTGAGGCACAAACCTGCCAAAACTTTTTCCACTGAAGATGACCTCCGATGGTGAGGTGAAATGCCTGGTTTTACCACTATGAGACTGCGGCCTAACAACCCCAGCTAACACTCGTTCTAACAACATTGACACCAGCCGTGAAAGTCTTAGAGCAAAGTCATATTTCATTTTATCTTTCTTAATTACTTTATCTTTCATTTTATCAGTATTTGTAATTAAATTTAATAGTTTGGTTTGTATTTTCCTATCTTAGTCGAATAATTCTTGAAGTCAAAGTAGCTGGGAAGCAGGATCTATCTCGCTCGAGAGGCAATGGATATGTCGGTAGTAAGGCTCATGCGCTAAGGATTGTGTCAGCTTCTCTGATCTCTCAATGTGTTGAATCGGGGAGAGGGTCCATTGTCCATTTCCCTGTTCAGTGAATCTGTCAGCATCATATTTTTACTATTAACTTAACTATTTATTTGTTAACTAGCCTTATTTATTTTGCATTTTTTTTGTTTTTAAAATTGGTCAACTTTTGAATTTTTGTTTTGTTTTCAATTCTTGATTAATAATGAGAAAACTTATGTGACTATTTGAGTGTTTAGTGAATACCAACTGCTTGGGCCCATCAGCTGCTTCTGCTGCAGAATATGTCCGCCAGCTGCTTCTGCTGTAGAATATGTACGCAGAATACCAATATTAATTGGCCCTACTCATTTATATATCCTCATCTGTATGTCTTGCCTTAGATATTTGCTATACCAAATGGTATGAACCAAGCACCCAATTAGTCTGTTAACACTCTTTTTCCCCGGGGTACTAGAACAGGCTCTAGAAAAACAGAAAGGTTAGGTATGTTTAATTATCAAATGTTTTTAACTCCGTTTAACATGAAAATGGTTCAGAGGTGTTATCACAGAATACATCCGTTAACACTGAAATCTGAACTTACACAAAATATTATGTGTTTTGTATGTGTGTGTGAAGTGTGATAATATCTTAATGCTGTAATGACCTCACAAGAGTAATCTACAGCTGGTGATACAACACACGTAAACTCACAAGATGGATAAATAAAAGATTAATACATTAGAATATGAATTTATTTATGTAAAATAAGTGTTTACATTGGAATACTTATCCTTACAAATGTTAAAATCTTGAATAATAATCTTTAATATTCACTTGTGTTTTGTCAGAAATCTAGTAAATGTGTTGTTTAATAACATTTTTACAGCACTACAACATGTGGGTCAGTTTGATGGGAGCACTTCTTTGTGTAGTCGTCATGTTTGTCATCTCGTGGTGGACTGCGCTTATCACGTTTACTGTGATTCTGGCGTTGTATCTAATTGTAGCCTACAGAAAAACAGGTATTATCACCCACAATAATTAGCAAGTTGTGTGTGTGTGTGTGTGTATGTGCGCGCGCCCGCACGTGTGAATTTCTCTGAAAAAAAATACAGTGGCCATTCTGTTAACACTTTGGCGCCGATAGACATCAGTTGACGTCCTGAAGCTTCAATGTGTTTTTGCATGATTCTATTTGTATAAATACATCCTTGGAGCTGTTCTGAAACAATGTCAGGCCTTGTAGTACCCAAATCATCTGCTAGATCACATATGCATTCACTTTTGTAGGTAAAGTTGACATAACACAGCACACAGCAAACTGTTGTGTTAGTTGGCTTAACACCACTTACATGTCAAAATATCAGGTAAACATTTCTTGACAACAAACAAAATATTTGAAGAAATTGATAGAGAACAGAGTGAAATAAATAACAAATAAAAACAAAATTGTGAGTTTCTAGTACCAACCTTATTTGGCCAATTTTTTTCTTCAAAAAACATCACGTTTTTGAAAAGCAATTTCAGGGAAAATAACCAACACAATGACATACAGTATACACCATTTAAAAAAAAGGCACTTAGGTCTTTATAAAAATGTAGGTAGCATATATTTCTACCATATAGTTTAGAAGCTACAGCATTTTAAGTATATACAAAAGTGGCCCGGCATGTGTGAAAAACCACTATCTTAAGGGCGCTGCGTCAAAGTGTTAACCACCTTTAACCAGAAATTTAAACAATAATGTAAATAATTTGAATAAATAAATATTTTGCGATAAAGTAATTAACTGAGAACTGTAAAAGAATTAGCTTTACAAATGATTACAGACTGGTGGATTGTCATTATAAATGGAACCATTTAGAAAAAGGCTTGAATCTTAAATATGAATCATATCACCCACTAGTACAGTATAATGTAGATTGTGTTCAGCTATAAGGCACATCGCAAAAATTAATGGACATGAAATATGGAGATGTCATAAGATTTGTAAAAGCTCAATGAATCCAGTGGCTAGGACATATGGAACAGATGGATTGTAACGGTACAGAAATGGGAATTTTATTTTATATAAATCAGTATTTAATTCAGTAATTCAATAGTTAACTGCACCTGTAAGGAGCCTCCAGTACAGCAATGCACATTGTTAGCCAAAACAATTGCCAGACGCATTGCGTAACCGCCAGCAGCAGCCTTGTGACACAGTCTCCAGTCTGCAGTTTGTCAGCAGAGGGAGTAGAAGTAAGCAGCATACAGTGCAGATAAAAATTACATAGTGGCCTCGGGTGTAAGATAGGCCGTAGTTAAGAGTCGGCCTATCTTTTAAAATACTAAAACTAGTATAAAAAAACAGTATAACGCGCGGCCAACCTAAGCGAGCTAAGTGTTCGAAAATTTATGTCGGCCGACAAAACAAAACGAAATGTTACTTTAAAGTGGATTAAAATAATATTGGCGCATCAACCTAATACGAAATAATCAATAACAGTACCGCGGTCAAATAGTGTCAAAACTAAATTATGGTGTGTTAAACAGTGCATTCACAGCAGAGGTGCAAAACAGCGGAGTTCTTCAGACGTTAAGTATTAACTGAGTTTTTACCAAGATTATTTTACCTTTTTCCCCAGAGTATAATTCAACATAAATAAATCGTAAATCTAAAGTGTACATCAGAGTCTCGAAGTGGGGTTTAAATAGAACGACAAAATCAAAGAACGAATGTGTGTGAGTGTGTAGCTAAATCACGTATTGGTTCATTGCAAATAATAAATAGTTGTGGTATACCGTAGTTGTCATAAGCTAGTTAATTAAGAAATATTTTGTTACTATATCTGATTTCACAAATTGTTACTCATTCAACAAGTATTTAATTTAAATGTCATGAAAGAGAGACGAAGTAGTTATTTTGCATAATAAACCAGAGGCAATTTGTTTTAGCACAAACGGTGTATTTGATCTTTGCCCATATCAAATCCAAATGATCCTTTTTGCAGCTGTTTTCGTCTGAAAGACTCTGGAATAAAACCCTAAGGTAAGAGTTAATTATAATTTAATTAATTGAGTAGTTACATTTGGCCCCCGTACAGTGACACGAGTATAGGGTTTATAACCTATATTCGCCAGACCTAATTAAGCTGCAGAACGGGTCATTTGAGAGGGAGGACGCTTTGATAAATTAAATATAAAAAGGGTTAAGTCAATAGTGGATAAGATTAATATTCTTGTGTAACATTATATAAACTTGTACAAAATGGCAGCGAATAATGACGATGTCAATGAAGTAACTAATGTTGACAATTTTGATGAATCGGCTATTATGCATAATATTGAGGTCCACTCGACTCCAGATGGGAGTCAGGACAATAAAATAAAACCAGATATCACAAATGAAATAAATAATGCAGATGATTCGGGGATTCAAATAACCCCAAAATTGAATAGGGAAAATAAAATTAATAATGAAGAAGTCAGCTTCATTGACAAAAATGTAGCAGCACAATCTACTCCAACGACGACACGAATTAAACAGTTGTCAATGGAAGATATGTGTAATTTCATGAAAACAATATCTGATAACTTGAGTAGTTTTAACGTGAAATTTGATGAACAGAAGAGTGACTCGGACGCTAAATTCAATGTATTAAAAAATCAGAATAATGAATTAGATATGAAAGTCAATGTACAGAATAGTAAATTTGATATTATAAATAGTCGTTTTGATGTAAGTGATGTTAAGTTCCATGAGTTAAAGGGCGATATAAATAATATTGACCAAAAATTTGATAAGCGTTTATATGATATGAAACAACAGAGTGTTAGGTTAGAAGACAATATCAATAAACGTTTAAATGAGATGGATGAATGTTTCAATACATTTAGAGAACAAGTGATAGGATCAGTAAATGAACAATTAAATAATCATATCATTAATGAATACAAACAAGTGTCAGAGACAGTCAAAATACAAGTCCATGAGCAAATTCAAGAGATTAAAGATAATTTTATCAGTAATGAAGTGTTGTTAGTAAATGCCGATGAGAAAGAGAGAGAGTGTGAAGACAGTTTAAATATAGAGCATAAAAAGAGGGCAAATTTTTCTTGTGAGACAGGTGAAGAAAAAGTTTCACCAGTAGTGTTGGAGGACAAAGGTTCCTCCTTAGTTTTTGTAAAAGACAAAAGGTCTTTGAATTATTTTTGTGTATCTGGTAAAGCCAGATGTTGTAATAATGTTGTGTTGCCCTCTGTGTGGAATGAGATTATGAAATGTTGTGGTAATGAAAGTAATTATGAGAGGGAGAGAATGGTAGAAATATTTAAGGTGAAGAGAGATTATGAAGAGTTAATACAGAGTTTAAATAGTGAGAGAACTGGTAGAATTAAAAACATACCTTGTGTGATAAACAATGTGTATATGGATGACAAATATTTGCCTGTTAATGAATCTATAGTAACAGAATATGCTAATATTGATGTAATGGTAATAACAAAAAACACTGACGGAGACTTTACAAACAATACCGATGTTGACTTGATTTATGATCAGATAATTTTGGGGGGTAACCCTATAGATTATTGTTTTGGTACAATGGAAAAAATAAGTGGTTCTAATACAAAAAATAACCATATGTGGCGTATCAATAAAATTGAAAATTGTTATTTGAAACCCAGGCTAATTTTTGACGATGGAGGTTGAGCCTTAAATTCACAATTGGACACTTAGTTTGTTTATTGGTTCAGACCTCGCAACCTTGGACAATGAAGTGTGATATAACTGAATAATTAATGATGAAGAATTGTAAATATATGTTGTATATAATTAATTGTGTATCTTGTAAAATGTTAGATAAACAATGTTTGTATGTAGCAGAAATTGTTGTGATGATAATAATAATAATATTAATATTTTGCAGCTTAAATAAATAACAAAAATAATTGAGAAGAAGATAATGAATGAGTTGTGGTTATTGCAATGGGTGAAAGTAATAAAAATATTGTTTTCAATAATTGATTTAATTAAAATAATTTGAAATGTTTAAATATTTTGCTTGACTTAAATGTTATATGGTTGAATTTCCAACGGATTTAAATTGTTTTAGGAGATTTGATGTTAATAAATAAATGTTAAATTGTTTGGTATGAAATAACATTGTTGTTAAATGTTTCAGAGGTTACGTGGAGATATTGGTGTGTGTGTGTGTGTGGTGTGTATTTTGTGTTCAGGTCAATAGGTGGACAATGTATTGTAAGTATAAAGTTCATTATACCAGTCAGATAGAATAAAAGGCTTAAAAAAAAAAAAAAAAAAAAAAAAACTAAAAGGGTGAATTAAAATTATATTTGGTTTGAACTGTAAGAAATAGACATGGATAAATATGTTATCTAAAAGATTTACAAAAAAAAAATGAAAAGGGAAGTACAGGTGTTAGTATGATGTAACCAGAATGTTTAGACTATGAATGCTGAAACTGAGAATGTTTATAACCGTTGTTTATGAAAACAAGTCTGGCACACAAATGTTTATGTAAACAGGTGCGTTGTGACTAATGTCTGTGGTCATGCTTGGTGACAATAACAAAAATGTTGTAGCTTGATGAATCAGTATCTTGAGCAAAACCTTATTGTGACATAAAAGGATTGAAGTTAATTTTACAGACAAAATAATAATGAGGTAATTCCTGTGACGTGGAATTTGAGAAATTAAATAAAATTAAATCAATTTGGTAATTAAATTAATTGGAAAGAGGATTTCAATAACAAATTTAAATTTGTTCTGATTCAAACTTCAAATGTAATTGTAAAATAAATGAAATATGTACTTTCATTATTTAATTTCCTTAAACAAAATTTTTGTTTAGCCTATATAAATATAGTAGGCAAGTAAGGATATAATTTGTATTTACTGTGAGTTAATGTTATTTTGTATAATTAATGTGTCATTTTGGATGGGCAATATTGTACGGGGAATATTATTCAATTTAACTGGAATTTATGTGCACTACTGTAAACCTATATTGTTTTATTAACGCTATTTTTTAGGGTCTATAATATAAAATGAGCCAGTACGTTGTCAATGAACCAGTACGGCTAAGAGGAAACGAACCAGTTGTGGGATATGGAGTGATGGAAGGCCGTTTGTCAATTTTTTAATTCCATGTTTTAAAGTCCGGCGATACTGGGTCGGGTATCTGTCCGAGCTTATGGTGGTGGGATCTCGAGTAGAGAAGTCCCGTAAGATCGGATGGGTGATGTCACAGTCGCCAGACTAGGGGGGTACGAACCCACAATTTTAGTAGAGTATTCAGGGGGGTTGCGGCGCCATATCCTCATGGATCCTCTTAGGTTTTAGGCAATAAGAGTTTGAACGCTCCGGCCTTCAATCTCTTATTGGGGGGGGGGGGGTATTGTAACGGTACAGAAATGGGAATTTTATTTTATATAAATCAGTATTTAATTCAGTAATTCAATAGTTAACTGCACCTGTAAGGAGCCTCCAGTACAGCAATGCACATTGTTAGCCAAAACAATTGTCAGACGCATTGCGTAACCGCCAGCAGCAGCCTTGTGACACAGTCTCCAGTCTGCAGTTTGTCAGCAGAGGGAGTAGAAGTAAGCAGCATACAGTGCAGATAAAAATTACATAGTGGCCTCGGGTGTAAGATAGGCCGTAGTTAAGAGTCGGCCTATCTTTTAAAATACTAAAACTAGTATAAAAAAACAGTATAACGCGCGGCCAACCTAAGCGAGCTAAGTGTTCGAAAATTTATGTTGGCCGACAAAACAAAACGAAATGTTACTTTAAAGTGGATTAAAATAATAGTGGCGCATCAACCTAATACGAAATAATCAATAACAGTACCGCGGTCAAATAGTGTCAAAACTAAATTATGGTGTGTTAAACAGTGCATTCACAGCAGAGGTGCAAAACAGCGGAGTTCTTCAGACGTTAAGTATTAACTGAGTTTTAACCAAGATTATTTTACCTTTTTCCCCAGAGTATAATTCAACATAAATAAATCGTAAATCTAAAATGTACATCAGAGATCTCGAAGTGGGGTTTAAATAGAACGACAAAATCAAAGAACGAATGTGTGTGAGTGTGTAGCTAAATCACGTATTGGTTCATCGCAAATAATAAATAGTTGTGGTATACCGTAGTTGTCATAAGCTAGTTAATTAAGAAATATTTTGTTACTATATCTGATTTCACAAATTGTTACTCATTCAACAAGTATTTGATTTAAATGTCATGAAAGAGAGACGAAGTAGTTATTTTGTATAATAAACCAGAGGCAATTTGTTTTAGCACAAACGGTGTATTTGATCTTTGCCCATATCAAATCCAAATGATCCTTTTTGCAGCTGTTTTCGTCTGAAAGACTCTGGAATAAAACCCTAAGGTAAGAGTTAATTATAATTTAATTAATTGAGTAGTTACAGGATGAGCAGTGTTATGCCAAGAAAAATCATAAGGGTGCAGGTATGTAAAAGCAGAAACAGGGACCTACTTAAAATAAGACAGTTGGATGATATTGTTAGGATGGTCTTATTGAACATCGTATAGTACAGTGGAACCAAAGTTCAGGCACCAATGAAGTCACTAATTACCAGCTTTAATTAGTCACAAATAACAGTGTGAAATCAACAAGGTAGTCTCATATAGTAGTTCAAGTTAAAATTATCCACACACAATAATAATGTCATCTATAAGAGTTCTATAACACAACAGTCACTTTCTACTAATCACTTTCTAATAGTCACCGCACTAAAAAAATTGCTCACTGTAACTAACTCACTAGACCAGCTGCTGTTGCTTATATAGGTCCCTCAGATGTTCCAGAATAATTTTCCATTCTTTTGGTGGTGTGCCAGCATAATTTGTGTAGCTAACAAGCACTTGAACAGTCTGGTAGGTACTTGAGTGCACCTTGACCGAGACACTGCACCTGCTCCGCTAGCCGAGAAACGGGTGGAAGGACGCTCTCAACTCTTCGAGAGCATTCTGTAATTTTCATAGTATTATGCGTGAAGACTTAGAAGAATGAGGATGAGAGATTTGTATTGAGATGGCGGCAGATAAAAGACATTGAAGAGGATTGCTAATGGAGGCCAACACTCACATTGGGCTATAGTGCTGGAGAAGAATAGCATCTGACACATAAAACTTGCGACCAATTATAGTCATTTGATACTCCTGTTGCTATGTCCGTACCAGGCCAAGAACATTCTGAGCCACCCTCATAGTTGCAGCTTCTTCAGTATTATTATAATTCACACTTAAATGATTAATATAAAATGAGTTTTTTCTACAGATGTTTTATAATCTATTCTGTTTCTCGGTGTTCGTAGTATTCATACAAGGAGCAACAATTCCATTAATTGATTTTGTAGTCATCCAACCACAATATTATAATTACATCGAAGTTGGTTAAGAGACACACCCCTGTATGAAACTTCTGTAAATGAAGCTAATAAATGTATGCCAGTAAATAATATACACTGTTTGTGCTGTTGATTGCAGATGTGAATTGGGGATCTTCAACACAAGCACAGTCATACAGAAACGCTTTAGATTCTGTTCTACATTTGAGCAAAGTTGAAGAACACGTGAAGAACTATCAGCCGCAGATACTTGTACTGTCATCTCTGCCTAGTTGCCGGCCACCTCTTGTAGACTTTGCATCTCTAATGACTAAGCATTCGCTTTTGATATGTGGACATATTGTTACTGTAAGTATATACACAGGACATTTCATCTAGTTATTAGTCTCTCACGACAGCTGTCAGTTATGCTACCAGCTGACAAAGGTGGTTTTGTACCATGTATAAATGGGAAGAAAATACTGAAGAAGTGGGAAGTGGCCACATTTAAGAAAGGCAACATCAAGGATTATAGTAAGTATAAGGGCAACTACTGTTTAGCACAATAATTAAAGGGTTGTTGTTGTTGTTGTTGTTGTTGTTGTTGTTGTTGTTGTTGTTGTTGTTTTCAAATGGCTCCCCCTTGGTACATTTAACCCATTTGGTAGCGGGCTTCCCAATAAAAACCACTGTAACTTCCGAGTTCTTGTATTTCCCGGTTCAGCTTCACACACTCCAGTAGATGATTTTTGTTTATTTTTGAGTCTTCTCTCCTGCACAATACACATTCTTCTGTGGTGGAAATTTTTAATTTGTAGAGATGTGCTGAGAGACAGTCATGGCCAGTGTCCAGTCTAAAGTTGGCGACTGGTTCCTTCCTGGGTTTTCTACAGTTTTTATTCCATAACTGTTCAATCCCTGACCATGTTTTTCCATTTGATATGTTTCGTGCTTCTTCGGGAAGTGAGTGTTTGTTTTCCTCGTCATCAGTCTTCTTAGGGTGCTGAAGTCATGGGTATCTTCCCGGTGATAGAGCATTGTCCCTCACTTTGCCAAGATGTCCGTTGTCTCATTTCCCAAGATGCCTATGTGAGATGGGATCCACTGGATAACTATCCCCTTGTTAAGTGCTGTAAGCTGTCTGGTAAGTTGCCTTGCTTCCAGTGTGCTGCTGGATGTTGCTCCTGTATTAGAGAATATTGCCTGGATTGCAGCTTAGAGTCCACTAAAAGGACAGCTTTTGAAAAGGAATTTGGCCTCCAAATGAAGTTTTGCAATGCCACTTTGACAGCTTCTACTTCAGCATTGTAACTTGATTTATTTTGTTCCACTCCAATATAGCAGGAAAACAATGAGGAGAACACTCCTCCTCCAGTACAACCCACTTCATCCAGCAAGATCCATGAGTGTATACACGTAGCCAGTTTTCCTCCGGAAATCGCTCATTGATGGTTGTTAGCGTTATGTGTTTCAGTTCTTCTGGAGATCTTGTCTTCTTCTTAATATCTTCTATCAGATTGAGATATACTTCGTAACTATGAAAATCGAGTGGATTTTCCAGGGGGATCACTTTATTAACTGCTGTTGGTGTGCTATGGCATTGAAGGTAGTTGCTATTTTGGTTTAGCCAGATCTTTTGCGTTTCGAGTTTGCCACTTTGGGTGGCAAAGTTATTTGCGCATCCTTTAAGCTATACGTGTCACCTGGGTAGTGCTAAATGAGTAACAGCATTAGGCTGCTTCCCAATGAAGCGACACACAAATAATTAAAGTGTTTAACATTTGAATTTAATGAATAAACATGGATGTTTACAACAGTATCCAAGTCACTTGTATGTATAGAGAAAATAATCTTTTCAGTCCACTTTGAGACTTCTTTTTTATATACAGATGATGTGTTTTAAAGCATATGCTTTATCATCAAATCATAAAATACCCCCCTTGTAGGAGGTCGTCATTAGTTAAAAATACGAGGGTCATTCAATAAGTAACGAGACAAATTGCTCTAGCTTAAAACTCGTTTATTGAATCAATACAAAGTGATGGTTACTTTTCAACATAATCCCCCCCAACTATACTGTAATACACTTATCCCATTGTTTTTCTAACTTCCGAATGCCCCTGGCATAAATTTCTGTGGATTGCTGACGGAGCCAGTTTTGCACATGAATTTTGACCTCTTCATTGGAACCGAATTTTTTCCCGTGTAGTGCCTCCTTAAGGGGTCCAAACAAAAAAAAAGTCTGATGGAGCGAGATCTGGGCTATAAGGTGGATGTGGCAGGACCTCCCAGCCAAGTTTTGTAAGCATTTGTACGAATTTTTTTCGAGTGGGAGAGCTGGTGTAAATTACAGATCGCCGCCAAGTTCTTTAACATAACGATCATAAATGTTCATTGCCCCACGGAAGATAAGGAACTAGAAGAGAATGAAACATTTTACCAAAAATTGGAAGATATTTACAACCAGGCACCAAGAAATGACATTAAAATAATCATCGGGGATATGAATTCAAAAGTTGGAAAGGAGCAAGAATTTATGGGGACAATAGGCAGACATAGCCTGCACAATACAACAAATGAGAATGGAATGCTGTTGATAGACTTTGCAGCCAGTAAAAATATGATTATAAGTTCAACCTGTTTCCCTCATAGGGACATCCACGAAGCTACGTGGCTTTCACCAGATGGAAGGACAGCAAACCAAATAGATCATGTAATTATAGACAAAAGAGCGGTGACGAGTGTCATGGATGTCAGAGCAAGAAGAGGAGCCATATGCGAATCAGACCATTATTTGGTACAGGTCAAGTTTAGATGTCGGCTAAATAGACAAAGCGCAGGCAAACATCAAGGTACCAAAAAACTAAACCTTAGAAATCTTGAAAGCCCAGAAATAAAGGAAAGACTACATAAAGAGCTGGGAGCAGAAACGGAATCATCGGTAGATGGCAAATTGGAAAGGATAAAGAAAACAACATGGGAAGTGGCTAAAAGAGTGCTTGGAACCGAAGAAAAACAAAGAAAAGAGCATTGGTACGATGAACAATGCAAACAAGCAGTGGACATGAGAAACGAATTGTACAGAAGATGTATACAAAGGAGAGCGAGAGAAAGACGTGAATGCTGCCATTTTTTGAGAATATGGATGGTGGGAATCTGCATGTATTGTATGGTTAGTGGCAGTAGGCTTCCTATAAATATTGAACTTCAATGTGTCCATTCGTCTAGTGAGGGTCAGGTCTAGAAAGTTGATAGTTAAATGGCAGCATATAATAGTTTAATCCATAGATTGTTGACAGTCCCCATTGACAATAATGATTTCCAGACTGAGCTAAATACAATAAGATTTATTGCAGTTTCCAATGGCTACAGTAGTCACATCATTGACAAATTGCTAAAGAAGCATAATAACATTCAACTTAAGCCCCGTCCACTTAATAAAACACCGAAAAAATTTATATCTGCGAAATACACATACATCATGCCAAAAATTTTATCTTCAGTGATGAACAATATTGGTTATACTATGTCTTTTAGAACCAATAATAAACTAATTAATATACTTAGACCTAAACTGCCCTTACCTATTGAAGAAAAAACAGGCATTTATAAACTGGTTTGCAATGATTGTAACAGCTTGTATATAGGTCAGACCAGAAGAGGTTTTTACAAACGCTTCCGTGAACACTTACCAAAAAAGACACATAATTATAATGATATAAAATCCAATTACACTCGTCATCTGACCCAACACAATCACAATTATACAGATTTTAAGTCCAATCTAATGCCTTTGCATATATGCAACAAGGGCCGTTTTATGAATGCCTTGGAGGAGCTGGAAATTTATAATGCATATAATAATGATAGCAGTCGTGATTGTGTTCTGAATGAACAATTGAACTTTGTATCTAACCGCCTGTATGATACTGCTTTGAGACTGCTCAACGAATTCCAATCAGTAGCAGACAACACTTGAACGGGTGCGCACCCTACATCACGTGCACATAATATGCTTGTTTCTGCAATTTTATTTTTTGACAAACGCAGTTTTGTGTGATATGTGTGTTTTTGGTTTTTAAACGTCTGATGATGAGGCATACGCCTTGAAACGCATAATGTAACCAAGTTTGAGAAGTCACACGGCGGACCGCATACAGGTAATCACTTATTATTACATAAAAAGTGACTTGGATACCATACAAAACATGAATGTTAAACCTAAGAGGGGGATATAAACCCCATACCAATTTATATAGAAACGACGAAGGCCAAATCGTAAGTGACAGCGCCACTATAAAATTTACTTGGAGAAATTATTTCCTCCACCTATTGAGAGAACAACCAGATGATAATGCAAACAGGACAGGCATGGAACATCTAAACCAAAATCAAGAAAGTGAATTAGAAGACACCCCCCATCCAACGCTAGATGAGGTTGTTACCGCCATTGAAGAAATGAGAAAAAATAAAGCCCCAGGTATAAACGGTATCCCGGCAGAAATATTTAAAGAAGGAGGACACACCCTCACACAGAGATTACACAGTCTGATATTAGAGATATGGAATATGGAGGAAATTCCTGTAGATTGGAAAAAATCAATAATATGTCCGATATACAAGAAAGGTGACAAATTAAATTGTAAAAATTATGGAGGCATCTCGCTGCTGTGTGTGGGCTACAAAATATTCACCTGGATAGTAAGTAGAAGAATAAGTATTTACACAGAAGGTATTATAGGAGAGTATCAGGCAGGATTCAGACCAGGAAGATCCACCATTGATCAGCTGTTCTGTGTTAAACAAACCCTAGCTAAAGCATGGGAGCATGGCATTGACGTTCATCAGATTTTTGTGGACTTCAGACAGGCGTACGACTGTATAAATAGAGACAAACTGTACACAATATTGCATGAGTTTGGCATACCAAATAAATTGGTAAAACTAATTGAAGCTACAATGGACCACACACAAGTGTTCGTTCGTATTCAAGGCCAACTAACAGACCCTTTTGAAATAACAAGGCGATTAAAACAAGGAGACGGGCTGGCCCCGGTTCTCTTTAATATATGCATGGAATACGTTATAAGGAAAATGTCCTCCAACGCTTGCAATTTACTATTTAATAAGTCTACACAAATTGCAGCATATGCTGATGACGTGAATCTAATGGGACAGTCAGTAATAGATATTATGGAACTCTACTTGGAACTGGAGGAGAATGCAAAAACAATAGGTCTGACTATCAATACAGACAAAACCAAGAAAACGTTGAATAGCACAGAATCTAACAATTGGAGAGGAGAACATTGAGATGGTGGAAAGATTTACATATTTGGGAGTGGAGATGACAAGGGACTGCAGCGAGGAAGGAGAGATAAGAAGAAGAGTCACACTAGCAAACAAAGCTTACTTCTCTTTGTCACAAGTATTCCGGTCAAAGGAGGTACATAGGGCCGTAAAAATCCAAATATATAAAACTGTTATCCGACCAATAGCCACCTATGGCGCAGAAACCTGGATAATGACAGAAAAATAACAAACTTTCTCAACACCTTTGAAAGGAAAATTTTAAGAAGAATTTTAGGCCCAATTAACGAGAATGGAGTGTGGCGGATACGTTTCAATCATGAATCAAATATATTGCAACTTACCGTCTGCGGTTTTTAGAAACAACGTCTTCACAAAGTTGACATGTTTCGGGACACTTGTCCCATCATCAGAACTTAAAATAATCATGTATCATTTAAAGTTGATACAGTTGTCAATTAATTAAAATATTAAAATCTAATATGAAACAAATAACTTAAAACAATATGAATACTTAAATGTTTAAAGCGAGCGCGAAGGTTAAACGATGTACATCATACGGTGATTGACCGCGCAATGATGGGACAAGTGTCCCGAAACATGTCAACTTTGTGAAGACGTTGTTTCTAAAAGCCGCAGACGGTAAGTTGCAATATATTTGATTGAACAACATGTGGCTTGGTACTAAACATTTGGGATTTATTCCTTTTAAACATTCAATCATGAGCTTTATCAGCTGTATAAAGAGCCCACAATAACAACATATATACAAATCCAAAGGCTCCGTTGGGCAGAGCACCTAGTTAGAATGGAGAGGAGCAGAGCACCTAACCGAGTGTTCAACGGAAGAATGGAAGGCCGCTGTCCAGTTGGAAGACCCAGAAAGAGATGGGAAGATGAAGTGAGCGAAGACTCAAGATCGCTGCTACATATCGACAATTGGAAAAGAATGGCAAAGGAGAGGTATGCCTGGAGGCATAAACTGGAGGAGGCCAGGGCTCAAATTGGGCTGTAGCGCCATTGGATGGATGGATGGGAGAGCTGGTGTGCTTCCATTCAAGGCGTTGTCTTTTCGATTCCAGCTGAAAATGGTGGATCCAGGTTTCATCGCACGTAACAATTCTTTCCAAAAAGGATTCTTTTTCAGTTAAACCACGTGCTTTCAACTGTCTACAGATTTGAAGCCTGGTTTCTTTGTGGGCATCCGTAAGTTGTCTTGGCACCCATTTCGCGCAGGTTTTCTTGTATTGCAGCTTATTCTGAATAATTTTGTGGACAGTACCAACACTTACTGAGACTTCTTCAGCAATCATTTCAACAGTTATACGCCTGTTAGCCCGAATAAGCATGTCAATGCGGGTTTCAAGCAAGGGAGTTGAAACTTCGACTGGTCATCCACGCCACTGCTCATTGCTGACATTTGCATGACCACTTTTAAACTGTTCTACCCATTTGTAAATGTTCGAATGGTGCAAACAATTATTTCCGTACACTTTTAACATCCTTTCATGAATTTCAGAAGGTTTGACACCTTCTGCGACTAAAAATCTAATCACTGAAAGTTGTTCTTCCACGGTGCAATTATCAAGTGGACTCGCCATTGTTGACTGAGTAAATTAGAGGTTATGTTTATGAAATTTTATTAAACAGCTGATCAGAAGTCATTACAAGGATGCCAACTTGTACTCCTGAAAGTATCGTATTGATTTATCAAGTAGTTTTTGAGCTAGAGCAATTTGTCTCGTTACTTATTGAATAACCCTAGTACAATATCATTATGCACTGTATAAGTGATCTATTCATGTTAGGTCAGCCACTGAGCGGTTGTTCGCCTCTGTCTGATAAAGCAGGTCAAGGCGGTATCGTGTAGTGGATTGGATTTAAAGTTGAGCTGGTCATTCAATACTAAACCGCAACTGTTTATGTTTGTATATCATGAATCATAAATGCCTTGGAGGAGCTTGAAATTTACATCTATTTTTTAATGAGATGATGAAGCATATGCTTTGAAATGCTCATCTGTATATAAAAAAGAAGTCACGAGGTGGATTGAAAAAGGTTAATTTGTCTAATAAATAAACACTTAGTACAGTTCTACAGATCCTTTTTATTTTCCTGACACGTGTTTCATTGGTGATGGCAGCTTTAGAGAGTAGAACTGGGACATTTAAAATGTATGTCAGGTGGGGGAGGAGTGAAGATGTCTCTGATGTTTCCTATCCTTATAAGTACATTGAAAGAAGAATGTATATAGAATGTTAGCAGCTTCTAGTATTTGAAAGCAAAAAAAGTAAAGAGACTATGTTAAACGCCAGAATAGACAAGTCAAACAAAGTGAATTATACAATAAAATCAAATTAAATTTCAATCAAGAAAAAAGTTACAAGACAAAACATCGCAGTACTGCTTAAGAGGATCGGGGGAAGCAAGAATACAAGGAAAAAGGGAGACTGTAGGATTTACAGTCAGTTACAAAGAAGGCTGTACATGGGGCAAGTATTGTGTGTGTATGTGTGTGTGGTGTGTCTAGAATTTGGCTTTAGGGGATAGTGACTAGAGTTCTCTTTATAGTGACTGAAAAATGTGTGATAACATCCTGAAATCAGTTCTGCTAAGTAAACGGAAATAAAAAGATGCATTATTGCAACATTTTTTTACAAGATACTTATTGACTGAATTGATTTTCCTATATTTCATACTTCAAATGTATATGCTATTGCTGTCTAATAAACATGTTTTAAAAAAGAGGTACTACTATAATAACGAACACAGCTGAAAAAAATAATAAAGCAGCCTAAAAATTAAGAGATTAACAAAATTTGTGAATTTTTTTTACCCTCTGGGGGGGGGGGTTACCATCCTATTCGTCCTCCCCGCAAATGCGCCTGTAATGTTAAACAGCAATTTATGTTTGGTTGTGTTTATAATACCACTTATTGACTGATTAGTTCGTTTACTGTAGGTCCTAATCTAACAAAATGTTGGCACTCTTGGAATGACCTAAAACACAAACATCCAATAAGTATGGTATAAACTATACACATACTTAGTAAGCTTTGTCATCAAAGTTTTTACTGCATAAAGTGTCCAATCATACAATGTAACAACTCCGCTGTTTGAGCCTGGGAGGCATGACTCAATCAGTGTGATCGACTCAGACTCAAGCTAGGTCTGGGTCGATAACACATATCTCAGAAACACTGTCACATTGTTACCCAGTGGTGCACCACACACTGTTTATCTAAAGTTGAAACAGTATCAGCTGTGTGTGTCAGTGTTAAAATGCACCTTCACGTGAAATTATAATTTTTTCTTGTTTTTTTTTTTTTGCAGTCGCCGTGCGCTCATCGAGTCCGCTACGTACTTCACCAGAAAGCTCGCAATTGGTTTGACTGCCATAAGTTGAAGGGTTTTTACTCACTGATCGACGATACAAATTTTGAGGACGGTGCTAAATCATTGATGGAAACTACTGGGCTCGGCAAACTGAAGCCAAACATTTTGATGATGGGTTACAAGATGGACTGGAGAACGTGTGACAGAACAGAGCTCGGCATGTACTTCAGTGTTATGCAGTAAGTTCATGTGTATACATTATGTTACATGACATTTTCCCATTCATCATGTTAACATAAATATACTTTAATACTCCTACCAAGAGTACCAAGAAACATGATAGTTTTGATTCAAGAAATAATTAAATACTTAATTAAATATTGTTTATTTTATTATTTAATTCATGTTAGCTAAGACATGTAATTATGTTTATTACAGTTAAAGTAATGTTAATAAAAATAAGTAAGATCATCTTACAGGATACTTCAGAGGAATTATTTTGAATCAATTAAGAAGACCCACCAAATTCTAAAATAAGTAAGAACATCTTACAGGATACTTCAGAGAAATTATTTTGAATCAATTAAGAAACCCACCAAATTCTAAAATAAGTAAGAACATCTTACAGGATACTTCAGAGAAATTATTTTGAATCAATTAAGAAAAGAATATAACGGTCAAGAATGATAATAAGGTGATAATAATGAGTAAAGAGAATAAGTACTTAAAACAAATAAATGAAGTAATGAACTTGCAGAAAAAAAAGAATTTATCTTCGTAAATAAATAGAGTAACAATAACTATAGTTGTAACTGCTGAAAAGGGGTATTGAAACAGAAGATGAATAACATAGTGGCAAATGAATCAATTAATGACGAAATGAAAATAAATAGAAGAGAAGAAATATACTAAGGATATTACCAAAACTAAAAATAAGTTATATGAAAGTAAGGGGAACTGCTGGGATGCAATTTATAATAATGAGAAGAGGTAAGAAGGCAATATGATTCTGATAGGGTATTTAAAGTAACGCAAGAGTTACCATTTTTTTTAAGAGTGTAGAGAGCTAAGGCGCCACTCAAAAGTTATTATTATGGGCGATGTACATCGTTAAATGTTCGCGCTCGCTTTTAGACATTTATGTATTTATATTGTTTTAAATTATTTATTTCATGTTGAATTTTAATATTTTAATTAATTGACAAATGTATCAACTTAAATGATACACGATTATTTTAAGTTCTGATGATGGGACAAGTGTCCCGAAACATGTCAACTTTGTGAAGACGTTGTTTCTGGAAGCCGCAGACGGTAAGTTGCAATATATTTGATTGAGATTGTCTGCTTGGCCTTGACTTTGGTGATGTTGTGTGACGCCATTCCATTGACTGACGCCATTCCCCTGTGACAATGTTCTCTAAAAGTTATCACCTTCCTTATGATATCAGTCCAAAAAATCAAGAGCACAAGCCATTCTTTTCATTTGGTGTTCCTCAGTAAGCAGTCTGGGAACCCAATGTGAGCACAATTTGTGAAATTGCAAATTTTCAGAGACAATTTTGTGCAAAGTTATTCTACCCACATTCGGAAATTCCAATGCTAAAGTTGAAATTGTGAATCGCCGGTCTTCACGAATTTTTTCGTCCACGGCATTGACCAAATCTTCTGTGATCACTGATGGTCGGCCTGATCGCGGTTCATCATGGACATTTTCCCGTCCGTCCTTGAAAGCTCTCACCCACTTATGCACTTTGCTGTCACTCATCGCATTGGGGCCGTACACTTCACTTATCTGTCGATGAATTTCCGCTGCTGAAACGTTCCTTACTGTCAAAAACCGAATCACTGAACGTATTTCACAGTCGGCGGGCTGATCAATTGTTTTAAACATTTTGAACTGACACTGTAAACAGCACACTGCAACAATACCAATGCAAATGGCGTCGTTTGACGCGCAAGTCATGCCGGGAGTCGGTGCGCATGCGGGTTTCAATGTTCGCGCGTCATTCGATTAGCTATGGCGATTCAGACCTTACTTTCCGAATAACCCTCGCATAAAGTGAACTAGACCTTAAAAACACTTAGATCAACATAACCTAGACACGGAACATTGTATAATTATTAATATAATCTTGTTGAGACACTCTGTAACTAATTGTAATCCCATGTATTTTGGTACTTTTCCTAACATAACTGTCGTTTGTATCGTAGTCAAAAGGACCTAACGTAACACATTCTATTTGTATTTTATTTAATAAATATAAATATGGGCCTTGAGATATAAGAATTCTTACTGCTACTGCTGCCATACTGAGCATATGTAAAGAACACCCGGTTAGATTTTTGTTAATGATTATATTTGTTATTTAAAAACAATTTAAAGAAAATAATAAAAGGATTTGAGTTTAATAAATACAGATAAAAGGTTTTTTTTGTTTCTTTATTTAATGAATACAAAAATGTGTATGATATTATAAACACTATATCAGGGACTGTGAATTTGCTTCATCAACTAGATTAAGTTGGCAACACTCTTCATTTGGAAATATGGCAGACTGTTCGAATCTGCTTTGATGACCTTTAGTTATCACATTCGTCTATTAAATAAAAGATTAAAAGAGATTTAATTATAGCTGATATAGAAACCTTTATAATATTTTAACAAAAATAATAATTAATATTTTACAAATAAATTTTATTTGCAACCTGTGAATGCAAATTGGCGCTCAACAAATATTACCCTGACCAGATACTCATCCTTTAAAATATTAACAAGGTATACAAACAACAACCAAGTTAAACAAGGTACAATTCAGATAAGTATGATTTGTTATTGAATGTAACAATATACAGGGGACTGCAGTGACCTCACATGTACACTTTCTAATTACTGAGAGACTTATAACATTTGAATTATTATTTATCCAGGATAACTTACCTTACAGTTCTAAGGTCCGTCACACGAACGGCGAATTACAAGCAGGGTTTGGGGTTATGTCAATAACATGCTCGACTCTCATTCATGTGAAACAACTCAAATTTTATTTCATTTTTTATGCTCCTTCAAATTTATGGATTACTCATCTTTTCTCTCAAAATTAAAATATTACTGTTTCTTTCACATAGGAATAACACAAAACATTTATTTCAACATTGTATACTTATTCTAATCCTTATATTAAGTAAGGCGACCCAGCTTGCTCATTCTCACATTCATACCTTTAGAAACCCCATTTATTTTGTTTAGAGCCCTTTAAAATGAAATTATTGATACAGTGAAATTGGTCGTGTGTTACTTAACCATCGGCGATCCTCCCCGTCTCGTGCCGCACTGAGTGTATGTCCGAAAGTTTTTTCTTTTCACCACATTGTTAATTTTGCTTTCTTCTCTTCACTTACTTCATTCTGAGATACCGTTTCACTATTTATGTCAGTTTATCACTTTCCATTAAAAGTTAAAAGAATTTATTTGGACCCACGAGTCTTGTGGTCCACCCGGCCAGGTATAAAATTGTAGGACAACTGCTTTTACGATTTTCACTTTTTTAATAAAAATTTAGCCCGTCCGGTGACGCACGCCACTACTCGCATCCGTTACATGTCGATGTTAATCGTCGACTCCCTCGCGGAGAGCACCAACCAACTCCCCCTACATCTGGTTGCTGAATGGGTAGGCACTGCCTTCAGGTTATATATTTTTTCGTAGTCGCACACAGCGTATGGATTGTGTATGGGACACACAGGCTAAGGTTGTTAAATGTTGACGATATAGGAGGCTTTGTAGGTGGAGCGTTTACTTGACTTCCGCCGTCTCGAAAGCACATGGTACAAAACTCTTACCACTTCGCCATTTTCATAGCGTCGGTTTTAATGTTTATGCGTAGTAGTTGCACCCCGTCTCGTGTGTGTGTGCGCAGCGGACGTGACAAACACTGAATTTACCAACGAATGTCGCATTCCTCACAACACCCTGCCCAAAAAGTTTATGTTACTGCTCTTTGTTCGAATACAACCGTAGTTCACATGGGACTTGCAATACTGACAGAATAGATTTTAATAAATTTAATAAAAAACAAAAACCCCCTTTTTGCCCCATTACACACATTCATGTTTTGTTAACTTGATACAGTGAGTTTCCAAAATATAAACTTATATGACCTTCATAGACGTCTTCTTCTGATAGTTCCTATCTGTTTCGCATGTTGGATATCATACAACTATTTTGACTTTGTGTACTGCTGCACGGAATAAGTCAGTTGTATTCATGGCAAACCAGATCCTTAAATTTCTCAGCCATGATATTCTTGGTTACCCAACTCCTCGCTTTCCAAGTACTTTTCCCTGTAGTATGGACTACAATAAGTAAAATCTCTGTTCATTTCTCATGAGATGTCGCAGATGCTGAAGCTTTCTTATCTTCACTGTGTTAACAACTTCCCTTTCTTTCTTCATCTTTCTAAGAACTTCAACATTATTTGTATGTGCTGTCCATGAAATGCTCAGTATTCTACTGAAAAGCCACATTTTGAAAGATTCAAATTTTTTAGTTGTGGCTTCAGTCAAAGTCCAAAATTCTACACCGTAGAAGAGGACCGAGAATATGTAGCAGTGTAGAATTCTCATCTTCATGTTTATTGTTAAATCTTTTGACTTTTGAATACGAGGTTTGTTCAAAAAAAGACCGGACTTTTGTCATACAATCTTTATTACTGTAATTACAACATTACAAATGTTTGTCCCCTTCAAAGTACTCCCCCCTGCTTGCAACACACCGCTCCCATCGTTTCTGCCACTGTTGGAATGCTCCCTGGAACTTGTTTTGTGAGATGGTGCGTAGTTGTCTCTGCGAATTCTGTTGAATCTCGTTAGCACTTTGAAAACGACGCCCTTTCAGGGTGGTTTTCAATTTTGGAAACAGGAAAAAGTCCGCGGGGGCCAAGTCTGGAGAGCACGGAGGGTGAGGAAGGACGGCTATTTCCTTACCGGCCAAAAATTGGCTGACTAGCAGAGACGAGTGGCTTGGCGCGTTGTCGTGATGCAACAGCCAGCTCTTGTTTTTCCACAGCTCAGACCTCTTCCGGCGCACATCTTCCCTCAAACGCCTTAAAACTTGTACGTAGAACTCCTTGTTAACAGTCTGACCCTGTGGCATGAATTCGTGGTGGACTACTCCTCGATAATCAAAAAAAATAATCAACATCAACTTCAAGTTTGACCGACTCATGCGTGCTTTTTTCGGTCGGGGCAACATTTTTCCAATCCATTGTGACGATTGTGCCTTGGTTTTGATGTCGTAGCCATAAACCCATGTTTCGTCTCCTGTTATGAAGTTTCGTCCCATGGTTTTTATGAAGTTTTTGTCGGTACTGGCACGATCAAGCAGCTCTTGGCTGATCTTGACACGGTTCTCCTTCTGGTCGTCGGTCAACAGATGTGGCACGAGTTTTGCAGAGACACGATGCATGCCAAGTTTTACGGTCAAAATTTCGTGGCACGACCCGATGATGATGCCGACTTCCTCAGCAACCTCTCGCACAGTCAAACGACGATTTGCACAAATCATGGAACGAACAGCATCGATGTTTTCATCGTTTGTTGACGTCGAAGGTCGTCCCGATCTTGACTCTTCCTCAATCGATGTTCTGCCTGATTTAAAATGTTTAAACCACTCATGACACTGCGAACGGCTCATACAGTCTTCCTTATAAGCTTGCTGAAGCAAAGCCCACGTTTCAGTAAAAGTTTTGTCGGACTTGCAGCAAAATTTCACACAAACGCGCTGCTCCATAAAATTTTTCATCTTTACTTCGCAGAACGGTGAATGCACGTGTTTACTTTGACAGTTTTATGCCACCAACTAATACGAGTAGAACAACGCAACAATCGGGGTTAAGTTGCCGAAGGTGGCCGCTAGGCGGCACCACATGTCGGAACACGTTCCGTACACTGATCGGAGCGCTATTTCAAAAGTCCTGTCTTTATTTGAACAAACCTCGTAAACTGCTCATTCTGGTGTACACTGCTCTTGCCTTTTCAATTCTGCTCTTTATTTCTTGAGAGTGGTCGCATTGTTCATTGACTACAGTACCAAGATATTTAAATTTGCTTACACGTTCAATTGGCCATTGGTTTATATTAAGGGTGCAGTTTGTGAACTTGTTCTTAGATGCAATAATTAGCTTCATAGACTATGTGAAAGCATTTGACAGAGCACAAAGACCTT
Source organism: Magicicada septendecula (assembly GCA_034769895.1). Taxonomy (NCBI): domain Eukaryota; kingdom Metazoa; phylum Arthropoda; class Insecta; order Hemiptera; family Cicadidae; genus Magicicada; species Magicicada septendecula. Next base: position 53,688,729 of record CM068375.1, on the reverse strand, counting down.
TACTGTGTCAGATTCAGTGGCATAACAGCTGGCCTCACATGGCCGTATTGTGGGGAGGGGTTGTGCAAACATTTCCTTTAATTTTTTACGAATGGGTAGACACCATTGAACTTAATTAAAACCAAATATCCCATATGTATGTAACATAAAAAACAGATACATTTGTTACTTAACTGTTATCTTATGAGTACCTAATGATTAACTTTAAGAATATACATTATTTGGTTAACTGCACACTAGAGCAGCAGTTCCAGTTAAAAATGCACCGAGGCCACCGGCCATACCTGCATTGTTATTCGTTATGAGCTACAAAAGGAAATTAAGAAATGAGCCAAAATACTGGATCATTTTATAAATGTTACTCTGAAATTGTTAATTTCAAATGTATCCTTTAGAGGCCATAAAGGGAAGATACACCAGCCCAATAGCGGAAACGTTTTGGCAGTTATCGATGTTTTGAGTAAATACAATCCACTGTTACAAGAGACAATCAGTGGTCCAAAGAACAGGGAGAAATGTACGAATCCAAATTTGAAATGAACTCATTTAGCTTTTATCTGAAAAAGTTGAAAATATTATTTTGAAACAGATTGAATCTGCTCAGTTTTTCTCTGTAATAATGGACATTACACACCAATTTAAAAATTAATGAAAGCTTTTTAGGACTTATAGAAATAACCAATGAAAATGGCGTAGGCTTACTTTGGCTTGGCATACATCAGCTCCATTCCAACCAAAGGGCCAGTTCACTCCCACACCATGATGAGGCAGTATGTGCCAGGCAGGGACGGCTATCAGAGGGAGGCACCATTAAGGCTGTATAGGCCTCCAACCTCACAACCCTGGGCAGAAAGCTCCAGGCCCCCACCAGCGGGAGACTCAAGAATAAACAAAATGTATCGTGGATTGGCATGCAACAGTGTGAGAGGTGCAGTGGAAGTGCATTGCTATGCCAACTAGATTATGTATACCAACCAATCAGAGTTTAAGTTTTGAATAGAACTCTTACCATTAGAACTTGGTATGTAATCACTTACCTAAAATAAATACCTAATATTTGGTTCATTTTTTAACAACTATTATAAATAATTGTTTTAAACATTTTCGTTCTGAGCCATAATCACATTTATTAAATGTTGGGTTATTGTACTGTTGTTAATTAAATGTTGTTGTTTGTGTACAGCAAAGCACTTGATTTACACTACTCTGTGGCAATATTGAGGCTGAAAGAGGGACTCGATTACTCTAAGATAATTGCCGATGAAGTCGCTATCGTAACTACAGAAGTCGAAGCAGCAGCTCCTAGTTTCCTCTCGCAACTGAATTCTCAAGAAAATCTTCCAAGAAATGAATCGTTTATTTCTGCAATGTCTCAAGGTAACTGTTTTTAAAATCAGTTAACTTATCATACAAATCAAGGAATGTGAGCTCTGATAGCTGGTGTAAACAATATTAAAATTTCCTGGTATGTTAGCTCATGCTCCAGGATCACCACATAGGGTACCAAATGTTGGCAGCCATCCTCAGGGCAGTGGAAATGAGATCTCAACTGCCAACTTAGGACTAAGAGAAATTACTTAATATAGTATGTCATTTCTCTTAGTTCTGTGTGATCAGCCGAGGTCTTGGTTCCCGCTACACTGAGGATGGCTGTCATAGGTGTTGCAAAATGTTTGGTACCCTACATGGTGACCCTGAGCCATTGGCTAACAGGCCAAGAAGTTTTAATAATACTGTTGACACCTGAATTTCTGCAATGAGAGTGATGCAATGTTTTGAATTTGCTTGCAGTAAGTGAAGCAAGTGACATGACGCCTCCAGGAACGCCTCACTTGGGCAGATCTCGTGTTCCCAGCAAACTGGAAGTGAACGAAGGTGGAGAAGCTCCTAAACCTCTCCTTAAGAAACAGGGCAAAAATAGGCGGGAATCAAGGACACACTTGTATAGGTTTGTTATAGTTCTTATAAGTTGTTGTGGGTATTCTCGTTCTTCTAATATTTGCCACAGAAAATTTCTATCTACTCTATCAAAGGCCTTCTCAAAGTTAATGAAAGCTACATGCATTTCTTTATTGAACTCACGATCTTCTTAGTGATCTGTGCAGTAATAAAAGCATTGTCTGTACAAGACCTATTCTTCCTGAAACTGTTTTGTTCTTCCAAAATAAGGTGCTCGGAAATAGTACGCAGACAGTGGTTTATGACCCTTGCATATGTTTTGTAGATGGTATCAACCAAACATATTCCCCTGGTAGTTATTTCAGTCATTCCGTTTTCCTTTCTTAAAAACAGGCACCACTCGAGCAGTCTTGTGGGACCTGTTGTCTTTCCCAACACATATTATAGAAATGTAATAATCAAAGTTTAAGCAAGACACCCCCATACTTGAACAGTTCTGTGTTCAATTCATCCTGTCCTGTTGCTTTTTGATTTTGATTCCTTTCAGTTGTATACGTAAATTAAATAGTTATTTTTAAACAGTATTAAAACACTGAATGCATTGTAATTGAGATAAGTTATCTAAAGCTAAGCATTAAATGGGGGCCTTTTTAAGTTATTTTATTTTTTTTTATCATTGAATTCTAAGTTTTGGACCAGCTTATCTGATTTTCTGTGTTAAAAAATATAAAATTATCAATTTCATTATAAAATTACTGTAAAGTTATGTCTTATATATCTTAATGATGATGTAATATGAAAACAAAAATTTTCCACATCTACACGTGTTTGAACTTTTTTGTTTATTTTCACTTGTAGAGCATGTCATCAGAGTGCTTCTATTACTGTGTGTGTGTGTGTGTGTGTGTGTGTTGAAGTTAACTGCAACAGCAGTTTTTGTCTTCTGCTCGACAGTTAGACGTCTTCTCTGATATCTTTCTCATGAGTGTTTTTTGTGTATGTCATTTGTTTTATTTTGTGGAACATGGTCCTAAGTTGTATCTCTCATCAGATCGTACTCATCTTAACACACAGCACCTACTGTAGCATGCATAATGGTGAGCACAAAGCAATGAAAAAAAAAACAACACAAGACTAACCACACAAAATGAATAAAGTAAGAAAGCCACACTTATAGGAAGAGAAGACAATATTGAAATGCTAAGTACAAGATAAAACCCAAATAGTCTGTCATACAGAAGAACGAAAATGTTTGTACTCACTTTTTATGATGCGTGTTTTCAGAGGTGTTGATGGAAATCCGCTGAGCAAGGGGATCATAAACAATCTAACACAGTTCCAGAAGAAACAAAAGAAGGGCTGTATAGATGTGTGGTGGCTGTATGACGACGGAGGTACATACTATTTTCATTTTAGCTAGTTGAATTCAGTATTTAATTTTTGATGTTTTTGACCTTTCATAATTCGAATTTTGTGATATTATAAGATGAGATTTCAAAAAAATAGAATTTCAAAGAGTCTGCACAACAGAGTCTTTTGTAAGTAACTCGTAAATATTTCTTGCAGGTTTCAATATTATGAATAATTCTTCAAATATTAACTATTTCTGCAAGTAAAATTATATTGTATTTTCACCTTATGCATGTTTCACTGATCAAATCAGCATCATCAGAGGTTTATAAATGAATTAACAAACAATTGAATTGATTCGATTTCAATGTAAAAAAAATAACGGACAGTTGAATTTATTATTAAAAAAATGATCGATTTAATTTGATTTTACTTATCGATTGTTTTGATGTTTATTTACTTAATCAGCTGTTTGGTCAGTTATAATGGAAATATTTTATGTTTATATTTAATTTATTTTACAAATTTTGACTATAGTTTCTTAGTAGTTTAGTAGTTTCTTATAGTATTATGTTTTGTAGTTAAAAAAAAATATAACACACACACACACACACACACATTCATGCATTTATATTCATCTTACATAAGTATTTATACATGCTTACATAAGTTTTGTCTTCATAGGTTTGACCCTATTGCTACCATACATCATTTCAACACGCAGGAATTGGGCTGATTGCAAGCTCAGAGTATTCGTTTTGTCAAACAAGAAAGAGGAACTACAGTATGAACAGAGAAAGTAAGTAGTTCAGTAGACTATGAATGTGTATATTATTGCTTTACTGGTAAATTATTAGATCAAGAAACTGTTCTATGTATGTGTGTGCGTGGACGTAGAGAATACTTGGAGAAAGGGGTTATTATAGAGTGTCAGTTGTCGCGACTAATAGAAACCAAGAATAGTTTGTACATAATGAAAATTCAGATATTCTAATATGCAAAAAATTCGGATGTATACAACAAAATGGGGTAGGCTGTATATAGCATATGAAATATATTAAAATGGTATAAATAATGTATTTATGCTTTCCTAAATGTGTGTATTCAAGGTTATGTAACTTTTATGCTGCCCGGTATAGAGCTCCATTTTTTTTTAATCAGAAGAATTTACCTTATACAGTATATCTTATTTCCTTATTCCTTATTTCTTATTCAAATCAAGAGTTCTCTGACTCAGTGGAGGCTCTGGTATTAATTTACTTGAATTAAGTTTCTAGATGAACCATAAATTAACACCATTTTTATGGACATGACATAGTCCATTTTTTAGATTTTCTTTCTTTGATGAACAATCATCGTCAGAATTGACGCATATTTTCAAATGTCTTCTTCATTAATCTTTTATCATTTATGGTGGCCTTTCCAATGTTATAAAATTCAGCCAGTGATGAATAACTTACTCCTACACAAGTCTGTCCAAAGCTGTTAGAGAAAAAATCAGATGTAGTAATAAATAAAGATCATGAAACACAAACACCATTGATTCACTAATCAGGCTGTAACTTGTGCTACTGGTATGTCTTATTCATAAGCTCCCATGCTGCTGATAATATATGCTTACATGTACAAGATATTGTGTATCTATCATTGTATTAAAAACACGAATGCGTGTAACAATGGCGATTCTTTTCAACCCTTAACTGAACAAGCAAAGTTTTAACTCAACCAGTATTTGTCTGTCTGTGTGGCGTACTTCTTTTGGTAACTTCTGAACACATCATAAACCAGTTTTCATAAAACTTAGCATACATGTCCACACTTTTGCCCTAAAGAACGGTATTGTCAAATTATTGTTTTTTTTTTAATGGGGTATTATTGTTTTCCGTGTGTGGTATCAAATTAACACACTCATTGCTGATGTCACGGATCCATGACATGGCACACAGATTATGGTGCTCATGTCACAGATCCATGCATACAGCGTGAGAGGTTTCATTTTTGTTAGCGTGTAGCGAAACCATTACAAAATTTCTGTGTATTCTTAGTTGTGTTTCTTCGTATTAAAAAAAAAAATGGAATATTTACAAAAGAAAAGATACGGCTGTAACTTAGGGTTTGTAACTTAAAAAAAACCTTAGCACTGAATGTGTTAAAGAGAATTTTTATCAAAAATCTGAATTAGTGTACAGTTTTTGAAATTCAAAATTTTTGACTTCAGGTCCAAAAACAGGATTAAAAATTTGAAAAAATTGTAAAAATCCAGTGGGGTGTTCGATTAAAGGGAATTTTAACACAATTCCGATTGATTGGAATTTTTAGCATTTATTGTCTAACGTCTCTACAATTGTTACTTTATAAAACAAACAATGATAGAGTATTTGATATTTTCATAATTGAAAATCGGCATTATAATACTAATAGTTGTGTAACGGTTGTTACATTTTGTCATTCCCCCCCCCCCTGTAATGTGTGTGTTGATCTGCAAGGTTAATGCGAAGTAAAAAGAGACACGCGTTATCTCGCGGGGAGAGGTAGTGAGTCAGTAGCGAGTGAGCGGGACTTTCTGGCTGTAGCCTTGCATCTCTGTACATTCAATTACAGCTTTGTAATCCATTCTGCCTTACGAGGCTGCAAATGTATGGCGGTATAACAACTTGAGACTGATCTAGTGAACGACAAGGTAGCGCACGGTGCGTGTTCCCAAAACTGTGAGTTTGGCACTGTTCTGCTGTTTCGTAAGTAGCCACGAACATCACAGTATCTGATGGTTGGACACCTCCTGGGATGCAGGATATCAAGTGACCTCTAACTAATGTTACATTTTGGGGAACTAAGCCGTAATACAAGTTTTCTACATGAAGCATCTATTATAAAAAACAATTGAATCAGTTGGGACTTACACTGGTGGTGTTGTGTGTGACATAGTGAACTAGACAGTAGTCGATCACTCTCAATGTACCAATGTATACATTGTAAGGTTAATGTAATAAGGAAGGTAAATTTTGATTAAAAGTTGCACCTAACAAAATAGTGAGATTAAAAGAAATCGTAATGTGATACTGTAAAACCGAATGTTAAACCATTATAAGACAATGTTTTGTAAAAGCATTTTGTAAAGTCAGGAGCCTTAGCCGCTCGCTATCATTTCTCTGTTTCGTTGAATAAAGTATTGTTACTCTTATCACGTGTTACGTGTTGTATACATGGCAGGCCTCTCGGGGCTCCCTAGGTTGTAATCCTGAGCACAAGGGGGTTACAAATTGCACAACTCTGCTGTTTTTTAAAAGAAAAGAAAAAGTAATCATACGGTTTCATAAAAAAAAAAGAAAATATAACTGTTCCATAGTGGGTATAAAGATAATTGCATAAGGGGCTTGGACTATAAGACCATTAAATAATACATATGTATAAGTGCGTATTTAAGGGTCAAGAAGAATTGGGGTGTCATCACTGTGGATCAGCACACACACCGTGGCTTAATAATAATAAAAAAAAGTCAAAACTTTATTTAAGTAATTATGAAAGTTTCCTGAGCTGGAAACACGTTTGGGTAGTGTTCATGTTCGCGATTATATAGATGTTTACATGTTTGTATGTTTGCGTGGTTATCAGCTAAGTACATTACCTATATTAGCAAATGAAGTTGTATCTGTGTTAGTCGTTATCGTCATTATCGCTATTTGTTATTATATTACAAGCAGAATTATCACTGTTACACACCACTATATAAAAATATTCCAATTAGCGCTTTCAAGCTTCAAAGCTGTGAAGCTTGAAAGCGCTAATCGGAATATTTTTATATAGTGGTGTGCAACAGTGATAATTCTGCTTGTGATTTTAACCACTAACACAACTTTCTTCATTAATCTGTTATTATATTGTTGTATTTATTTTGTTAATGAGTAGTTAGAATTTATCAGGAGTTATGCATAAATAGTATAATATTATGTTTAAGTGGTTTCATTGTTGGGTTGGATTATTTAACGGTTGAATTGTGAGAGACATGTGTTTGTATTTATTTGTGTGATAGCGATTTGTGGTCTCGATGTAATGTCTGGTGTACATAACGTTACGTGTCTTGTGAGGTGGTATGTTGTTGATGAAATATATTGTAAATAAATATGTTGTTGCAGTCTTAATATAATCCGCCCTATCTTGGCAGTCAGTGCTACCGGTTAGTATCTTCTTGTGCCCATCATGGCCAAATTTAATCCTGATCTACTCCTGGGGGATGAGCTGGAATATGAGGCCCTACTAAGGGGCATTCCCCACAAAAACAATGTAGCTAACTTACGAAAGAGCTTAAGGGACCATCTGAATGATCCTACGGACTTAAAGCATTTAAAGTCTCTTGATATTGTAACTGAAATTCAGCTGTGTTCCCAAAAATTAATCGAAGTACAAGAAACTGTGAGCAGTATCGGGTTCAATGAATCATCTATGGCCGAGCAGCGAGCCACCCACCGAATTAACCACCTGATGAGACGAGTATCTAATTTAGCACGGGGATTTAATCATGGTGAGTTGCCAGAATCTGTGATAATTAAATTCAATCAATTTTTTAAATTACGGTATTCACTATTTATTTACTGAATTCATCGGGCGCCATCTTCCCTTACTGCAAGAAATTAATTTACTATTAATATGTGTATAAAACATAGGTACTTACCATATTTCGGGCCAGATTCTTTTCGGGGAACTAAAAAAAGAACAGAAATGGTTGTCGAAATAACGAAAACTTTATTTGTTCTCCATGATTAAAAATTTATTGTCATTTCAATTTTTTTTTCATAAACAAATTATTCTTTTCTCCCTCTTTTACATTTTGTTCCCATAGTAATTCAAGTAAAATATAGACATAAAATGGATCATTATTAAGTTGAACATATCTGGTTCAACAATAGTCAAAATAAAACAGGAAACATAAATACCAAATAATTCGCTTAATACTTAACTTAACTAACATAACGGAAACCAGCGCTTTCACACACACACACACACACACACACACACACACACACACACACACACACACACACACACACACACACACACACACACACACACACACACACACACACACACACACACACACACACACACACACACACACACACACACACACACACACACACACACACACACACACACACACACACACACACACACGGAGTTTTGTGAAAAATGGCGGACGATGTTAATGCTGTGTTTGCTTGTGCTCTTGAAAACTTAGTGAGTGTGACGGAGAAGAGTGGTAATTTACGGAATGATTTAAGGAAAGTCATCTTGGAGTCGGTGAGTACGCTTAGAAGAGTTTTTGCAGATGTTATGAATGTTTTGGAAGAGAAAGGGAAGACAATTAACGTGTTGGAATGTGAGGTTAAGAAAATAGAAACGGAAAGAGTATCTTTTATGAAGGAATTGTCGGTGCGTGTACAGCCTACGTCACCTGTTGGTCAAACTCCAAAGCTTTACTCTGACGTTGCGCGTAGTAGAGAGAAGGGTTCAAATAAGAAATTTAAAGTTGTCGTTAAATCTAAATTTAACGAATCGGCTGAATCAGTTAAAGCTGTTTTAAAATCAAAAATTAACCCAATACAAATGAAAGTCGGAATAGGGGCTGTAAGATCGTTTAGGGATGGTAGAGTTGTTATAGAATCTGGTAGTAAAAATGATATTGACATTATTACCAACGGTATTAATGAGGCATGTGGAAGTATTTTGGAAGCATCGGTCCCTAAACTCCGTAATCCCGAAATGATTGTGTACAATATACCGGATGATATTTCCATGGAAAATGCTCGGGATGTTATTATAATGCAAAACTTTGAATTAAATCTACATGAAGAATACTTGCGACCTAAGCTTATTTTTAAAAACAAACGACAGATAAGGAATCTTGTTGTTGAAGTTAGTTCCCAAACACGACAAAAGCTTTTAAGTAATAGGTTAAAAATCGGGTGGCAATTATGCAACGTGGATGATTATCTGGTTGCTAAGCGATGTTTTAAATGTAGTGGGTATAATCATAAAGCTCAGGAGTGCAGAGGGGATCTTACATGCCCTTTGTGTGCTGGAGACCATAAGCTGAGTGAATGTAAAGCATCAACTAATGATTTTAAATGTATCAATTGTATTCATTACAATAAGCGTATAAAGGATAATAGGGTTAATGAGCGTCATTCGTCCTTCGATAAGAGCTGTTTTTGTTTGCAACAACTGATAAGGAACTATAAACAGAACATTGATTATTAATGCCATTTCTACGGACTGCTAATGCAAGGTCAACACATCTAGATAAGAACAACCTAATTCGATGCATGCAGATCAATTTACAGCATTCCAGACAGGCAACAGATAACATTGTTGATATAATACGACAACAAAGGGTGGACATTTTGTTTATTCAAGAACCATATGTTATTTTAAATAACGTTGTCGGGATACCAAGGAATTGTAGAACGTTTACTGCTGGTACGGGTAAACAGAGAGCCGCAGTTGTAATTATGAATGATCGAATTACATGTTTAATGATTAACCAACTATCAGATGAAGATACCGTCGTTTTGCATTTAATTTATGGTGGTCAAAACTTCTTTTTGGCGAGCATGTATTTTGGTATGCATGATGATGTCGGAATTAATATTAATAAAATTGAAAGTGTTCTCAGTTTTGTAAGGGGAAGTGGCGTTTTGATTGCTGTCGATAGTAACGCCAGGTCTACAATGTGGCATGATTCGTTAACCAATAGAAGAGGTAGGGCGATACAAGAGTTTTTGATGGGAAACCAACTGTTTTTAATGAACGATGAAAGTAATTTTACAACTTTTGAATCACGGAATGGTAAAAGTAATATTGATTTAACTATAGTTAATAATCAGCTGGTTTCTCAAGTTGAGGACTGGAAGGTCAGTGAAGAAGAGAGCTGTTCGGACCATAGAATTATTACTTTCAATATAGTACATGGAAACTATGATATTGCAGAATTTCAGTATCAGGGGTTGCGATATGTCTTCAAGGAAAGTAACTATGAAGCTTTTGATCGGAATTTGTTTCAAGAAATACTTAAAAAGTTTTATGTTTCTACGTGTAACAATGATCTAGGAAGTCTGGACATTGTATTACAGTATAACAGTATAAGGTTTCGGAGGTGCAAGATATGGATCAAGTTGTGAAAAAATTTGAGGATACCATAAAGACAGCATGTGACAAGTCTTTTAAGAAGCGTACAATATTACAGAAGACTGTTGGAGGCAGATCGGTTCCATGGTGGTCAGATACACTCACAGTCATGCGTAAAAGAATTAATGCGTTAAGAAGAAGATACCAAAGGACTAGAAACGACAATGTCCTGAGAGAATGTCGGAAAATGTACTATTTTGAGGAAAAGAAGTATCAATTAAGTATTCGAAGAGAAAAAATACATTCTTGGAAACAATATTGTAATTTAACAACATCAGTGAATCCCTGGAATGCGGTTTATCGCTTGGCAGCTGGAAAAATGAGAAAGTGTTCCACCTTAACAACTTTGCAAAACCCGGATGGCTCCTTCACAACAGATTTGGAAGGTACTATGAATTGTATGTTGGACTACTTTATTCCCGTGGATGATGGCATAATGGATAATGAGTATCATAGGCATATTAGGAATCAGATTAAGGATCCAATAAGTGTACAAGATGACAGAGAGTTTTCACAAGAAGAAGTTTTGCGAGTTTTGGAAAACATGAACCCTCAGAAGTGTCCTGGTGAGGATGGAATAACAAGTGGCATTTTATTGCGGGTTTTTATGCAATTTCCTCGGTTTGTAACAGCAATCTATAATGAGTGTCTGAGAAGAGGTGTCTTTCCTAAGTTATGGAAAAGAGCAAAAATAGTACCAATAATTAAGCCGGGCAGGGAGAACAGTACTGAAGTTTCGAAGTTTCGCCCTATCAGTTTATTGAAGGTAGGAGCGAAAGTATTGGAAAAACTACTTATAAACAGAATTATGCACCACGTGTTTTCTAAAGATTTAATGCAGTCTAATCAGTATGGATTTACACCCCAGAAAAGTACAGTGGATGCAGCTATGGCAGTTAAGGAATTTGTTGAAAGACGTTTGGTGGAGAAAGGTGTTGTTGTTCTCGTTAGTCTTGATGTCCAGGGCGCTTTTGATGCAGCGTGGTGGCCGTGTATTTTGAATACTCTTAAACAATTCGTGTGTCCTAGGAACTTGTATTGTCTCTCACAGAGTTACTTTGGTGGACGAAAGGCAGTTCTGTCTACTCACAATACATCAATGGAGAGGGATGTCAGTAAAGGTTGTCCTCAGGGATCTTGTTGTGGGCCAGGATTTTGGAACATACAGTATAACTCGTTGCTCAATTTAGACTTCACTAAACGTACAAAACTTATAGCTTTTGCAGATGATTTAATTGTGTTAACAAGTGGTAAGTCTCTCTTAGAAGCTGAAAATTATGCCAATTTAGAGATGGTAAAGATTTCAAAGTGGGCTACAAATAACAAAGTTTCTTTTAATGAACAAAAATCAAAAATACTCTTGATATCTCGTAAAAGACTTCAGAATTCAGAATTAAGCATTTACCTTAATTCTAAAAAACTTCAACAAGTTAATAAGTTCAAATATTTGGGTTTCATTATTGACACAAAATTCAATTTTAATGAGCATATCCAGTATGTGGTCGAAAGGTGTACAAAACTGATTCATATGCTATCAAGATCTGCAAAATTAAACTGGGGGTTGGGAAATGAGGCACTTAAAACAATATATAAGGGGGCAATTCTCCCCCTTTTATCATATGGAGCACCCGTATGGATAGACGCATTAGAAAGGAAAAGTAACCAGATGAAGTTCAAAAGAGTGCAACGTCTCATCAATATTAAAATTGCGAAGGCTTATCGTACAGTGTCCCATGAAGCTTTGTGCATTTTGACGGGACTGACTCCAATAATAATAAAGTTGAGAGAGATTGTTAGTGCTTACAGAGTTGCTAGAGGTTGTGATGGTGCTAATATTTTGATGGACACAGTAATTCCGTTCAGGGATTGCCCTCATCCGGCAGATACAGTTCTTATAAACTCGAGCCATGAAAGTAAAGTATACACAGTACAAGCATATACAGATGGCAGTAAGCACAACAATGGGGTTGGGTCGGGTATAGCCTTGTTTGTTAATGGTGAGCTCAAATATGAGATGCAGTATAAGTTGGGTGTTGGGTGCTCTAATAATCAGGCTGAGCAATTGGCAGTCTTGAAGGCCCTGGAAAAGATAGCTGAATTAAATTGTATTATAACTAATTTGAGAATGGCAGCTGTTTACACCGACAGCAGAGTGACGCTGGACTCACTTAGGAGCTCGAGGAATCATAGCTACTTGATAGAAGAAATAAGGAATAAGTTAAGAAGTTTAAAGGCGGTCAACTGGTCAATTGATTTTGGTTGGGTTAAGGCACATGTGGGTATTTATGGTAATGAACTGGCTGACAATCTGGCTAAAGAAGCTGCGTCCAGTAGCAGTATGGTGTGCTATGAACGAATACCAAAAAGTGCAATGATTAACAAATTCCGTGAGGTGAGCCTAATGGAGTGGCAAAGTGAGTGGGAACAAACATTAAATGGAATGGTGACTAAGTTGTTTTTCCCTAGTGTGAAGCACAGACTGTCTTCAAGGTTTGCACTGTCTCCTACTTTTACCACAATGGTGACTGGTCATGGCAAGCTTAGAGCCTACTACTATCGTTTCAAAATAAAAGATGATCCGACATGTGTCTGCAACGACGGTGACCAAACAGTGGAACATTTGTTATATGAGTGCAATATGTTGAATGAAGAAAGATGGGTTTTCAAAAATAGTGTACTACGGAGTGGTGGACGATGGCCTCCGAATAGAAGTGAATTGACATCAAAATATGTTAGACAGTTTATTAAATATGTTAATAACATTGATTTTGATTCTTTGTAGTGTTTATTGTTATTGTGCTTGTCTATCTATTTTGAATCATTGTATGCATTTGTTATTATGAATTAACTTACATATTGGTCGAACAGCTTTATCATGCATATGATACATACATGCATATAGTTTTAACATGTTAATAATGTAGTACTAATTCATTGTATCATTGTCAATGATTGATTTTTATTTTTCTTGTTTACTTTGAATCTTTGTAATTGTTGTATGTACCACTGAGTTGTTTTTATATGTATTGAGAATCTGCTTGTAATAAGTTTATATATAGCATGTAGTATTACTTTATTTGTAATGGAGCATGCTGATAAAATAAAGGTATTAAAAAAACCACACACACACACACACACACACACATCTACCCCCAGATTTTTTAGAGCTCTGTTAATTGTGAAAATATTAAATTTTTGAATATTTAAACCATAGTTGAAAGTTTTGTTTTTCTTTATATTCTTGTAGATTACTTAGCTGATTTTTAGTCCAGAAGAAGTCATACTGCTCCACGCACACACTTTTGTTTTAATTAATAATCCGTTTTACATCTCCACAACTGTCATTATTTCAAGAAAACTGTTCATTTTACGTGATTTAGGTATACTTTAAGTTTTACATCACATTTTAACGCTGTTAGTTACATTTTGTTGTTTTGCGGGCCCGCAATTTACGTTCCGGAACTGTATATGTGTGTCACTCGCGCGAGTGTTGAAGTTAGACTGGGCTGAGACAAACGGCACTATTTTGTAAAGTGTTCGCAGTTGTTTTCCAACTTTTCATTGTATTCAGTTCGTATTCCTACGCCAGTACAATGTTTTGGTTTACACACCCAAATTCCACAGCGAGGATGGGCTCTGACGTAAGATGTTGACGTCAGATGGTCCGATGTTATGTTACATAATTCTGTTAGTCACCGGAGCTGACCTTGGCACAGTTTTGCACGTTTGTCAATTGCGTCATTATAATCGCTCTGGTTTTACAATAATTTCACAAGCAGTGCTACCACTGTCGCTACCAATAAAATTTACCTTTTGTCCCTTTATGTTTACGTTCTTTCCCAGTTATTATTTTTACATTGTAAAAAATGTTGATTGCTTTATAAAAATACAATTTCTTTATTTTACCCCAGGTAGGCCAAAATGTCCCTTTACAATACCCCCTCAATGAGAGGTTTTATGCCGAAGCATAAAAACTCTCATTGACACACTCATACTTGCTAAAGGGATCAGCCAGGATATGTCGCCACAACCCCCTGTATGGTTTATATGAAAAAAATATAATTAACTCACCCTTGGTCCAGTGACTGTGACCGCACCTGAATGACAATACTGGACTTCTCTCTCGAGATCCCAGCACCATAAAGTCAGACAGATACTTAACGCCCCTGCTCTGACGCGCTGGCCAGCTCAGGATCGCCGCCACAGCATCACCAAACTCTGAAACAACAAATTAAAATATTAACTAGTGGCCTTATACAACACCATATCCCCAACTGATCTGTTTCCCCCTAGCGGTGCTGGTTTGTGTTAAGAAGCACTGGTTTTGTTTTTTCACTTACTTCTAACATATATAAGAATACCTAACAACACAACATGATACCCTAAAAAAATTCCATAATCTCATTCTGTCTACTTTCTCTTGTTAACTTTTATCCCAAAATTCAAAATTATTGCCCTGATTCCCATCAGAATTTAAATAAACATTTCCCATTACCATATTACACATCTCTCTCATCCCCAATTTGCATCTAAAATATTTAAATCCATAAAAGTCTCTTAAATACTAACAAACACAATACAACATAAGAAAACATAGTACATTCATAATTCACATTGTTATTATTATCTTTATTATTACCTTAAAATAAACAATTTGCATTTAAGTTTGACCACAATTTACACACTTTACATCATTAACCGTGCATATAAAATTATAAAAATTACCTTTTAATCTCAATTTGACTTTTATTAATTCATTTCCCAAGAAAAATTAAAAATTTTTTTTTTCAATCTTCGTTTTACACATCATTTTATTTATTATTCCATTTCATTAACTTGGGTGATTCTCAGTTATTCATTATAATTCACTTTATCAACTTGGCATTTACCCATAATCTTACCCCTTTTATGACTCTAACGCTCTCTTACAAAATCTTTAACTAGTATGACACCCATCTCTATCAAAAACATTTATCAAACAATCTCTAAACCAAACTTACTACTCAACTCAAATCGCATCATTCTACTCTTATATAAAAAAAAAATATTCTCCACCCCTTTGTACTCAGGATGTGTGTTTCCCCCCCCCCCAAAAGCTCATTCCCTTATGTTGGTTCCTGGACTTTATCCCAAAGGCAACCCTTTCCGGTGCTAAACGGTCCCTTCCCGTCCCAACCCTTTTGTTGCGGACTCCTTACACCACCCCCTCTTACAAAATTCCCATTTACTTAATAATTACTCTCCCATTACCTCATTACTACTACAAAATAACATTATCACTTATAAACATCAATATATCACTCATTATTCTACATATTTCCCCATTACTACTGTGTCACTATCAATATTCAAATTCTACATTACTTGTATTTCATCTCTTATTCTCTTTAACACCCATCTATATTCAACTTGTACTGACTCAATGTTTTACTTAAACAATTACTATCACCCAATTTCTATCTTTTACAACCCATTGAAAATTTTAATTATCTTAAATTTATTTCATTATTCATTGAAATTCTTTAAACACATTGAAAACTTATTCTATAAAATATTATTGTATTTTTATAATCCTTATTCCTAACATACTACATTCAATTAATACAATAAGACATAATAAACACCATATAGGAAACATCTAGTGCATCTATTTTTCAAATCAAAACAAAATTATTTAGTTATCTCAGTAGCGAGTCATCATTATTAAAATACAACAAATTTTTAATTCGTTACCCCCCTGGGTAACCTCCCTGCCACACACACTATGACCCCCCTGGACTGTGGCGTCCAGTTGCTTCCACAAGGACTGAAGTTTTGGAGGAATTTTGTCATCTCCTTGTCCTTGCTTCGGCGTTACATTATTAAAAAACTAGATATCATAATATCTAAATGTACAGATTATACGCCCCTAATGCGGGTCTACCACCTGGCCTTGCTGTTCCTCCTTGAACAGAGTGGCAGCTGCTGTTCCATAGTTCCCGGGATTTCCCCTAATGTCACCCCCCCATCAATTTCTAATATAAACCAATTTCAAGCCAGCTATGGTCAAGGGACTTAATTTGTGGCCATAGCTGACCGCTAGCCAAAACCACGATTAGTCCTGGTAAGGCAGTAATCGCCCGAAAAGTCGGGGAAATCAACTTTACTTTCAGGCATGTTACAATCGTCATTAATCTGCACGGCACGGCTATTTATCAGTATACAATATAAAATTGTAAAAAGGGGTGTGCCGTGCATTTTCGCCATTTTGGCCTCCGATGGAGGTAACAGTCTCTGTTACCCCCAACACTATCCGCTATCTACTGTGGCACATGCCACCACAGCAATAGCACACTAATAACTAAACTAAACCTTTCTACAATTGCTGTCTCTACATTCCATTATTATATCGCTTCTATAAACACCACTCTACCCCCCAAAATTCCCCACACATCTTGTATAATAACAAGTTCTTTTTTTTTTTTATATGTATCCAGACACTTCTGCAAGTCCTACTTTTCTACCTCCGACACTTACGTTACTATCTCCCATGGAGCTAAACTAAGTACACATAATTTAATTTACTTTAATAGCTTTAACAAGTGCAACAACTATACTATGGTATTGCTAAACTGCCAACAATTTGGTCACCTTAAATTTCTACGTTCTAAATCTAAATTACAACTAGTTCCTTTTCTCCTAAAATAAATTCGCCCGCCATTTAAAATTATTTTTGTTTATTTCATTACCTACGAGCCACGTTACTTCTCACTGAACGATTCTCTTAGGTAATGAAATGACTCCTAATGAGTCGCACTTGTTAAGTCACATTAATTTTGGTTCGTTTTATATGAAATAAAACTATTATATGTTCGTGGATAATTGCCAATTGTGTCTTTTTTTTTTTATATTCCATCCACGAACTTTATGGGTCCCCCTCCCCGTTCAACAATAAGATTAAATTTCTATTTACACCAATTTGTGGAGTAGGACCATCGTTGCTTTCACCCCTTAGAAGTTCCACCAACCATGGTCCGCCTCCAAACAGCCAAATTCCATGGTCAGGGATGGTGAAGCCGTGACCGCCCGAAAATGGGGGAGAGTCCCTTCTGAAGCAACATAAAATAATACGTTAAAATTCAAACACTTATGGAGACCGATACAACTTCAAGTTCGTCGCATTTTGTGTACTTACTAACTCCTGCGTTGCTGGGTTGCGTAACACGTACGCATTACTCATCTTTATTTCTACAATTTCATATGGTCCCTCATATAATAGGAAAAACTTTTTTATCTCTTTATCCTGTGCGCTAGACAAATCATGTCTCCTTACCAGTACTAATTGCCCTACTTCATATTTAGTCCACTTACCTTTAGCATCATGCCTCTGCTTTCTCCTTTCTCCTTTCGTGAGTAAATTTTCATTCGCTAGTCGGATCTTCATATTCACGTCTATAGTTTGCGTCTCCTGTGGAGAGCTAAAAAGTTGTTCCAATATCCTAGGCGGCCTTGTTCCTTTTATTAATTCATACGGCGTAAATCCGGTGGATTCATGGGTGGTACAGTTCAGCCACTCCTCTACTTTCTTAACGTAGGATGGCCAGTCTGTGTGCTTGGCGTGACATACGCCCGAAATATCCTACCAATCTCTCTCATCACCCGTTCTGCCTGGTTGGACTGTGGATGGTATACTGCCGTATGTTTGGGTATGATGCCTTCCCATCCAAGAGTTTGTCGCCACTTGCCGCTTATAAACTGTGGTCCATGGTCGGACAAAATTATTTTCGGCTTACCTATATTCACCATATAATCTCTCGTTATCTTCTCGCTTAGCACTCTGCTCGTCGCTCTCTTGATACTATATAATCTAACATACTTAGAAAATGTGTCTAATACAACAAAAACATACATTACTCCACCCCTACCTTTGGGTAATGGCCCATATAAATCTACAGCAACTAAATCAAACGGTCTCTCTACCTTAATATAATTCATTTCCCCTTCTACTCTATAATTTACTACCTTAGATCTTTGACATAAATCACACACCCGTAATAACATCCGTACTCGCCTCTCCATATTCTTAAAAACACATGATTCTTTTAAAACATTCGTACACTTTTTTGCCCCGAAATGCCCATACCTTATATGGCAATCCCAAATAATTTTATCTATCAACCCTTCTGGTATAACTAGTCTCCAATCACGCTCACCCCCTTCTACTTTTTTAAACAGAATTCCCTGATATACTTGAAAACGTGTACTATATTCAGACCCATCTACATCCGCTTCTAAACTAACAATTATTTTACCCAACTTATTTTCAGATCTTTGCATATTCTTAATATCCCTTAACTCCTCACCAAAAATTCTATCTTCTCTAGTTATCTAAAAATTTCTATCTCTTTAAGATCCCTACCTGTTTTATTTTCTATAATATCTACTCTGGAAAGTGTGTCTGGTACTTTATTATCTGACCCCTTTATGTATTCCCAGGAAAAGTTGTATTCTTGTAAAGCTAACACCCACCTGGTTAGACGACTATGTGTTAACCTGCAGGAGTTTAAAAATGACAGCGCCTTGTGGTCCGTCCTGATAACGGTCTTATTTCCTAAGATGTAGGTGCGAAACTTTCCTACAGCAAACACGATGCTCAGCAGCTCCTTTTCCGTAGTTGTATAATTTCTTTCGGCTGCCAAAAGAGATCTGCTGGCGAAAGCTATCATGTGGTGTTCTCTGTCGCCATCCTCTAGGTACAACTCCGCTCCCAGGGCGACGTTACTGGCGTCAGTCTGTAAGTAAAAAGTTTTTAAGAAATCAGGGTGGTTCATCATTATCATATTTGAAAATTTTCTCTGTATCTCCTCGAAAGCATCCCTTTCATTTTCTCCCCATTTCCATTGTTTATTTTTCTGTAATACAGCACTTAACCTTGCTGTTGTCTGAGCGTAATTTTTCTGAAATTTTCTATAGAAATTGCGCAAACCCAAAAAACTTTGTAATTGTTTAATATTCTTAGGCTCTGAAAATCGCATTATAGCTTCTACTTTATCAGGGTTAGCTAAAATTCCTTCCAGAGTTATAATAAAACCCAAAAAATGTATTTTGGTTTGTAAAAATTTTGACTTCTCCCAATTAACTGTCAAACCCCCATTCTTTAATTTCTCTAATACATACTCAATATGTTCTAAATGCTCCATGAATGTTCTGGATGCTATTAATATATCATCAACATATACAGTCAGAAAATCTAAGTCTTTTGGTTGTAATATCATGTCTAAACACTTAATAAAACTTGCTACACTAGTGTTAAGCCCAAATGGTAAACGTTTAAACTGATAATTCTTACCGTTGAAAAGAAAGGCAGTATATCTCCGACTCTCTGTTGCTAACGGCACCTGCCAATATCCTGCGGTTAGCTCCAAAGATGTCATGTACTTGACCCCGCTGAATTTCTGAAAAATCTCATTAATAGGTTCCGGTGACTCTCGGTCAGGTATTATAATTGATTTATTCTCCTTGCATCTAAACATAATCTTACCTTTCCGTCCTTCTTTATTACCACCACCAATGGGTTCGAGTAAGGTGATATCGATCTCTCAATTATATCTCCCTCCATCATTCGATCCAACTCCTCCTGCACTGCTCTCCGTTTTGAAAATGGTACTGGATAACTCCTCTGCATGTAGGGTGAGTGCTCTTGAACCTTCAGCTCACACATATAGTTCCTGGCTTTTCCAGGCAACTCTACATAACGCTCCACAACGGCCCACAACTCCTGTCGTTGAGTACTCCCTACAACTCCACCCTCATTAAAAAATTTATCAGCCCTATTTTCCCATACTCTCTCATCACTCACATGCATCTCTCTCTCCTCACTTTCTACAATCTCACTCTCTCGACATATATTTACTTTAGTTTCTATATCCCCATCGCCTACTTGCTTTTGTATCATTTTTACCCCTGTAACTCTAACTTCATCTAATACCCTCTTAAAATTAACCCTGACTGGTTCACTACCATTATTAAATTCCACTATCCGTTTATTAAAATCTATTACTGCCCCATTCCTCTCCAAAAAATCATTTCCCAAAATTACATCTAAACTCAGTCCCTTAACTACTAGAAAAGTGTTCTCAAATTCAGTTTCATTAAGGAATATATTCAACTGTACTTGTTTAGTAACTCTTTTACTACGTACTCCAGTTACCCCCACTACTGTTACACCCACAACTGGTAATGATGGTATATTTTTATTTCTTTCTTTCAACTCTCCCATTACATTTTCAGAAACTACTGATATTTCACTCCCTGTGTCAATCAATGATTTAAAATGCTTACCTTCTATGGTGACGATTACCTCCGTCAATCCAGTTTTGTTTTCTATAACTTTTGTATCATCTTCCTACAACAACTCCTTTGTCATATCCATTTGTATAACATTATTATGATATTCATCGGTTATCTGGACCCTCCTGTTCTCCATGGACAATGGTGGGGTCCTCGCTTCCATTGTTGGCCTCAGTTTTCCGTTGACGTACCCGCCGCGGCTTGGTTATATCCTCCTCTCCCTCTCGTTGCAGGTCTACCTCCTCTGTCGTTACCTCCTCCTCGTTGTTGTTGATGGTGTTGATTCGGTGCCACGTTGTTCCGTTGGCAATCTCGTGCTTTGTTGCATCTGTAACATACTGTTCGGATAGCATAATTCTCATATTCACAACTTAAACATTTCCACATTCCGCCTCTAAAATTAGGGTTATTATTATGTCCCCTCATTCCTCTATAAGAGTTCGGTGTTCCCCTATACTGATGATAATTGTCATTATTTATTACTATTGGTGGATTTGCACGCCTCCCTCCTTCGCGTTCCCCAGTATTTTGTAACACATCTAACATACTCTCCAGTTCATTTATATCTACTATCTCTCTCGTCATTAAAGGTATCTGTACCTCTCTGGGCAGGTGTTTACTAATATGTCTAACGAATGACCGGAACGGCAACGGCGGTTCTAGGTACTTTGCTTCGTTATATATTTTCATGACGTACATGGTCAAGTGGTTGTTTATTCTCCCAAAATTTCCCGTTCCCATGATCTTACTGCGTAAAATTTCCTGGTCTTCTTCTGACCAATACTTGTTTCGGAATGCTAACTCGAATTTTTCATAACTACTCCACTCTGTGTTATTTACTTCCGCCCATATTTCGGAATTACCCTTGAAACACTTTAAGATTTTTAGCAATTTAATCTCCCAACTACTACTATTAAACCAGTTAAATTCTTTTACCCTACTCAAAAATTGCATCGGGTGTACTCTGCGGTTGTCACAATTAAATTGTTCAAGTTCTATTTCATCTCTTGCTTCGCGAGTATACAACACTCGCTCCGCAACACTATTTAAATTTTGGCTTACTGCCACATGTAACTCATCTTTAATTTCAATGATATCTCGCTCAATTACTTTTATTTTATTATCGTTTATAATTTCATATTGGAGGTTATGTTTACTCATAGCCCCCACACTCTCTTGTACAGATTGTTTACATATATTTTCTACCTCCAGTATTTTAATTTTCATGTCAACATCAATCTTATCAATACACTTACTTTCTATCTCTCCACACTGTTCTTTGATTCGACTATTAATTTGATCTGTCATTTGTTCATTTGCATAACTGATTTTACTTTCAAGATTTAGTGTGACTTCACAAATTTGTTTGTCAATTTTTTCATCTCTTTCATTAATTTTAATGTCTATACTCTTAACTGCATTATCTAATTTGGTATCTAAATCGTTACATTTACTGGCAAATTCTTCGTTATTATTTTCAAATTGCTTATTAATTTCATTTATATGGTTTTTTAACTCCCTAAAACTGCTTTTGCACTTTATTTTTTGTTCATGTATTTCGCTTTTCAACTCGTCAAATTTATCATTGAAATTATTATTCTGTACCTCAAATTTATTGTTAAAGTTACTGTTCATTTTCTCTAATTGATTTAGTATAACACTCATCATATCATTTTATACTTGGTTACATTTTGTTGAGATTGGAGTCGATAGAGTACCCGAGTCGTCTGTAGCTGATTCAGTTAGGCTGAATTCTTTTGATCGATTTACTGGGGTTGAATGAACCTCTGGTTCCCCCACACCACCCGACTCGCTCATTTCAACTACAATCTCGTTATTATCCATTTCATTAAATTATTTTATATTTACTTATTTATAATACATTCATCAATAACACTGTAGTATAACCTTTTGTGACACTCTCGTCACCTACGTCTATTTCTACGTACCAAAAAAAATTCGTTCTTATTTCAAACAACCATTCTGCTCTCCCAGTAGGCCTATTTTTATATAAAACAAAATTTTATACAAAATGTCCCTGCCTTCGGAAGCCAAATGTGATATAACTTTTTATTAATAATTAAATTCAATCATTTTTTTAAATTACGGTATTCACTATTTATTTACTGAATTCTTCGGGTGCCATCTTGCCTTACTGCAAGAAATTAATTTACTATTAATATGTGTATAAAACATAGGTACTTACCATATTTCGGGCCAGATTCTTTTCGGCGAACTAAAAAAAGAACAGAAATGGTTGTCGAAATAACGAAAACTTTATTTGTTCCCCATGATTTAAAATTTATTGTCATTTCAATTTTTTTTTTTATAAACAAATTATTCTTTTCTCCCTCTTTTACATTTTGTTCCCATAGTAATTCAAGTAAAATATAGATATAAAATGGATCATTATTAAGTTGAACATATCTGGTTCAACAATAGTCAAAATAAAACAGGAAACATAAATACCAAATAATTCGCTTAATACTTAACTTAACTAACATAACGGAAACCAGCGCTTTCACACACACACACACACACACACACACACACACACACACACACACACACACACACACACACACACACACACACACACACACACACACACACACACACACACACACACACACACACACATCTACCCCCAGATTTTTTAGAGCTCTGTTAATTGTGAAAATATTAAATTTTTGAATATTTAAACCATAGTTGAAAGTTTTGTTTTTCTTTATATTCTTGTAGATTACTTAGCTGATTTTTTAGTCCAGAAGAAGTC
Source organism: Magicicada septendecula (assembly GCA_034769895.1). NCBI lineage: Eukaryota > Metazoa > Arthropoda > Insecta > Hemiptera > Cicadidae > Magicicada > Magicicada septendecula. The sequence continues at coordinate 53,665,193 of CM068375.1, read as the reverse complement.
ATACTGCTCCACGCACACACGTTTGTTTTAATTAATAATCCGTTTTACATCTCCACAACTGTCATTATTTCAAGAAAACTGTTCATTTTACGTGATTTAGGTATACTTTAAGTTTTACGTCACATTTTAACACTGTTAGTTACATTTTGTTGTTTTGCGGGCCCGCAATTTACGTTCCGGAACTGTATATGTGTGTCATTCGCGCGAGTGTTGAAGTTAGACTGGGCTGAGACAAACGGCACTATTTTGTAAAGTGTTCGCAGTTGTTTTCCAACTTTTCATTGTATTCAGTTCGTATTCCTACGCCAGTACAATGTTTTGGTTTACACACCCAAATTCCACAGCGAGGATGGGCTCTGACGTAAGATGTTGACGTCAGATGGTCCGATGTTGTGTTACATAATTCTGTTAGTCACCGGAGCTGACCTTGGCACAGTTTTGCACGTTTGTCAATTGCGTCATTATAATCGCTCTGGTTTTACAATAATTTCACAAGCAGTGCTACCACTGTCGCTACCAATAAAATTTACCTTTTGTCCCTTTATGTTTACGTTCTTTCCCAATTATTATTTTTACATTGTAAAAAATGTTGATTGCTTTATAAAAATACAATTTCTTTATTTTACCCCAGGTAGGCCAAAATGTCCCGTTACATAGTCCCTTAATTTTTAGTAGGTGTTTTTATGATTTAATACCCTCTGTACGGAATGATAGAAAAAGTGTGAAATGATGTTATGATGAAAGGTATGTTGATAGGAAGATAGAGTTATTTAAGATTGGTAGAAGGTATAAAGAATTAATAGAGAGGTTAGATATTGAGAGAGTTAGTGATAATAAGTACTTACCTTGCGAAATAGTTAGTGCAGCAAATGATGATAAGATTGATGATATTGATTACTTACCTTGTGTCAAAACTGGTACAGCAGCAGATGATAATAATGAAGAAATTATAATTGACCTAATTGTGACAGATCGTACTAAAGGTGACTGCACTATACTCGGTGGTGACAAATTATATGATTTAATAATATGAAATAATCCTGTTGGTATTGTGGAAGGGTATAAGAATTTGAATAATCTTTATATTGATAGAAATTATATAATGAATTTAATAAAAAATGAGTTGAGTAGATGTAAGACCAGGTTATTATACGAGGATGGGGGGTAAACAATTAATGTTTATGAACGTTTAACTATGTGAATAGTGGTTTTGAAATGAACTGTCTTATGAAATGATTTGTGGTAAATGATAACAGATAATAATTTGGATTGTATATACTTTTGTGTAGATATTAAATGTAATGATGTAGCAAGGTAAAGTATAATCAACTTTGTGAATTTTGTTAAGGTAATGAAATATGTTTGACAAAATGATTGAATTAATTTGAAAAGAGATAATAAATGAAATATTGTATAAGATGAATGTTAATAACAAATTAAAAAAATGTGTAAACCTAATGTTTAGATCAGGGGAATCTAAGAGTATAGAACTTTTGAACACGGCTATATACCTAAGTATGGGTGATAGACCGATTAAGGGAGTGTGAATATTAATATAGTAGGATTACTGGTATCCGGGATATCAGTAATGCTGAATTTTGTGTAACGCTAAAGCAAGGATGGGGGAGAAAGAAAAGAAAAAAGTGTTCACCCCTTCCGCTTCAGTCCTTGTGGAGGCAACTGGGCGCTACAGTCGGGGGGGGGGGGGAATAGTGTGTGTGGAAGGAGGAGTTTAAAATAAGTTCATAATTTAATAAATTATAACAAATTATGTGATGATGGAGAACGTGGTTACTAGGTTGTTAGTAATGAAATATTAAAGATTAAAATGAGTTACATCAATAATGTAGAGTATGTAATTAATTTTCTGATGTAAACGAATGATGTTGTGTTGACGAGGAGTATTTTATTTTGATGTATTAAGGAGTAATATGAAGGTACTTGACGATTGTTAAGTAAGTAATTTGTTCTAATGTAGTTGATTTAATGTGTTTTACTCTATATAAGGAGTTTGTTAATTTTGAAATGTGATTGGAATATTTATAATGGAAGGTATTTATACGTTGTAATGGAAATGTTTATTTAAAAGTTGACGGGAATCAGAGCGATCATTTTGAATTTTGGGGTAAGAGTTAACTACAGAAGGTTATACAGAATGTTGGTATGTAATTCTTATAAGGTATTATACTTAGACTAAGCATTCATCCATATGTAGGAAAAAAAAAAAAAAATCAGTACTTCTTAATGCAAACCAACACAGCTAAGGGGAACCAGATCAGTCAGGGATATGTTATTATACCAGGCCACTATTTGATATTTTTTGATTTCATGTTTCAGCGACTGGTGATGCTGTGGCAGCGGTCCTGTGCTGGCCTGCGTGTCAAAGCAGGAGCATCAAGTGCCGGTCTGGCCTTGCGGTGTTGGGATCTCGAAAGAGAAGTCCAGTAAGGTCATTCAGGTACGGTCACAGTCACTGGACCAGGGGTAAGTTAACCACAATTTTGAATAAAACGTAAGGGGGTTGTGGCGACATATCTTGGCTGATCCCTTTAGAAAGTATGAGAGTGTCAGTGAGAGCTTTTATGCTTCGGCATAAATCCTTTCATTGGGAGGGTATTGTAATGGATCTAAATTTACCTAAATATTATTGTGTAATTTCATAAATTCTATAACATGTAAAGATGAGGCCCCTTTGAGGTGACGCGATAGCCAGTAAATATTTTCATGACCATGTATGGTTATGAGATTATAACGAAAGTCTATTTTTAGCCAGTGACCAACACATCAAGTATTCGTTGACGAAAAACATTTCACGACGAAGTTAAAAAGGTGATGTTAAGTCTAACGGAACGTTATAGTACTGAGGACGAGACGTACGGCGGGGAGCGGAGAGAACCAGCTTAGAGATGAACCAAATGGAAATTTGTAACACTGAACGCCAGTCGACTACCATCTTTTGCTGTCTGCAGCAGCAATTCCGGGCACCCGCACAAAGGGTAAATCTGAAAATGTGAATTTATATTGTAACGAACAGATGATGAGGACGTCCTCGTCTTCGTTTAAGCCTCACGTTGTATGCGTCAATCTGTAACGAAGTAGGTGACTCGGTCGTATCTGTAAAATGTACACCAATTTTGTATGTGTATTAAATGTTAGTGCGTTCGTCTCGCACCGGGGTCGTTACATCAATGTTCGCGGCTAACGATGTCCATAGCGTTGCGGTAATCACCAGTATAACACGGCAGTAACCTTACCTGTTTACTTATAAGGGTGTGTTAATCCCGGGTGGCGCCAAATCGTTTATTAAAACAATTAAAACTATTGTATAATGAGTTTTCAGCGGTGACGGTCGTTCAAATAATTCCCGCTCGTACGGCCGTCTGAATTGTCGATACTGCTGTGCAAATGACGACTGGTTCGCTGCTCATCAAATCTATTCTTCATAAATAAACACAAGTAATGTATACACTCCCTATGAAATAATAACAACGGTTACTCCCTGTACTAGTTATTTTTTAATGTGTGATAATTAAAATATTCAACCTGACAATTATATTATAATAAATCTGCACCGACTTTGTACATGAAACACTCCCTCTCAAGGTTGACGAATCGATTAAGGAACGATCAGCATCAGTATGGCTGTGTAACGTTAAGTTATTACAATTATTTTCGTTACCAAAATCGTGGGATTCTTGTGATTATGAGCTAAAGAATTCCTATGGTTACAATAAAAATATTTTACCTTATTCTAAGTGTACGTAAATAATAATGTGTGATGTTACAATCTGTTCTGTAGTGTTGTTAAATGTGTTTTGAAAGTTCGTGTTTTAATAATAGGTTATGTTTTATCTTAACAAATTTTCAGTGAGTTTTATTTTACTTAAATAATCTGTGAAAGAGAAATATTCTGTTTATAGTGAGATAAATTTACCTTTAGTAAAATTTAGAGTGATTAGGTTTTTGGAAATAGGTAATTTAATTGTACTTAACACTGTTATTCCTCTATCTTCCTTCCTGGTTATTAAATATTGTCACTATAGTATTTATTTCCTTTCATAGATTATTTTGATACCCCACAAGTTTGGGTAATTTTAGATTTTATGTTTTTACAATTATGTTAATACTTGTTAATTACATTTCTTTTTGTATACAAATGCTTATTAAAATATTTTGTTTTACAAATGGTTTACAATTTATTCTTGGAGAATCCTTCACCTCAGATTTGCTAATTTCTTTGTTAATTTGTTATAATTTGTAGTTATTTGTTTCTGACTGTTAGGCATTTTCATAGGCCTAAGTAGTCATTATGGTATTTGACTTATTTCATTTAAATTACATTTCATTTCAGCCTAATGGGCTTTATTTTGTTATTATAATTGGTTGTGCTGTGTTTTGAGTCTGTTTATGTGTTATTATTATGTCACTATTATTTTACACACAATTATTTACTCTTTGGTTTCCATGTTTTCTAGTCATACATTTCTTAACTTTTTATTTATTTCCTTTGCCAATAATAACAATTTGGCTATTATTTACTACTTTTTTGATCTTACTTAAATATAACATGTAGGCCTATGATCTGTATAATTCTTACAGCCATATCCAATTCATAAACTTTGTTGAATAATTATTTAACTAATTTATTATTTGCTAATCTTTGTTCACAATACATTTTATTTTATATTATTTTTTAGTGTGACAAACAACATCACTTTTATGAAGTTATAATGATCCCTTATAACATGGGTGCTTTTTGGATTTGTTTCTAACTCCTTAACTTTTAAACAATCTTTACTCTCCCTCCATGTTAACACTTTCAATTTACTCTTTCCTGGGATTCTCCCTTTTAAATATGATTACATATTTTTAAACTTATTAATAATATTTTTTGTTTTGTTTACTATGGTGATTATCACTTTCCAGTGTTCAATACCTCTTACTTTATAGTTTATACTTAATACTATTTTTCACAACATACTTACTCACTATTATTTTTCACTGTTAAACCTTTAGTGTTCTTGAGGATTTATTAATTGTTAATGATTTTATCATTCACTATTTTTCACTATATTTTCATTCTATATCTTACACTATTTTCATTCAGTCATCACCTTTACTCTTAAATTATTTATAGTTAATTATAATTTAATTAGTGTACCTTCTGTATCACTACACTCTGGGGTTTTTACACTTTCATTTTGCACTTCACAAATGTTTTTGTTTTTTAAGTGTTTCTGAATGGGTAATCCCTCTAATTATTATCTCACTATTCATTTTTTCTCTTTCATTACAATATTTCCTTAATACTATTAACAATTTTATGTCATTACATTTCTATTCTTACATCTAACTCTAAATTGTGGGTTAGTTTGCTTTTTTATATTAAAATATCTTTAACATATTTTAATAGGGTTTCTTCCCTAGATTATGATTGTCCATTAATGGATAATGACATTTACTTTTTCCTTTCTCATAGGTTACTTATTGGTCTTGGTTCCAATATTACTTTTGAGTGCATTATTTATCCTTCTCCTACGCTTTATTACTTGTTTGTGTATCATTATTGGTTTTCATTTTTATCTATTTCCCTCCTTCGTCATTTTCATTGTATTTGGTTAATACCTTGGTTTTTCCACCTTCTCCTTTGGGTTCATTTTAACGTGTTACATTGAGTCATTTAATTCCATGAACTTGTTTCATTTTTGTTCGGGTTTCGGTTTTTTCCCTTCTTCCTTTGGTTTGGTTAATCACTTTCTTCTCTTCTTTGGTTTTATTCTCGTTTGTTTTTCGTGGTTCCCTTCTTCTTTTGTTTCCTTTTGTTGGGTCAATCACTTGGGTTAGGTCATGTCGTCATTTGTCGAGTCTAGTTTTTATATTTTATTTAAATTAATCATTTTTATTTAACATGAAGTATTATTTTAGATTCAATATTGTCTTGTTCATCCCTGGTATTGGGTTGGCTTATTTGCGTTGTTGTGAAGCTAATTATTTATCCAAATAAAAATACAGATAAATAAAATTATCTTGTTTTGTCCTGTCATCCCAGAATCCGTCACACGAACGTTGAGATGCAAGTATGATTATAGGTTGTGTTAGTAACAGACGCAACTCGCATTTTGTGAAGAGAAACAAATTGAACTTTATTTTATCCTTTAAAATTTTTTAAACTTCAAATTGTTATTTATTCATTTATTTGCTTCTTAGCTCAAGTGATTACTTCTTGCCAAAATTTAAAATACATAAAATTTTTTAATAATATTTACGACATGATTGGATTATAATTACAATTACGATTACAATATTACACTTAACATCTTACCTTACATTGGCAGCCCAGCCTGCTCGCACACACATTCATTCTATTACAAAAACAAAAACCCCTCTTTATTTATTCAGAACATTATTAACTACATTATGCAATACCCGTGCCGGCAACGTGGGGTTTCTCCGAAGTCGTGGCTTCTCACTTATGAATTTAGTTGTAGGTAAAAAAAACAATTTATGATATCATTTTCCGAAAAACTGTGTTCACTTCCGCATTTTGACCAAACTACACTCACTTTTACTGGATGGTGAAATTTATTGATGAGCCCCGTTGGGCGGCTACCTGGCCAGGTAAGCGTCGGTGAGAGAACTGGGAAGAGCGTTCACCAAGTTCCCCCAATTACATTTCTTTCGGACAAGGCGGAAACCAATGCCGGGTACTTTACAGTCATAGCTGTGGCACATTTAAAAAATGCAAACTCCCGTGTGCTGGACGTTGACAATATTTGGTGTCCAGTGGTTTACGTCACTGTAGTAGGCATGACCTACAATTGTGTTTCCGCCGCCTCTGAAGCACGTGGCGAAAATATCGTCTTTGGGCCATATTGTTTTACCAACTCGGCGTCGGTTGCGCGCCTGCTGGTATTTGCGCGCTTGTAGGTGTGTGTCACACAGTCTCAAAATTCTAAGAATGGTATTGCGTGATTGCACGTTGACGCATTCCATTGTATTGACTTCGCTTTATGAGTTCTTTGTTTGAACAAAGCTTTTAACACGTGGCTGATCACACATATGAAATGAATTGTTACAAATATTTAATAAAATAAAACCCTCCCTTTTGCCCCATTACAATACCCCCCCCAATGAGAGATCTTCTGCCGAAACAGAAGAAATCTCATTGCTAACCCCTAAGAGGATCGGTGAGGATATGGTGCCAACAACCCCCCATTAGTTCTTACACCTCATGGGTAAACTACCCCCCTGGCTCGGCGACCATGGCTGCACCTGAACGAGATCACTGGACTTCTCTATCCAAGATCCCAACACCATAACATCGAACAGACATGCACCACAGCGCACCTAACCTTCTAACATGCGACCCCCCCAAACTCCAAATCCCTGGCCTTACTCCATGCCAGATCCTCAACCGATATGTTCCCCCTTACCATGCACACTGGGCTGCCTTTAGCAGTTACTGGGCTCGTACACACACTCATAATTACTCACTAAACAAATTTATCCTTTAAAATTCTCAAGACATTTCTCTTTATATTCAAAATTCATTTACGTTAAAATCAAATTATATTTCTTCAAAATCACAATAAGAAAATCTTTTACCAGAATCCCTAATTCTCTTCACTACTACTAACAATACTAAAGAAAAATATTGAATACCTTATTAAAATAAAACTTATAGTTTTACCTTATTTCCTTTCCATCTTGCGACTTCGTTATATGTCATACACGACATGTTTCGGGAAACCTGTTCCCATCTTCAGGTTTAAAAACTTTTCGTTCTCACATGAAGAACTTGTCAACGTAAATAAAAACTTTTACTAACATAATTAAAAACACACTACATTAATAACGTACTGCGCGAAGAATCAGTGCGCACTGTTCGGGTTCATAATCGCAACTGTTGATTTCTCATTCGTCTATAATCTGATAAACATGTTGTAACGCAGTATCGTACAAGCTGTTCGAGTTAAACGACAATTGATCGTTGAGTACTAGGTTTTTTTTTTTTTTTTTTTTTTTTGTTCTCTATGCTTTGTAGATTTTGACATTTACAAACATTTCGATTTCGAAATCTACAAAGCATCGAGAACACAAAAAAACCTAGTACTCAACGATCAATTGTCGTTTAACTCGAACAGCTTGTACGATACTGCGTTACAACATGTTTATCAGATTATAGACGAATGAGAAATCAACAGTTGCGAACCCGAACAGTGCGCACTGATTCTTCGCGCAGTACTTTATTAATGTAGTGTGTTTTTAATTATGTTAGTAAAAGTTTTTATTTATGTTGACAAGTTCTTCATGTAAGAACGAAAAGTTTTTAAACCTGAAGATGGGAAATGTTTCCCGAAACATGTCGTGTATGACATATAACGAAGTCGCAAGATGGAAAGGAAATAAGGTAAAACTATAAGTTTTATTTCAATAACGCGACTTGGAGACCATAATCACAAATTATGAACCTTATTAAACATGAATTCACTTACTCTAACATTTGTTTACACACATATTCTAAACAATATAATTCAATAAAAAACAATAGTAATACACATAAACAATAATACCCTTAAAACTCAAAACATCAATTAGATGGCAGGCATAAAAAAAAAAAAATCAATTTTTTTTTCAAAAAAATTTAAATTTATTAAAATATACTTTTCTCAATATTCAGAATATTCAAAATTATATAAATCAATTAAACAACAAAATTTGCATCACTTCATTGCCAAAACTGGTCTAATTTATAACATCAACCATCAGCTGATCAAACTGGGTCAAGTCCACAACCTTGACATACCTATGGTATACACAGAACTACATCATAAAGTACATAGAACATCTTCAAAAATTTTTTATCTTTAACCACAAAGAAACATAATAAGACATTCAAAATTAACATGGTTATTATTACAATTAACAATAAAATTGACATTTAAATTAATTAAAATTTACACATTTATTGCTCTAATTAGTTTCAACTTCTATTAAAATCGGTCACTTGTTTCCATTAATTTTATATTTTTACTATAACTCTCTTTCTTTAACATTCTCAATCTCCATTAGTTTGGGTGACTTAATTATTCATAATAACTTGATTTACCACTTGGCATTTATATATTTGTAATCTTTACCCCTTCTGACTCTAATATCACTAACAGCTTTAACTAATATGACACCCATCTCTATCAAAAACATTTATCAAACATTCTCTAAACCCACTTACTACTCAACTCAATTCGCATCATTCTACCCTTATATAAAAAAAAATACTCTCTACCCCTTTGTACTCAGGATGTGTGTTCCCCCCCCCCCAAGCTCATTCCCTTATCTGGTTCCTGGACTTTCCCTAGGAAACCCTTTCCGGGTCCCTTCCCGTCCCAACACCTTTCGTTATGGACTCCTTATCACACCACCCCCTTACAAAATTCCCGTCAACTAATTACTCTCCCCATACATCACTTTCAACTACTACAAAATATCCCCACTTATTTATTACATCAATATATCACTCAATACTCTACATATTTTCCCCACAGCCACTGTGTCACTATTACATCTCAAATTCTACCTTACATTAATTCACAACAATATTATTCTCTCTAGTACCCCTTTAAATTCAACATGGACTGATCTACATGTCCTAACAAAATATTAATCACCCAAAATCTCCCATCTACTATCTTTTACAAATCATTTAAAATTCTCAACTATCTTAAATTACTTCCATCATTTAAATTGAAATCTTTTAACACATTAGAATCATTATCTTCAAACATTAATTACATTCGAATATTTAACTACCTTGAAAAATTTTCAAATCATTTATAAGTGGTACTCTGCTGCTGATCAGCTGATTTTCTAGGCAAGGTGAATGGCCTTACCCTAACTAAATTCCAAATATTACATCATGCGAAATACATTACATGTTGACAAACCTTATATCCTAACATAATAAAATAAAACACAATAAGACATACTGAACACAATAGGATAAACATCTAATGCACTTATTCATCAAATCAAGATACAATTCTTTAATTACTTCAAAAGCGAGTCATCATCCTTAAGTTACAAAATTTTAATTCGTTGCTCCCCTGAGCAACCACCCTGCCACACACACTATTATTTTTTGATGTTGGACTGTTGCGCCCATTTGCCTCCACAAGGACGGCATTAGTGGAGGAATTTATCATCTCCGTGTCCTTGCTTCAGCGTTACATTTTAATATTGGCAGATATCATCATATCTTTGTTATAAATTTATATGCCCTTAAAACGGATCTACCACCTGGTTTACTGTTCCTACTCGAACAGAGTGGCAGCCGCTGTTCCATATTTCCGGGGATTTCCCCTAAATCGCCCCCCATTGATTTCAAATATACACCAATTTCAAGCCAGCTATGGTCAAGGTTTAATTTATGGCCATAGCTGACCGCTATCCAAAACCACGATTAGTGCTGGTAAGGCAGTAATCGCCCGAAAAGTCGGGGAAATCAACTCTAAATTCAGGCATGTTCTCTACATCATTATTATACACGGCATGGCAATCTATCAGGATATAATACAAAATTATATAAAAGGTGTGCCGTGTATTTACGCTATTTTGGCCTCCGATGGAGGTAACACTCTCTGTTACCCCCAACCCTTACCACTATCTACCGTTGCACATACCACCACGGCAATAGCATATTACTAACTAAATTAATTCTTCTACCTTTGCAGTTTCTACACTCCCTAAGTATAGCACTTCTATTAACACCACTCAACCCCCCAAAATTACCCACATCTCTTGTACGATAACATAACATAATAAACAAATCGACATTAACCTTGATCAAACAAACAAACAATTCTCTTTTAAATAATTTATACAGAAAATTATAAACATTATAATTTGAAATTTTCATTAACTCTTTTCTCTATCATCATTTAAATTATTTATCATTTACTACAATTAGATTTCTCAAAAATTTCAAATTTATTATTAACCTTTATTTTATCTCATATTTCAGTTATTACTACCTTTTGAATATGGTTTCCAGTAATTATCTCAAATTAGTTTCATCATTTAGTTTAACATCTCTTCAACACCTGTAAACATTTTACTCTATATACTTGTATTATAAAATTTATACTTACAGTACATTGCTCATACCCTGTCATAACACACAAATATAAATATCAGTAACTCCCTGTACCTTCTGAAACATTTTAACAACACTGTTATTCCATACTAAACAATTTAACATTTATTTATTTATTAAGTATTGTCAAATTCACATCTCATAAAATAGTTTAAAATCATTAGAAAAATTCAATTATATAACATTTTAAATCAATCAAATTATTTAAACATCTCAAATTATTTTAATTAAATCAATTATTAAAAACACAACCCATTTTAATTACTCTTACCAATTACAATAATTACAATTCATTTGTTATCCTCTTCCAAATTATTTTTGTTATTTATTTAGACTGCAAAATATTATTATTATTATCACAACAATTACTTACACACATTGTTTACATTATATACTTGTTACAATACACAAACAATTAATTTCACTAGCAATTATTTACAACTCATACGTCATTAATTGTTCAATTTTACCACACATTTCCAAAATCAGCAAGGTCAGAACCATAAATCAAAATATTTAAAATGTCCATTTATTAAGTTTATGTTCAGCCTCCATCATCGAATAATAATCTAATATATTTATAACATAAATCGTTCTTGTCCACCCTCAATTTATTATTATTATTATGATAATTCTCTAATATTTCAAACTGTTCCGTAAAACCCACATAATAATTTACTGGATTATTCCACATTATTATCAAATCATAAAACCTGTCTACATCATTGATTTTGGTCTGGTCTCCATCAGTAGTTTTATTCACTTTAAAGTCAGTTATTTTCTTATCATATTCTTCTACTACACTCATTACAACATAAGGTAAATTATTATTATTTAAACAGGTATCATCAAAACAATTCTCAATCTCTACTCTACAAAGTAAGTATTTCATATCATTTATCTTTATCACTTCTAACATCTCTTTCAACTCATTATAATTTCTCTTCAACTTATATAATCCTATCTCTCTATCAATACACAACTCTCTATCTAACTCTCTCTCACCATAACACCGTATCACACTTTCAACACCATCCCACACAGAGGGTACTAACTCATAAAAACTCGGGGAACAATTCAAAGACCTCATGTCTTCTAATACCAAGGGACCTCTTGCCCTTCAACAATAACATTTGTGAACACCTTGGTTCATCATAAATATGGGGAAAATTTGCCCTTTTCCCATCTACATTTTCATTACACTCTCTCTCACTTTCATCAGCACTCGCTAACAACGCTTCGTTACTAAATTCTACTTCAACATCTTCCTTAATCATCTTACTCTCTAATACCACGTTTTTAATTTCACCACTGTTATTACTCATTAACTCGTTGTTATAATTATCGCTACTACTCACCTGGTCTCCCGCCACCTGTTTTGCATCTAAATTACTACCACCGTTAATACATATCTCTCCGTTATTTTCACTTATTTTGCTCTTATCTGTTTTTATCACCCACACTCCCATTCTCTCAATATTCTGTTCTAATTTACTAACGTTACTGGTAAATTATCTCCTTGGTTTTCTCGACATTTTTATTGATTTCGTTTATATGGTTTTTCAACTCACTGAAATTGTTTTCACACTTTATTTTTTCTTCATGTATTTCGCTTTTCAACTCGTCAAATTTATCATTGAAATTATTATTTTGCACGTCAAAACGACTATTTATGTTTATCGTATGCTTTTCTAACATTATTTGTATCATTTTTAACATTTCATTACTATCGTCCGACCTTTTACTTTGGATAGGTGTTGACGGAATTTCTGTTTTATCGTCAGTGAAGCTGACTTCATCATTATTAATTTTACATTCCCTACTCAATTTTGGGGTTACTTGAATCCCCGAATCATCTGTACTATTTGTTTCATTTACATTGATTTTAGTTTTATTTTCCTGACTCACGTTTGGAGTCGAGTGGACTTCAACATTATTCATAATATTTGAATCATCACAATTGCCGACACTAGTCGTTTCATTTATATTGCTTTCATTGTTTCCTGCCATTTTTAAGTGGTAATTTTACAAGATTTTGTTTCACTAACTTTTAATCTACAACATATACACACAAGTTTATGTACCTTACGTAATTTTTCGTACTGTCACTTAACCTTTCAACCATACTTGCATTTCCGTAGGTGTGGTTTTTATATTTTAGTTTTAATTTATAAAAACTGTCCCTGCTTCAGAAGCGCCAAATGTGAAGCTAATTATTTATCCAAATAAAAATACAGATAAATAAAATTATCTTGTTTTGTCCTCTCATCCCAGAATCCGTCACACGAACGTTGAGATGCAAGTATGATTATAGGTTGTGTTAGTAACAGACGCAACTCGCATTTTGTGAAGAGAAACAAATTGAACTTTATTTTATCCTTTAAAATTTTTTAAACTTCAAATTGTTATTTATTCATTTATTTGCTTCTTAGCTCAAGTGATTACTTCTTGCCAAAATTTAAAATGCATAAAATTTTTTAATAATATTTACGATATGATTGGATAATAATTACAATTACGATTACAATATTACACTTAACATCTTACCTTACATTGGCAGCCCAGCCTGCTCGCACACACATTCATTCTATTACAAAAACAAAAACCCCTCTTTATTTATTCAGAACATTATTAACTACATTATGCAATACCCGTGCCGGCAACGTGGGGTTTCTCCGAAGTCGTGGCTTCTCACTTATGAATTTAGTTGTAGGTCAAAAAAAAACAATTTATGATGTCATTTTCCGAAAAACTGTGTTCACTTCCGCATTTTGACCAAACTACACTCACTTTTACTGGATGGTGAAATTTATTGATGAGCCCCGTTGGGCGGCTACCTGGCCAGGTAAGCGTCGGTGAGAGAACTGGGAAGAGCGTTCACCAAGTTCCCCCAATTACATTTCTTTCGGACAAGGTGGAAACCAATGCCGGGTACTTTACAGTCATAGCTGTGGCACATTTAAAAAATGCAAACTCCCGTGTGCTGGACGTTGACAATATTTGGTGTCCAGTGGTTTATGTCACTGTAGTAGGCGTGACCTACAATTGTGTTTCCACCGCCTCTGAAGCACGTGGCGAAAATATCGTCTTTGGGCCATATTGTTTTACCAACTCGGCGTCGGTTGCGCGCCTGCTGGTATTTGCGCGCTTGTGGGTGTGTGTCACACAGTCTCAAAATTCTAAGAATGGTATTGCGTGATCGCACGTTGACGCATTCCACTGTATTGACTTCGCTTTATGAGTTCTTTGTTTGAACAAAGCTTTTAACACGTGGCTGATCACACATATGAAATGAATTGTTACAAATATTTAATAAAATAAAACCCTCCCTTTTGCCCCGTTACATTGTAACAATATATATTTCAAAATACAAACAGTTCTTGGCTAAATATTCATCCATAATAGTGACTAATTGCAGTAAATTGAGAGTTCGGCCATAAAATGTGAAAGTGAGAACTATAAAACAGCAAACAGTGCACGCCACGAGGAGACGCCCCAGGTGTCGAATTTCTACGCATCAACAGGAAAGTAAACATTTCAAAAATAATTAAAATACTGGCTTTTTCATAAATTATAAAATTGAGCTCAACAAAATCTAAAAGTATGTAAAGGTGTATGATTGTGTGTGTGTGTGAAGCATATGCATATAGGCCTAACAAGAAGTGTTGAGTTGCATAATTTTGATATGCGTAGTAGTATTTTGATGTCGTAGTTTGTTGATAATCAGTTTTACGCCTTAAGGCGGAATAAGTGTGTTCATGATCTTTTTTATGTTCCCAAAGGAAAATAAATAATGTTATATTTTACTTGATTTACGCATTATGTTATTTGTATTTGCCCACTGTTCTCTGCCTAAGTACACTAAACGATTCCCTGGACCAAACATTACGTATAATCATATTCATTTTAATAGTCAATTACTGAGTAAGACTATAATCTTGCTGAGATTCCCCCAACTGATGGTTTGCACCTAAGTGAATTATTACAGTTTCTGGGAACCTTAATTGAATTAACTCATTTACCCCAAATGCCTGACAATCAGTTGTTGAGATCATATGTCAGAGCTCCTTTGAGCCATAAACTCTTTGAGTCGATTACCAACTGCGACACTGTCGATCAGTTCCACCGTAAAGTGATTAAAACATTTATCCCGTCCGCCATATACGAGCAATTTAAGCAATCATATGTATGTCGTGGACAAGGAGAAAACGAAATGTTCTCCCATTATATCTCCGACGTTCGTCAGTATTCAGAGATATTGAAAGTGTCGATGAATGAATCGGAGATTGTCGAAGCCATCCTGGTGGGTTTGTGTCCGGCAGAGAGGTCACGGCTTGTGCTCATGTGTAGACCTACAAACTTCCGGGAATTGGAGCAGTTGTGCGTGCATTCTTCGAACATTCATTATTCGGATCATCTGCGCCTAGACCCTTGTAGACAACCTCCCCCGTTATTTTCACCTCTTCCTGACAGTCGATCCTCAAGCAGTAATTTCTCACCTCAGCGTATGCCTTGTAGGGATCAGAGGTATCCTCCCCGTACGAATGAGGGCAATCAAAATCATTTGTCTTTCAATCATCCCAGACCGTATAGCTCTACGCCGTGCCCCCGGCAGGACCAAAATACCCAGTCACATTCAAAAAATGCATAGTGCCGGGAAGCATGGCGGTGCAAAATCACAGGGGTGCTTCCCGGATTAGTCGTGTTCAGAAATCTAATCACGCACAGCGCACCTTGGTATTTGCAACTCAAAATTTAAAAAACAATATTATCCTACTTCTACGCACGTAATGAGCCATGGCAAAAGTAAAAGAAATAGAAAGATAGCAGCCCATCATTTGACAGAAACCAAATTCCCAGTTCATCCTGCGCCAGCACCTTCAAAAAAATAGAAAACCATTGGGTAATACAACTTTTGGGCAGCTTGACAATACTGGAATGTTTGTGGGAAATAAATTATCTCGTTCTCAGTCTTTTGGGAAGATAGGAGAAAAGAAGAAACCACTACCACGACCTCCTCCTCCTAAGGCTGCTCCAAAGCTTACTCAGAATAATGGACGGAAACAGCCATCACAACTTTTACCAAGCCTATTCAATCGGAAATCTGGGCGCAGTAAAAATGGACAGTTTAACAGGACAACAGACAGATCCATCTAATCTTCAAAGTGGTGCAACAGTGCCTAGTGGAGCTCTTTTTGATTTGCATTCTCCGCCTAGTTCTCCAACACTGACTACTCGTTCAAGCAGTGATTGTGTTAGTATTGATAGTTTTGGGAGTGATGGAAATGCTCCAGCAATTAACAGCAGTGGCTCGCAGGGTGAAAGTGGGTTTAAAGATGATTTTGACTTGTTTATGGCATCAGGTGGTACCACGCCAAATGCTTCAGACCCTTGGGCAGACCTAGAACCATTTGCTATGCCACATAGGACTTCACCTCATTCAAATGTGCCTCCAACCATTTATGAATTAAGTAATGAAGATCCCAGATCACGGCATCAAAATGTCAGTTATCCTAAAAAAGTAGATTTACCTCCAACTATTATAGGAACTAAAAACAATAAACCAGCTAGGCCACCACCCCCAACAAAAGTAAGGACACCTACCAGTTCTTCACATGATCCAGAACCTCCTCTTGACTGGTCTCCCCCTATGCCTACTTGCCCGCCTCCACCTCCACCACCTGAAGTGTTAGAGGTATTGGGGAAGGGACCATTTTGTATAGAGCGTTATCTGTCACCTGTGACCCATTCACTAAAAAATTTGTGCAATGTGCTCATGTTACCCAATTAAAGCCGTTTCATGGGTCAGCTTCGTGTGATAGATGACCATGGGTCTGTCGCCACTAAACATTGAAACCATATAGATGTATATGGTTACACATTGGGAGATATATATATATTGTAGCATGCCAGAAAATCCACTACATCTTAAGTCATATGAAATCATAAAGTTTAATTACACCAACAAATGTTATAATAATATTGAATGACATTTAAATGAATCAAAGGAATGAACCACGATAAAATAAAAATCCTCATTACATTATATATAAAAACCACTGTTTAAAAAACCAAAGAAAGTATCGAAGCAACTCATAGTATAATATCAGTAATTTACCCAGGAAGCTAAGAGCAGTAGAGCAGTAAACCAGTTATATAAGACCATATCAAGAAAAAAGAGACTCAATTAAAGAGTGGTGAATACCAAAATACCCCAAAAAACAAGAAGAGGGAAGAATAAAGTTTGTGAACAGGAAGAAAACAATACCCTGAAACCTGTAGAGAAGAATAAAGTCAGTATCAGTGAATAAGTTAAATGCTCCAAACTAAACCTCAGTCGAGATAACACCAAGTACCTTGGTTTACCCAAGAATGAAGAAGGAAGACAAGAAAACCAGAAGAATGAAGACTAGAAGAGGGACAAGAATGAAGACTAGAAGAAGGACAAGAAGGAAGACCAGAAGGAAGATATGAAGGAGGACAAGAAAGAAGACAGGAGGAGAGGAAGAAATAGTATGAAAGAAACACCGTTGTAAAACCTATTATTATATAAGCTACTATCAACCCCAAACCCACAAAAACTATGCAAAAGAAAGTATAACATACCCAAAATCCTATAAAAATGTAATTATTGAGAAAACTAAAGTGCTGTATAGCGTTATAAGAAGTGAACCGACTAAAGCTATTGTGTAATAAAGAAAATAAACTAGTCTTAACAGTCCATGATTACTAAAGGTCTGGTCTGAGATAATAAGACTCAAAATATCAGAACCAACAGTGAAAGTGAATTTGTGTAAGTGTTTTTTAGAAATGCAATAAACTTAAAGTTGGTGATACTATAACTTATCAGTATGCAGTATCACAACTTTAATATCTAATAATAAACAGCATAATAAAATAATAAAATGGCAGATTTCCAGTATTTTATTATTTTAATGTCAATCTTTATTTACCAGACATTTGTAAAAAATGATAATAAATAGAGTATGGGAGTTCATGTGTACTGATGTAGGGGATCACAAATAATAATGGTTTAGACCAGAAGGTACTGGCATTAATATAGTATTAATAAGTGTAAAATGTTTAAATAGACTGTTTATTCACAGTCCTAAAATCAAGGTGTTAGTAAAATGTATTTGTAAGAGTTATTAGAAAATAAGATTTATGTTATGTGTTCTAAAAGAATTATGTTTGCTAAATAATAGCCTACATACCATTAATAATGTTCCAATAGATATGCTATGCTAACTCAAAAATAGTTAAAAGATATATGTTCAAATCATGTCTGCAATATGTTCAATTGTGCAGATTGCTAAACAATGTTCATAATTATTTATTTTAATAACCGTAGTGTTAATTAACTACTACACCACACAATAAGTTATAAACCATGTTATTTTCATATAATTGTAATTATGTAAAGTCAGAGGAGGAGTTAAGTTTAAATTTATTTGAGAAAGACAGAAATATAAAATTCTAAAATCTAGGCCATTTGGTGAATTCACAGAAACAATATAAACCAGTATAATTCACTTATAAATCCTATAAACTAGCAAGATTTATATAAGGTAACTCAATTAACCACTACTGGGAATGATCCTATGAGTTAAAACCATAATAAGGAAATATACCTTAACATATTGTAAATTTTCAAAATATATAAATCAATTAATTTTAAAGAGCAATGTCAAATTTACAGATTAACACAAAAAACCAATTCAAAGGTTTAATTTATATGTACTTAAGGAAAGGAATAGGAATATGAATAAATAAAATTTATTATAATAGTATTAATAATATTTAAAATGGAGGAAATTCGTATAAAGACGGAAATCCAATTTTGAGCCTATATTTCCAAAAAGTGAACAAAATTTGTTAATTTCCACAAAATGTCTACAGATATGGACTATAATACATCAATTTAAAGGGAATGAGATGATTAAACCAATAATAAGGTTCATAATTCATAAAAGTGATGAATAAAATAGATAAATTCCATATATAATGTAATATTTTATCATGTGTATGGGAAATCGAAATATGTTAACAATACTTTTTCAAAGATTAACTGGGCCAAATTTATGACCAAGTTAATTAGTCTTTTGTTGAATAAATAGCTGAATAGTTGTGTGACAAAACGTTCTTTAAATCGAGTCGAAAATGGTACTAGCGTTTAGCCATTGAAATAAGTGAAACGAGAGTTAGACGAATTAGACACTTTTTAAAACTAAAGCTATCAAAACGTTCACGACAATGGTGAAAACAAACATCCAACTTCATGATACGAGTGACAGAAAACAGTAAAACATTATATTTAAACTAATTCACTCTACAAATCCTAACCATATCTTGAAAACTTTAACTCAAAGAAGTGAACACATACAAAATAAACTAACCAACACAAGTTTACACAGAACACTTCGTCAGAATACACCAAATAACTTAACAGACATATTACACCAGTGCGGGAAGATTTCAGACATTCACGAAGGTAATTTTGTCGTGATTTTTGGACACGCCGATTTTGCAGTGAACTCGCCATATCTAGTAGCGGCCATTTTGAAAATTCAAGCCTGCCTTCTTTATCTTCCAGCAGTGACGTCATCGTCTGCATATTGGTTTGACAACATTCATACACATTACTTATTGGAATTATTTAAATTCTATTGAATAATAATTATTATATTTGTGTTAATTGTTAATGTTATACTTTCTCGTCACCCTTCTCTGACTATTAATTCTAATCGCTCAAAGAACCTGTCTTTTAATATATTAAATATCATAAATTTTGTTCTGTATGACACAATCGATAATTCCCGAGACAGAGTTGATAATTGCTCTCCATCGATAAAAAATCGATTATTTATTTAAATTGTCAATAAATCTTTATATTTCCATTATTTATTATCTGTTACTTATTTCACAGGTTAAGTTAAGAGTATTTATTAAGGCTGAAGGACTTAACTAAGAAGAAAATATTTTATTTGAACGAGATATTGGACCAGCCAGAAAAGTCACCAATCGATTATTAACTGGAGTTAATCTATTTAACTCCAGACTTGGTTCAAATCTTCAAGAAGTGCTCGCCGGTCAATAAATACCTGCCTGTTATTAAAATTTTTACAAGAACCTTATAAAACAGATTTATATCTTATACACACCTCTTAATAAACATAAACAAAATCTTTTACTATTTGAAAATTCTATTTTTATAAAATTTTCTATTAACTTTTTATCTTTTGTAACGACCGGCATACAGAGGTTACGGTTACAATATATATATTGTAGATAAACGGGTTACCTCTCCTTAAAACCCCACTGTTGTATTTGTCAATTTGTTATGTATTACTTTAATTATATAAATCTCGGAGATATTTGGAGTTGTGGAATATATGGATGCAATTAATTAATATTAACTTAACTCTTTAATAATTATCAGTGTTAGTGTGCCTAGGACTTAAACGACTTAAGCGTTATTCTACAATTTCATCCAACCCTATTATACCTTGAAGAGAGATCTGTCTAATTTCGTAATTTTATGCTCCCTCTTTGGTGTCAGATAATTCCGCTATAAGCGCTGCAGTATCGGCTCAACGAAACTTATAGGTTATTTCGATGTTTATATTAACCATTTATTCTATACTTATTCAGTTACTTTTTGTTCCCAGTTCACTAAACCATACTCCAAATAACAAGATTTGACAAATATATAAAGGTTCTTTATTTGTTTACTTAATTCACATTAAATAAGATATGTGCTAATTAACATATGCTTGGACTATAGACTTCAGGTATCGATTGTTGATTATTTTAATCCTTTATTTATATTTGGTTATATATTATGTTTTGATTTGTATTTAATTTATTTCAGGGTGTGAAGGTTCTTGTAACTGTGGGGAAGACTAAAAATACATAGATAAGAATGCAAGATTTACAAAATTTATGTGTTGTGTATTTAGTATGATTAATATAATATAATTTACCAGACTCGAACGAAGCAAATCGTGTAGGCGGTTGATCACTAAATTTACTGTTTTGAATGGTTATGCAGTACGGTTTTCTGTCTTCGGTTTAATAAAAGTAATTCTTGTCCTGTCCACGTCGGAATACAGCTTCTGGATTGATCTACAGCCCGATTGATGTTTCTTCTGCACCGCCAGGATCCAAATCAGTTCTTCTTTCGATTGAAGCAATTAGTGTTGTTCCGTGTAATTGCAAGGTTATAATTTTTTGGTGTTGTGAATATTATGAGTTGTGTTACTGTTAATTCTTTCTATTTGATTAATATCTCATCAATTCCCTTCGGATATGGGACAGTCCAAGTTCTTTCTTGTAGACTTCAATTATTTACTCTCTATTATCATTTCATATTGTAGTGTTATTTTTATATATCTGCATTGGTAGTAGACGTAAATATTGTCATTAGAATTTTGTATTTTTATAATAGTATCTGGTAATTTCG
Source organism: Magicicada septendecula (assembly GCA_034769895.1). NCBI lineage: Eukaryota > Metazoa > Arthropoda > Insecta > Hemiptera > Cicadidae > Magicicada > Magicicada septendecula. The sequence continues at coordinate 53,643,579 of CM068375.1, read as the reverse complement.
AATATTACAATTAAATAAATTATTCTTGGGTTTTTAATCTCATCACTTTCAGTTTATCCAAAGCAATTCTTGTCTTGTTCAAAATCAACAACTTCTTTTTCTTATTTTTTCGTCCCTAGCAACATATAATAATTTCTGCCTTCCACATGTTTTGACTATATAGTGTTTCTTTCATATATTTTTTATCTATTCTTTATCAATTTGCTGTCCTATCGGGATGTAACTTTACCGATAGTTGGTTTATTACTTTATACACATATTCTACTGATTTTTTGATATAAGTCCGCTTTTTTTCTTTTTTATTATATTTAATCCACCTTCGATATTATATTTTACCAATCGATATTATGGCATTATGGTACTATTATAATTTGTATAAATTTTATTAAATATTATTATTAATTTAATGTTTTTCTTTTTTTTTCTAGCTCTTCATAGCGTATTTATTAATTATTATTAATTGATGCACCTAATCTTTATGTTATGAGTGTTTATATAGTAGGTTTGCCTATTAGGCCTTTTATTGTAAACTGTTCTACCTGTGGTTATGTCTGTTAGGCATCTATAGTCCCTTTTATATAAATTCATACATACAATCAAATCTTAATTACTAGCACTTATATAAACAATTATTTTTCTATATCTAATAACAATTTTATCTTGATCTCTTGATCACATACAACAAAATTCGAATTTATGAACATTGATTAACTGCCTCACACTTCATTCTACGACAGTCATTGAATAATACAACTTGTTTCATTATTTTTCATTAACTCAACACATATTTGATATAACATCACATAAACTTTATCATAACATTTTTGTCATAAAATAATACTTCTTAACACAAAATTCTTATTTATTATTACCATAAATTAAGTCATTGTTTCATTTTTTGTTTTGCTTTTCATTAATCATAAATCATTAGCTATTATTTATCTTACAGGTTCGTTTATTCTAGTCAACACTACCTTGCATCCTTATTTAATCTTGTCTATGATTATAATTGTAATTATTGGATCTCTGTTCTATTATGGGTTTAAATATCAATTTGTTTATTATTCTGTGAACCGTCTTTTATGTAACATGAATGCTAGCATTTCTGTTGCGTTACATATGCTTCCCCTCCTAAAAAAGTTTAGTTTACCTGAATGAAGTTTAGGTCAAATAAACTTGTCTTTTTCACATGCCTTTTCTTCATTTCATGGTTAATGGTTGACGATGGGATTCTCAATGTAACTTCATTAGACTAGTATTAATACTTTTTTTTTTTTTTTTTTTTTTTTTTTTTAATAACATTTCATCATTTTAATTAACATTCTTTATCATTTTTATTTCTGTAAACATTACTCGTTGGTGGTTGGCTACACTATTCAATGATACATTAGTTTTACATCTCTTCTACTTATAATTACTATAATCGCTGCATTTCTCAATTATTCTTCTGTCAACTCATTTCTTTCTGTTTTCTTCGTCCTACTCCTTTGGAAACTGAATTTATTCTTGCAACTATTCTAATATTCCTTAAATATTTAATTTCCCTAACAATCCCTAACACATGCGTTGGTACAGTTCAGAGAGGCACTGTTTGGCTTCATACTCTGCTGTCCACACCACATCTTAATATAGTACTGCTGGAATTCATCTACAGTCAGCTATAAAATATAATAATAATCTCCTAATAATCTCTTTAATTATTTAATAATAAATATTTGGGAAAAGATTTTTTCTTTGTTGCCTTTATTTTTCTTCATTATTATTCTTCATATTTCGTAATTCCCTTTTAATTCCTTAAACCTTCGTTAATATTGACTTTGACAGTTATCATTTGTAATCATTTTTGTTTTCATTTTTGTTGAGATTGTAATGCTAAGTATCTTCTTCGTTTGTTTTTTTTTCTCTGATCACAATATTTTCTAAATAGTGGTTGTGTGGTGATCATTATAATTGTATTTTTTACTAAATATATTCCTTAGCCTTAATTATTCTTCTTCTTATCGTATTTCACTATTTTGGCTGTTTATTTTTTAATGAATTATGTTCATAAATACTCTTTCTTTCTTGTCTTCTTTAACATTATATTGGTTACATTCAATCGTTTACTGAAATTGTTCCATCATTTGGCAATGTAGTGTGTATTTTAGGTCATATGATTTTTTTTTTCTTTCTTTATTTTGCATAGGTAAATTTGAGGTAATAACTTTTATCTTGGGGTTTCATTCTTCATTATTCACAATATTTCTTTATAAACATTTAATAATAATTATCGTTTTCTTCTGTAATCTTGGGGTTTGTTATTCACACTATTTCTTTATAAACATTTAATAATAATTATCGCTTTCTTCTGTAATCTTGGGGTTTGTTATTCACACTATTTCTTTATAAACATTTAATAATAATTATCGCTTTCTTCTGTAATCTTTAATAAGTTGTTCTTATTGTATTTTAGAATTTAGTGGTAGTATTCAACTCAAATTCTTTTTAATTTCCAAGTATTTTCTCTTCAAGACTGGTAATAAGTTGTTCTTATTATTTTTAGAATTTATTCATTATATTTCTTTATAAACATTTAATAATAATTATCGCTTTCTTCTGTAATCTTTGGTTTGTTATTCACACTATTTCTTTATAAATATTAATAATAATTCTCGCCTTTTTCTGTAATCTTTAATAAGTTGTTCTTATTATTTTTAGAATTTAGTCATAATATTTCTTTATGGACTCTTGGTTGTACGTTCCTTTAATCCTTTTCGTGATAGGGTTCATTATTTCATACGTATTGTTATTATTTTTTTTTTTTATCACATATGGCCCAGTATATTATAATAATAATTTTTTAGTTATTCCCTCTAGAGTGCTTGGTAGCTCCCTGTTTCTTATTAATACTTTCTCACCCACTTGGTACTTAATTGGTTTTGGGTTATTCTTTTCATATTTTCTTCTTTTCATTTCCGTCTTTTCCATAACTCGGTTATAAAATTTAACTGTTTCAAATTGATATTCTGGATTATTTGGGAAGTTTATAATATCCTGGATTTCCCTAGGTGGAAGCCTTTCAAACATAACAGTATAAGGGGTATTTTCAATGGATTGATGGTAAGATATATTTAAAAACTCTTCGGTTAGTGACAAGTATTCGTACCACTTTCTCTGTTGGTCATGACAATAAGTTCGGAGTATTCTGCCAACTTCCCTCAGTACACGTTCTGCCGGATTACTGCTGGGGTGGTATACTGAAGTCTTATATGTTCTCATGTTGTGTTTTAACAGATTATTTCTCCATTTATAGCCCTTAAATTGCGTACCATGATCGGTGATAATAGATGACGGTTTACCAACCTCTGCTATGTAACGTCCGATGACTATTTCTAGAATTTTCTTGGTAGTGCCTCTGCTAATAGCATAAAGTTTAGTGTATTTGGAAAAATGATCAAAAATAATTATTATGAATTTGTATCTGTGATTTCCTCCACTGCGTGGGAAGGGCCCACATATATCTAGAAATACCTTCTCCAGCTTATATTTGGATGTTATCGGGATCATGACTCCCTCCTTCTTCTCATTATTATGTTTAACCATCTGGCAGATGTGACATGCCTGTATAGATTTTTGTGCCTTTCTGGTCAAATTTTTTATGTACATTTGTTCTTCTAGGGCTTTGACGATTTTCATGGCTCCCATGTGTCCATATCGTTCATGGTAATCCAATATTAATTTGTTTTCCACAGCGGTGGGAATTACTAGTTTCCAGTTTATTTGTTTAGGAGTAACCTTAATAAATAATCGGTCATCATGTATACAGTAATATTTAGTAATAACTTCATCAGCATTTTGTATCTTCTGGCGTATGTTTATTAATTTGGGATCCGATTTTTGGTGTTGACTAATTTCATTGATAATAATCTCCAGATCCTTCCGACTCTTAATGACATGGTACACCTTCGCAATCTCTTCCTTTTCTCCTTCAAATGATTGATCTTGTATGTTTATTCGGGACAAGATATCGGCTGCTATATTCTTTCTTCCAGGTATATATTCCCAATCAATGCAATACTCTTGCAAGGCAAGGACCCATCTAGTTAGCCGGCCGTGACTAAGTTTACATCTTTTTAGAAATGAAATTGATTTATGGTCACTTCTTACAGTCACTGGGTATCCGAGTATATATGTTCTAAATTTATTGCATGCGTACACTACGCTTAGCAGCTCTTTCTCGGTAACGTTGTAATTGCGTTCGCAGCTGTTAAGCACCCTGCTGGCGAAGCTGATTACCATATGATGTCCTTCTTTATCTTCTTGATATAGGGTAGCTCCTAAGCTAACATTGCTTGCATCACAATTTAAATAAAAGCGTTTGTTAAAATCAGGGTGGTACAACATAACTGTTTCTAAAAATTTCTTCTTAATAAATTGCAGAATTTTATCTTGTTCTGGTCCCCATGCCCACTTGTCTTTGGATGATAATTGTTTCTGAAACTTGGCCGTTACTTCTGAATAGTTATCTTGGAATTTTCTATAATAGTTGCAAATTCCAAGAAAGGATTGTAGTTGTTTTCTATTTTTTGGAGTAGGGAACAGTTGGATTGCTTCTACTTTTTCTGTCGAAGGTGTGATACCCTCCTCAGACAAATTAAAACCTAAAAACTTTACTTGATTGGCGATAAATTTAGATTTATTCAGCTTAAGTGTTATGTTGTTTTCAGATAATTTTCTTAGTACCTGTTCCACCCGCTCGCAATGTTCATCCCAATGTGAAGAAGTTATAAGTAAATCATCTACATAGACCGTAGTGAACTGCAGTGTTTCTTGTCCCAATACCTGGTCCATACATTTCACAAATATTGCAACTGAATTAATTAGTCCGAAAGGTAGCCTTTTAAATTGATAGTTCCTTCCGTCAAAAAGGAATGCCATGTATTTTCTACTATCTGGGTGTAGTTCGACCTGCCAGTATCCACATACCGTATCCCAAGTGCTGATGTATTTAATACCGTGGAATTTCTTTAAAATTTCTTCTATTTCGCCTGGTGAAGTCCTATCATTGACGATCATTTTATTTATTTCCCTAGCGTCCAGGCAAATTCTCACCTTTCCATTCTTTTTCGGGACTGCCACTATTGGACTGGTATATGGTGATTGACTATATTCTATTATGTCATCTTGAATCATACGGTTAATCTCGTTCCGGACCTCGTTTTTTATAGAATAAGCAATTGGGTATGACTTTCTGCGAAAGTTCACTGGTTCTTTAAAATTTATTATACATTGATATCCTTTTACTTTACCTGGAGCATTGGAGAACACATGTCTGTATTTATTATATATTTGAATTAACTTTTCGGCCTGTACCTTACTTATTTGTTTATCAGTTTTTTCCCTTTGGAATTCTCGAATCTCTTCCAACTTACTCTGCCACAGTTTGGGATCATCGTCCTCATATTGAATGACTTCTGGTAATTTATTTTTCTTACAAAATAGCTTTTTATGGCTCCACATTTGGTGTTAACTGGAACGGTTTGATTAGTGTCAATTAACTCGGCTGTCCATAATCCTTCTTCGGATGTTAAAGATATTGTACCTTTATGCAAGTCAATTATTGCGGAATGCTGGCGCAACACATCGCATCCAATCAATACATTGAACGGTAATCCCGTTGCGACCAAGAATCCTATTGGTAGGGTCATATTGTTATTGGTAAGATCGAGTGATACTTGTTTTTTGACTGTTTTATTTTGTCTCCCAGTGGCTCCGATAATTATCACATTATTGACAGGTAAGGTCGGTATGGGTAATTGGACTTCTCGCTGGATTTTTTCAAGTTCAATACTGTCTATCAATGATATGTTAGATCCCGTGTCTATCATTATGGTAGATTTTACCCCATTTAATTTTGCTGATATATATATAATTTCATTATTACTATTACTGTTTACATGTTTCTGATCCTCTTCCAACAAATCTTCCCTGATATTCTTTAAATAGTGGTTATTAATTATGGTTATTTTACAATTACACTTAATTTTATTTATTAGTCGTTGTTCCCCAAGATTACGGTTCAGTGACGGGTATTCATTAATTTTCACTGCCTCTATTAGTTTAAATGAGGGCTTACTCCCTCTTCTCTATTTTCATTTTGATTACTGTGTTGATTTCGTACTGTTTCAGTGTGATCCTCCGTATTATGTTCTGCTATCCTATAATTTCCATCATGTGGGTAGTTGACTTCATGCCGAGATTGGTCATAATGGTTGTCATATCGGTGACTCCTTGGGTAGTATCGTCGCTGATTACCTTGAGGTCTGGAGTAGATATAATTGACGTTATGTCTATAATTATTGGGTCGTCTGTCCCCATCTCCTCTATTATTGCGACTATCACGATAATTGTAATTGTTATTGCCGCGATAATTATAGTTTCTGGAATTATTATTCGCGTTTTTATTTTGTGTTCTATTAGTATTAACGTTCTGCGTAGGTCGATTGCGATCGTTATTATGAGAATTGGTTGGTGGCGCGTTATTATCATACTTCTGATATTTATGATTTAGCATTCTATTTCTTAGGTATTGGTTCTCGTGCTCATAATTCTCCAAGAATTTGGCCATGGCTGTAATCATTTTGATTTGACTACACATACGCGCATTTTTTATCCCTTCCTCGTAATGATAGGATAGTTGTATCACCAAACATTCTTCGGGAATTCTGGGCTCTAAGTTCCGCGCCATACATACCTTTCCTAAAAAGTATGAAGTAGGGGACTGGCCTACATTTGTTTCGTATCGACCGTTACTCAAATTATTCCTAATCATGTTCTGGGTCGATTCAGACCAATACTTCTCCTTAAATTGTTTTTTGAACTCAGTCATGTCCAGTATATCCGGACGCACCGCTGTCCACCAATTATCATAAGTATCTTTAAACGTTTCATCAATCATGCTTCGTATAATACTCCAGCGATTCTCTCTATTTCTTATGATCACCTCTTCCAATCTCTTTAAAAATTCCATAGGATTGCGCTTGTAATTACGAAAATTAATCGATTCTCGGTTCTCATGGTTATTTGTATGACTATGTTGGCATGTCCTATCCCGCCATGAATCTACTTCTTCCTGTAATTGTAATTCACGTCTACTAATTTCTTCTATTTTATTTTTATTGGTATTGATTTGACCTTCCATACTATTTAAATTGCCATAGACTCTTTCGAGTCGTTCGCCCATGTCTGTCTGTATTTGTGTAATACTTTCCTTATTCTCCTCCCGTACCTGATGTACTTCGTTTTTAATTTGCTCATATTTTTCGACAGTTTCCTGTTGGATTTCTTCGACCAATGTTTTATTCTCAATTTTTGTGTCATTAATTTTATTCTGTAATTCTTCACGAACCTGTACTATTGTTTCGTTAGTTTTTTCTAACCCTTCATTTGTTTTGGCTATTTCTAATTTCCTTTCCTCATTATTTTGGTCCACCTTCTGGTTAACTGTCACATGAAGATTCTCAATTTTTTCATTAATCTGCCTTAAATTCTCTTCATGTATTTGTAGGATGTCTTCCTTCATTTGTTTTACACCCTCATCATTCCTATCTAACCTTTCGTGAATTTGGTTTAATCTTTCGTTCATTTGTTTTGAGGTTTCTTTATTTTCCTCATTTGTTTTATTGTATTTTTCCTCCAGCCTCTTTGAGTTTTCTTCCTGTTTCCTAAATTGTTCTTTTGAGTTTTCATTAATTTCCTCTTTCATTTGTCTATTGCTTTCCTTATTCTCCTTGATTTCCTCATTTATTTTCCTTAGATTTTCGTTAGTTAGTCTATTCTGTTCTGCCATAAAATTCATCAATTCCTGCCAACTTGGTATTTCTCTGACTCCCACTTTATCTATTTGGTCCCCTTGGGCCTCTTCTCCAACTGGTTCCCTTTCCTTGTCCATAATAATTTCAGTTTCCGCTATTTCGTCTGTCTGTTGTTCCATTTCACTGTCTGTTATTAGTTCTATTTCCTGTTCTTGTTCGTCTATTTCCTTCTCCGTTTCTCCTGCCCTAATCCTTGATCTACCTCTGGTATGCATGTTTACTCTCCCACAGTTGCCTGCTCTGGTTAAGTAATGTTATTATACTTATAGTTACTTAACTTAAGCCCTATACAAGTTGAGCGCCAATTTGTAGATAAACGGGTTACCTCTCCTTAAAACCCCACTGTTGTATTTGTCAATTTGTTATGTATTACTTTAATTATATAAATCTCGGAGATATTTGGAGTTGTGGAATATATGGATGCAATTAATTAATATTAACTTAACTCTTTAATAATTATCAGTGTTAGTGTGCCTAGGACTTAAACGACTTAAGCGTTATTCTACAATTTCATCCAACCCTATTATACCTTGAAGAGAGATCTGTCTAATTTCGTAATTTTATGCTCCCTCTTTGGTGTCAGATAATTCCGCTATAAGCGCTGCAGTATCGGCTCAACGAAACTTATAGGTTATTTCGATGTTTATATTAACCATTTATTCTATACTTATTCAGTTACTTTTTGTTCCCAGTTCACTAAACCATACTCCAAATAACAAGATTTGACAAATATATAAAGGTTCTTTATTTGTTTACTTAATTCACATTAAATAAGATATGTGCTAATTAACATATGCTTGGACTATAGACTTCAGGTATCGATTGTTGATTATTTTAATCCTTTATTTATATTTGGTTATATATTATGTTTTGATTTGTATTTAATTTATTTCAGGGTGTGAAGGTTCTTGTAACTGTGGGGAAGACTAAAAATACATAGATAAGAATGCAAGATTTACAAAATTTATGTGTTGTGTATTTAGTATGATTAATATAATATAATTTACCAGACTCGAACGAAGCAAATCGTGTAGGCGGTTGATCACTAAATTTACTGTTTTGAATGGTTATGCAGTACGGTTTTCTGTCTTCGGTTTAATAAAAGTAATTCTTGTCCTGTCCACGTCGGAATACAGCTTCTGGATTGATCTACAGCCCGATTGATGTTTCTTCTGCACCGCCAGGATCCAAATCAGTTCTTCTTTCGATTGAAGCAATTAGTGTTGTTCCGTGTAATTGCAAGGTTATAATTTTTTGGTGTTGTGAATATTATGAGTTGTGTTACTGTTAATTCTTTCTATTTGATTAATATCTCATCAATTCCCTTCGGATATGGGACAGTCCAAGTTCTTTCTTGTAGACTTCAATTATTTACTCTCTATTATCATTTCATATTGTAGTGTTATTTTTATATATCTGCATTGGTAGTAGACGTAAATATTGTCATTAGAATTTTGTATTTTTATAATAGTATCTGGTAATTTCGAATATTACAATTAAATAAATTATTCTTGGGTTTTTAATCTCATCACTTTCAGTTTATCCAAAGCAATTCTTGTCTTGTTCAAAATCAACAACTTCTTTTTCTTATTTTTTCGTCCCTAGCAACATATAATAATTTCTGCCTTCCACATGTTTTGACTATATAGTGTTTCTTTCATATATTTTTTATCTATTCTTTATCAATTTGCTGTCCTATCGGGATGTAACTTTACCGATAGTTGGTTTATTACTTTATACACATATTCTACTGATTTTTTGATATAAGTCCGCTTTTTTTCTTTTTTATTATATTTAATCCACCTTCGATATTATATTTTACCAATCGATATTATGGCATTATGGTACTATTATAATTTGTATAAATTTTATTAAATATTATTATTAATTTAATGTTTTTCTTTTTTTTTCTAGCTCTTCATAGCGTATTTATTAATTATTATTAATTGATGCACCTAATCTTTATGTTATGAGTGTTTATATAGTAGGTTTGCCTATTAGGCCTTTTATTGTAAACTGTTCTACCTGTGGTTATGTCTGTTAGGCATCTATAGTCCCTTTTATATAAATTCATACATACAATCAAATCTTAATTACTAGCACTTATATAAACAATTATTTTTCTATATCTAATAACAATTTTATCTTGATCTCTTGATCACATACAACAAAATTCGAATTTATGAACATTGATTAACTGCCTCACACTTCATTCTACGACAGTCATTGAATAATACAACTTGTTTCATTATTTTTCATTAACTCAACACATATTTGATATAACATCACATAAACTTTATCATAACATTTTTGTCATAAAATAATACTTCTTAACACAAAATTCTTATTTATTATTACCATAAATTAAGTCATTGTTTCATTTTTTGTTTTGCTTTTCATTAATCATAAATCATTAGCTATTATTTATCTTACAGGTTCGTTTATTCTAGTCAACACTACCTTGCATCCTTATTTAATCTTGTCTATGATTATAATTGTAATTATTGGATCTCTGTTCTATTATGGGTTTAAATATCAATTTGTTTATTATTCTGTGAACCGTCTTTTATGTAACATGAATGCTAGCATTTCTGTTGCGTTACATATGCTTCCCCTCCTAAAAAAGTTTAGTTTACCTGAATGAAGTTTAGGTCAAATAAACTTGTCTTTTTCACATGCCTTTTCTTCATTTCATGGTTAATGGTTGACGATGGGATTCTCAATGTAACTTCATTAGACTAGTATTAATACTTTTTTTTTTTTTTTTTTTTTTTTTTTTTTTTTAATAACATTTCATCATTTTAATTAACATTCTTTATCATTTTTATTTCTGTAAACATTACTCGTTGGTGGTTGGCTACACTATTCAATGATACATTAGTTTTACATCTCTTCTACTTATAATTACTATAATCGCTGCATTTCTCAATTATTCTTCTGTCAACTCATTTCTTTCTGTTTTCTTCGTCCTACTCCTTTGGAAACTGAATTTATTCTTGCAACTATTCTAATATTCCTTAAATATTTAATTTCCCTAACAATCCCTAACACATGCGTTGGTACAGTTCAGAGAGGCACTGTTTGGCTTCATACTCTGCTGTCCACACCACATCTTAATATAGTACTGCTGGAATTCATCTACAGTCAGCTATAAAATATAATAATAATCTCCTAATAATCTCTTTAATTATTTAATAATAAATATTTGGGAAAAGATTTTTTCTTTGTTGCCTTTATTTTTCTTCATTATTATTCTTCATATTTCGTAATTCCCTTTTAATTCCTTAAACCTTCGTTAATATTGACTTTGACAGTTATCATTTGTAATCATTTTTGTTTTCATTTTTGTTGAGATTGTAATGCTAAGTATCTTCTTCGTTTGTTTTTTTTCTCTGATCACAATATTTTCTAAATAGTGGTTGTGTGGTGATCATTATAATTGTATTTTTTACTAAATATATTCCTTAGCCTTAATTATTCTTCTTCTTATCGTATTTCACTATTTTGGCTGTTTATTTTTTAATGAATTATGTTCATAAATACTCTTTCTTTCTTGTCTTCTTTAACATTATATTGGTTACATTCAATCGTTTACTGAAATTGTTCCATCATTTGGCAATGTAGTGTGTATTTTAGGTCATATGATTTTTTTTTTCTTTCTTTATTTTGCATAGGTAAATTTGAGGTAATAACTTTTATCTTGGGGTTTCATTCTTCATTATTCACAATATTTCTTTATAAACATTTAATAATAATTATCGTTTTCTTCTGTAATCTTGGGGTTTGTTATTCACACTATTTCTTTATAAACATTTAATAATAATTATCGCTTTCTTCTGTAATCTTGGGGTTTGTTATTCACACTATTTCTTTATAAACATTTAATAATAATTATCGCTTTCTTCTGTAATCTTTAATAAGTTGTTCTTATTGTATTTTAGAATTTAGTGGTAGTATTCAACTCAAATTCTTTTTAATTTCCAAGTATTTTCTCTTCAAGACTGGTAATAAGTTGTTCTTATTATTTTTAGAATTTATTCATTATATTTCTTTATAAACATTTAATAATAATTATCGCTTTCTTCTGTAATCTTTGGTTTGTTATTCACACTATTTCTTTATAAATATTAATAATAATTCTCGCCTTTTTCTGTAATCTTTAATAAGTTGTTCTTATTATTTTTAGAATTTAGTCATAATATTTCTTTATGGACTCTTGGTTGTACGTTCCTTTAATCCTTTTCGTGATAGGGTTCATTATTTCATACGTATTGTTATTATTTTTTTTTTTTATCACATATGGCCCAGTATATTATAATAATAATTTTTTAGTTATTCCCTCTAGAGTGCTTGGTAGCTCCCTGTTTCTTATTAATACTTTCTCACCCACTTGGTACTTAATTGGTTTTGGGTTATTCTTTTCATATTTTCTTCTTTTCATTTCCGTCTTTTCCATAACTCGGTTATAAAATTTAACTGTTTCAAATTGATATTCTGGATTATTTGGGAAGTTTATAATATCCTGGATTTCCCTAGGTGGAAGCCTTTCAAACATAACAGTATAAGGGGTATTTTCAATGGATTGATGGTAAGATATATTTAAAAACTCTTCGGTTAGTGACAAGTATTCGTACCACTTTCTCTGTTGGTCATGACAATAAGTTCGGAGTATTCTGCCAACTTCCCTCAGTACACGTTCTGCCGGATTACTGCTGGGGTGGTATACTGAAGTCTTATATGTTCTCATGTTGTGTTTTAACAGATTATTTCTCCATTTATAGCCCTTAAATTGCGTACCATGATCGGTGATAATAGATGACGGTTTACCAACCTCTGCTATGTAACGTCCGATGACTATTTCTAGAATTTTCTTGGTAGTGCCTCTGCTAATAGCATAAAGTTTAGTGTATTTGGAAAAATGATCAAAAATAATTATTATGAATTTGTATCTGTGATTTCCTCCACTGCGTGGGAAGGGCCCACATATATCTAGAAATACCTTCTCCAGCTTATATTTGGATGTTATCGGGATCATGACTCCCTCCTTCTTCTCATTATTATGTTTAACCATCTGGCAGATGTGACATGCCTGTATAGATTTTTGTGCCTTTCTGGTCAAATTTTTTATGTACATTTGTTCTTCTAGGGCTTTGACGATTTTCATGGCTCCCATGTGTCCATATCGTTCATGGTAATCCAATATTAATTTGTTTTCCACAGCGGTGGGAATTACTAGTTTCCAGTTTATTTGTTTAGGAGTAACCTTAATAAATAATCGGTCATCATGTATACAGTAATATTTAGTAATAACTTCATCAGCATTTTGTATCTTCTGGCGTATGTTTATTAATTTGGGATCCGATTTTTGGTGTTGACTAATTTCATTGATAATAATCTCCAGATCCTTCCGACTCTTAATGACATGGTACACCTTCGCAATCTCTTCCTTTTCTCCTTCAAATGATTGATCTTGTATGTTTATTCGGGACAAGATATCGGCTGCTATATTCTTTCTTCCAGGTATATATTCCCAATCAATGCAATACTCTTGCAAGGCAAGGACCCATCTAGTTAGCCGGCCGTGACTAAGTTTACATCTTTTTAGAAATGAAATTGATTTATGGTCACTTCTTACAGTCACTGGGTATCCGAGTATATATGTTCTAAATTTATTGCATGCGTACACTACGCTTAGCAGCTCTTTCTCGGTAACGTTGTAATTGCGTTCGCAGCTGTTAAGCACCCTGCTGGCGAAGCTGATTACCATATGATGTCCTTCTTTATCTTCTTGATATAGGGTAGCTCCTAAGCTAACATTGCTTGCATCACAATTTAAATAAAAGCGTTTGTTAAAATCAGGGTGGTACAACATAACTGTTTCTAAAAATTTCTTCTTAATAAATTGCAGAATTTTATCTTGTTCTGGTCCCCATGCCCACTTGTCTTTGGATGATAATTGTTTCTGAAACTTGGCCGTTACTTCTGAATAGTTATCTTGGAATTTTCTATAATAGTTGCAAATTCCAAGAAAGGATTGTAGTTGTTTTCTATTTTTTGGAGTAGGGAACAGTTGGATTGCTTCTACTTTTTCTGTCGAAGGTGTGATACCCTCCTCAGACAAATTAAAACCTAAAAACTTTACTTGATTGGCGATAAATTTAGATTTATTCAGCTTAAGTGTTATGTTGTTTTCAGATAATTTTCTTAGTACCTGTTCCACCCGCTCGCAATGTTCATCCCAATGTGAAGAAGTTATAAGTAAATCATCTACATAGACCGTAGTGAACTGCAGTGTTTCTTGTCCCAATACCTGGTCCATACATTTCACAAATATTGCAACTGAATTAATTAGTCCGAAAGGTAGCCTTTTAAATTGATAGTTCCTTCCGTCAAAAAGGAATGCCATGTATTTTCTACTATCTGGGTGTAGTTCGACCTGCCAGTATCCACATACCGTATCCCAAGTGCTGATGTATTTAATACCGTGGAATTTCTTTAAAATTTCTTCTATTTCGCCTGGTGAAGTCCTATCATTGACGATCATTTTATTTATTTCCCTAGCGTCCAGGCAAATTCTCACCTTTCCATTCTTTTTCGGGACTGCCACTATTGGACTGGTATATGGTGATTGACTATATTCTATTATGTCATCTTGAATCATACGGTTAATCTCGTTCCGGACCTCGTTTTTTATAGAATAAGCAATTGGGTATGACTTTCTGCGAAAGTTCACTGGTTCTTTAAAATTTATTATACATTGATATCCTTTTACTTTACCTGGAGCATTGGAGAACACATGTCTGTATTTATTATATATTTGAATTAACTTTTCGGCCTGTACCTTACTTATTTGTTTATCAGTTTTTTCCCTTTGGAATTCTCGAATCTCTTCCAACTTACTCTGCCACAGTTTGGGATCATCGTCCTCATATTGAATGACTTCTGGTAATTTATTTTTCTTACAAAATAGCTTTTTATGGCTCCACATTTGGTGTTAACTGGAACGGTTTGATTAGTGTCAATTAACTCGGCTGTCCATAATCCTTCTTCGGATGTTAAAGATATTGTACCTTTATGCAAGTCAATTATTGCGGAATGCTGGCGCAACACATCGCATCCAATCAATACATTGAACGGTAATCCCGTTGCGACCAAGAATCCTATTGGTAGGGTCATATTGTTATTGGTAAGATCGAGTGATACTTGTTTTTTGACTGTTTTATTTTGTCTCCCAGTGGCTCCGATAATTATCACATTATTGACAGGTAAGGTCGGTATGGGTAATTGGACTTCTCGCTGGATTTTTTCAAGTTCAATACTGTCTATCAATGATATGTTAGATCCCGTGTCTATCATTATGGTAGATTTTACCCCATTTAATTTTGCTGATATATATATAATTTCATTATTACTATTACTGTTTACATGTTTCTGATCCTCTTCCAACAAATCTTCCCTGATATTCTTTAAATAGTGGTTATTAATTATGGTTATTTTACAATTACACTTAATTTTATTTATTAGTCGTTGTTCCCCAAGATTACGGTTCAGTGACGGGTATTCATTAATTTTCACTGCCTCTATTAGTTTAAATGAGGGCTTACTCCCTCTTCTCTATTTTCATTTTGATTACTGTGTTGATTTCGTACTGTTTCAGTGTGATCCTCCGTATTATGTTCTGCTATCCTATAATTTCCATCATGTGGGTAGTTGACTTCATGCCGAGATTGGTCATAATGGTTGTCATATCGGTGACTCCTTGGGTAGTATCGTCGCTGATTACCTTGAGGTCTGGAGTAGATATAATTGACGTTATGTCTATAATTATTGGGTCGTCTGTCCCCATCTCCTCTATTATTGCGACTATCACGATAATTGTAATTGTTATTGCCGCGATAATTATAGTTTCTGGAATTATTATTCGCGTTTTTATTTTGTGTTCTATTAGTATTAACGTTCTGCGTAGGTCGATTGCGATCGTTATTATGAGAATTGGTTGGTGGCGCGTTATTATCATACTTCTGATATTTATGATTTAGCATTCTATTTCTTAGGTATTGGTTCTCGTGCTCATAATTCTCCAAGAATTTGGCCATGGCTGTAATCATTTTGATTTGACTACACATACGCGCATTTTTTATCCCTTCCTCGTAATGATAGGATAGTTGTATCACCAAACATTCTTCGGGAATTCTGGGCTCTAAGTTCCGCGCCATACATACCTTTCCTAAAAAGTATGAAGTAGGGGACTGGCCTACATTTGTTTCGTATCGACCGTTACTCAAATTATTCCTAATCATGTTCTGGGTCGATTCAGACCAATACTTCTCCTTAAATTGTTTTTTGAACTCAGTCATGTCCAGTATATCCGGACGCACCGCTGTCCACCAATTATCATAAGTATCTTTAAACGTTTCATCAATCATGCTTCGTATAATACTCCAGCGATTCTCTCTATTTCTTATGATCACCTCTTCCAATCTCTTTAAAAATTCCATAGGATTGCGCTTGTAATTACGAAAATTAATCGATTCTCGGTTCTCATGGTTATTTGTATGACTATGTTGGCATGTCCTATCCCGCCATGAATCTACTTCTTCCTGTAATTGTAATTCACGTCTACTAATTTCTTCTATTTTATTTTTATTGGTATTGATTTGACCTTCCATACTATTTAAATTGCCATAGACTCTTTCGAGTCGTTCGCCCATGTCTGTCTGTATTTGTGTAATACTTTCCTTATTCTCCTCCCGTACCTGATGTACTTCGTTTTTAATTTGCTCATATTTTTCGACAGTTTCCTGTTGGATTTCTTCGACCAATGTTTTATTCTCAATTTTTGTGTCATTAATTTTATTCTGTAATTCTTCACGAACCTGTACTATTGTTTCGTTAGTTTTTTCTAACCCTTCATTTGTTTTGGCTATTTCTAATTTCCTTTCCTCATTATTTTGGTCCACCTTCTGGTTAACTGTCACATGAAGATTCTCAATTTTTTCATTAATCTGCCTTAAATTCTCTTCATGTATTTGTAGGATGTCTTCCTTCATTTGTTTTACACCCTCATCATTCCTATCTAACCTTTCGTGAATTTGGTTTAATCTTTCGTTCATTTGTTTTGAGGTTTCTTTATTTTCCTCATTTGTTTTATTGTATTTTTCCTCCAGCCTCTTTGAGTTTTCTTCCTGTTTCCTAAATTGTTCTTTTGAGTTTTCATTAATTTCCTCTTTCATTTGTCTATTGCTTTCCTTATTCTCCTTGATTTCCTCATTTATTTTCCTTAGATTTTCGTTAGTTAGTCTATTCTGTTCTGCCATAAAATTCATCAATTCCTGCCAACTTGGTATTTCTCTGACTCCCACTTTATCTATTTGGTCCCCTTGGGCCTCTTCTCCAACTGGTTCCCTTTCCTTGTCCATAATAATTTCAGTTTCCGCTATTTCGTCTGTCTGTTGTTCCATTTCACTGTCTGTTATTAGTTCTATTTCCTGTTCTTGTTCGTCTATTTCCTTCTCCGTTTCTCCTGCCCTAATCCTTGATCTACCTCTGGTATGCATGTTTACTCTCCCACAGTTGCCTGCTCTGGTTAAGTAATGTTATTATACTTATAGTTACTTAACTTAAGCCCTATACAAGTTGAGCGCCAATTTGTAGATAAACGGGTTACCTCTCCTTAAAACCCCACTGTTGTATTTGTCAATTTGTTATGTATTACTTTAATTATATAAATCTCGGAGATATTTGGAGTTGTGGAATATATGGATGCAATTAATTAATATTAACTTAACTCTTTAATAATTATCAGTGTTAGTGTGCCTAGGACTTAAACGACTTAAGCGTTATTCTACAATTTCATCCAACCCTATTATACCTTGAAGAGAGATCTGTCTAATTTCGTAATTTTATGCTCCCTCTTTGGTGTCAGATAATTCCGCTATAAGCGCTGCAGTATCGGCTCAACGAAACTTATAGGTTATTTCGATGTTTATATTAACCATTTATTCTATACTTATTCAGTTACTTTTTGTTCCCAGTTCACTAAACCATACTCCAAATAACAAGATTTGACAAATATATAAAGGTTCTTTATTTGTTTACTTAATTCACATTAAATAAGATATGTGCTAATTAACATATGCTTGGACTATAGACTTCAGGTATCGATTGTTGATTATTTTAATCCTTTATTTATATTTGGTTATATATTATGTTTTGATTTGTATTTAATTTATTTCAGGGTGTGAAGGTTCTTGTAACTGTGGGGAAGACTAAAAATACATAGATAAGAATGCAAGATTTACAAAATTTATGTGTTGTGTATTTAGTATGATTAATATAATATAATTTACCAGACTCGAACGAAGCAAATCGTGTAGGCGGTTGATCACTAAATTTACTGTTTTGAATGGTTATGCAGTACGGTTTTCTGTCTTCGGTTTAATAAAAGTAATTCTTGTCCTGTCCACGTCGGAATACAGCTTCTGGATTGATCTACAGCCCGATTGATGTTTCTTCTGCACCGCCAGGATCCAAATCAGTTCTTCTTTCGATTGAAGCAATTAGTGTTGTTCCGTGTAATTGCAAGGTTATAATTTTTTGGTGTTGTGAATATTATGAGTTGTGTTACTGTTAATTCTTTCTATTTGATTAATATCTCATCAATTCCCTTCGGATATGGGACAGTCCAAGTTCTTTCTTGTAGACTTCAATTATTTACTCTCTATTATCATTTCATATTGTAGTGTTATTTTTATATATCTGCATTGGTAGTAGACGTAAATATTGTCATTAGAATTTTGTATTTTTATAATAGTATCTGGTAATTTCGAATATTACAATTAAATAAATTATTCTTGGGTTTTTAATCTCATCACTTTCAGTTTATCCAAAGCAATTCTTGTCTTGTTCAAAATCAACAACTTCTTTTTCTTATTTTTTCGTCCCTAGCAACATATAATAATTTCTGCCTTCCACATGTTTTGACTATATAGTGTTTCTTTCATATATTTTTTATCTATTCTTTATCAATTTGCTGTCCTATCGGGATGTAACTTTACCGATAGTTGGTTTATTACTTTATACACATATTCTACTGATTTTTTGATATAAGTCCGCTTTTTTTCTTTTTTATT
The DNA here is from genome assembly GCA_034769895.1 of Magicicada septendecula. Lineage (NCBI taxonomy): Eukaryota > Metazoa > Arthropoda > Insecta > Hemiptera > Cicadidae > Magicicada > Magicicada septendecula. The sequence continues at coordinate 53,624,594 of CM068375.1, read as the reverse complement.
ATATTTAATCCACCTTCGATATTATATTTTACCAATCGATATTATGGCATTATGGTACTATTATAATTTGTATAAATTTTATTAAATATTATTATTAATTTAATGTTTTTCTTTTTTTTTCTAGCTCTTCATAGCGTATTTATTAATTATTATTAATTGATGCACCTAATCTTTATGTTATGAGTGTTTATATAGTAGGTTTGCCTATTAGGCCTTTTATTGTAAACTGTTCTACCTGTGGTTATGTCTGTTAGGCATCTATAGTCCCTTTTATATAAATTCATACATACAATCAAATCTTAATTACTAGCACTTATATAAACAATTATTTTTCTATATCTAATAACAATTTTATCTTGATCTCTTGATCACATACAACAAAATTCGAATTTATGAACATTGATTAACTGCCTCACACTTCATTCTACGACAGTCATTGAATAATACAACTTGTTTCATTATTTTTCATTAACTCAACACATATTTGATATAACATCACATAAACTTTATCATAACATTTTTGTCATAAAATAATACTTCTTAACACAAAATTCTTATTTATTATTACCATAAATTAAGTCATTGTTTCATTTTTTGTTTTGCTTTTCATTAATCATAAATCATTAGCTATTATTTATCTTACAGGTTCGTTTATTCTAGTCAACACTACCTTGCATCCTTATTTAATCTTGTCTATGATTATAATTGTAATTATTGGATCTCTGTTCTATTATGGGTTTAAATATCAATTTGTTTATTATTCTGTGAACCGTCTTTTATGTAACATGAATGCTAGCATTTCTGTTGCGTTACATATGCTTCCCCTCCTAAAAAAGTTTAGTTTACCTGAATGAAGTTTAGGTCAAATAAACTTGTCTTTTTCACATGCCTTTTCTTCATTTCATGGTTAATGGTTGACGATGGGATTCTCAATGTAACTTCATTAGACTAGTATTAATACTTTTTTTTTTTTTTTTTTTTTTTTTTTTTTTTTAATAACATTTCATCATTTTAATTAACATTCTTTATCATTTTTATTTCTGTAAACATTACTCGTTGGTGGTTGGCTACACTATTCAATGATACATTAGTTTTACATCTCTTCTACTTATAATTACTATAATCGCTGCATTTCTCAATTATTCTTCTGTCAACTCATTTCTTTCTGTTTTCTTCGTCCTACTCCTTTGGAAACTGAATTTATTCTTGCAACTATTCTAATATTCCTTAAATATTTAATTTCCCTAACAATCCCTAACACATGCGTTGGTACAGTTCAGAGAGGCACTGTTTGGCTTCATACTCTGCTGTCCACACCACATCTTAATATAGTACTGCTGGAATTCATCTACAGTCAGCTATAAAATATAATAATAATCTCCTAATAATCTCTTTAATTATTTAATAATAAATATTTGGGAAAAGATTTTTTCTTTGTTGCCTTTATTTTTCTTCATTATTATTCTTCATATTTCGTAATTCCCTTTTAATTCCTTAAACCTTCGTTAATATTGACTTTGACAGTTATCATTTGTAATCATTTTTGTTTTCATTTTTGTTGAGATTGTAATGCTAAGTATCTTCTTCGTTTGTTTTTTTTCTCTGATCACAATATTTTCTAAATAGTGGTTGTGTGGTGATCATTATAATTGTATTTTTTACTAAATATATTCCTTAGCCTTAATTATTCTTCTTCTTATCGTATTTCACTATTTTGGCTGTTTATTTTTTAATGAATTATGTTCATAAATACTCTTTCTTTCTTGTCTTCTTTAACATTATATTGGTTACATTCAATCGTTTACTGAAATTGTTCCATCATTTGGCAATGTAGTGTGTATTTTAGGTCATATGATTTTTTTTTTCTTTCTTTATTTTGCATAGGTAAATTTGAGGTAATAACTTTTATCTTGGGGTTTCATTCTTCATTATTCACAATATTTCTTTATAAACATTTAATAATAATTATCGTTTTCTTCTGTAATCTTGGGGTTTGTTATTCACACTATTTCTTTATAAACATTTAATAATAATTATCGCTTTCTTCTGTAATCTTGGGGTTTGTTATTCACACTATTTCTTTATAAACATTTAATAATAATTATCGCTTTCTTCTGTAATCTTTAATAAGTTGTTCTTATTGTATTTTAGAATTTAGTGGTAGTATTCAACTCAAATTCTTTTTAATTTCCAAGTATTTTCTCTTCAAGACTGGTAATAAGTTGTTCTTATTATTTTTAGAATTTATTCATTATATTTCTTTATAAACATTTAATAATAATTATCGCTTTCTTCTGTAATCTTTGGTTTGTTATTCACACTATTTCTTTATAAATATTAATAATAATTCTCGCCTTTTTCTGTAATCTTTAATAAGTTGTTCTTATTATTTTTAGAATTTAGTCATAATATTTCTTTATGGACTCTTGGTTGTACGTTCCTTTAATCCTTTTCGTGATAGGGTTCATTATTTCATACGTATTGTTATTATTTTTTTTTTTTATCACATATGGCCCAGTATATTATAATAATAATTTTTTAGTTATTCCCTCTAGAGTGCTTGGTAGCTCCCTGTTTCTTATTAATACTTTCTCACCCACTTGGTACTTAATTGGTTTTGGGTTATTCTTTTCATATTTTCTTCTTTTCATTTCCGTCTTTTCCATAACTCGGTTATAAAATTTAACTGTTTCAAATTGATATTCTGGATTATTTGGGAAGTTTATAATATCCTGGATTTCCCTAGGTGGAAGCCTTTCAAACATAACAGTATAAGGGGTATTTTCAATGGATTGATGGTAAGATATATTTAAAAACTCTTCGGTTAGTGACAAGTATTCGTACCACTTTCTCTGTTGGTCATGACAATAAGTTCGGAGTATTCTGCCAACTTCCCTCAGTACACGTTCTGCCGGATTACTGCTGGGGTGGTATACTGAAGTCTTATATGTTCTCATGTTGTGTTTTAACAGATTATTTCTCCATTTATAGCCCTTAAATTGCGTACCATGATCGGTGATAATAGATGACGGTTTACCAACCTCTGCTATGTAACGTCCGATGACTATTTCTAGAATTTTCTTGGTAGTGCCTCTGCTAATAGCATAAAGTTTAGTGTATTTGGAAAAATGATCAAAAATAATTATTATGAATTTGTATCTGTGATTTCCTCCACTGCGTGGGAAGGGCCCACATATATCTAGAAATACCTTCTCCAGCTTATATTTGGATGTTATCGGGATCATGACTCCCTCCTTCTTCTCATTATTATGTTTAACCATCTGGCAGATGTGACATGCCTGTATAGATTTTTGTGCCTTTCTGGTCAAATTTTTTATGTACATTTGTTCTTCTAGGGCTTTGACGATTTTCATGGCTCCCATGTGTCCATATCGTTCATGGTAATCCAATATTAATTTGTTTTCCACAGCGGTGGGAATTACTAGTTTCCAGTTTATTTGTTTAGGAGTAACCTTAATAAATAATCGGTCATCATGTATACAGTAATATTTAGTAATAACTTCATCAGCATTTTGTATCTTCTGGCGTATGTTTATTAATTTGGGATCCGATTTTTGGTGTTGACTAATTTCATTGATAATAATCTCCAGATCCTTCCGACTCTTAATGACATGGTACACCTTCGCAATCTCTTCCTTTTCTCCTTCAAATGATTGATCTTGTATGTTTATTCGGGACAAGATATCGGCTGCTATATTCTTTCTTCCAGGTATATATTCCCAATCAATGCAATACTCTTGCAAGGCAAGGACCCATCTAGTTAGCCGGCCGTGACTAAGTTTACATCTTTTTAGAAATGAAATTGATTTATGGTCACTTCTTACAGTCACTGGGTATCCGAGTATATATGTTCTAAATTTATTGCATGCGTACACTACGCTTAGCAGCTCTTTCTCGGTAACGTTGTAATTGCGTTCGCAGCTGTTAAGCACCCTGCTGGCGAAGCTGATTACCATATGATGTCCTTCTTTATCTTCTTGATATAGGGTAGCTCCTAAGCTAACATTGCTTGCATCACAATTTAAATAAAAGCGTTTGTTAAAATCAGGGTGGTACAACATAACTGTTTCTAAAAATTTCTTCTTAATAAATTGCAGAATTTTATCTTGTTCTGGTCCCCATGCCCACTTGTCTTTGGATGATAATTGTTTCTGAAACTTGGCCGTTACTTCTGAATAGTTATCTTGGAATTTTCTATAATAGTTGCAAATTCCAAGAAAGGATTGTAGTTGTTTTCTATTTTTTGGAGTAGGGAACAGTTGGATTGCTTCTACTTTTTCTGTCGAAGGTGTGATACCCTCCTCAGACAAATTAAAACCTAAAAACTTTACTTGATTGGCGATAAATTTAGATTTATTCAGCTTAAGTGTTATGTTGTTTTCAGATAATTTTCTTAGTACCTGTTCCACCCGCTCGCAATGTTCATCCCAATGTGAAGAAGTTATAAGTAAATCATCTACATAGACCGTAGTGAACTGCAGTGTTTCTTGTCCCAATACCTGGTCCATACATTTCACAAATATTGCAACTGAATTAATTAGTCCGAAAGGTAGCCTTTTAAATTGATAGTTCCTTCCGTCAAAAAGGAATGCCATGTATTTTCTACTATCTGGGTGTAGTTCGACCTGCCAGTATCCACATACCGTATCCCAAGTGCTGATGTATTTAATACCGTGGAATTTCTTTAAAATTTCTTCTATTTCGCCTGGTGAAGTCCTATCATTGACGATCATTTTATTTATTTCCCTAGCGTCCAGGCAAATTCTCACCTTTCCATTCTTTTTCGGGACTGCCACTATTGGACTGGTATATGGTGATTGACTATATTCTATTATGTCATCTTGAATCATACGGTTAATCTCGTTCCGGACCTCGTTTTTTATAGAATAAGCAATTGGGTATGACTTTCTGCGAAAGTTCACTGGTTCTTTAAAATTTATTATACATTGATATCCTTTTACTTTACCTGGAGCATTGGAGAACACATGTCTGTATTTATTATATATTTGAATTAACTTTTCGGCCTGTACCTTACTTATTTGTTTATCAGTTTTTTCCCTTTGGAATTCTCGAATCTCTTCCAACTTACTCTGCCACAGTTTGGGATCATCGTCCTCATATTGAATGACTTCTGGTAATTTATTTTTCTTACAAAATAGCTTTTTATGGCTCCACATTTGGTGTTAACTGGAACGGTTTGATTAGTGTCAATTAACTCGGCTGTCCATAATCCTTCTTCGGATGTTAAAGATATTGTACCTTTATGCAAGTCAATTATTGCGGAATGCTGGCGCAACACATCGCATCCAATCAATACATTGAACGGTAATCCCGTTGCGACCAAGAATCCTATTGGTAGGGTCATATTGTTATTGGTAAGATCGAGTGATACTTGTTTTTTGACTGTTTTATTTTGTCTCCCAGTGGCTCCGATAATTATCACATTATTGACAGGTAAGGTCGGTATGGGTAATTGGACTTCTCGCTGGATTTTTTCAAGTTCAATACTGTCTATCAATGATATGTTAGATCCCGTGTCTATCATTATGGTAGATTTTACCCCATTTAATTTTGCTGATATATATATAATTTCATTATTACTATTACTGTTTACATGTTTCTGATCCTCTTCCAACAAATCTTCCCTGATATTCTTTAAATAGTGGTTATTAATTATGGTTATTTTACAATTACACTTAATTTTATTTATTAGTCGTTGTTCCCCAAGATTACGGTTCAGTGACGGGTATTCATTAATTTTCACTGCCTCTATTAGTTTAAATGAGGGCTTACTCCCTCTTCTCTATTTTCATTTTGATTACTGTGTTGATTTCGTACTGTTTCAGTGTGATCCTCCGTATTATGTTCTGCTATCCTATAATTTCCATCATGTGGGTAGTTGACTTCATGCCGAGATTGGTCATAATGGTTGTCATATCGGTGACTCCTTGGGTAGTATCGTCGCTGATTACCTTGAGGTCTGGAGTAGATATAATTGACGTTATGTCTATAATTATTGGGTCGTCTGTCCCCATCTCCTCTATTATTGCGACTATCACGATAATTGTAATTGTTATTGCCGCGATAATTATAGTTTCTGGAATTATTATTCGCGTTTTTATTTTGTGTTCTATTAGTATTAACGTTCTGCGTAGGTCGATTGCGATCGTTATTATGAGAATTGGTTGGTGGCGCGTTATTATCATACTTCTGATATTTATGATTTAGCATTCTATTTCTTAGGTATTGGTTCTCGTGCTCATAATTCTCCAAGAATTTGGCCATGGCTGTAATCATTTTGATTTGACTACACATACGCGCATTTTTTATCCCTTCCTCGTAATGATAGGATAGTTGTATCACCAAACATTCTTCGGGAATTCTGGGCTCTAAGTTCCGCGCCATACATACCTTTCCTAAAAAGTATGAAGTAGGGGACTGGCCTACATTTGTTTCGTATCGACCGTTACTCAAATTATTCCTAATCATGTTCTGGGTCGATTCAGACCAATACTTCTCCTTAAATTGTTTTTTGAACTCAGTCATGTCCAGTATATCCGGACGCACCGCTGTCCACCAATTATCATAAGTATCTTTAAACGTTTCATCAATCATGCTTCGTATAATACTCCAGCGATTCTCTCTATTTCTTATGATCACCTCTTCCAATCTCTTTAAAAATTCCATAGGATTGCGCTTGTAATTACGAAAATTAATCGATTCTCGGTTCTCATGGTTATTTGTATGACTATGTTGGCATGTCCTATCCCGCCATGAATCTACTTCTTCCTGTAATTGTAATTCACGTCTACTAATTTCTTCTATTTTATTTTTATTGGTATTGATTTGACCTTCCATACTATTTAAATTGCCATAGACTCTTTCGAGTCGTTCGCCCATGTCTGTCTGTATTTGTGTAATACTTTCCTTATTCTCCTCCCGTACCTGATGTACTTCGTTTTTAATTTGCTCATATTTTTCGACAGTTTCCTGTTGGATTTCTTCGACCAATGTTTTATTCTCAATTTTTGTGTCATTAATTTTATTCTGTAATTCTTCACGAACCTGTACTATTGTTTCGTTAGTTTTTTCTAACCCTTCATTTGTTTTGGCTATTTCTAATTTCCTTTCCTCATTATTTTGGTCCACCTTCTGGTTAACTGTCACATGAAGATTCTCAATTTTTTCATTAATCTGCCTTAAATTCTCTTCATGTATTTGTAGGATGTCTTCCTTCATTTGTTTTACACCCTCATCATTCCTATCTAACCTTTCGTGAATTTGGTTTAATCTTTCGTTCATTTGTTTTGAGGTTTCTTTATTTTCCTCATTTGTTTTATTGTATTTTTCCTCCAGCCTCTTTGAGTTTTCTTCCTGTTTCCTAAATTGTTCTTTTGAGTTTTCATTAATTTCCTCTTTCATTTGTCTATTGCTTTCCTTATTCTCCTTGATTTCCTCATTTATTTTCCTTAGATTTTCGTTAGTTAGTCTATTCTGTTCTGCCATAAAATTCATCAATTCCTGCCAACTTGGTATTTCTCTGACTCCCACTTTATCTATTTGGTCCCCTTGGGCCTCTTCTCCAACTGGTTCCCTTTCCTTGTCCATAATAATTTCAGTTTCCGCTATTTCGTCTGTCTGTTGTTCCATTTCACTGTCTGTTATTAGTTCTATTTCCTGTTCTTGTTCGTCTATTTCCTTCTCCGTTTCTCCTGCCCTAATCCTTGATCTACCTCTGGTATGCATGTTTACTCTCCCACAGTTGCCTGCTCTGGTTAAGTAATGTTATTATACTTATAGTTACTTAACTTAAGCCCTATACAAGTTGAGCGCCAATTTGTAGATAAACGGGTTACCTCTCCTTAAAACCCCACTGTTGTATTTGTCAATTTGTTATGTATTACTTTAATTATATAAATCTCGGAGATATTTGGAGTTGTGGAATATATGGATGCAATTAATTAATATTAACTTAACTCTTTAATAATTATCAGTGTTAGTGTGCCTAGGACTTAAACGACTTAAGCGTTATTCTACAATTTCATCCAACCCTATTATACCTTGAAGAGAGATCTGTCTAATTTCGTAATTTTATGCTCCCTCTTTGGTGTCAGATAATTCCGCTATAAGCGCTGCAGTATCGGCTCAACGAAACTTATAGGTTATTTCGATGTTTATATTAACCATTTATTCTATACTTATTCAGTTACTTTTTGTTCCCAGTTCACTAAACCATACTCCAAATAACAAGATTTGACAAATATATAAAGGTTCTTTATTTGTTTACTTAATTCACATTAAATAAGATATGTGCTAATTAACATATGCTTGGACTATAGACTTCAGGTATCGATTGTTGATTATTTTAATCCTTTATTTATATTTGGTTATATATTATGTTTTGATTTGTATTTAATTTATTTCAGGGTGTGAAGGTTCTTGTAACTGTGGGGAAGACTAAAAATACATAGATAAGAATGCAAGATTTACAAAATTTATGTGTTGTGTATTTAGTATGATTAATATAATATAATTTACCAGACTCGAACGAAGCAAATCGTGTAGGCGGTTGATCACTAAATTTACTGTTTTGAATGGTTATGCAGTACGGTTTTCTGTCTTCGGTTTAATAAAAGTAATTCTTGTCCTGTCCACGTCGGAATACAGCTTCTGGATTGATCTACAGCCCGATTGATGTTTCTTCTGCACCGCCAGGATCCAAATCAGTTCTTCTTTCGATTGAAGCAATTAGTGTTGTTCCGTGTAATTGCAAGGTTATAATTTTTTGGTGTTGTGAATATTATGAGTTGTGTTACTGTTAATTCTTTCTATTTGATTAATATCTCATCAATTCCCTTCGGATATGGGACAGTCCAAGTTCTTTCTTGTAGACTTCAATTATTTACTCTCTATTATCATTTCATATTGTAGTGTTATTTTTATATATCTGCATTGGTAGTAGACGTAAATATTGTCATTAGAATTTTGTATTTTTATAATAGTATCTGGTAATTTCGAATATTACAATTAAATAAATTATTCTTGGGTTTTTAATCTCATCACTTTCAGTTTATCCAAAGCAATTCTTGTCTTGTTCAAAATCAACAACTTCTTTTTCTTATTTTTTCGTCCCTAGCAACATATAATAATTTCTGCCTTCCACATGTTTTGACTATATAGTGTTTCTTTCATATATTTTTTATCTATTCTTTATCAATTTGCTGTCCTATCGGGATGTAACTTTACCGATAGTTGGTTTATTACTTTATACACATATTCTACTGATTTTTTGATATAAGTCCGCTTTTTTTCTTTTTTATTATATTTAATCCACCTTCGATATTATATTTTACCAATCGATATTATGGCATTATGGTACTATTATAATTTGTATAAATTTTATTAAATATTATTATTAATTTAATGTTTTTCTTTTTTTTTCTAGCTCTTCATAGCGTATTTATTAATTATTATTAATTGATGCACCTAATCTTTATGTTATGAGTGTTTATATAGTAGGTTTGCCTATTAGGCCTTTTATTGTAAACTGTTCTACCTGTGGTTATGTCTGTTAGGCATCTATAGTCCCTTTTATATAAATTCATACATACAATCAAATCTTAATTACTAGCACTTATATAAACAATTATTTTTCTATATCTAATAACAATTTTATCTTGATCTCTTGATCACATACAACAAAATTCGAATTTATGAACATTGATTAACTGCCTCACACTTCATTCTACGACAGTCATTGAATAATACAACTTGTTTCATTATTTTTCATTAACTCAACACATATTTGATATAACATCACATAAACTTTATCATAACATTTTTGTCATAAAATAATACTTCTTAACACAAAATTCTTATTTATTATTACCATAAATTAAGTCATTGTTTCATTTTTTGTTTTGCTTTTCATTAATCATAAATCATTAGCTATTATTTATCTTACAGGTTCGTTTATTCTAGTCAACACTACCTTGCATCCTTATTTAATCTTGTCTATGATTATAATTGTAATTATTGGATCTCTGTTCTATTATGGGTTTAAATATCAATTTGTTTATTATTCTGTGAACCGTCTTTTATGTAACATGAATGCTAGCATTTCTGTTGCGTTACATATGCTTCCCCTCCTAAAAAAGTTTAGTTTACCTGAATGAAGTTTAGGTCAAATAAACTTGTCTTTTTCACATGCCTTTTCTTCATTTCATGGTTAATGGTTGACGATGGGATTCTCAATGTAACTTCATTAGACTAGTATTAATACTTTTTTTTTTTTTTTTTTTTTTTTTTTTTTTTTAATAACATTTCATCATTTTAATTAACATTCTTTATCATTTTTATTTCTGTAAACATTACTCGTTGGTGGTTGGCTACACTATTCAATGATACATTAGTTTTACATCTCTTCTACTTATAATTACTATAATCGCTGCATTTCTCAATTATTCTTCTGTCAACTCATTTCTTTCTGTTTTCTTCGTCCTACTCCTTTGGAAACTGAATTTATTCTTGCAACTATTCTAATATTCCTTAAATATTTAATTTCCCTAACAATCCCTAACACATGCGTTGGTACAGTTCAGAGAGGCACTGTTTGGCTTCATACTCTGCTGTCCACACCACATCTTAATATAGTACTGCTGGAATTCATCTACAGTCAGCTATAAAATATAATAATAATCTCAATCTCCTAATAATCTCTTTAATTATTTAATAATAAATATTTGGGAAAAGATTTTTTCTTTGTTGCCTTTATTTTTCTTCATTATTATTCTTCATATTTCGTAATTCCCTTTTAATTCCTTAAACCTTCGTTAATATTGACTTTGACAGTTATCATTTGTAATCATTTTTGTTTTCATTTTTGTTGAGATTGTAATGCTAAGTATCTTCTTCGTTTGTTTTTTTTCTCTGATCACAATATTTTCTAAATAGTGGTTGTGTGGTGATCATTATAATTGTATTTTTTACTAAATATATTCCTTAGCCTTAATTATTCTTCTTCTTATCGTATTTCACTATTTTGGCTGTTTATTTTTTAATGAATTATGTTCATAAATACTCTTTCTTTCTTGTCTTCTTTAACATTATATTGGTTACATTCAATCGTTTACTGAAATTGTTCCATCATTTGGCAATGTAGTGTGTATTTTAGGTCATATGATTTTTTTTTTCTTTCTTTATTTTGCATAGGTAAATTTGAGGTAATAACTTTTATCTTGGGGTTTCATTCTTCATTATTCACAATATTTCTTTATAAACATTTAATAATAATTATCGTTTTCTTCTGTAATCTTGGGGTTTGTTATTCACACTATTTCTTTATAAACATTTAATAATAATTATCGCTTTCTTCTGTAATCTTGGGGTTTGTTATTCACACTATTTCTTTATAAACATTTAATAATAATTATCGCTTTCTTCTGTAATCTTTAATAAGTTGTTCTTATTGTATTTTAGAATTTAGTGGTAGTATTCAACTCAAATTCTTTTTAATTTCCAAGTATTTTCTCTTCAAGACTGGTAATAAGTTGTTCTTATTATTTTTAGAATTTATTCATTATATTTCTTTATAAACATTTAATAATAATTATCGCTTTCTTCTGTAATCTTTGGTTTGTTATTCACACTATTTCTTTATAAATATTAATAATAATTCTCGCCTTTTTCTGTAATCTTTAATAAGTTGTTCTTATTATTTTTAGAATTTAGTCATAATATTTCTTTATGGACTCTTGGTTGTACGTTCCTTTAATCCTTTTCGTGATAGGGTTCATTATTTCATACGTATTGTTATTATTTTTTTTTTTTATCACATATGGCCCAGTATATTATAATAATAATTTTTTAGTTATTCCCTCTAGAGTGCTTGGTAGCTCCCTGTTTCTTATTAATACTTTCTCACCCACTTGGTACTTAATTGGTTTTGGGTTATTCTTTTCATATTTTCTTCTTTTCATTTCCGTCTTTTCCATAACTCGGTTATAAAATTTAACTGTTTCAAATTGATATTCTGGATTATTTGGGAAGTTTATAATATCCTGGATTTCCCTAGGTGGAAGCCTTTCAAACATAACAGTATAAGGGGTATTTTCAATGGATTGATGGTAAGATATATTTAAAAACTCTTCGGTTAGTGACAAGTATTCGTACCACTTTCTCTGTTGGTCATGACAATAAGTTCGGAGTATTCTGCCAACTTCCCTCAGTACACGTTCTGCCGGATTACTGCTGGGGTGGTATACTGAAGTCTTATATGTTCTAATGTTGTGTTTTAACAGATTATTTCTCCATTTATAGCCCTTAAATTGCGTACCATGATCGGTGATAATAGATGACGGTTTACCAACCTCTGCTATGTAACGTCCGATGACTATTTCTAGAATTTTCTTGGTAGTGCCTCTGCTAATAGCATAAAGTTTAGTGTATTTGGAAAAATGATCAAAAATAATTATTATGAATTTGTATCTGTGATTTCCTCCACTGCGTGGGAAGGGCCCACATATATCTAGAAATACCTTCTCCAGCTTATATTTGGATGTTATCGGGATCATGACTCCCTCCTTCTTCTCATTATTATGTTTAACCATCTGGCAGATGTGACATGCCTGTATAGATTTTTGTGCCTTTCTGGTCAAATTTTTTATGTACATTTGTTCTTCTAGGGCTTTGACGATTTTCATGGCTCCCATGTGTCCATATCGTTCATGGTAATCCAATATTAATTTGTTTTCCACAGCGGTGGGAATTACTAGTTTCCAGTTTATTTGTTTAGGAGTAACCTTAATAAATAATCGGTCATCATGTATACAGTAATATTTAGTAATAACTTCATCAGCATTTTGTATCTTCTGGCGTATGTTTATTAATTTGGGATCCGATTTTTGGTGTTGACTAATTTCATTGATAATAATCTCCAGATCCTTCCGACTCTTAATGACATGGTACACCTTCGCAATCTCTTCCTTTTCTCCTTCAAATGATTGATCTTGTATGTTTATTCGGGACAAGATATCGGCTGCTATATTCTTTCTTCCAGGTATATATTCCCAATCAATGCAATACTCTTGCAAGGCAAGGACCCATCTAGTTAGCCGGCCGTGACTAAGTTTACATCTTTTTAGAAATGAAATTGATTTATGGTCACTTCTTACAGTCACTGGGTATCCGAGTATATATGTTCTAAATTTATTGCATGCGTACACTACGCTTAGCAGCTCTTTCTCGGTAACGTTGTAATTGCGTTCGCAGCTGTTAAGCACCCTGCTGGCGAAGCTGATTACCATATGATGTCCTTCTTTATCTTCTTGATATAGGGTAGCTCCTAAGCTAACGTTGCTTGCATCACAATTTAAATAAAAGCGTTTGTTAAAATCAGGGTGGTACAACATAACTGTTTCTAAAAATTTCTTCTTAATAAATTGCAGAATTTTATCTTGTTCTGGTCCCCATGCCCACTTGTCTTTGGATGATAATTGTTTCTGAAACTTGGCCGTTACTTCTGAATAGTTATCTTGGAATTTTCTATAATAGTTGCAAATTCCAAGAAAGGATTGTAGTTGTTTTCTATTTTTTGGAGTAGGGAACAGTTGGATTGCTTCTACTTTTTCTGTCGAAGGTGTGATACCCTCCTCAGACAAATTAAAACCTAAAAACTTTACTTGATTGGCGATAAATTTAGATTTATTCAGCTTAAGTGTTATGTTGTTTTCAGATAATTTTCTTAGTACCTGTTCCACCCGCTCGCAATGTTCATCCCAATGTGAAGAAGTTATAAGTAAATCATCTACATAGACCGTAGTGAACTGCAGTGTTTCTTGTCCCAATACCTGGTCCATACATTTCACAAATATTGCAACTGAATTAATTAGTCCGAAAGGTAGCCTTTTAAATTGATAGTTCCTTCCGTCAAAAAGGAATGCCATGTATTTTCTACTATCTGGGTGTAGTTCGACCTGCCAGTATCCACATACCGTATCCCAAGTGCTGATGTATTTAATACCGTGGAATTTCTTTAAAATTTCTTCTATTTCGCCTGGTGAAGTCCTATCATTGACGATCATTTTATTTATTTCCCTAGCGTCCAGGCAAATTCTCACCTTTCCATTCTTTTTCGGGACTGCCACTATTGGACTGGTATATGGTGATTGACTATATTCTATTATGTCATCTTGAATCATACGGTTAATCTCGTTCCGGACCTCGTTTTTTATAGAATAAGCAATTGGGTATGACTTTCTGCGAAAGTTCACTGGTTCTTTAAAATTTATTATACATTGATATCCTTTTACTTTACCTGGAGCATTGGAGAACACATGTCTGTATTTATTATATATTTGAATTAACTTTTCGGCCTGTACCTTACTTATTTGTTTATCAGTTTTTTCCCTTTGGAATTCTTGAATCTCTTCCAGCTTACTCTGCCACAGTTTGGGATCATCGTCCTCATATTGAATGACTTCTGGTAATTTATTTTTCTTACAAAATAGCTTTTTATGGCTCCACATTTGGTGTTAACTGGAACGGTTTGATTAGTGTCAATTAACTCGGCTGTCCATAATCCTTCTTCGGATGTTAAAGATATTGTACCTTTATGCAAGTCAATTATTGCGGAATGCTGGCGCAACACATCGCATCCAATCAATACATTGAACGGTAATCCCGTTGCGACCAAGAATCCTATTGGTAGGGTCATATTGTTATTGGTAAGATCGAGTGATACTTGTTTTTTGACTGTTTTATTTTGTCTCCCAGTGGCTCCGATAATTATCACATTATTGACAGGTAAGGTCGGTATGGGTAATTGGACTTCTCGCTGGATTTTTTCAAGTTCAATACTGTCTATCAATGATATGTTAGATCCCGTGTCTATCATTATGGTAGATTTTACCCCATTTAATTTTGCTGATATATATATAATTTCATTATTACTATTACTGTTTACATGTTTCTGATCCTCTTCCAACAAATCTTCCCTGATATTCTTTAAATAGTGGTTATTAATTATGGTTATTTTACAATTACACTTAATTTTATTTATTAGTCGTTGTTCCCCAAGATTACGGTTCAGTGACGGGTATTCATTAATTTTCACTGCCTCTATTAGTTTAAATGAGGGCTTACTCCCTCTTCTCTATTTTCATTTTGATTACTGTGTTGATTTCGTACTGTTTCAGTGTGATCCTCCGTATTATGTTCTGCTATCCTATAATTTCCATCATGTGGGTAGTTGACTTCATGCCGAGATTGGTCATAATGGTTGTCATATCGGTGACTCCTTGGGTAGTATCGTCGCTGATTACCTTGAGGTCTGGAGTAGATATAATTGACGTTATGTCTATAATTATTGGGTCGTCTGTCCCCATCTCCTCTATTATTGCGACTATCACGATAATTGTAATTGTTATTGCCGCGATAATTATAGTTTCTGGAATTATTATTCGCGTTTTTATTTTGTGTTCTATTAGTATTAACGTTCTGCGTAGGTCGATTGCGATCGTTATTATGAGAATTGGTTGGTGGCGCGTTATTATCATACTTCTGATATTTATGATTTAGCATTCTATTTCTTTGGTATTGGTTCTCGTGCTCATAATTCTCCAAGAATTTGGCCATGGCTGTAATCGTTTTGATTTGACTACACATACGCGCATTTTTTATCCCTTCCTCGTAATGATAGGATAGTTGTATCACCAAACATTCTTCGGGAATTCTGGGCTCTAAGTTCCGCACCATACATACCTTTCCTAAAAAGTATGAAGTAGGGGACTGGCCTACATTTGTTTCGTATCGACCGTTACTCAAATTATTCCTAATCATGTTCTGGGTCGATTCAGACCAATACTTCTCCTTAAATTGTTTTTTGAACTCAGTCATGTCCAGTATATCCGGACGCACCGCTGTCCACCAATTATCATAAGTATCTTTAAACGTTTCATCAATCATGCTTCGTATAATACTCCAGCGATTCTCTCTATTTCTTATGATCACCTCTTCCAATCTCTTTAAAAATTCCATAGGATTGCGCTTGTAATTACGAAAATTAATCGATTCTCGGTTCTCATGGTTATTTGTATGACTATGTTGGCATGTCCTATCCCGCCATGAATCTACTTCTTCCTGTAATTGTAATTCACGTCTACTAATTTCTTCTATTTTATTTTTATTGGTATTGATTTGACCTTCCATACTATTTAAATTGCCATAGACTCTTTCGAGTCGTTCGCCCATGTCTGTCTGTATTTGTGTAATACTTTCCTTATTCTCCTCCCGTACCTGATGTACTTCGTTTTTAATTTGCTCATATTTTTCGACAGTTTCCTGTTGGATTTCTTCGACCAATGTTTTATTCTCAATTTTTGTGTCATTAATTTTATTCTGTAATTCTTCACGAACCTGTACTATTGTTTCGTTAGTTTTTTCTAACCCTTCATTTGTTTTGGCTATTTCTAATTTCCTTTCCTCATTATTTTGGTCCACCTTCTGGTTAACTGTCACATGAAGATTCTCAATTTTTTCATTAATCTGCCTTAAATTCTCTTCATGTATTTGTAGGATGTCTTCCTTCATTTGTTTTACACCCTCATCATTCCTATCTAACCTTTCGTGAATTTGGTTTAATCTTTCGTTCATTTGTATTGAGGTTTCTTTATTTTCCTCATTTGTTTTATTGTATTTTTCCTCCAGCCTCTTTGAGTTTTCTTCCTGTTTCCTAAATTGTTCTTTTGAGTTTTCATTAATTTCCTCTTTCATTTGTCTATTGCTTTCCTTATTCTCCTTGATTTCCTCATTTATTTTCCTTAGATTTTCGTTAGTTAGTCTATTCTGTTCTGCCATAAAATTCATCAATTCCTGCCAACTTGGTATTTCTCTGACTCCCACTTTATCTATTTGGTCCCCTTGGGCCTCTTCTCCAACTGGTTCCCTTTCCTTGTCCATAATAATTTCAGTTTCCGCTATTTCGTCTGTCTGTTGTTCCATTTCACTGTCTGTTATTAGTTCTATTTCCTGTTCTTGTTCGTCTATTTCCTTCTCCGTTTCTCCTGCCCTAATCCTTGATCTACCTCTGGTATGCATGTTTACTCTCCCACAGTTGCCTGCTCTGGTTAAGTAATGTTATTATACTTATAGTTACTTAACTTAAGCCCTACACAAGTTGAGCGCCAATTTGTAGATAAACGGGTTACCTCTCCTTAAAACCCCACTGTTGTATTTGTCAATTTGTTATGTATTACTTTAATTATATAAATCTCGGAGATATTTGGAGTTGTGGAATATATGGATGCAATTAATTAATATTAACTTAACTCTTTAATAATTATCAGTGTTAGTGTGCCTAGGACTTAAACGACTTAAGCGTTATTCTACAATTTCATCCAACCCTATTATACCTTGAAGAGAGATCTGTCTAATTTCATAATTTTATGCTCCCTCTTTGGTGTCAGATAATTCCGCTATAAGCGCTGCAGTATCGGCTCAACGAAACTTATAGGTTATTTCGATGTTTATATTAACCATTTATTCTATACTTATTCAGTTACTTTTTGTTCCCAGTTCACTAAACCATACTCCAAATAACAAGATTTGACAAATATATAAAGGTTCTTTATTTGTTTACTTAATTCACATTAAATAAGATATGTGCTAATTAACATATGCTTGGACTATAGACTTCAGGTATCGATTGTTGATTATTTTAATCCTTTATTTATATTTGGTTATATATTATGTTTTGATTTGTATTTAATTTATTTCAGGGTGTGAAGGTTCTTGTAACTGTGGGGAAGACTAAAAATACATAGATAAGAATGCAAGATTTACAAAATTTATGTGTTGTGTATTTAGTATGATTAATATAATATAATTTACCAGACTCGAACGAAGCAAATCGTGTAGGCGGTTGATCACTAAATTTACTGTTTTGAATGGTTATGCAGTACGGTTTTCTGTCTTCGGTTTAATAAAAGTAATTCTTGTCCTGTCCACGTCGGAATACAGCTTCTGGATTGATCTACAGCCCGATTGATGTTTCTTCTGCACCGCCAGGATCCAAATCAGTTCTTCTTTCGATTGAAGCAATTAGTGTTGTTCCGTGTAATTGCAAGGTTATAATTTTTTGGTGTTGTGAATATTATGAGTTGTGTTACTGTTAATTCTTTCTATTTGATTAATATCTCATCAATTCCCTTCGGATATGGGACAGTCCAAGTTCTTTCTTGTAGACTTCAATTATTTACTCTCTATTATCATTTCATATTGTAGTGTTATTTTTATATATCTGCATTGGTAGTAGACGTAAATATTGTCATTAGAATTTTGTATTTTTATAATAGTATCTGGTAATTTCGAATATTACAATTAAATAAATTATTCTTGGGTTTTTAATCTCATCACTTTCAGTTTATCCAAAGCAATTCTTGTCTTGTTCAAAATCAACAACTTCTTTTTCTTATTTTTTCGTCCCTAGCAACATATAATAATTTCTGCCTTCCACATGTTTTGACTATATAGTGTTTCTTTCATATATTTTTTATCTATTCTTTATCAATTTGCTGTCCTATCGGGATGTAACTTTACCGATAGTTGGTTTATTACTTTATACACATATTCTACTGATTTTTTGATATAAGTCCGCTTTTTTTCTTTTTTATTATATTTAATCCACCTTCGATATTATATTTTACCAATCGATATTATGGCATTATGGTACTATTATAATTTGTATAAATTTTATTAAATATTATTATTAATTTAATGTTTTTCTTTTTTTTTCTAGCTCTTCATAGCGTATTTATTAATTATTATTAATTGATGCACCTAATCTTTATGTTATGAGTGTTTATATAGTAGGTTTGCCTATTAGGCCTTTTATTGTAAACTGTTCTACCTGTGGTTATGTCTGTTAGGCATCTATAGTCCCTTTTATATAAATTCATACATACAATCAAATCTTAATTACTAGCACTTATATAAACAATTATTTTTCTATATCTAATAACAATTTTATCTTGATCTCTTGATCACATACAACAAAATTCGAATTTATGAACATTGATTAACTGCCTCACACTTCATTCTACGACAGTCATTGAATAATACAACTTGTTTCATTATTTTTCATTAACTCAACACATATTTGATATAACATCACATAAACTTTATCATAACATTTTTGTCATAAAATAATACTTCTTAACACAAAATTCTTATTTATTATTACCATAAATTAAGTCATTGTTTCATTTTTTGTTTTGCTTTTCATTAATCATAAATCATTAGCTATTATTTATCTTACAGGTTCGTTTATTCTAGTCAACACTACCTTGCATCCTTATTTAATCTTGTCTATGATTATAATTGTAATTATTGGATCTCTGTTCTATTATGGGTTTAAATATCAATTTGTTTATTATTCTGTGAACCGTCTTTTATGTAACATGAATGCTAGCATTTCTGTTGCGTTACACATATATATATATATATATGTTTAAACAAAACAAAAAAAGGAGGGGGTAGCTCAATCTGGGGTGGGAGTATGTAACGGTTGTTACATTTTGTCATCCCCCCCCAATAATGTGTGTGTTGATCCACAAGGTTAATGCAAAGTAAAAGGAGACACCCGTTATCTCGCGGTGAGAGGTAGTGAGTCAGTAGCGAGTGAGCGGGACTTTCTGGCTGTAGCCTTGCATCTCTGTACATTCAATTACAGCTTTGTAATCCATTCTGCCTTATGAGGCTGCAAGTGTATGGCGGTATAACACTTTGAGACTGATCTAGTGAACGACAAGGTAGCGCACGGTGCGTGTGTTTGTGAGTTTGGCACCGTTCTGCTGTTTCGTAAGTAGCCACGAACATTACAGTACCTGACGGTTGGGAACCTCCTGGGATGCAGGATATCAGGTGACCTCTAACTAATGTTACATTTTGGAGAACCAAGCCGTAATACAAGTTTTCTACATGAAGCATCTATTATAAAAAACAATTGAATCAGTTGGGACTTACACTGGTGGTGTTGTGTGTGACATAGTGAACTAGACAGTAGTCGATCACTCTCAATGTACCAATGTGTAGATTGTAAGGTTAATATAATAAGGAAGGTAAATTTTGATTAAAAGGTGCACCTAACAAAATAGTGAGATTAAAAGAAATCGTGACGTGATATTGTAAAACCGAATGTAAAACTATTGTAAGACAAAGTTTTGTAAAAGCATTTTGTAAAGTCAGGAGCCTTAGCCGCTCGCTATCATTTCGCAGTTTCGTTGAATAAAGTATTGTTACTATTATCACGTGTTACGTGTTGTATACGTGGCAGCCCTCTCGGGGCTCCCTAGGTTGTAATCCTGAGAATAAGGGGGTTACAGTTGTAAATATCAAAATTTGGGGGATAATATATGTACCTCAATCAAAATAGTGAGCAAGTTCTGCAACTCAGGAAGCTTAATAGTTCTACCAGTATATATTTATTTCCTGGCTTTATGCTCAAGAATTATCACTACATTTCTGAGAAGAAAAAAAGTATGAGTATATCATGAGGTTAATGGTAAAACTACCCAAGTCCAAGTTTTAATGATGTTTCAAAAACGGCATTTTTATGCATTTCTCTTTTTCTTTTTCTTTTTTAACAACTACTGTATCTAATCAATAATAAATAACTCTATTAATAATGAAAATTAACTTTGAAAATCAGTGTTATGAATTATCATTGCACTTAAAAACCTTAAATGTCAGTTTTCTGTAAATTCATATGAGTGGGCTCAGGTAGATTTACCAATAACCCCATGATATGATCTCTTTTTTCCTTTTGGTAGTATGAACTGGCAGTGCATTAGTTATTACAAAATTCTATTGATTAACAAGGAAAGAGGTTTAATACAAGTCACGCTTACATATGACTGTTAACAACAATAATTGTATCATATTTTCTTTTTTAGCGAGTTTGGATATTTTATGGTTTGAATAGTTAACATTCGTATAACTGATGCTCTATTGTACTTTACATAGTAGTCAAACACTGTGCAATGCTTCTTTAAAGAAGGTTAATCCCAATTTGATACCGTAGAGATTAAATGTTGTATATAAAAGCAACACTAACACAAATGTTGTAGAGCCACTAAGGCCGGCCGCACACTGGAGCAACATTTTGTTTTGCAACAGAACCGCTAGACATATCATGTTGCAAAGCGTCACCTTGGTGGAGAGAGGCTTGAGACACTGGCTCATGACAAGACAATTTCTTGTCAGCTGTTTTTGAGCTGTAAAAGTGTGTAGTTCATAGGTTCATGACAGGCATTATTTTGCTTCTATTTCAGTTTCAACTACACCTACACTTGTTTCATTTTATACTCAATAACAGTTAATAATAATAATAATAATAATAACAAACACAACAAAATGCAAGAATCAGAAAAATAGGATATTGCATGTACTTACCACATAGGATTAATTAAGTATAAACTCCCCGCCTTGTGTGCTTAAAATCTAGCGCATGCGCAGTTCAAAATGTCACAAGCTGTTTTGTTGTGAGACATAAATTGAGGGAGCTTTGTCTTTGATTGTGAGGGGCCTTGCGACGCCTCTAGACAATGTCACAGTCAGTGTGTGGCACTTTACAGACCCTAATGGTATGGTAGTAGAGTTATCTGCGATGCTTTGCAACATGAAGACACGTTGTAACGCGACAAAAAGGGCAGAACCATTTTTTAATATTATTCAATAATTCCCAATCTTGGTAACCATTGGTAAATGCGTATTTAGAAGTCTAGATGTTGTGACTAAGCGTGTATGACGTATGCATTGCCATGCCAAGACGAATAGACCTAACCATATAAGGCAAGGAATTTTTGTAATTAGTCTGATGTCACGCTGGGACCATGAAAGAACCACGTGTTTTGCAATATTAAAACGCAATTCCGGCTTCGACCAGCTTCCAGAATTTTCTATGTGTCCAGACAAGGGACGAAGCAGGGATCCAGGGGAACCATGTGACCAATGCGTAGCAGGCTGACATAGTATACAACTTGCAAGCCCAATTCGGGGCAGTCGACAGAACAATTTGATACCGTACAGTTGTGTTAAAAGTGTCCGCGGACAAATTCAGGGTAGGCCTACCAATGTTGGTTGTATAAGTATATTACAACAAGTAAAATCCTTTAATTATAGGAAAAAGTTAATAGTGAACAGTACATAACAGTTTTCAATCATTTGGTGGAGTGTTTAATAAAAAAGTGAACTGCGAATGATGGCATAACAACTGGAATATCATCAGCAGCTAAGTACTCGTAAAACTAGATCGACTGGCCAACATTTAATAACCATTTGTCTTTTCTTAAAATACACCATTCAGAAATAGTAATGAGATATCAAAGTTAGGGGGGTTTTAAGAGAGAGAGATAGATAGAGAGAGAGAGAGAGAGTGTGGATGCGAAGTACTGGTTTGCTAAAGTATAATTAATCATTTCTAGTATTGTTTAACTAATTAAATGAATGCTCAATATTGAGTTATTTGTTCACAAAAAATGAATATGGTTGGTAAATTTTGAATAGCTAAATGAAAATAAATTCAGATTTTTGTATAACCATAACCATGTGTTGAGTGTAGTTATTGCGCCAAAACCTAACCTATTTTCTGTGTCAAAATCTCGCCTAAACAAGCCTGTGAAAGCTTCTGAAGTAAGGGGAGTAAAATTAAAATCAACTAACGTATATGTTCAGGAGGAATGTTAAGGTTTCGTGAAAACATCGTGGCGATTTTTGTGTAATTTGGGATCTTCTGTGTTGAAATTAAGGTAAGCTCGTCAGAATCTGGGGTAAGTAAGCGTTTGGTGATGTGGTCAAAATTTTAGATAGTTACAACGTGATGTGTCAAAACAGTTCTGTCACGAAAGTTACAACGTGATGTGTCAAAACAGTTCTGTCACGAAACGAATGCCGCTCCAGTGTGTGGCCGGCTTAACACTTCACTACACATAAATTTAATGGTTTTGTTATTTATATGCACAATTAATAACAATTAATGGGTTCTTATGTTTTTTCAGCATGGCCAGCTTATTGTCCAAGTTCCGAATTGATTATTCTGATTTGAAAGTGATAACAGATATCACAAAGAAGCCACAAGATGACACCGTGTCAATGTTTGAAACCTTGATTAAAGACTTGATGAGCCCTGATAATGATGATGCTGATGACGACGGAGGTTTGTATTGTATACAATTTCTGTACATATGTGAACTCTTACTGCACACATTGTCTTTCAAGTTGAGATATTTTGTCTGAAATTATTTCATATAGTATACGGTGTGTTCCCATATGTGTTCTATAATTCATTCAATATGAGTCGGTAGTCAAATAGTAAATCAGTTTTACAAATGGATTTTTCTCAAAACTAATAAGACCTGAATATATTTGTGTTAGTAACATGTTATATATAGAAGGAGCAATTTTTGCAACTTTGAATTAATTTTGACTGATATACTCTCTGTTTACCAAGAGTTGAGAGTTGATACATACAGTAGTCACCCCATAAGGAAGGGTCTGGGACACTGGCCCCATGTAAAAATTAAGCAAATGATGAAACAAAACATATTGTGGAATGCATACAAATTTTCTTATACTTGTTCGTAACTAAAAACATTAATCAATAAATATGTGAAACATGTGCCTACAGAGATAAAAATTTGATTTCTTAATCTCTGTTACAATTAACTCTCTGCACTCTTCAAACATACACTACAAGAGTTTATTTTGTACCGGTGGTTTCCTTAAAAACGTTTGTTTCATACAGGTGTTAACACTAGAATTAATTTTTCTCATACAGTATCATACACTTCCTTTTCTGTTCACAAACAAGGAATACTAATTCCACTTTATACTAATACACTTTTTAATTGTACTTGAAAGAATTTATTTTAATTATGTGAATAACAGTTTTTGCCATTTATGTTTGTGGGTTAATTTTGTACAAAAAAGTTATTTGTAATACATTCTTGCAATTATTGACGTACATAATAAAAAATATTAATCAAAATTTGTAAAGTATGGAAAATATGAATGCCAACATAATGCTTTAAGAATTTTCTAAATGCAAACATTTTCACAAAAAGTTAACCAAAGAAAAGTTTATTTTTTTGGACCTTCTGTTTATTTGTTATAGAGTCCAAATTATTATAAATTCTGAATTATAAAAGTTTTAGTATACTTGTTTTTTTTTCAGTTCATGTCACAGAGGCGGAGTTAACAGCGATGAAGGACAAAACCAACAGGCATTTACGTTTACGAGAACTCCTACTTGAGTATTCCACAAACTCAAACCTAATTGTTATGTAAGTTTTTACATAATCACAGTTGTGTTTCTTTGTGATTCAATTTACTTTTTATGATTGACCGTTGTTACAACATAAATACCGTAACGGAGTGTTTCTTTGTTTTCAGGACGTTACCAATGCCACGCAAAAACGTTGTAACCGCTACCCTCTACATGGCTTGGCTTGAAATGCTGAGCAGAGATTTACCGCCATTCCTTTTTGTCCGTGGAAACCAGCAGTCCGTCCTAACGTTTTACTCTTAAGTTTTTACTAAGTGTACAGTTTTATTTTGTGTATAATTTTTTTTAACATTTGCAGCCATATATCGGTTGTTCAAGAGGTATGCATACAACGATTGTGTACATAAACAAAATAAATGTGTTGAGAGGGAAATATTATTTAAGCAATAATCTGTATAGAAACTGTACAGCTGATTGCATTACGTACGTTAATAAGTTGCCACAGCATTACGTTAATATGTTGCTACAGCATACGACGTGCTCAACACATTGCACATTTGTATGTGATAGGTAGACGTTTTAGTTTCTTATTATTTTTTTACTGTATATTTTGTATTAAACTACACATCATTCAGTACATTCTTATTTTTATAGTCCTTAACAGAATAATTTCTCAAGGCATTTTTTTTTTAAGAGAAATTGTCTTTAATGAATGATATCTTTGATAGTGAAGTGTATTATACCATATTATGTTATATATGCTATTATAATAGCACTACAGGTTGTAATGCTAGGGGAAAGGCACATTGTCATCAGGAGATGTGGCAATGACCAAGCAAATAACTAGAAAGATAAGTATTAGTGTATTTACTTTTCAGAGCAAAGTAGAGGATATTAAATAATTGTAGTTGGCATTAGCATTCGTATGCCCTCTAATTCTCCCCTCACCTGTCCACTTCACCAGACTCACACGCACACAGATGAAACAGACAAGGCTATTCTTTGTTGAGTTTGAGTAAGTCTTGGCTAAGTTGATCCATGTGACATGTGGAGTGGTCAGTGAAGTCGGAAGAGTTGCATATTTCTGTGTAGGTTTATAAAACAATTTCGTTGTTTAAAGTTACAGTAACAAGTGGTCAACGTTAAGACTGAACATGACATCGTTCTGGAGCTGAAAACAAACCCTGTTGGTCATTCACGATTGATCTAAACTTTTAATTATTTTAATTATAAATGAACTTGTTAATCTTTGCAGATATTGGCTTCAAAAGTTGCCAAAAGAAATTATTCAAGTAAAAATAAAATAAAATAAATAATTAAACAAAACTCATTTGAATATTATTATTTATGGTTTTAATGCTAACATGTTTGTCGCAAAAAAAAAGATTTAATGTGATTTTGTTTAATGCATAAAACTATTCTTGGATTTCGTTGTCCATGACGTGTCCGTTACTTAACTAAATATCACTATTAGTGTTCCGAGTCGTTAAAGTAATAGTGATATTTAGTTTCATAAAACTATCTTCCTGTGCATATGGAACACATTACAAAATTTATGCTTCTTGGTGGTTCTTGATGGTGGTAGGGGTATGTTTGAACACTTTTGGTAAAATGAATCACACCTCACTAGAAAATTGAACAGTGGCTTAGAGATGCAGTGTAAAAACACCTCGTTGCGAGGCTAACAAAATTTTCAGTCATTTCACACATGCGCACAACAGTCTTTTATAGTGTTTCATAGTGCAAACATCGGCTGCAACAAGACTAGTGAGAAAAGTGGAAGCGTGTGTGTGACAGAGAGGGAGATAATATGGAAGTGAAACAGTAAACGTTATAGCATCATCTCCCCTCTCTTCTCTGTAGATAGCTTGGCTATACTTGAAAGTGGAGGTAATTCATGCATTGGGTCAGCGCAGCTTACTGTTCAGGAATGATTGGGGGCCTCTACCAATGGCAAGCCAGGGTATTGCTGGATACACTTGAATTGAGCCACTTGTAGACTTTACAAATAATACTGTTGAATTTTAACTGGACTTGTTATGGAGCAAATGTAATAAATCTGGCAGAGAAAGAATGTTAAGGTCTGAAAAACATTAAACCATACCATGCGATGCTATCCAATCATTGTATTACATTTCTTACTTTGAAATAGTTTTCTTTCTGGTCATTACTGGATATTTGATCGTACAATTTTATCCCGCTACATTGAAACGTACTGAAATAACGGATACAAGAATAATTCTGTATACACTTAAGTTATGGTTAAGTGTATGAAATATTTTTGCTGTTAAAAGTGTTCTCAGTTTTTATACAAGTCACATACAGACGGATATATGAAAATGAAATAGACCTCTGCCACCGTGGATAATAGAACAGAAGACGTGTATTGAGGAATCTAGGAGATTATTGTAAATACGCCAGATTTTACAGTAGGATTGTTTATAAAGTGGCCATAATTTGTTTCAAAGTAGTAATGTTGTTTGGTACATGCTATTACTGAGTAGGAAGTTTTATGTTCCTTCATGAATGCCAGTAATATTCTTAGTGCCTAGGCTTTTTAAATGGCTATTAACCGTAATACACAGTAGAACCTTGGCTAGTCATCATAATCTTCATTCGTACTATCTCCATAGAAGGAGGTGTTTCTTCTTTCATTGTGGATGGTTTCAACATTACGGACCACTAAGGCTTCCTTCATGGTTACTATAGCAGGGTGGCCACTGACCGGGAAGATCGGGAAAACCAGGAATAATGCGTGAATTTCATTAACCGGAAAAAACTACGTGAATTATGCATGAATTTTCAGGGAATCCTGGAATTTTAAAAAAAGAAGTAAAGTTAAGAGTATGGCATTATTAATATGTTTTTTAGCAACTGCTGACTACTTTTTTACTTTATATATATATATATATATATATATATATATATATATATATATATATTAAACTTTCACTGTTAACACTTACAACACTTTGTAAGTAACACTTACAATACTTTGTAAGTGTTCACAGTGAAAGTTTAATATATATATAATATTAAAAAAGTGAATGAAGAGGATGTACAGACAAGGGTAATTATACTTTTTTACGTTCGAGAAACGAAAACCACGCTGAAATCCTTTATGAATTTGTATTTCAGTAGGAGATGTGAACGCCGCCAGCGTTGTAACACCCCGCTTGAACCAGAGATGCCAGTAAAGCATCCGATTTGGGCATGAGCAGTACGCGCACTTTTCCTCTCAGCTGCTTTTATAACTTTTTAAATAGGCAGTGGCTTTTGACGAGCCTGACAATGTTTCTGAGGCTCAATGTTAGAAATATATTCATTAAAAATCAATAATGCGATATATACGTACAAAATATCGTATCCAATCCCTAGTCTAACAGAGCCAGTGAATGGAACGGTGTTTTCTCACGTAAAACTATGGTACTGGTATCTAAGCTGCATAGTCAGTCGTTCAATTCAAACGCCGTTGTTTATTTTAAATGAGTTCTTTTCGTGATTATTAACGAAACCATGTGACAAAATAATCATTTTAAGTTTTAGACGTAAATAAAAATAATTAATTATCATATTGGTAGATTTATAGTTTTAGGTAATTAGTTTTATTGTTATATTTAATTTTCCGACCTTTAAAAATGCTTAATCTATAATTTTATAGTACCAAATCGGGCTTTTCAAACTGTTCCTAACCAAACATAACCTAACTTTTTTTGTGTTTTGTTACCGGCCTCGTTCGACTTTTAAAGTTACTTTTATTGTTGTTTTTACTTTTCCGACCTTTAAAAATGTTTCATCTATGAAACATTAGAGGTGACGGTGAAATAGTGAACAATTACCGATTTATAATTTGAATGAGTTCTCATGCAAATTAGTAAAATATAATTTTCTTTTAAGAAAACTAAGAGTATAAGACAAAGTCCTACATATAAATTTCTGCATATATCGTATTTTTTCGTAAGTTTTAGTCACTTTTTTGGACTTCAAAACCTGGTTCAAGGCCTGGAATGTGAAATATAATAGGCCTACTAAGATTATTTAACAAGTGTGGGAAGAACTAATAATTCATTTTTTATAGTTAGCATTTAATTTAAAATGAACATTTTCAGTACTGGTTATACTAATCAGAACTTAATTATTTCGGTAAGTGTGTTATGAGCATACATGGTCCAAGAGCTGTTCAGTACACTTTGTAGTGACAGATCTTTTGTGTGGAGTAATTTTCTAACCTGTATTAATAACATAAATATTTAATTTGATAACCTATGGTAATATTACCATATGGTATGGTCATATGGTATGGATATGATTTGGTGTTATTTTTTTTTTTAATGTTTCGTGTCATAATTTGATTTACGTCGAATGTGTAATCAGTAACCTGGAATTTTTTTGAAAATGTCCTGGAAAACCTGGAATTATGCATAAATTTTCTGGCCTTGGTTTAGTGGCCACCCTGCGTAGAGAGGGGTCTCCATATTTATCTGCTGAAGAATATGTGCTTCTCCTCACACACACGCACACATACACACACAATATCTGTTAAGATAATTGCAGTTAACCCTATGTTAACTAATGGAGCTTTCCCACCAGGTACTACATACAAGAGCAGCATTACCTGGAGTTTACTGTGGAAGGGATGGTAACGCCTTAAGGAAATTCCTCATTTGAGGATTTCATTCACTATCATCAGAAGGAAATGCAACAGATGTACGAAGGAAAGAATGAAAAAAACACACTAACCCTTGAATAGTGTCACAGCTTGAAAACAAAACACAAGCCAGCCAAGAGAGACTTCTTCTTCTTCTTCTTATTATTATTATTATTATTATTACGTGTTTCTGGATTGTTCTCCGATGACACGATGTCTCCTGTAGATTCTCTCTGCCACCGCCCAATATGAGTTGTTGTTCACTATTGCGTCCATACCAAATCCCCTCAGTCTCGGCACTCCTGGGATGTCCATCCAGCAATCCACCAATATGTGCTGTAAGGTCTCCTCATGCAGATGACACAACAGACAGGTAGCGGCCTGGGTCAAGTTGAATCTGTATAAGTATGACTGGGTCACAATATGGCCAAGCCTTCCTCTGGAGCCGAACGTTTGAACGCTCCTAGGGATGTTTCTATATATGGAGATATCCCGTGCACTGACTTGCTGTTTGTATGTTGAACCTTTGGTGGTGCATAAAAATGCATTCTTCCATATCTCCATGAGTCTTCTGCTGAAATCTGAAGTAGCAGCCGGGAGTGATATTACACTTTCCTCCAGTGGCGACAGCATAGTTGCATCCTTAGCCATCCTGTACGCTTTTTCATTACCAGCAATATCTACGTGGCCGGGTATCCATTGTAAAGTTAACTCAGTTTTGCTGTTTTCCAGTTTTTTGATTATGTGGAATATGTGAACTGTTCTGAAATAGTATGCTGATAGTTTATATTGTTGCAGCAACAGTAGCGCTGTCTGTGAATCTGCGAAGATACATACTTTTTTACTGTGTAAGGTGAGGCAGCAGGTCAGTGCTGCATTGATTGCCAGAAGCTCAGTGTCAACACTTGAACAGGAGTTGGCTGGTGAAAGGAAGGATTCCTGCGTACTAGGAATGAAATATCCTGCCCCCGACCTCTTTCCTTGTGTATCCAGTGATCCATCCGTATAGATATGGACATATTGGTTGTAGTTTTTGTTACGCTGTCTTCTAATGTAGTTATTGTTGGTTGCATCCACTGCCAAGGGGGTGTTTCATTTAATGGAGGGATTTTTTTAAGTTGGTTATTGCCATCCGAAAGCAGGATTTTGCTTTTGTATAAAAAGGATCTTTTCTGATTCATTGTGCTGGATTAATTTTCTGTAAAGGGTGCTCCGTGGTTATTGTTCTAAAGACCTCGTGAGTATTCACCTTGACGTGGTGAGGGGGCTTAAGCAAATTAAGAGATACTCACAGAACCTGCAATTCTGTCAGCTATGCAGTCCTCCAACAATACCAACATAAACCGTTCTTTTAAGAACGCCAAGAATTTGACATCAGTCAGGCATCACCCTGACAGACTATGCTTAAACATATGGACCAACAGAAAATTTTCTGTACAACACATAAGAAAAGCCTTTGGACTAGACAATGGCTTTATAATGAGAGAAAGAAGAATCGAGCCTTTTGCAAGAATTGCAGTGCAATGCTCTAATAGACAAGAAGTAGATCACTTGTTTGGAAAACTCAAGGAGACAAGTAGATAACTTAAATTACACATATCTAAGGGCACAACATACAAAGACAGACTCAAGAGAAGTACCAGAGGGAGGGCCATTGTTGTGGATGAGGATGGGGATAATGGCGACAATAACAGTGACTCTCGAGCTGCACATCTGAAGATCCTTCAATGGAACTCAAGATCACTCAAGAATAAATTAGATGATCTAAAGCAAGAAACTCATGACGACCAAATCGACATAGCATGCATCCAGGAGACATGGTTACCCTCTGACGCAAGCAAGCTTCCAAACATGAAGGGATTCAACATTTGTTATAGCCCGAGACGTGGAAGAAGAGGTGGTGGAGTTGCGACTGTTATAAGGAAGTCTATACCAGTTATCTCAATGGAATATTTGGAGAAAGGAACTATAGAATGCATAAAAACCAAGAGAAACTTAACAGGACAGATCAAAGGAGAATGATATAAGTATGTGGAAACATGATAGACCTCAGAGACACAAAGAAAAGGAGGTAGAACTCTGAGAAGTCGGACTGCAGCAATACAGATGTCGCCACAGTCCTACACCACTAGAGTAACAAATTAAAGTGAAAAGAAGGAAACTTCAAAATACAATACCCTGAAGCAGCTTACTGTGGTAACCAAAATAATTAGATGTGCTTATGTAACAGAAGATTTTATATGTATCAGATTACAATATTACATTTTGAAATTTAAAAATAACTCAGTTCTCATTTTCTCATGTGACGTTATTTATTATTTTACTAATTTATTTATATTAAATGTTTTTTACTGACATGTACGTGTGTGTGTGTGTGTGTTTAAATTTTATTTGTAAATCTCAATCAATAAATTTAGAACAATTTACTTGAGTTCAGCTTATTGGCCATTTGAAAAAAGCTTGTATACTTAAAAAAATGTTATTTACAAGAACTTGGCTGGAGAGAGGCTAATGGCTCCTTTGGGAGCTAACATCGCTTCATCCAACCCTGGGAATTTATGAAGACCAGTGCCGAGTCAACCAGGTACAAAGGTATTACCTCTCCAAATTGCTTCGACCCCTGGTGCCTTTATAAATGGGTGCCATTGCCCCATTGTACTGGTGCCTTTGCAAATGAGTAAAACTGATAGAAATTATACTTCTGTAATGGATTATATTCAGAATTTGTATAAGTAAAGTTGTTATTTTATTAATATTTGTTAAGTTATTAGTGACTGGTATTTCATACGACAATATTATTATTTTCAATTATCAATTACTTACTACTTTATTTTTTATAAGTTTTAAAGTTGTCTGTGTGCAGCTGTAGCTATGATAAACCATGGACTTGTGGCTGTTGTCAAGACGTAAGTTAATTTATGGTCGTGAAAAATGTCACAGAAAACTGTAATACATAATGTACATTGCTGTGATAAATATTGTGTAATTAATTCATAAAGAAGCATTGATTAGTAACACTTTGTGCAGATGACACTGCAATAAAACAGAGGGCGTAGATGTTCCAGGTAATTAGTACATATAGAAAGTAAAATACAGGGGCATGCAAATGGGGGTAGTCCCCTAGCTGGCTCAATTAGAGACCAAATTCATGATTTTATTGAAAATACTGTTTTGTAATAATGAATAATGAAGATTAGGTAACATTTATTGAATTATGTCTTTATCAATTGAATATGAAGTGAGAGGATCATTAGATTAGAAAAGATTATTGCTGTTGATGCCTCTATAAAAGCGAGGTGTGTATGCTACATTTAGTTATGTTTTACTTCGTGGTAAAATTTTTCAAAATTTTGTTAATATACCTGCATTTCGCTGCAGATATATGGTAATTTCTACCAAAATTATACATTCGAACATACTGTTAAAAAAAACTGATCTAAGGCTTTCACAGCCAGCATCAACATTATTTAAACTAGTGTAAGCCAGTAAGTATTAAACGAGTGTTAGGCCGTGGTCTCATGGTGTTAGAACCAGACGTTTCCGCCTCACCATCGTAGGCCATCTTCAGTGGTAAAATATTGTGGCAGGTGTTCACCAAATAACCCCAGTACTGAGGCAAACTGTCTTTTGCGTGACCCTAGTAATCTGAATTATTATGTGACGATGTACACCATACGTTTAGTTTACAAGAGGTTACACAATAAGAGCAAAAGTGCAGTAACATTTACACAAACAACGGAAAACAACCTTTCTAAAACAATTTAGTAGTACATTTGTATTTACTACTTCTAGCACTGATTTATGATACAAGCATTGACCAGTTCAGTTAAAACCTCGTAAATAAAATTATCACTCTTGCATGTAGCCACCAAAGTCTCCTGTGTAGTCTATTCTTGCCTCGACATTGTGGGTTCCAGGAGGTTTGTACAGTGCCTCTCCCCTGGTATTTCGAGGGAGAATGGGCAGACAGGGCCATGCTTGCTGCTCATGTGAAGTTTTACCTTTGCCGCCCCCCTGAATATACTTTTCATATCCCTACTTTGCACCACTGTTTAATATTATTTTAATTAAAAATTGATACAGTCATAAATAGTAAAATTAACAAAAAATAAATATATTTTTCAAAAACTTATTTATCTGAGTACTTACATGACATAAGTGGAAGATGTGCTCGTAGAAGTGTTGAATACATTTTCAAAAATATAATAGTTTATTTGTGCGGTCATCTTTTAGATTTTTTATAACACTACAGTTTATTAAAAGAGTGCTTTTCGCACTTTGGTTTCAGAACAATTTTTTAATAACATTGGTCAAACTGATTGCCTCACACATTTCATGTTCTATGGATAGAGTATCTATGGCTGATAATCTTTCTTGACTCATGGAAGACCGTAAATGGTTTTTTTTTTAATAATTTTAGTTTAGAAAACGAACGTTCGCCTGTTGCCACTGTAACCTGGCTGATGCCAGTTCAGTGCGGCAATGCTAACAAAACAAATATCAAGAACAACTCAATAAACGTTAATGTCATATACCTAGACCTAGTCGGTATTAATTGTTTTAATTTATTTTGCTATATCTGTTGACGAATTTGGCAGTCTACGGCGACCTGTGTGCAGTGCACATATGGCAGTGGCAGCCCTGTGGGCAAATGTGACAATGTAATGCCTTCAGGCCAAGAATACCATTATTGTAACTGGTAAATAATTGATGGTTTGCCAAGTACAGAAACATATTTGGTTACCTCACTGTCAGGTAAACTGATATTTGCAGCTTAATAAGAGAGAGAGAGACGCTGCTCAGTGGATATAACCTCTTGTGTGCCAATTATTGTAAACATCTGTCGTAGGCTAGCAATCGCTTGTTGTTGTGTATAACTACTACTGTATAGCGCCAGCCACAGTAGAGCTTACTGACATGCAGTGAACAATACGTAGATTAGGTTTCCAGTATAGAATCAGTTGTATACACTTGCTCAGTCTTCTTGTGTATGTACGTAGTAACAAACTGATAACTTGATTAATCCCTTGGAAATTTTAACTAAAAGATTTGTATTTTTGTTCCATTTATTATGTACATACACACACACATACACACACACACAGTACCAAACTTGTTTCTATACAGTGATATATGGTTTATTCTGTTTACTAAAGAACTAACAAAAACAAATCTTTTTTTCAATTTTCTATGAAAAATTGTGCTATTTGTGATTAGTACATCATGTACAAAATGTGTTGTATGAATGTATGTATTTAACATTGTCACCTAAATGTTCTTATGCATATATATTGTGATGTTACAAATTCATGAAACTAAATAGTAAATGTTCAAGTTCTGTTATTACTATAAAATTAAAGGAAAAATCTGGTTTCATGAAAACCTGAAACTATCATAAAATTATTCTTTCGCTTGTAATGATGTTGGTACAAACCAGATATTTTGCCAATTTCATAAGGGAATGTTATAGTGGGAGAAACAAAATGGGCGGAATAATTCTTTATTGTATCATTTCTAATCTATCATTTGACTGTCAGCATGTGATGAGAACAGAAACAATCATTAAAACACGTTTGAAATTTTGTTGACTTTGCATCGTACATATTTTTAATATACTGTTACTTTTTGTATTTGGCATATTTCATCTGTGTTGAATTTACAAACTTATCTCTGTACGTCTTTCGAATTTGATGTGTACACCTGAACTCTCTTTATTTTTAGGACGTCGGAAAAACTATAATAATCATAACAGTTTTGAATTTTTAGTTTTCAAATAAAATGCTATAATACATCTGAATTAAACCAAAAGAACCAGTTGTACAATGATATCTGTCAATCTGTATGGTAGTTTGTGTTTTAAAATAACTTTTGAATAGTTTGAGATTTTGCCGATAGAGTTCTGCACAGAGTTCCGTGTTACAGAAAATGTCAATCAGATGTAATGAAACATTATACAAAGAGCAACAGAAGTGCTTCGACTGTTTCTTGTTTTGAGAAGTAGATGTTGAAAATGAGAATCTTTCTGATTACAGCGGTATAAAGATTTTTCTTAGCAGTCTTATGGAAACGCCGTGACAGATTCTTTCTTCTTCTTCTGACAGTTCCTATCTATTTCAGATGTTGGATACCATACAGACTATTTTAACTTTCTGCACTGTTGCACGGAATAAGTCAGTTGTATTCATGCCAAACCAGGTCCTTAAATTTGTCAGCAATGATATTCTCGGTCGCCCAACTCATCTCTTTCCAGCACTTTTCCCTGTAGTATGGACTGCAATAAGTAAAATCTCTGTTCATTTCTCATAAGATGTTCCAGATACTGAAGCTTTCTTATCTTCACTGTGTTAATAACTTCCCTTTGTTTCTTTATCTTAACTAAACAAAAGAACTAAGAACTTCAACATTAGTTATATGTGCTGTCCATGAAATGCTCAGTATTCTATGGTAAAGACACATTTCGGAAGAGTCCAATTTTTTAGTTGTGGCTTCAATCAAAGTCCAAGATTCTACACCATAGAAGAAGACTGAGAATACGTAGCAGCGTAGAAGTATCATCTTTGTGTTTACTGTTAAATTTAAACAGATTCTTTAAAATTCATAAATGTATGGTACACTACTAAACAGGGTCCTTCAACTGCCACTCTAAGTTTCTGAGGACGACAACTGACTTTTGTGATCGAAACACCAAGAATAAATTACTACACAGGACTTGTTACTTGATTGCTGTAGATTATTGGCAGGCTGGTAATTGCTTAACACTAAAAGAATCCACTAACTTTATGACTTACAGCTTATGATTTTAAGCCACTAAACACCACCACCATTGCCGTAGAACTTGATAATGATAAAGGTGCCAAAACACCTCACCTGATGTGAAGAAATTAAAAGAGTTTTGAAATAATTTATACCAACATTGTAATTGTCAACTTTAGGGCCCAACAATTTTCGTTTCGTCTGAATAGAAAAAAATACTCAGACCGAGTATGACTGGTTGTGAAAATAAGTCCAATAACAAACAGTTTAATTCTTTTGGAAACGTAAAAAAAGGACACGTTCAGTACATTGTGTGAAGAACTTGTATAACAAATTTCAAAATAAAACTGCATCTCATATCAGTTATGGAGGATGGTGTAAATCAAAAATGTGTTTCTCTCAGTGCAACTGTACCACCACTGTATGTAAAATAGGTAAAATATTTGGTTTCTACAAATATCTTTGTCCATGATAAAAAGAAAGATCGTTACTAAAATATAATCTTATATTTGTATATTGTAATTAATATCATTTCTTGTCGATGGTGATTTCTGATTAAACATTTTGTATTTTTATCATGTTCCTACATGTACCATATTGATGTACAACAAATTTAAATGTGAATTACACAGTTTAAAATTTAATATGTTATATGTCTTTGAAATTCAATCTGAATGAAGTTGTGTCTGTAAGAAGTATGTCATATATATATATATATATATATAATTGTATCGGTGTTAAGCGTACTTAAATCTGTAAACAGTTTAAAATCATATACTGAAAATTGTATCCAAGTTGTGCTAATAATAACTTTTTATGGTGTAAACATTTTCAACACGCAGAAAGATATTCATGTAACTTTTAAGGTAAAATTAATGTATTCAAGAAAGTTCATGTATTGATGTACTGTATATGATGTAATTTTTAAATACTTTTGAAGTTTAAAATTCTGACGTAGTGCAAACAGTGAGTTTTGTAATGTATGTTTAAAACAAAATTGAACATTGTAATTTCCCTTGTCTCTGAGATGTGTTTTAACATTGATATTTATGTGTTAAAAATTTTCAAAACTGTGTGTGTGTGTGCGTGTGTGTGTTACATGGTGCTTGAATTTATGTAGTGCGAAGAGCATAAATTGTTAATATGTACGGTGGAAACAATTTGACCAATCTTCACAACAAAGAACACAGTTACAATTAACAACTTAAATGGACGAGAAAACAGTTTAAATCTTTGATTTGTTCAAATTTTTTAACATGAACTTTTATAATAATACAACAGAAAGAATCAAAATAAATTTATTCATGGCAAAGCAGTATACATAAGAGTTGTGTTGATAAGTGTTTTTTAGCATGAACCGGTTGCTCACTGTGCCATGTTCAAAACCAATGGTTGATGGCAAACATTGGTGGGAAGGGAAGTAAATTTTAATCTGTAATCTTCGTCCTGTTCACACCATGGCAAACAGAGAGCATGTAGAAACATCTTGAGGTATTAAAAGGAGAAGACCTGATAAGCAAAACGGTGAGCCACTTTTTTTAAATAATATTAAAAAGAAATGAAGCAAACAGTAAACTTAACAACATTCAACTCATCATTTATAAATTACATATTTGCAGTTGCTATATGGTAGACAAACAGTGATAATATCATATATATACATTCCGTCAAAATAGCAATATATACTCCTCCACATGCAGTTACAGCTCAGATGTAATATGTTATATGTGTATATTTGATTACATAAATTTAAAAAATAGATATAGAGGAGAGTGAGTTGAGAGGGTTGGTGTATGGTTTTAGGGGGGTGTTGGGGTTATAGGAGCTCTGTGTCAGGTTTGCACCCAGCTTTACAGCTGCTAAGGGCAGTATGTTTGTAATTTGGACGTTTACCAAAACAAGATTTTATATCAATTTAATGGGTAATCTAGTTTAAAATCTGTGTAGACTCAAAACTGGAACAAGAAAGTGAATGTTTTGAATCTAAAGAAATACGTTCAGTTCTGCATATATATTTGTGTAGTGTTTCAAACATGCACACAAAAACACATCACATCTTCAAGTCAAGTGTATCAGTCGTTATGATAAGTATTGAACATTCTTTACAACAGAAATTACAAAAATACGAAATGAGTTTGTAAGGTCATAAATATTTCATTTACAGACTGATAAAATTATGTATAAAAAGAAAACCTATTATGTGATATTTATTTCAGGAGTAAATAAGAAAAAATGTTTTTAAGTACAGCCTTACTATACAATAAAGCAATGTCTTCCTTTAATATCTGGTTGGTGTCTGCGTGATTCTATCATTTTATTTTGTACAACATCAAAAAATTATGTATACGTAATAGAGTAATTTACTCATAACATAATTAATTATTATGGACTACGCCACTGCAACGTTTAAGATGCAAGGACGTGAAATTTATTAATAGCAGCTGTAGTAAAAATTCATGCAGACAGTTTGAATTTCTTTGTTTGAAGTTGTCGGAACATGGTATAATCTTGAAGTCTCCAACATTTTACTCATACATATTGGATGGGGAGGTGATAGAGAACCTGGATACAAGGTAGTGAAGAGTTGAGTGTGAGATGTTTTGTATGAAACATCTATTTGACAACATCAATCAGTCTACGAGAACGCAATAAGTGGCATAACATGCATTCTTATTTTCAAATTCTTACAAATTCATCTGCTTACATTGGATTTACTTGTTTGTAGCAACAATAACGTTTCTTACAGCCAACTTTTAGACAAAATAATTTTCAAAAATTGTGTCCTAACATTACATTTGATAGGTATGAAGACTGTAGAAAAAATGTGTCTTCACATGAGTTTGCTTTTTTGGTGTAACAGGTTTTATTATTTTCTCAGCACTGGATGTTTTTCACCATTGTAGAATGAGTGAAATCTTGTATTAATAGTATAAAATAAGAAACGTTTTCAAGTGAGGTAATTTAACTTAAAACTAAAACACACAAGAATATTGTCTCTCAGTTCCCAAGGTTTTGAGTTAAACAGTAACCTATCCAGCCCCTCTAAAGACAACTTCATGAATGAAACAAAAACAAAGTTTTTTAAAAATATATAAACACTTGGTACATTTCACAGATTTTATTTAACTCTGACAGCTGTTTTGACCTCTTAAGTAATTGTCAAAGAGATGAATGAAGACTAAACACAGGATGTAGGGTGGACATCTGTTTAGGGCATGTGTTGTGGGAACAAGTGCAAGGGGTGAAGATGGGGAGGGGGTTGCAGGAGCTAAGAGAAGGTCAAGTGTCTGAAAAAACTAATTATAATCTGAGTCCAAAATATAAAATTAACTAAACTAAATATAATCTGAATGCAAAATATATAATTAACTAAACTAAATAACAGCTTTCAATAAAGGGGATACACAGAATTCAGTTTGTTCATTTGTTAAATTTTTGTTATTTTTTATTGCTTTTTTAATTTATAGAATTTCTAAAAAAAAAAGGATTTGTTAGAAATTCTATAAATTAAAAAAGCAATAAAAAATAAACATTTAACAAATGAACAAACTGAATTCTGTGTATCCCTTTATTAAAAGCTGTTATTTAGTTTAGTTAATTATATATTTTGTATTCAGATTATATTTAGTTTAGTTAATTTTATATTTTGCACTCAGATTATAATTAGTTTATACAGACAATTGACCTTCTCTTAGCTCCCGCAACCATGGGGTCCCCATCTTCACCCTTCGCACATGTTCCCACAACACATGCCCTAAACAGATGTCCACCCTACATCCTGTGTTTAGTCTTCATTCATCTCTTTGACAATGACTTAAGAGGTCGAAACAGCTGTCAGAGTTAAATAAAATCTGTGAAACGTACCAAGTGTTTATATATTTTTAAAAACCTTTGTATTAATATGTTTCACCAAGTGCCCAACGAGTCATCAATTAATATCATGAAACAAAAACATCAGACTCTTACAAATCCATGCTTAAATTAAAAAACAAAAATATAACAGTAGAAAAAATCAAAAAATACAAGGAATGTTATCAAATATTATTTTTTTTTCAAGTTTCATTTGAAATGTTATGACAATAATAAATTAGAACTAAGTACTTTTGTATGAAAAGCATAACTGTGACTTGTCAGTATTAGCGATGATGTTCAAGTTATCAGTGAAGTACTTAACCAGCTGTAGGGTGTACCTGCTCTGTAGCACTTCTAGTGATTAGCATTATAATCATTTCTTAGTGTAAATGAGAAAAAAAAACTGAAAAGAAAAAATATATATACATATAAAAAGTACAATTAAGCGTTAGTTTAGTGTAATTTATTTTTATTATTCAAAGCAATTTGAGATAGTATACGTTTAATATAAATAATTTATTTTGTGATTTGTTATAAAATGCAATAATAATATTATGTTATTTTATTGTTTACATAGATTCATGGTTTTATATATATATATATATAAAACACATTACAAGAAAAACATAATTTATTTTTGAATATGTGTTCGCGTGTCTTCTGATGTCAGGTGTAAATAGTTAAAAATAAAAACATAGTGCTTGAAAACTGTTACCTTTGTTGTAGAATTTTTATATTGAAACTAACCTACAATCCTTTCCTCATTGTAGAGATAGTTCCCACGTTCCGCTGAGTCATTGTGCCACTGGACTGGTGGTGTTAGTTTCCGATAGTGCGTGCTTGGGCATTGGCCGGTACACACCATACATTCATTGTTGAATCACTTATCCTAAGTAACAGATTTATAGTCACCGCATTGAGAATTTTTTTAATACATTTTGAGGTTAATTGCTGTGATACATTTCCTTACATAAAAACCGTACTATTACTGCTATTTGAAAATTTTTTGGTCTACAGGGTCAACATTAAAACAAAACCACATGGAAGGCATGGAGTTTTTGGAGATTAGAAAATATCATTGGTGTCAGACAGTCCACTGTGCAATTTCCAAAATATTCAACCTGTAAACGATATTTTTGCTTTGGGCATGTCCAAACTATCAGGAGAATTTTACTTGTTGATCAGAATTTCCATCCTCACGAAAGTTGGTACTCGACAACTTCAAGACTGTATGCCTAGCAGAACCTAATTGTATGCTGTGAAACTATTAAAAATGCTTCTGCTAATAATGTGCTGTTCTTATGTGACAAGCTCAATTTCACTTGAATGGGTCTGTCAGTAA
Source organism: Magicicada septendecula (assembly GCA_034769895.1). Taxonomy (NCBI): domain Eukaryota; kingdom Metazoa; phylum Arthropoda; class Insecta; order Hemiptera; family Cicadidae; genus Magicicada; species Magicicada septendecula. The sequence continues at coordinate 53,583,701 of CM068375.1, read as the reverse complement.
GCAGAATTTCTGTTACTGGCCAAAAAGCAATCCTCATCAGCTTAGCAAAAAGTTTCTACTGGTTCTTAATCAAAAAAATATTGGGCATTCTAGCCAAGGACAGAAAATATGATCAGAGTTTGTACTCACAAGAAGAGAAAATATTCAGCCGTGTACTGAAAGGTAGTGAAGTTATTATTATTATTATTATTATTATTATAACGAAACAAATCACAATGTTGTGCTGACTTTCAAGTGAAGTGAGGATGATGTGTCAAGAATCTGCTCTGTTCACTTTGTGTGTGCTTTTGTTTCTGATGTATTAATTAAGAAAGGTCGTACCACAGCCTTCCATAAGCTGATTTTAACTTTTATATTTTAAAAATTAATTCACCTAAATTGATCCCATTTAATGTAGCTAATATCTATGGATTTTATTAAAAATGTCAGCATAAAGTGTAAGGTGGTATGGTAATTAGATCTCTATTAAAACAAGACTAAATGAAAATTAATAGCGGCCCATATACACATGTACTTCCTCAGTAAAATTGTGGTGTATCGGGATTGGAACAACCGGTGGAGACAAAAGAATAGTGCGTGAAAGAAACGCTGTTGCTCACACACAGTAAAAAGAGATGAAATGTTTTTGCATATGATAGGGCACACCATTTGGTTTCCAAAGGAAAGGTCGTACATTTATGGACAAAATCTGCAGCTTGGTGTGTCATTTATCATGTGTGTTGTCAGCATTCCAGAGTTTATCCTTTGGTCTCTCCTGTGTGTAGCCATGAGTAGCTTACTTGGCAAGTAGTTTTTTTCATTATGACCCATTAGTTTACATAGTTTACAGATCGGTTTAAAGGACTACAGTTACGAATCGTATGAGAAAATACTGGCCGTGCACCACTTTCTTAACCCTTTGAGGACCAATGTCCAATATATCGGACGTCATTAAAATTGCCGCTGTTTTTACAGGAATCGAGTCTGAGAGCTTCCAACATGTCAGATGTAAAACAAACATTTGTAATACTAAATACTAATTTACAATACTACCATCACATATCAGTATATTCTTTTTTTTAAGCATTGACGTGATACTGAAGTGGCAGTGTTCCATGTTGATGTTTTGCTCTCGCCGTTTGGGTTGATTATGTTTACGTTATTTTTATCATTGTTTTTGATTTTATAAGTTCTGTTATTGAAAAATATATTTCTACGTTTATTTAGCATAGTTTTTGAGTTTTTATGTTGAAATAATTGCGGCGATATGTCTTAAAATTGCGTTAAAAATTGGTGTTGCTTGAGTGCTTATGTTTGCTCTACTGACTCTAACGACATTTTATGTTATAGTTGGAGATTTTATAAGTTTAATTAGTAATAAAGTAACTAATTACATTATCGTATTTTAATGGATCTTAGTGAAAAAACATTTAGTTGGAAACTTGGTGAAATGGTGTTATGTTTTTCAAATGGATGGATTCAAGAATATGGAATAATTGGTGTTTATCTTTTTTTTTAATCTACATATTAATACGTGAAGAGAAAACTTTGTACCCCTTTTTAAGCATATTGCGCGCACGGAGGAGTGTGAGATTTGGCATAGTTAAAGTTTATATGGAGAAGGAGTGCAGAAAGATATGTGTTACAAATACATTAAATAAAATAAAATAAAACATTCATTTGCACTTGAAAATTCATTTAAACTTTTTCAAACAATGGTAATTGTTAAAAATAAAATAATTTTGTTGCCAGGCAATAAAATTATAATTTTTTCATTTTAGTGTACGTTCATACTGCCAATGTCAAACACATAATAGTCTGTCGTTTGTTTACGTTCATACTGCCAATGTCAAACACATAATAGTCTGTGGTCAAACAGTCGCACAGAGTAGAGATTGTCGCCAAAGAATTTTAAAATGTTGCCAACAAATAATTGCTGACAGATTGACTGAATGAACTGTGAATTTTGTGTGATTTCAAATGTTCCTTTTTCAATAGTCTGTGGAGTGTATTTCAAGGCAAAAAAGCATTTATTTTATATTTTGTATATTAGATATCTGTGTTTTATATATTAATGTGCAGTTGAAAGTGAAATACAGCTTGCTTAATATACACCTGTTGCAAAAGGAAAATTTTGTAGCAGCAATTTGAATTGACTTACTCTCGCCTAATTATTATTGGTGGTTTCAAAAAAGTGAGTACATTTTATTATTTTTAAATTAAACCCTGTCTAATCTTAGTTTCAGTAATTTCATTACATGTTTTTTTTTACATTCAGATATTCGCACCTACTTCCATTATGCCTCGACATAGAACATTGACGGGTCAGAGTGAGAGACAAAGAAGAAGGAATATATATTCGCGTGAAAGTCAAAATGATAATAGACCAAATGCAAATTTAAATAGTGTAAATAGTATAACATTGACGGGTCGGAGTGAGAGACAAAGAAGAAGGAATATATATTCGCGTGAAAGTCAAAATGATAATAGACCAAATGCAAATTTAAATAGTGTAAATAGTATACAAAATGATGAAATTATTTTAGGGATACATTTAAATGCGCACTGAATGTCATTCCAAGAAATTTTAATACTTTTGATTGTGGATTAATGCATTTGCAATGCAAAACATTTCGAATCTGAGGTCACTTTAGGTGAAAGGACTGCATTCACTTCATGTTGTCATAAGGGTAAAGCAATATTACCGGCCTTAAGTCAAAATGAATACTTTAAATCATTGTATGATGGACTTACTTCAAATGAACCTTCAATAAAAAGAAAGTCAAAAAATTATTTTGAAAACATTCGTAAATACAATTCATCATTTGCTATGGTTAGCTCAGAAGCTAAAATTTCGGATACAGTTACGCGTGGAGGGTATCATTTTAAAATACATGATGTTTTTTATCACAGATCAGGTCCAATGACTGCTGGATATGGTCGCTTACCATGTTATGCGCAATAATATTTTTATGATGTTGACACTGCTGTCAATTATAGATTACGTGAACACTATAATCAAACATGCAATAACAATATAATGCGCGAAATCTCTCTTGAATTGGAACGCATTAATCCTTTCGTTCGGTCATTCATTGCAATGAAAGATCATTGTCAGAGAGATGAAAATCAAAATAAAGAAATTTGTATGCTCATTAAAGTAAATCGTGATTTAGATCTACGCCGTTATAATGATGCAGTTCAAACTGATGTAGCAGTAATATTTAGTACAGTTGATGGTGAGCCACCCTTTGAACGAAATATGGTTTCGTTTTCAAAAGTTAATGGTACCATTAAAAATATCTCTGTTTTGGATTCATCATTGGACCCTTTAGCGTATCCATTACTTTTTCCAAATGGTGATACTGGGTGGCATATCAATATTTCTCATAATGTACCAACTACATCTAATTCTAGAGCACCCAGAAATAAATTAACCATGCTTCAGTATGCAGCCTATCGACTTGCAATTAGAGAAGATTTTAGCATGTTGCACCATTCACAAAAATTATTTCTGCAGTGGATACTTGATATGTATGTGAGACTAGAGGGCACAAGGTTACATTTCATTCGACAAAATCAAACAAGTCTTAGGTCTGAAGTTTACAACAATTTAACAGATTATTTAGAATTGAACCCCAATGCCAATAATGTTGGCCATATTTAATACCATAGTAATGTTGGCCATAGTAATTTTACCATCTTCATTCAATGGATCTCCAAGAGATATGTATCAGAATTATTTAGATGCAATGTCAATTGTACAACATTTCGGAAAGCCTTCTTTGTTTATTACAATGACTTGCAATCCAAGTTGGCCTGAAATAGTTAGCAATATTGGTGTAGGTGAGTCAGCTAATTTTCGACCTGGTATTGTTGTGCGTGTATTCAAGTCCAAACTGAAAGCATTAATTGAGGGCCTTACACTAAAAAAAATCTTCGGTAAAGTTGAAGCTCTCATTTATACAATTGAGTTTCAAAAGAGAGGATTGCCTCATGCTCACATTTTACTCTCTTTAAATGAGCAAGATAAAATTGTTAACGCTACCGATATTGATAAAGTTGTATCTGCGGAGATTCCTAACATTCAAACACATCCTACATTACATGAATATGTTGTAAAACACATGATGCATGGTCCATGCGGTGTACTTAATCCAAATTCTGTATGTATGAGAGATGGAAAATGCACAAAAGATTATCCAAAACGATTTAATGAATTTACATGTGAATCATTAAATGGATATCCATTACACAGAAGGCATGATAATGGTATTAATGCTGAAGTTCGCGGTAGTTGCCTCGACAATCGTTATGTTGTACCATACAATCCGTATTTACTTGCCAAATTTAATTGCCATATAAATGTTGAAGTATGCACTACAGTTAAAAGTGTTAAATACATTTATAAATACATGTATAAAGGCTATGACAGTGCATCTGTTGAATTAGGTTCAGAGAGAAATGAACCAGGTCAAGAAATACAAATTGATGAAGTTAAAAATTTTTTAAATGCCCGTTATGTCGGATCAACTGAAGCTGTATGGCGCATCTATGAATTACCAATGCATTTTCAATCACATGTCATCGTTAGACATTTTCAATCACATGCATTCATTTAACGCGTAGACAGAATGTTTACTTTCGAGAAGGGCAAGAACGTCAAGCAATTGAAAATGCAAGACAAACAAAATTATTAGCATTTTTTGAATTGAATCGATCAGATCCATCAGCGCATGAATATAAGTATATTGAAATTCCTTTGCATTATGTGTGGGAAGATTCCCGAAAAAAATGGAAGAAAAGGCGTGGAGGTGATAAAATCATTACACGCATATATGTAGTATCACCAAAAGACATCGAACTTTTCCATTTACGATTGCTTTTATTACATGTCAGTGGTCCAAAATCATTTGAGGATGTTAGAACATACAATGGAATTATACACACTTCTTTTGTTGAAGCGTGCCATGCTTGCGGCATTGCTTCAAATGATAATGAATGGCGCGAATGCTTAAATGAAGCAAAAGAATTACATTCACCAAAACAAATGCGAAATTTATTTGGTTACATTTGTGCATTAAATGTGCCAGCCAATGCATTGGCGTTATGGAATGAATTTAAAGTATATCTTAGTGAAGATTTTTTGAGAGATTACAACGAAGAAGTATCCTTTAACACAGCTCTATTAGAAATTGAAGATATTTTGAATGTTCATAATTTGTCATGTCAAGAACTTGGTTTACCAGTTCCCACGTATTCGCAGAGAACAGATGAAGCAAATGCTATTGATCCAATAGAACAAGAGTTTCTGTTTTGTGAGCATTATGAAACTGCAAATATTGAACAGCGTAATCTAATTGATCGTGTGATTCAAGTTTTGCACCATGATACTGGATCTAATGTTTTTTGTTTAACCGCTCATGCAGGTTGTGGAAAAACATTCACACAAACAGCAATCATTCACAAATTAAATTCGCTTAATCTTAGTTGTTTCAACAGCGTTCAGTGGCATAGCTTCAACTCTATTACTTGGAGGTAGAACTTTACACAATGTGTTTTTGCCTATACCCATTTTGGAAAATTCTGTAGCGAATATTACCGCAAATAGTAGCTATGGACGTTACATAAATTCATCATCATTGATAATTATTGATGAAATTTCTATGTGCCCACTGCAAGTGTTGAAAATCATAGGTAGATTATTGCAGGATCTATGCGATGAAAATGATAAACATAAACCATTTGGAGTGAAAACGATACTTCTGTGCGGTGATTTTCAGCAAATCTTACCAGTTATCCTACATGGATCACGTGCAACTTAAATTGAAAATTGTGTCACGAGTTGGCATAAATTTGTTTATTTTCATAAAGTAACGTTTACTCAAAATATGAGAGCCTTACCAAGTGAAATAGAATTTGTCGAATTCTTGAAAAAAATTGGTAATGATGAAGCCCCACAATTCCCTCAGTTTGGTGAAAATATTATTGAAATACCTCAGCAATTAATAGGAGATGAAAATAATATTATTAATGAGGTGTATGGAAATATTTCCGAAAACATACTCTCAGATAACATATTGAAGTCAGTTATTTTAGCACCTAAAAATGATGATTGTACTTTTATTAATACTGATATTCTTAATCGAATACCAGGTGAACAGAAAACATATCATAGCTACGATAAAATAATTTGTGATGATGACAATGAAATCAATAACTATCCAGTAGAGTTTTTGAATTCTTTGACTATTAGTGGTTTGCCACCACATAAGTTAGTATTGAAAGTTAATTGCATTGTTTTACTGATCAGAAACTTAAATACAAAGGAAGCATTAGTCAATGGAACAGAATGCGCATCAAGTGTATGCATCGTAATGCTATTGATTGCGAAGTTTTAACTGGAACCGCACGCAATAAGAGAATTTTGATTCCACGTATAAATTTAACATATTCCGGTACTGTTTTACCATTTAGCTTTCAAAGAACTCAATTTCCAATTATACCTGCATTTGCGATGACAATAAATAAGTCTCAAGGACAAACATTTGAAAAAATTGGAATTTTATTGAGGCAGCCAGTTTTTACACATGGTCAATTGTACGTTTCAGCAAGTAGAGTTCGATCATTCGATGGTTTGAGATTTTATATTTCCGAATACAATGGCCAAGGGCATTTAGTAAATGATGAAAGAGTTTTTACAAAAAACATCGTTTACACAGAAGTTCTGAATCATTAAATTCACTTTCAAACTATTTTAATTCAATGGACAACATTTATTTTTTTTAACCGCCCGGTTTTTTTGATTTAATGAAAAATATGAAAAAATACGAGGCACGTATTTTTTATTTTTTATTAATTTTTTATTTAAATTTTATATAATTCGAAAAAGATAGGCAAAATAACTGTGTAGCCTTGGCGAAACCTGGTCAGTATGGCAATAAAAAAACCCAAGGAAATGTCAAAAAACGCGTTATTGCTTTTTAAATATGGCTTAGCCAAGCTAAACCTCATTTTTCCTATCTTTCATATTTTTCAAATAACTCGAAAATTAATGCATAGAAAAAAAAAATTAAAAAATTATAAAAGCTTTGTAGCAGATAATCTTCAAACTGTTTTCGAATTTTGTACCTTACCAAAAATGAAATGTAATCTACTGGAATTGAAAACAATGTATCTTATACTTCTATGAATGTCAAGTCTCATTTTTATTAGCGTTTATTTGATTCAATAATAACATGAAAAAATTAAAACTGACAATGAATTATATCAAAAAATAAATACGAATACAAGCTGTAATTGTGTTTTTTTTCAACTGTTACTAACAGTAAATTTTAAATTTCATAGGTATTGCAGGGAATTAAGGCAAACAACACACGCTAATGCCGTATTTGTACACGCTCGCAGCTGACGTAATAGAACAAAATTCAAAAAAATTATATGCAATGATTATAGAGGTATACTCTTTGACAAAAGAACCTCAATAACGTTCAAACTTAAAAATTTAATGAATTACTGTCGAATTTCGACCACTGGGCGACCACTAGTTAAATATAATTATACAACTTATAACTTACAAATATAACGTAAAGGGTAAATATTTACCACGTAAAGTGTACTTCCCCAATAATTATTAACATTTAATAATAAGTGATTACATCTGATCAGTTTCTAGGTTTGAAGAAGTGTATTATACACGTACGTTATCTTTTTCTTCTGTTACAGAGTATTCATTTTTGTACAGAGTTACCAATATATAAGTGAATTAACTATGACAGTTTGGTGTGCCAGAGATTTTGAATATTTTTATATAAAGAATAATTAATATATTATATTCTATATCACCAACTTGTGCTTAAAAAAAGTTAATACTCAAGTTGCAATAAATTCTACATAGGCCAGACAGGACGCAGCTTCAAACAGAGATACATTGAACACACAAAGGCACTCCACTCCACTACAGAATCCACCTTTGCAAACCACCTCATTGAAGCAAACCACACATATAAAAACATCAACAATAACATGAACATTCTACACGTACACACAAAAGGCCGAAAACTAGACACTCTAGAACAATTAGAAATATACAAACACACAAAAACAAATAAAAACGACATCCTAAACGAACAGACACAATTCAAATCGCACGCATTATTCGAACACATCCCACCACACACACACAGCATCGATCTTTCGAAAATCTATCCCGTTGCCAACAACAAGACGGACAGCGCTACCTACGGCAGCCTCTGAAGAAGCCTTTTAAAAGGTGAAAGCCGGTTTAGGCTGTAAGGTAAATCTTTACGATTTTACTTATAAAAAACTTAGTGTTCCGAGTCGTCAATACAATAGTGATATTTAGTTAATACCCAACTATGTATTATATGAGTAAAAGTATTAAGAAAAATCAGTCATTACAAAAACGGCAAAACTAGCCTGGATCTTTTTGCACATTGTAAATAATGCCAATCCTTAAAGGGTTAAATTGTACTGGTAAATATTTCTTCAACGTTTTCCTAAATCGCCTTGTCCTGGACTGCATTCCTGATCAGCATTAGGATCTACTCTTCGGTAAAACTGGACAGATGCATCATAGCTCATAGCCAATGTTTTTTAAAATTGCTGTTGAAGTATTCTTTTGATTTCTCTTTCCACAAAGCTGGATGTGTACGGTAAATTCAATAAATTCTGTAAGGAACTCTGCTCACTTGTCTAATATCAGTCATGTTGCACAACACAAAACAATTGATGGCGTTGACTGTGGATGGCGTGTGTGTCTTTAACAATAATAAAACACTACACCACACTATTCCAAACGAAAGAATGGGGTGAATCCATCCCTATTCTACTACAGCATGGGCACAGCCCACTATCACGAGCCACTTTCCACATGATTTTAAATGGTGCTGCACTTTTCCAAGAGAAAGAGTGTGGTGTGTGTGTGTATGGACTGCTATTGTCTTTCAGCATTTTCGGAATAGATAGCATAGAATAGCATTTTTACCTATAATATTTCTCAGTATGTTCTTCTATTTCACCCTTGCAGTGGTTTTTCAATTCCCAAGACAATATTATAATTGTGTTACAGACAAAGCCATGGAGTAACAGTTGTTATATTCATCGAACGGTGAGGGGGGATGTGCCGTAATCATATTCAAATTTCAAGCAAAAAGAATACTTTCTCCATACTTCAGTTGTATAAATATTTATGTACAAGTTTACGTAAGTAGTCCTGAACCAGATAACAATAGACATATAAAATATTTTCTTTAATTTTCAAGTGGCTGAAATTAAGAAAAATGAAAAAATATGTTTTTAGCTTCGTGTAGTAAATGAAAAAACATAGATTGGTCTCTATTAACGGCAATTCATTAGTTAATAGTTCTCGCTTCAATAAGTTATAATACATATAAGAAATTATAACATGCAATAGCAAAAAAGGTGTAGAGTGTAGCCCTAGAGAGAGAGATACCAAGAAAATAGTGCATTGATTGTGTCAATGATGACCATGTGAGTTGAATTGTGTAGGACTGATAAGGAGGTCAAGAGCATCAGAGAAGAAAAATTGTAGAGCCAGGAGAAGAAAAAATACGTTTTGTCACAAAATTTATTTTGAAATTTCAAACAGTCAACAATCGCTGGAAATTCTGTGTTTGTATAGGTGGAAAAGTAACAGAAATGTGATTGTAAGCATACTACGTACAACAAATAATCATTTTTAAAATTATATAGAACAGACAGTTTATATACCTTTTACTGATTTATTGACTTTTGGCAGAATGTAACCTAAACATAATCACTGTCATTTGTCACCATCATAATGATAATGGGATAAATGATGAACAGTATAGACAGTTTACTTGCAAAAATTTAATCTGAATAAGTGGTTCTGCAAAATTTTCACACTGATGAAAGCAGTCTTCTACAGTTATTTAAATGTGTGTGTATGTGCGCGTGTGCACAATACATTTACTCAACGCAGAAAACCATCTAAACACCAACATTTATGTACATAAAACAGATTACACTAAAATGCTGTTACACTAATTTATAGTTAAAGCTATTTTTGATATTGGCACGGATGGAAAACGTCATGTTCTTGTAGGAGCCTTAGCAGTCTGAATCCAGCTGTTTGCCTTATGTTATAAAGCCATTGGAAGGACAGGTTTGTTTCCATCAATGAATATCAGTGTAGTGTTGAAAGTGCTATTATGTTGTTTGATTCAAAACCAAGTTGATTGTGCATTGACTTTTCCAGCAAATGATTCAAGTGAAACAGAGTCACCTCTCGTGTCTTGCATGTATAGTATTATCCATCAATATGTTACATTTATTCCTGTGTCTTTTTTCACAGAAAATGTTAGGAATAACACTGTTGCACAACAACTATTGAAAGTGTTAAACATACCGTACTTGTTGTTATCACCACAGAAGACGTATGACATGGAAACGACTTACATTTTGTTCAGCAATGATGTTTACATTTATCAAAGGTTACTGAGCGGACTAAATTACAGAAGTAAACCGAGGTTCTTGATTGTCTGGAAAAACAAGAACAACACAGTCTTAAGAGAAATGGTGAGCAGCGTTTTGTCGGTGTTCTGGGATTACAGATATCTGAGCGTGCTCATACTGTTGGAACAATCTGACGATACCGTCGCTGTATACTCGTACTTCCCTTATGGACCCAGCAACTGTGGACAAGTCGGTTCACCAGTTTTGATGGACGTATGGAATGCTACAGAACGGAGTTTCCAAGTGAACCGAGATCTGCTTTCATTCGGCCTAAAAGTCGGCAATTTACACAAGTGTCCAATAACGTGCTGGGGTAAAAATCGACCTCCTGACTCAATAATTATTCCTCTTGGACAGGATAAATATCAGCTTAGTGGGAGCGGTGGCCATGCATTAACCGTTATAGAGGAAAAATTAAATTTCACTTCTGTTATCTCCATGCCAGGGAATTTCAGCACAATTGATGAATTTGGTTACTATCTTTCTAATAATACTCCTCAGGTAGTTCGAGAGCACTTGCTGCTTGATATGCAGAACATTGGTTTCGGAACATTTTCACATATTATTTATTTTATGCCAGATGTAGAATTTTCCACATATTACGGAAATGAATGTTTCATGTGGTTTGCCCCTTGTTGGGCAGGTAAAGTGCCATCAAAATGGCAAATATACCACAAAGAATTTTCAATATTTCTATGGTTTTTGGTCATAATAACATTTGTAGTAGTTTCAGTGATGTTAACAGCTATGTCAAAGCTGTTTCATGAAGGTAACACAGGTTTTAGAAGTTTACAGCATAACATATTTAATATTATTGCATTCATGTTAGAAAATTCAACACCAATAAAACCGAAATCTAATTCAATACGATTCTTTTTGATACTGTTCTTGGGGTACAGTATAATCGTCAGTGTAGCGTACAAGGCATCGTTGAAAAGTTTTCTTACCGTACCATGGGAAGTTCACAATATTGAAACTACTGAAGAACTGGCAAAGACTAATTTCAAGGTAGTAGGGCCACCACAGATGTTTAACATACTGAAAAGATTTTCTGGCAACAATGAGTATTGGCAGAAAATGATTGATAAGTTTAACATAAAAATCGATGGAAAGTTTTCAGAAGTTGTGAACAAAGTTACACATGACAGGGACACCACTACGTTTGGGGCTCAAAGATTCATGTTTCACTACTCCAAGTACCGCGACAACAGCACAATCACGGATCCTATGTGTCCTGTACCTGGATGCATTATACGAGCGGCAGCTTCGCCTTTCCTCGTTCGAAGAGGATCTCCATTTCTCGACTCGATGAACAGAATCACATCAAGCCTTGTCGAGTCTGGAATAATATCAATGTGGTGGACCCGACATGAACCCAAAAACCCAAAACCTAACAGTGGTTCCGAACTGGTACGATACAATTTTCATCATTTAGAAGGTTCACTGTGGATATTGACAGTTGGTCTCAGCATATCGACTGTTGTCTTTCTAATAGAACTCACATACTATCGACTAAACAAACTATATTGTAGAACTGCCATTAACAATGAAATCATCATACCATATTTAGAGTGAATGTTGCTAATTGTAAATAGATTTTTTTAACATGCTGACTTTTAAATATTGTAACATGCAAATTAACTTGTAGCTGACAGTAAAAGCCCAAACACCGCACGTGAGTTGTTAATGTGTAAATGAGTGTAGGCTTGAAAGCCTGCTGTTTAGTATGATTGGTAGAAATAATGTATGAATTATGATTGTTAGGCTGCTGAACTATGTACGATACGAATTTTTATTCACAAAAAGTAGTACCACATGGTGCAAACAGTATTGCAAAATTCAACAAATTTTACTTGTGGTAAATCTTAAAACATTATTCCATATAAAGGTTAGGCTTCTTATCATAAATTGGACAACAATAGTATGCTTCTTGGCAGTTTTTGTTTTCTGTGCACACTAATATTTATTTTAATAGTAGGGGGGTGTAGAAGTTCATTTTCTTCATTGAAATATTAATGTATGGTTTGATTTTTATTTATAAATTATATAAATATTATATAATATAAATTAAATAAACAATATTATAATTTATAAATTTTATAAATATATAAAATAATTAAATTATTATATATAAATTATATTTTTTATTATAAATAACAAAGTGACTTGGATAACAATAATAATATGTATATCAAACTGTTATTGGTATCCAAGTCATTTCTTTATTTATAAATTAATAAATTACCTTAGATCCGTTGTGTGACTTCATTTTTTATTTAAAATGACACATTTCAGAATATATGTTCCATCTTCATATTATTCACTCAGTTGAGGTATGACTGTATGATATGTATGATTTATAATCGGACTTCACTTAATAACATAATTCCAACTATGCACGACATTTAATTTCAAGCAGTCATACTTACAGACTTCACATCAAATTAAAAACGCTTACATATTTGCGTCAATAAGGGCCAGTACATGGACGCTTTAGAGGAGTTCGAAATTTACATAGTTGGGATTTCGTATTGAATGATCATTTGAAGTTTAAATTTAACCCACTGTACGATACAGCCTTGAACTTCCAGAAACATTCATAGACAACTTACTTCAGTATCTGGTCGGCCTTCAAAGGGTGCGCACCCCTACAGACGTGTGTAAGTACAAAGTGATGTGATTTTAACATTTAATGACCTCAAGTAAGTGAATTAACCTGAAGATGGAACACATGTTCCAAAATCCATAATTTTGAATAAAAACGAAGTCACACAACGGATCTAAGGTAATTTATTAATTTATAAGTTATAAATTGCTTTCTCTGTATACTGGACAATCACCATGATACCGATTACAATACTATATCAGTTTCATCGGAAATGTTCATAGTGTTAAACTTGTCATTACTTTTACCACTGTATCTGCTACAATTATGTCACAAAATACTACCAAACCTTTACAATATATCTCATTTTATTCTACTTAATTTTATATTTTACAATCACACATTCCAATCATGATGGAAGGTCTCATAGTCACCAATCAACACCATGGAGTATGATGACTTCTGCTGTCCCTTATTACCTTTTTTTATTGGTATTTTATTTGATAACACGTGCAGTGGGACTTGAGCGTTTGTGTTTAACACACACAAATACACACACACTCATTGTATGAGACAGTGAGAGTCCAGTGTAATACTCTCGTACACTTGAGTTGGCAAAAAGAGAAAACTTCGCTAAGTTTGTTGAACAGCTAAACTATAGAACTGATAGCGCTAAAGTTCACAGACATATTAACACCCTATCTGATAAATGGGAGGATAAACCGACTGACCCAATCAAAACCACAAACAAATCACTACATTCTGATTATGAAATAGCGAACAAATTTAACACATAGGCTACTACAAAGAAGAACATAAATTATCACAGATCAACCAAAAACTGGACAAAACCATAAAGAAACAGCTTAGGAAAACCAGTGAGCAAAAACATGACATCTTCACATGAGTGTATACCATGGTTGAATTGAATGTGGCTATAGAAAAACTAAAAACAAAAAAAATCACCTGGCCCTGATAAAATCCACGCTGAATTTATCAAAAACCTAGGACAGAGGGGTAAAATATTACTCCTGAACATCTTTAATAAGGTGTGGACTGGAGAATCTAGTATGCCAACATCATGGAAGAAAGCTGTGATCATCCCTATTAAAAAAAAACAGGTGATGAAATGGGCAGCTACAGACCAATTTCCTTAACTTCAATAATCGCAAAAACAATGGAAAGAATGGTAGCAACAAGGCTACAATATTATCTTGAGTGCAATAAACTAATTTCCAATGATCAAGCAGGATTTAGACCAAACTACACCACCATGCATCAAGTCTTAAGGTTGACACAGAGTATTAAAGATTCATTTAACAGAGAAGAATCTGTATTAGCTGTGTTTGTTGACTTCAGAGGCAGATTCAATACAGTATGGAGGTCAAAATGTCTAAGAAAACTTATAGACCTAAACATAACAAATAACATGTTTCGCTGGATCAAACTCTTTTTGAACCAAAGATGGATATGTACAAAATGGAGAACAGCTACATCCTCTTACAAACACAAGTAGGCCTCCCAGAAGGTGCCGTTCTGAGCTCATTATTATTTAACATATACATAAATGATCTACCTAAAGCACTTCCCCATAATAAACTTAATTGTGCAATGTATGCAGACGATGTTGTAATCTGGACAGCAGCCAAAAACACGAATAAAAAATTGTTCTACATATTACATAAAAATATGAATGCAGCTCTGACTTCCCTCACGGAATGGAGTGACAATAACAACATGAAAATTGTAACGTGACAGATATATGAATAATATTGAATGGCATTTGATCATTAGAATAATAAAATTATAACATTTAAATCTGGAAGAAAGCATTAAGTTTAATATAAAAAATTAATTCATAGCAACTGTGGAAAGCAATCATTATTATTTAAAAAAAATACAAGTTCAAATAAAATGAGTTACTAGTGATGAGTCATCCAAAACCAGTCTAATAACCGAAGGTTTTCAAATTATAACCCAGGAAGGTAAAAAGTAAATAACAAAGCAACACAGAATATGACCAAACCTACAACGAGGAAATATAAATAGAATAGAAACCCTGAATAAGCCAAGATCAACCAATACAGGTGATGTATTTCTAAAATGACGAAGAAGATGAAGAAATCCCAAGAAACCCGATGGCATCAAGAAGAAGATGGAGAAGATACCAGTCCCAGAAGAAAGAAGAAGAAGGCAGCATCCTGAGGAAGATGTCATGCTCTGATAAAAGACACCCAAATCCCCATAACCCCAAAATAAATAGTAACCAATAAAAGTATAACGAAATAGTAACAACATGTACATAAAATTAAGAGAGAGAAGTGTGTAAAGTAAGAGTTGCCAGTGAACCAAGATGAAACAATAATATAGTACCCAAGGAACAAATCTCCATTGTAAAACACTAACCAATTTATTATGTTAATAAGACTACACGACCATTTAGAAATAACATAAAATAAAAGTGTAAAGTGAACCAGTGATAGTTTTGGGTATTATAGAAAATAAACCTTGTGTTTCATTCTTGGCAATCACAAACATTGAATACAATGAAATATGCAACTTTCAATGACTTAAAATGTGTACTATGTGAATATGTTACTTACAAGAGATAAATCTGTTTAAAGTAACATTTTGTTTTATATAATGAAAAAAAAACAGATTTAATTATACTAATGACAGGGTACAATTCCCCAAAGACAATATTTAAAAGACAGTGTAAAAACTATATAATCCTACTTACCATAGTAGTTAGCAAATAAGAATATAGATATAAGGTTTTTGTAAATATAGGATAAGGATGTTAAAAATGTATTAGATATAAGGTCATTTATTTAAATCTACAACAACTAACATCAGAACTGTAAACATAATTATTACTTGTGAATAGTAAGAAGTAATTAAGATGTTAGTTGGTAAAAAACCTTTTTTGTGTGAACAATATTTCAATGTTAGAAATAAGTATTTAATTGTAAAATGTCTGAATGTTGAAGACAACCATTTATTTTAAAATATTCCTTATTTGTTTAACTGTTCTTTGTATTGTAACCAATACTAATTATTGTTGTGTAATTTGAAAAAATGTTTAGTTTATAATACCATATTTAAAAGTCAGAGAGGGTATCACACATCATTTATTGTTTGTAAAAATATTTTGTAAGAAAAAATTGTTGAAAAATCTAGGCCAAAGAATGGAAACCAAATTTCATCAAAACAGAGAAATTACTCATTTAAATGCAATTAAACAAAAGGGATTTAGACAAAATAAACCTGAGAAGAAGCCATATAATTGCACATACCATTTAGAAAGATTTTATAAAATTATATTCAGAATTATAAATAAAAATGAAAATGACTAAACTCAGAAACTTGAAGAGGGGAGTCATATATTCCAAAATAATATTTTTAGAATTTAACCAATTCAATTAATTACAAGAAAATAAGGGAATAAAAACCTTTTAATACAATATAAGATTATTAATAATAAATATAACTGAAAAAATGGCTGAATTTGCATAATGACAGGAAGTTCATTTTTAATTTTTCATTGAATACAAAATGAAAGTAAAATTACTAATTTTGGACAGAAAACATTATAAAACGGCATTATTCAATCTTAAAATACGCCGAATGAACTGAAGGATTAATTTAAATAACATCTAGTAAATAAAATTGATAAATAACCAAAGTTTAGGCAATTATATAGTGTATTTTCAAATATGCACAGGATGCAAAATTATATTTGAACAATGTTAAGAATAATATTATATTGGCTAAGAGTTTAGTCGAAACTGGAGGAAATAAGATAGTTGATTATTGGTAATTGTACAGTGAACTTGACAAGCGTTTTATAACCAATCTAACCTAACGAAAAACGGTAGTGAACGGTACGTTTTTGTGAAATCGCGAGTGGCGTATAAAATCATACTGGAACGTCCACATAGTGACAAAATCGATCAAGAAAGATTAAATAACACTGGACAGTACATAACTACCCCGAAAAACACTACAAAACACAAGAAAACAGTATACCACATAACCATACATTAACGCCTGAATCATAAAAAGTGAATGAACTTATAAATACACAGATACACAAAATACAACCCGGAAACTTCACACAAGGCACTACACAACATCAAAAAAGAGATTTGCAGACACCAGGACGGGAATACTGCCAGAAAATAACTTATTTGGAACATCGCAGAAACGAGTGAGATTTTGACCAACTTGACGGCAGCCATTTTCCTTCGTCGATCGCAACGCCTCCTGGTCCACGTCAGCTGTTGGTGACAACAAATTATATTATTTCAAATTTATTATTCAATGTGTGTATCTAGTATTAGTAATTAACTTGTTGTAACGTTATACTTTTTAAATATTGGCCCGATTTCTCTGACTTTGATAATAATTAGCTGTTTAAAGAACCCTGTTGAATTTTATATACCATACCTTGTAACTGTTTCGATACCCTGAGAGTCGATATTATAATCGAAAAGAGTCTATATTTCAATTATATAATAAAACATTAATACTTTTCACCACAAAATAGTTCTTTCTTTCATTAATATTACAAATTACCATTAATATAATTTTAAATACTAAACTACCAGGACTTTACCACATACAAGGGAAGATAACCTACAAAACGAAAAGGTAAACAAGTATCGATTGTCCTGGAGACAATCTTATGAGTGGTTCTAGTTTATTTGAAAAATACAAGAACATCAATAAAATTTTTTAGAGGAGTGATACACATTTTAAAACTTCACAGCACCCTATTAATTAATTGATTTTAATTAATTAATTAATAAAAAGAAAATTTTTTTTTAAACATAATTTTTTTTTAAATTTTCTTCAACAACCAACAATTTTTGTTTTAAAACATTCTGGGGAAAATACACATATATCTTTTCAACAACATAACGCTTTTGACAGTTTTTGCTACATTTGGGACTCGACCAACTGGGAAACTTAAGGAAGTGTTTCAGGCCAGTAAGACGTCGAGAGCCACACCAATTAAACAACAGTATTCATCTAACGGAGTAACAGAATTTGGTTACAAAATAAATGTCCAAAAAACAAATTACCAACTTTTCTTATTAAAAACAAAAACTCAGGACATACACCTTCAAGTAAAATATACAGAAATCCAAAAGAACTGCAATACCAAATATGTAGGAGTCATCCTTGACAACAAACTCAACCTAAAAGATCATGCAAACCACACCACTGCAAAAATCTTCTCCAAAAGTAACATCTTAAAAAGACTCGCTGGAGTGAAATGGGAAGGAACCCCTTGATATACTTAATGAAACGTACAAAACATATATCAAACTAAACCTTCTGTATGGTAGAGAAATACTTGCCTCAGCTAGCAATGGTGCAATAAGAAAACTTGAAATAAGTCAAAATAACTGTCTACGGATTATAACAGGTGCTGTGAAGTCATCTCCTGTATCAGCATTATACACGCCTACACAAATAATAAATACTTGTGTAATGAATACAAATACCAGACATGCATAACATATGAAAAAATATTACAAAGAAAATACAATAACCCATGGATTATGGAGCCACCAGCAGAACAAACACTAAAAACACAGATGAGCTTTAAACACCTGATGTCGAGATGGAGACAAGAAAACATAGAGGTTGAACGACCAACACAACTGACTAACCCCCTGGATTTTATTGAATTTAATATAAACACTCAACTCACTGAACCCATCAACAAGGCGAATGATATGCCAACCAAGGTTGCCCAAATTTCATTAGAGACTATTAACAGCTTGTATCCATCAGATCATTGGTTAAGAATATAATATCAGGGGACCGAGCTTTGATCAGTTTTGATATTTATTTATATATATACAGGTTTTTTTTACATTAAATTGTCTAGGATTTGTAACCATAAGCAGAAATTTGTAAACATAAACAGAAACTATATGTATATTGTATAAAAATTTTAAATAATAGCAATTGCATTATACATATATAAAAAATTCAAGTAAATAGAATAATACAAAATGCAGTATAATACAAAAGTAATACAAAATT
Organism: Magicicada septendecula; assembly: GCA_034769895.1. Lineage (NCBI taxonomy): Eukaryota > Metazoa > Arthropoda > Insecta > Hemiptera > Cicadidae > Magicicada > Magicicada septendecula. The sequence continues at coordinate 53,564,539 of CM068375.1, read as the reverse complement.
ATTGGAAAGTTATACTAAAGTCTTCTAGTATTTAGTATTTCTTTCCATACAACATTTCGTGTATGGTGAGGATTTTCTGGTGGCAAAAGAACTTTTAAGCTGCTTCGTCTTTTTATTCTAGAAAACTCATCACAACTCAGTAACTATTAACCTTGTTCCAGTGCATAGTCCTTCGGAGACATCCAAGTTTTTTATTGTTAGTTTTTTGTTAAAACAAAAACACAACTTAACACAGCAGAACAATATGAAATATACAAACACCACACAACACAACCAAATAACATACTTAACGACCAATTACAGTATAAATGACACACACTTTTTGACACAATTATACTAAAAACTAACAATAATTTGGATCCCCGCGCCAATCCCCTTCCTCCACACACCACCCCCACTATACCTTTCAAAAAAACCATTACAAGTTAATGGCAGTCTGTCTCAAAGCTGAAGAAGGCGAACACCACGCCGAAACGCGTACGAGAAGAAAAGACAAGTAAGTTTCACAGGTTGAAAGTTTCAATATTCTATAAAGGTCGTAAGTTATATTGGCTTTGCGCAGCATCTCTTACTCTAACCGTCTGAGCTGGTTCCCAATCTTTATCATTTAAGTCTACTTGTGCTCCTGCATATATCATAGTATCATCTGCATGTGCTTGTTCATTTAGTTCGGCATCCTCTCTCTCTGAGGACTCATCTTGTCCTTCGTCCGTGAGATCGCTATCTATGTCATCTGCTAAGTTTATTATCGGACGAGGGGGTAACATAAGTACAGACTGTCGATTACTTTCATTAACACAGGCAGGGATATCAGCTGTGTTGCTGAATTCAGGGTCGATGTTTGGAGTGTTGTTATCTAACTGCGCTGACTGTCTAGGTCGGCGACTACGGCGGTTTGCATTTCCGTTGCTGGCTTTACTCGGTTTTAATCGATTATAATGTACAACGCTTTCTCCCTTATTTGTACGAATTTTATAATATAATTCATTCAACACTTCAATTACCTTATAAGGTCCTTTCCAGCTTTTTCCAAACTTCTTTCACGGTCCTCTCTTTACGGTTGGATCATGTAAGTAAACGTAATCATCCGTTTTATACGGTTTTAATCTACATTTCTTGTCGTAATACTTCTTATTTTGATCTTTACTATTTTCAGAATTACGTATTGCTATTTCCCTAACTTTTCGAAGTTTTTCTACTAAACGATCAAGTTCAATTTGAGAATCATCATCAACTTCAGGGTTTAAAGCTAAGTCATCGGCTTCGGGTAATTTCATTTCTTGGCCAAATAATAACATGTGTGGACTAAAGCCAGTGGCGACATGAGGTGCACTTCTGTATGCCATTAATGCAAAAGGAACACTCTCATCCCAATTTTTACCATCAGGCGAAATAAAATGGAATATTACATCTGCTAAAGTCTTATGCAGTCTCTCGATTAGACTGTTGCAGTGAGGGTGATAAGGAGTGGTTCTAAGCTTTTGAATTCCTAATAAAGTACATACTCCTTTGAATAAAGATGAAATAAAATTACGTCCTTGATCAGTCAATAAACGTTTCGGGACTCCGTATCGCGTTATTATTTTGTGAACAAATTCATATGCAATAATCTCAGCTGTTTGATTTGGAATGGGGATTGCTTCACAGTAACGAGTCATATAATCGGTAGAAGTTAATAAATACTTCATGCCTCTGTTACTTAAAGGAAGTGGACCTACAATGTCCATTGAAACAAATTCAAAGGGTTCTGTAACTGGGGGAAACTTCGCTAAAGGTGCTCTTACTCGTTTTCCGGCTTTTCTCTGATTACATGATACACATGCTCCTATGTATTCTGTCACGTCTTTTACTATAGTGGGCCAAAAATATCTTTCTTTAATAATACCTATAGTTCTTTTAATGCCTTGGTGACCAGAAAATATAGTATCGTGATGTTGTAATATGAATTGTGTAACCAATGCCCTGGGTATAACTACGCGGGGTTGTTCAAACTCGGTGTTATAAAGTATTCCATCTTCGGTCACTTTATAAGCATTATTAAGGTTTTGTTTTTGCTGCTGGCAAAACTTGTCATGCAGTTGTTCCCTAAATATGTCATGTTTAGATACTAAAGGTATGGCTACAACGTTCACGTGTCTGCTTAATGCGTCGGCATTTAAGTGTTTCTTGCCAGGCTTATGTAGAACTGTGTAATCAAATTCAGATAACCTAAGAGCCTAACGTGTAAGTCGTGATGATGGGTCTTTCATATTAAGAAGCCATCTTAGCGCTGCATGGTCTGTAATAGCTATAAATCGTCTACCATAGAGGTAACATCTGAAATACTTGGTAGCCCATACTAGATCAAGAAGCTCTCTCTCTGTCGCGCCATAATTCCTCTCAGCTTTATTAAGCTGACGGCTGGCATATGCTACCGGATGTTCATATCCGTTATTTTCTTGAGATAGAACAGCACCTACTGCGACTCCTGACGCGTCAGTACTTAAAATAAAGGGTTTGGTAAAATCAGGGTATTTTAAGACAGGTTCTTCACATAAGGCGGTAGTTAATGTTTTAAAAGCTTCTTCTTGAGAAGTATTCCAAACAAAGTCTACATCTTTCTTTATCAACTCAGTTAAAGGTTTGCTATATCGGCAAAATGTTTAATAAACCTACGATAGTACCCAACTAAGCCTAGGAAAGCTCGAATGTCGCGTACAGTTTTAGGTTCAGGGTAGTTAACTATGGCTGAAATCTTTTTAGGGTCTGGTCTTATTCCTTTATCACTTACAATATGACTTAAGTATTCTACCTCGGTTATGGCAAAATTACATTTGGACAGCTGAATATACAAGTTAGCTTCTTCTAATCTCTGTAATACTCTATCTAATCGCTTAGCATGTTGTTCAACGCTACTACTATAAATAATGATATCGTCTAAGTACACTAATGCTTCTTCTCCCTTAATTCCCATAAGTATATTATCCATTAATCTTTGGAATGTTGCAGGGCATTACACAACCCAAATGGCATCTTAGCGAACTCGTAATGGTGACCAGGTATTGTAAACGCGGTTTTCTCTATATCTTGGTTCTACACTTGGTTCTCTGTAAACGCGGTTCTACACTCACTTGGTGAAATCCACTACATAAATCTAAAGTAGTAAAGAGTACGCTTCCAGTCAATGTATCCAACGTTTCAGTTATATTAGGTAGAGGGTACGCATCTCCTTTCGTAATGGAGTTTAACACTCGATAATCAACACAAAATCTATATTTCGGACTTTCGTCAGGACTTCGTTTATTTACTATAACTACAGGACTCGACCATGGAGAGTTTGATGGACGTATTATTTTCTTCTTCAACATATCTCTAATTTGCTCATCAACAACAGTTTTAACGCATGTGGCAATCTATAAGGATTCTTTCTAACAGGCGGGTTATCTCCCGTCTCTATTTTATGTCTAATATCACTACTACAACCTATATTCTCTACAGGCTCCTCAAATAAATGCATATATTTCTGCATTACAGGCCACAAAATCAGAAAATCCATTTTACTCAAATGCACTAATTTATCTCTAATCTCTTTATCTATTTTACTATATCCGCGCTGATTTTCACCTTTTACAACATTAATCATCTTACTTCGTTTCTTTCTCAAAGCTATGGGTTGCGCATCAAACGTCTCGTTTGTTTCAAACGTCTCAGCCACCCCAAGAACACTATTATTAGGAACGTCCAACGTTTTCCTACTGAAATTTATCAACTTCATTATCACGGATTTCTGATTAACCTTTTCAATCTGATCTACTGAAACATTACACTGTCTGAGCTCGTAGCCCATGAACATTAAGTTCCACTGGTTCTACCAATACTGTTTTACCAACACTCAAACTGTCAATATTGGTTCTATCAGTATTATTTCTACTGTTTCTACTATTTCGCGCGCTTAATTATTCTAATGCTTCCATATTCAGGCGTCCCCGAACAAGCATCCCGGACATAGGCGGGATTGAGAAATTCTCACACGTAACTACTTTACATATACCCTTGTTACTATTCAAAGTTAAAGGTTACCGGTAGTAGCAGTAATAGGTAAAGAATCGGTAAGCCGGCCGGACTTTTCCTCATCTGCACCTAACGATTTACTACCTATCGTATTGTTTACACTAATTATGTTATTACCAACGTATACATTCTCTGTGGAGAAATCAATTATCATCCCCAGTTTTTTCATCAAATCTACGCCTATTAACCCGTCATACCTCGTTTTAATATCAGCTACAACAAAATCATGATATATTCTACAATTATCACCTATTTTAGGCCTACCTTTTGTAATCCGTACACTCTAAGTTTATCACCTGTTGCTCCTCTCGCAATTATACTACTCTCCCGAATCCTCTTTTGGCTAATGCCGGGTTTTAACACTGATATCATTGCATCGGTATCTAATAGAAATCTACAGGCTTTTCGTCCTACTAAAATATCGATTAACGTTTGATTTTGGTCATCAATTCTTCACACATTCCATCGGTCACTTGATATTGAGAATTTTGAGTTCTAACATTACTAAATCTCTGGCGGACGAAAATCTCTCGATTCCCTTGGGACCCTAGTTCGACAGTCCAGTGCCGTTTCCTGACGAACTCGCTTCGTTTTGGTATGCCCGTTTCGACTTACAATCTCTAGCGAAATGTCCCGGCTTCTGGCACGCGTAACATCGTACACGATTGTCATCTTTATTGCCGATCATCTCCCATCGGTTAGTGTTAATATTATTGGGACTATTACTCTTGTTATTATTATTATTATTAGTATCACTCCTATTAGTATATCTACTAGTAATCTTGCTCGTTTTCTGTTTCCTAAATCCACTGTTATTCACGAGTTGCTTACGCTGGCGACAATTTTTTGCTATGTGTCCTGGTTTCTTACAGTTAAAGCAAATGGCAAAAAGGTTTCCTTCTTTATTATGTGTTTTCCATGCTTCTACAGCTTCTACTTCTGCTACCGTCGTGGCTATCTGTATAGCCTCGGTAAGGCTTGACGGCATGCGATATCTTACTTGTTTTCCCACTACTCCTTGAAGACCATTGATGTAGGCAGCCAACATACGTCTCTCTGCCTTATCATTGATTATAGCCTGCTGTGTAGGCTCGGGTACTTGTCTAATCGTCCGTGAACATAACCGTCTGCATCGGTCTGCGAATTGCTCAGGGGTCTCATGATTATACTGAGTCGCGTTTTGCAAAGCGCTATAGTGAAACTGGTCTAGGTGTTTTATTTTAAAACGTTCGATAAAAATCTCTCGAAACCGCTGATAGGTTGTATCACTATGAGTAGCTTCTTCATTACTGTTTAGATATAATGCGGCGGATCCGGCCAACTTTAGTATAGCGACTGTAATTTTATCTTCATCCGACCAATTTCCCGATTTAGCTGCCCGATCTATCTTGTTAAAGAATGCTGTTACAGTTACAGGGCCGTCTCCAGACCAATTTTCTATAAGGTTAGAAACGGTAAGGTCTCTGATCACGCTGATAACACCAGCCGTTATCGGTGTGGTCATAATTACTTTTTTACCAGGTTCCATATTTAGTTTAAAATGAATTTATAGTGTTGAACGTTATAATGGAAATATAAGAAAATCAGATTTAACAATCGCGACACTAGTTATTGTTTGACAAGTGCTTATCTACTCTGTGGTGTAACGTGTCCAAAATTGGGTTATTTTATTTATTACAGTATGGGGTATTCGTATTTTTATTTATTTCATTTTGGGTGGGATTTTATAAATTTATTGGGAAAGTTTTATTATACGGCCAACGCTATTTCCATTACCACAGAACACATGGCAAGTGGAACATTGTTGTAACAAAGCAGAGACGCAGTTCGTGTTGAGTAAGGAATTCGCGCCACCCTAATTTTCGGAGAAATGTGCATATGTGTGACCACGCCCGCACGTAACAATCAGGACGGGGCGCTGTTAGTGACGCCGTGAAAAACTCCAACGAAGCTATAAAACATGGCGCTGGAGCGAACGATTTGGGACCGCCACCAGCCAGCTACAGGAAATGTATTTAAGCCACGCCTACTACTAGTGACATCAGTGTAGCCTAGGCAAATATCGTCCCCGGTGACCACACAAATAACGACCATGTGCCATGCATAGAACTCATAAGCCACAGCAAATCAACATTATACGACGACGAAAATCTGTTGGCAGTGAATACGAAGTTCCGCCCGCTCAACGAAGCACATTTCCCAGTCTTTCGCTATTCGTGTCGGCCGACACCAGGGCCAAGTAGGCTCTCTACAAAATTTTTATTTCTACCGGTAATAAAGTGCTATAAAAATAGAGATTTGTATGACCGCGGTCAGGTAAAAGTGCAGAGCATATTCAGAGAGTTTCGGACACTAAAAAAAAAAAGAAGTATACCAGAACAATGAGTGTGCGCGACGACCGCGTGGCCGGCGTGGGGGGAATATTATTATAAAAATGTTAAGGGTTGAATAAATTTTGTGTGTGTTTGTGTGCGTGCAAAATTGCAGGCTGGGCAGTTCTTATGTGTGTGTGTGAGTAAATAAAATAAGGTAAGCATTAGTATAAGTTAGAATAATAGTGGTGATCATGTAACAAGCAAAGAATCATTTCTGACGAAACATGTCATATACAGTAAAATTTGTAACAATTTTAAATATGCTAAACTAAATTAAATTATCAATTCTCTTCATAACGATGTGTAGAGTTAGTTATTTCGAGAACCCATGAAACACATGTTTGTATCTAGCGTTCGTACGAAAGAATCCTGGCCCCAGAGAAACGAAACTTTCAAGGTAGGTGGGAGTTGTATTTATGTATTTTAAAGTGTATACGAGCGTCACAGGTGGCGCCCGAACAGGGACAGTTTTTATTAATTAAAAAACTACATTAGTAAAAACCGTACCTACAGAAAAGATACAAACATGTTTTTGGGGTTAGCGGAATAAAACAAAAGTGCGTTATTAACGAAAAATTGGTTATATAATACATTATATTGATTATATTATAGTTACACAAGTATCAAGTATAAAATAAGAAATGGCAGATAACAATGAAGTCAGCTTATCTGACAGTCAGACCGAGAGTCAAGTAAATGCTGACTCCGGTATTCAAACAGAATTAACGTCAATAAATGAGTATAACGTAGAAGCATCTGTACTTAGCACACCGGGAGCGATATCAACTCCCGTAACAAGTAAAGCGAAACAGTTGTCATTGGACGATTTATTTAATTTCATGAAAACCATGTCTAGTGATATTAACGTAAAATTTGATATACAGAATGACAAGTTCGATGCAATTGACAAAAAATTTGAGAGTCGTTTTAATACTAATGACGAGAAATTTGAGATTTTAAGTAACGAATTCAAAGAACAGAAAATAAAATGCGAACAGCAGAATGTTAAAAATGATATTATTTTTAATGAAATTAAGGAACAGAATATTCAGTTTCAGCAGAATATAAATATAAAATTTGACAATCTGAGTCGTATACTAGATAAGCATATTGATGAACGTTGTGAAAGTATGAAATCACAGTTGTCAGAGTCCATAAATGAGCAATTAGAGTGCCGTGTTTCTGATATTACCAATAATATAACTAATAAAGTAGAGAAACAGATCACGGAACAATATAGCATAATAAATACAATTGTAGAGAAACAAATTAGTGAATGTAACACCAATACTGAATGTAAGGTCGGTTATGCTATGAGCCAGATGGAAAATAATAATAGTAAAATAAGAGAAATAGAAAATAATTGTAAGATTGAATTTAAGACCATACACGATACAATAAGTGACCTTGAATCTGATAGTAACCTTAAGCTAATGAATGTTAAAAATGAATTGAGCATGGCCATCAGCCAACAAGTAAACACTGTTACCGAGCGAGTAATTATGACTCGTGACGTAAGCAGTGAAGTTGAGTTAGAGACATTCAGTTGTGATAACAAAAGATACATCCTATGCAGTTCATAAGTAGAGTGAGAGAGTTCAATAAGTTCAGTACTAATAACTGGGAAGTCCAATTATTAAAAATTTTAAAATGCTTCAAGGGTAGTTCGGAGATATGGGCCGAGGTACACAAAACGGAATGGGGGTGTTTTGAAAGTTTTGAGTCCGCATTCAGAAATAAATATTGGTCTGAAGAAGACCAAGAAGTGTTACGAAGTAGAATTATGGGAACCGGGAATTTGGGGGGGCCCAATAATAATATAACAAGGTATGTATTGAGAATATTTAATGAGGCGAAATACTTAGAACCGCCATTGCCATTTAGATCCTTCGTGAGGCATATAAGCAAGCATTTGCCGAGGGAAGTACAAATAACACTTATGACGCGGGAGGTAGCTAATATTAGCGAACTAGAGAATATTTTAGGTGTGTTTCAGAACATCTGGGACCAAGAATTGAGTCGCCGTCAGAACCAGCAGAATGGAAATAATGGAGGTAATCAGGGACCGCCGAGGGGGCCTACAAATGGACCGGCATACCCCAGACGAGAACAAAATAATCGAGGCCCAAAATGGAATTGTCCAGCATGTTCACAGGAGAATTATGCTTCACAGAATTTTTGTTTTAGATGTAGGAGAGAGAGACTGGGTCAGCGACAGGGACCACAACCCACGCAGAACCACCAGGCATACCAACGAAGGGGAGAGGGCCAAGGAGGAGCGCCGAGAGGCCACGCTCACAAACAGCGAGGAAACCAGCACGAACGAGGATACAACCCTGCAGTGGCGAGCACATCTGCGGGAAACTAAAAGGGACAATGGAACACCGGACCCGACCGTTGTCGCCAGAAGTTTCTGGGGTCCAAATGGAGGACAGATATCGAAACAACGTTGTTATTACAGATTTATCTGAGGAATTATTGGAGGAGGAAGACTTCGATGCAGGGAGACGGGAGAATGGACTGACTGAGGTGAAAATCAACATAGAAGGTAAGGAGATTAAAACTTTAATCGATACAGGTAGCGAAATCTCTGTTATTTCTGAACATGTACTAGATGAATTAAGAGAAATAAATAAAAATATTCCATCTTTGCCAGTAGCGGGGGTGACGATTGTAGGTATTACGGGAGTTAGAAGTAAAAGAGTCACGAAACAAGTACATTTAAACATGATAATTAACGGGGTAGGGTACGATAATACGTTTCTAGTCGTGCGGGGACTAAATCTTGAGGTTATACTGGGAAATGATTTTCTGATTAAACATAAGGCGGTAATTGATTTTAATAAACGGATGTTAGAATTAAATAGTGAAGGGGAACCAGTCCGTATTAAATTTGAGAGGGTGTTAGATGCAGTAAGAATTTCGGGAGTAAGGGTGATACATAATCGGGTTAATAAACAAAAAATAGAAGTTAGTATGAATGTTTGTAGTGAGAGTAACACAGAATGTGAGGGGAATGTAGATCGCTTATGGAATGAGAGAGCACTTAAATTTTGTAGTGAGGGTGGCGTAATAGGGAGTTCTCAACGTGAATCGTTGTGGCGGGTAGTAGAGAATTTTAGAGAAGTGTTTGCCGATATACCAGGGAGGGCAAGAAACTATGAATGCGAGTTAAAGGCAAGGGAACACGCACCCTATGTGCAAAGAAGCTATCCGATGCCATATGCGAAGAGAAGAGCGGTTCAGATTGAGTTAGAGAAAATGTTAGAGGGAGATATAATTGAGCGATCTGTATCACCATATTCTAACCCCTTAGTAGTAGTGATTAAAAAAGATGGTAGAGTAAGGTTATGTTTGGATGCCCGCAAAATCAATCAAATAATCATCCCAGACAGGGAGTCACCTGAAGCGATAGAAGAAATTTTTCAGAAGTTCAGCGGCGTACAATATATGACCTCTTTAGACCTAACTGCCGGGTATTGGCAAGTCCCGTTGGCAGCGAATAGTAGAAAATATACAGCCTTCTTATTCAATGGAAAAAACTATCAATTCAAAAGACTACCGTTTGGATTGAACACCAGTGTAGCTAGTTTTATTAAGTGTCTTGATGAGATTTTGCAACCCCATAACTTAGATTTTTTAACCATATACGTTGATGATATTCTGATAGCTTCGAGAACATTTGAAGAGCATGTAGAACATTTAGAATATGTGTTGGAGAAGTTGCACCAGGGAGGTTTGACGGTGAATTGGGACAAATCGAAATTTTTGCAAACTGAGATACATTTTTTAGGTTTCATCATAACACCTACAGGGATACGTGCCAATCCGGATAAAGTAGAATCCATCCTGACGTTCCCGGAGCCTAAAATATAAAACAATTGCAAAGTTTTCTTGGTCTCTGTAATTTTTACAGGAAGTTCCAGCGGAACTAAGCCCAGACGACGGCCTGACTCAGCGCCGTGCTGCAAAAGAACAAACAATGGAGGTGGGGAGATAACGAAAGAGCAGCGTTCAACGAAATCAAAAATAAGTTTGCTGATATGATATTGATGAACCATCCGAATTTTAATGATAAATTTTACTTACAGACAGATGCCAGCAATATAGCACTTGGAGCGGAACTGTACCAAGAGGACGAGGCGAAAGAACACAAAACCATTGCCTTCGCCAGCCGGACGTTGCTAGCCGCTGAGCGTAACTATACTACCACCGAGAAGGAGCTCCTTAGTATAGTGTTCGCCGTGAAGAAGTCCGTACGTACCTGCTGGGTAACCAAACCATCATCAGGACGGACCATAAAGCGCTGTCGTTCCTGAATACTTGTAAACTCACACACAGCCGGATAACCAGGTGGGTGTTAGCTCTTCAAGAGTATAATTTTTCTTGGGAATACATTAAGGGTGTGGAGAACAGGGTGCCAGACACACTATCACGAGTAGACACAGACAGAAATAGAATGGGTAGAGATATTAAAGAAATAGAGATTTATAGACTATCCCGGGAAGATAAACTTTTTGGGGAAGAATTAAAGGATATAAATGTAATGCAAAGAGCTGATAGTAAGTTAAATAAAATAATTACTAGTGTAGAATCAGATGTAGATGAGTTTGGTTATAAACAATATTTTCAAGTGTTTAAAGGGAGTTTGTTTAAAAAAGTAGAGGGGAGAGAGAGGGATTGGAGGTTAGTTATACCTGAAGGGTTGATAGAGAAAATAGTGTGGACTGTCACCTTAGATACGGGCATTTTGGGGCACGGAAGTGTGTGAATGTGTTAAAGGAATCCTGTCTATTTAAAAATATGGAGAAACGTGTCCGAAAAATACTTAGAGTTTGTGAGCTATGTCAGAAATCTAAAGTTGTGAATTATAGGTTAGAAGGAGAACTAAATTACATTAAAGTAGAAAAACCATTCGATTTCGTAGCTGTAGATTTGTACGTCCCATTGCCAAAGGGTAGGGGTGGAGTGATGCATATTTTTGTTGTACTTGACACTTTTTCCAAATATGTAAGGTTATATAGCGTGAAGCGAGCAACAAGTAAGGTGCTGAGTGAGAAGATCACACGCGACTACATGATCAACGTGGGAAAGCCGAAGGTGATATTATCTGACCATGGACCGCAGTTCATCAGCGGGAGATGGCGCCAGACTCTCGGATGGGAAGGTATCATCCCAAAGCACACCGCTGTGTATCACCCGCAGTCCAATCAGGCGGAGCGAGTCATGAGGGAGCTGGGAAGAATTTTCCGAACATACTGCCACGCCAAACACAGCGAGTGGCCACTCTATCTCCAGAAGATTGAAAATTGGCTTAACTGCACCACCCACAAGTCGACAGGGTTCACACCTTATGAGTTAGTAAGAGGAAAGCGTCCACAGAGAATTTTGGAACAGTTAATTGAGTATCCACCGGAAACCAACACTATTGGTCGCGAGGTAAAACTTAGACTAGAGAATGAAAGTTTATTGACTAAAGGGGAGAAGAGAAAACAGAGGCATGACATGAAAGGTAAGTGGACGCAGTACGAGGTTGGACAGCTGGTATTGGTGCGACGCCACGATTTGTCAAGTGCACAAGATAAGGAGATTAAGAAATTTTTCTTATTGTACGAGGGGCCGTACGAGGTAATCGAGGTAAAAATGAAGAATTCATATGTGTTACAGAATAGAGAAACGAGGGAGATAGTTGGAACGCACAACGCTACAAATTTGAAATTATTTTGGTCAGCATAAGGATTTGTATCAATGATTAAATGTATGAATGTAATTTAATTGTTTTTTCTATATGTTTTTAGAAGGGATCCTCCCCCATTTTCGGGCGGTCACGATCTTACCAGTCCTGGCCGTGGAATTCGGAACTCGGAGGCGGGCCATGGTTGGCAGATCTTCCTTCGGGCGGTGAAAGCAACGATGGTCCGGCTCCACCAAAATTGGTATAAACTAGAAATTTAACTACATATTTGAACGGGGATGGGGACCCCAACAGGTACGTGACACGAATGAAATTTTTTTAATACACTCCAGGTGCAGCGGTTTCGGTGTACCTGTCACGTGCCTGCACTGCCTTAGAGTGTTGTACATAATGGAGGCTACACCTAAATACAGGGCAGTGCATACAAACTTAAAAAATTTTAGTGTCAATGGCAAAATTCAAGTTGAGCCATTGACAATAGTTTTGCTTAAGCCAGGAACGAAGAGTTTTGCGGGGAGGCAGGGAGGGTTCCCACTCAGACGACGGGTTGGAAGAAATGAGAGAGTTAAGGTAGCACAGTTGCGTAGAAGGGGAAGTAACGGCACAAAGTAGATCTGAGCTGGAACATTTTTTGCCTCATCGCAAAACACCCCCGTTTCAGGCGGGGATACTGACCACTAGAATAAGTTATAAATATAAAATGTGAATAAATTTTAGAATTAAGTGACCAAACATAATTGTCAAGTTTTAGTTTTAGTGAGTATGGGAACGCTTTGAAAAGATGTGTAATAAAATAAAAACTTGTTGTCAATACAAGATGTGGGGATAATTTTGGGGGGTAGTTTGGTGCTCAGTGAAGTGATAGAACAGTGGAGTGTGGAACTGCAAAGAGTGAAAGTTTAGTTATCAATGTTAATTAATTAGTCATTAAGTTGCTATTGCGGGGGTGGCCTGTGCCCTCGTAGATAGCGAAATGGGTTGGGGGTAACAGAGAGTGTTACCTCCATCGGAGGCCAAAATGGCGAAAATGTGCGACACACCTTTTTCGTGTAAATTAAAATTTACACACTGATAGACGACCGTGTCGCACATAACTAGAACGATGTAGAACAGGCACTGAAATGAAGTTAGATTTCCCCGACTTTTCGGGCGATTACTGCCTTACCAGCACTAATCGTGGATTTGGCTAGCGGCCAGCTATGGTCATATCAAGTCCCTTGACCATAGCTGACTTGAAATTGGTATATATTAGAAATTCAATGGGGGGAGACAATTAGGGGAAATCTCCCGGCACTATGGAACAGCGGCTACCACTCTGCCCGCTTGGGGGCAGCAAAGCCAGGTGGTAGACCCGCATTAAGGGCATGTAATTATAGACCAGAACATGTTGATGTTCATAACCTTTAAAATGTAATAGCGGAAGCAAAGACACGGAGAGGTAAAACTACTCCAAAATATGCCGTCTTTGCAGAAGCGAAAGGGCGATACAGTCCTCCATAACTTGAAATAGTGTGTGTGGACGGGAGGTGGCTCAGATGAGTCACGAATTTAAATTTTACAACATAAAAATTTTTGTTTTGATTCAAATTTTGATCAAATAAAAATGCTTGCGCTCTGTTCAAATAACTAGATGCTCATATTTTCAATACAAGTTGTTCATGCTATAATTTTAAGTGTATTATTTTATTGTTGTAAGTTAGATATAGGTATTGATAAAAATATGTGTTTTCATTATGTGTGTATTTTAAACTAAGCAGATAATTAAACTGACTGGCAGGCAGTTAACGTAATAGAAGTGAGTATTGATAAATATATATATTTCATGTAATTTGTTCAATTTTGAGATGTGTTTTCATTGTGTTAGTAAGGAGATCAGCTGATCAGCAATAATAGGTCACTGGTATATTGGTTATAAATGTTCCAAGTAATTAATGTTCAATGTAATGTCTTAATATATTACAGATGTTTTAAAGTAATGATAAAATAATTTGATAAAGTGAGAAGTAAAGTAACAATTTGTGAAAGCTAATAAAAGATAGTTTTGGGTGATAAATATTTGGTGGGACATATAGATCTGTCCAAACTGAAGTTAAAGAAATAGTAGAGATGGAGATAATGTAATGTTGTTTTGAGTTAATATATGTTATAGAGTTTTGAGAAGTATTGATGTTGACACAGTAGTTGTGGAGAATTTATGTAGATTTGGAGTGATATATTGATGTTTATAATTATTGATGTTATTTTGTTGTATTTGTAGTGAGGTAATGAGATTGAGATTTTTGGGGATGGCAATTTTGTAGTAGGGGTAGTGTAATGTGGGAGTCCGCAACATAATGATAAGTTGGGACGGGATTGGTTTCGATTTTAGTGAGGAGGGGCCGCCTTAGGTAGAATCCAGGGGCCAAATAAGGGAATTGAGTTTTTGGGGGGGGGGAAACATGTATCCTATGTACAAAGGGTTAGAGAGTATTTTTTTATGTATAGAGAGAAGGTGGCGATTTGAGTTTAATGATAAGTTGGGGTTAGAGTGTTTTGGGATAGATGTTTTGATAGAGATGGGTGTCATGTTAGTAAAAGTTGTTAGTGGTTAGAGTCAAGGAGAGAGAAAGATTATATGTGTATGCAGATCAAGTAGTAAATTAAATGAGAATAAATATTTACATCACCCACAGTAAGGGAGAATCAGATTGTTAAATAAAGAGAGAGATTTATGATAAAGAATATAAAATTTTCATTTTTTAAACCAGTGACAGAATTTTGATAGAATTTGGTAATGTAAAATTAAGAATTGTTTATTTTGAATAATTTAAATGCCAATTTGCTTATTATTTATAATAATATTTTGTTAATTTTAAATATTTTATTTTATTATGTTTTGTGTTTCAAGTTAGATTGTTACAGATGTTGAATGTATTTTCAGAAAGTATACATAACATATGTAGGTCAAGGGTCTTGGACTTGACCTAGTTTCGATCAGCTGATGAGGTCATATACATACTAAGCTTGTGCAGTAGGAAGTCAATTCAATTTGTTTATTTGATCAATTCAAACGAATTTTAAACAAATTATATATATAAAGGAAACAGTTAAATAAAATTAAAATTTTTTTTTGAATTTTAAAATTTTTTGGGAAATTTTCTTTGAAAAAAAAAAGAAAATCTTGATTTTTCGCCTGCCAGCGAATGAATATTTTAAGTATTGATTATTTTATTATTTGTGTGTTAACCATGTTTATTTTATTGATTTATTTTGTATTGCATTGTTTTGTTAGACTCTACGTGATTACATGTTAGGTTAAGGATATGTTCAATTAGAAGAATTGTTTAACTTAAGTCATTTTAAAGAAAACAGAAAATAATGAAGAGAATATGTTAGTCTTTATTCAAAATTTATGAATTAATTTTATCCGAAAACAACGTGCTGTAATTTAAAGAATTTTTTAAATTTTTGCAATTTTATAATCTATAATGTCAATATGTAATGTGAGTGTGTGTGAGCCCAGTATCTGCTAAAGGCAGCCCAGCTTGCATAAAAGGGGAAACATATCGGTGGAGGATCTGGAGTAATTTAAGCCAGGGATTGAGGATTTTGGGGGGTAGCATGTTAGACGGCGAGGTGGACGGTGGTACTTGTCTGTTCGATTTTTCGGTGTTGGGATCTCTTTCGGAGAAGTCCAGTGATCTCGTTCAGATGGGTCCATGGTCACCAAGCCAGGGGGGTCATGTACCCATGAGGAGTAAGAACAAGGGGGTTGTTGGCACCAGTTCCTCACCAGTCCTCTTAGGGGTTTATCAATGAGATTTCTTCTGTTCTGGACAGCAGAATTCTCATTGAGGGGGTATTGTAACGTGTCCAAAATTGGGTTATTTTATTTATTACAGTATGGGGTATTCGTATTTTTATTTATTTCATTTTGGGTGGGATTTTATAAATTTATTGGGAAAGCTTTATTATACGGCCAACGCTATTTCCATTACCACAGAACACATGGCAAGTGGAACATTGTTGTAACAAAGCAGAGACGCAGTTCGTGTTGAGTAAGGAATTCGCGCCACCCTAATTTTCGGAGAAATGTGCATATGTGTGACCACGCCCGCACGTAACAATCAGGACGGGACGCTGTTAGTGACGCCGTGAAAAACTCCAACGAAGCTATAAAACATGGCGCTGGAGTGAACGATTTGGGACCGCCACCAGCCAGCTACAGGAAATGTATTTAAGCCACGCCTACTACTAGTGACATCAGTGTAGCCTAGGCAAATATCGTCCCCGGTGACCACACAAATAACGACCATGTGCCATGCATAGAACTCATAAGCCACAGCAAATCAACATTATACGACGACGAAAATCTGTTGGCAGTGAATACGAAGTTCCGCCCGCTCAACGAAGCACATTTCCCAGTCTTTCGCTATTCGTGTCGGCCGACACCAGGGCCAAGTAGGCTCTCTACAAAATGTTTATTTCTACCGGTAATAAAGTTCTATAACAATAGAGATTTGTATGACCGCGGTCAGGTAAAAGTGCAGAGCATATTCAGAGAGTTTCGGACACTAAAAAAAAAAGAAATATACCAGAACAATGAGTGTGCGCGACGACCGCGTGGCCGGCGTGGGGGGAATATTATTATAAAAACGTTAAGGGTTGAATACATTTTGTGTGTGTTTGTGTGCGTGCAAAATTGCAGGCTGGGCAGTTCTTATGTGTGTGTGTGAGTAAATAAAATAAGGTAAGCATTAGTATAAGTTAGAATAATAGTGGTGATCATGTAACAAGCAAAGAATCATTTCTGACGAAACATGTCATATACAGTAAAATTTGTAACAATTTTAAATATGCTAAACTAAATTAAATTATCAATTCTCTTCATAACGATGTGTAGAGTTAGTTATTTCGAGAACCCATGAAACACATGTTTGTATCTAGCGTTCGTACGAAAGAATCCTGGCCCCAGAGAAACGAAACTTTCAAGGTAGGTGGGAGTTGTATTTATGTATTTTAAAGTGTATACGAGCGTCACAGTGGTTGTGGTTACGGGAAGTGAAAACAGTAAATGTACACCGTAGCAGTTCCAAAATGCTGTAATCACAGTACCAAATAATGAAAATTTCAAAGCTTATACAAGTAATAATTCCAATTAATAAAAACAAAATATATCCACACAGATTAGTCATAAAAGATCATGTAGTGATTTCTATCTCTAGTTTGACTATCTTTACTCCTATATACTCTTGCTTCATCTGTATAATTCGAATTCCCGTTAATATATCTCTCAATTATCCAGTGTAGGAGCGAATGTAATAGCGTTTCACACCCTTCTAGTAGTACGTCTGGGTCAGTGATAGGTAATAAACAGGGCGATGGACTACTCATGAGTAATCAGTGATGAGGATTTCTTCGGTATATCGTACACGGGCTGTTCAGGTAAGGGCACGGTTTGCTCTATCGGTGGTATAAAACGGACTGTAGGTAACTTGACAACTGGTGCAGTTAAAGGAGTACTTTGTGACACAGAAGGACTTGGTAAGTTCGCTGGACTTACGTGTTGGTAGTAGACGGTAATGGTTCCTACTCTGGTCCCTATTCGCATATATAGGTCAGGAGACAACGGGTCTCTATGAGTCACTTGTCCCACGGGTAACCCAAAATTTCAAGGTTCAGACATAAACTCTGTTTTACTTTTACTATTCCTTAAACCCGATCCCATAGGACTTTATATTCCATTTAGAAAGTCACTCGTTAAAGCATTAACTTAAACAATAGTCTTGCTAACTGGTGCAATGAATATGCCAGAATATATATACACCGTATTTATTCACTCTAATTCTGAATAACTTTTGCTAAAGCAACACAAAGTGGTCTATTTAACATCTCTAAGCATTTTTCAATTATTGCATTCTCATGGTCTAAGCGAATTCTATCTAGTCAGTCATATACTGCCATAGAAAATGAATATTCGTGCCACTGAATTAACTTGACTGCGCTAACATGCTCATATTTATATAAACTTAAGGACGTACTGTTACGTAAAGTGTAAAGGTACCACACAACGTTTCTATTCTCTTTAGAAGCTATTCTCTCAGCAAATGATGGAAGTCGTAGGAAATGCAATTCATTGAAAAGATAAAGACCAGGCATATCAATTACATCAGGTATGTTAACATAAATATAAAGTTATTCTTCATTTAAACATTCAGACAGCATCTCATATACACAAAAGAAATAATCTATTCAGTAAATGTGTTATCTATTATTCAACAACTGTTCAATAATTATATTGTATTCCAACAAATATTATCTGTAACATATTCCTATACAAAAGAATCGTCTGCCATTCTTATGATAATCTCCACCCAATCAATTCACACATCTTTTGTAGGTCTTTTTGCAACCTATCCCACCGCTGCCACCATTTGTCGTGACCGAGCGGTGAATCGCCGACAAACTATTAAGCAACGTGAGTGGGTTGTGTGAAATGATTGGTTACTACTTCTAGCTTTATAATAAGGACTTCTTTATTTGACATTTAGCGTAGAAATTACTCAGATTACACTCTTTAACACTTTTATACCCTTTCGTAATAGCTTTCAGTACTTACAACGCGCAGCACACCACACAGTAGTTAAGAGAAGTGAGGTAGTCAACATCTTCAGGACGCTCACGGTACACATGCGACCCACACCCCAATGCTAGACACTGGCTAGTCTAACAACAAGAGCGAAATGAACAGAATGAGAGTGAGTCTCACTAGGTTGTCAGTTTTATAGATTCTGGTTACTAGGGGACCACGCCCGGGACACAAGGTTCGGACTGGGCCTCCAGGAGCATCAATCAACCAATCAGGGGAGAGGTCGTCACTCAAGGCGATGTGATGTGTATAAAGGTTAAAAGAGTCCTTTCCTCCCGTACAAGCTTGGGAACATAGGAAGTTATGGTTTTCGTGGTTTTTACTAACAACTGACATGTAACCACAGTGATACAAATTTAAACATCCTCTCTCACAGTCACGATAAAATAAAGAAAGAAATCTAATTCCGAAATTATATTAAGTAATAAAACTTTGCGCCTTACTACAAATTGTTGGTCGAATTATCATTCTGAACTTAGATTCATTGTTCTTAATTACACAAGTCTGAAAATCACATTACAAATATTGAAACATGCTGAATTTGATAACGACAGTTTTCCAATTAATTAAAACTTACGTTCTTATTAAACACACGACCACTACAACTTCGAAATTCATCCGCCATTTCGATCAAACATGTTTCGACAGGCAAACTAGATACCAGTATAAATGTTTACTATACAATATTAAAACCATTATAAATAATCTGAAAATTGATCAGCAAATTTCACCTGAACAGTCTAAAAAGGCTTACTTTCACTTAGTTTTGAAGGAGAAATTTTTTTTATATTTAAATACGGTACAAAGTCGGTCCTGCAGAGCCACACACACACACACACACACACACACACACACACACACACACACACACACACACACACACACACACACACACACACACACACGCACGCACGCACGCACGCACGCACGCACGCACGCACGCACGCACGCACACACACACACACACACACACACACACACACAATGGACTTTTGTTGCCGTCATAATAATACGTCACACAAACCTTCGAATACTAATACTAAAATCTATTTTGCAAATGACAAATTATATCCTCTTGTTGTAGTCCTTTGACATCAACATGCAATGACAGGAACCGCACAGATATAAAAATACGAAGGCAATTGTTAACTGCACTCAACACTAATGCTACGAGTTACGAGTTCAAGACAATCAATATGGAGGAAATTGGAAAGCGAATTTTATCGTTACATTCAGCCCCAAATATATTTTGTTTTTGTTAGAACGAAATAGACTTAAAACTCAACCCTTGTTTCTTTGATACAGTAACGGTATCCTAACTTTTCCAGTATTTATAATAATTAATTGTTTAAGTATCTAGAATCACTTTAAGTATTAGCCTATACACAAACTTAACAAAAACACTGAGTGTGAAAGAAAATTTTTAAAAAAGAGACACATGTATGACTGGCCACACTATATGCTGTACACAAAAGTTTACCATTATTAACAATGACAAAATTTTGTCAAGATAAACTGTCATACATCTTAAGGTGGCTACACACGTAACTGCAAGCTTGACAAGCATGCATGATCAATCTTTTTGTACAAGCCAACACAATTTCCCTTTGCCACCACACGATACAAGTATACTTGAACAAGCTCCAATTTATGCTCTCAAAATGTCGATTTCGGATGATGATGCACTTGCTCTTGCTGCTTTTGTCTTGGTGTATAAGAAAAAAATGCGAAAGAAAAAATTAACATGTGGTGTAAAGACTGGTTAATGAAAAGAAAAACCTATTCCCACATTAATTTATTGAGTGAGTTGAAGATATATCCGCGTGATTGGCATAATTATCTCAGAATGGATGAAGAAACATATTTGAACCTTTTGTCACTTTTTCATTAAAAAAAGGATACAATCATGAGAGAAGCTATAACACCTCACGAAAGATTGACAGCAACGTTGCGATTACTTGCGACTGGAAGGAGTTATGGAGACCTCAAATATTCAACTATAATTTCACCACAGACACTAAGCTACATAGTTCCAGAAACATGCCATGTGTAACGTAACAGAGTTGAGGTCCCCAACGTTACATAAAAAATTGAATTAACTATGGTCAAGGACCATACCCTGAATTAAGGTTGCTCAGTAATTAATGCATCTGAGAAGTACCTCAAGTCAAAAGAGGCAATAATTAATGTTGAATATAAAATACCATACCAATTAATAGTTAATATAATAAATTGTGCTTGTTTTTATACTGTAGCATGTTAATGTTCACAGAATATTTATGTTATGTTTTGAGTATGGTAAGAGTGAACTAATGTTGTTTAATAGGAATACTTCATCAATGATAATGTTTGTATTTATGTTAAATTTGTCTTTAGACAATCAAGTATAGTTACCTGTGTTAGGCATTATACTAAGTTTTAAGTATTGTCTAAAATTGAATAATGAAGTTGTTTTAATTAATGTTTGTAAACTTGGCCAGGAGGGCAATCAGTGTTTAAGGTTTGACAAGTAGTTCTGATAATTATATTGTAAACTAATGAAGGGTTCCAAGACAAATTAATTAAGGTAATAAAATAAAAACCAGGAAGTTAAAATTAATGTAAATAACCATTAACCAATAATTAATTGTACAGTAGGTCAGGTAAAAGAAAATTAAGTTAAAAATCCAAACAATGTTGTAACAGTTGTAAGAAAACCTATAGGCCTAAATTTAATATTTGTAAAAGGAAATTAATACCTTTTTAAGAAGCCCAGTCCAATGAAACTATAATAAAACATTTACTGTTTAAGAAGGAAGGTTAGGTGAGAATTTTAGGTAATTTAGTATTATTCCAAGCATGGAGTATTTTATTGGAAAAGAGTAGTAATATTCTATAATTCTGGCTCTAGGATATCTAATTTCATCCAATGACAGAAAAAGTGGTTGTTAAGGCAATTGAAATGGACATGAGTTGTTTATATTGAATCATTCGTTCCGATTGTTACAAGCTATTGAGTTGAGATGGGCAGATACATTTAAAACAATGAATAATAAATTCTGAAGAAAATATGACTCTAAATTAAAAAAACCTCTTTGAAACATAATTCTATCATAATACTGATGAGTAATAAAATTATAAAACCAATTAGACTTCCAAATTATAACTGAATACATTTAAAAGAGTTGAAAATCCCTCACCTCATTCACCAGAATAATTCCGCTGGATTCAGTATTAAACCGATTTCTCCTATAACCAGAAGATTAGTTGAGAGAAATAAAGGCCGAAACTAACGGAATTATTGAGAAGACATACGAAGACCTCGTTTTGCAGAGTTCTGCAAGTTCACTTGCAGAAGAAGCTGGAATACTATTTTCATTCCACCGTGACCGACAACTATCAAGATCGTAGGAGAAGAACAGCAGTTAGAAGAGTTCCTGAGAGCTTCCCTGGATACTACACCATCAATTTTATTAAGGGCCAAAACAATTTTTCCTGGACGAGCGTAACTTAAGCCGAACATCTTCACTGTTTACAGACGTCCAGTGCCAGTTTGAGTTCTGCCAACCCGGTAAAAAAACAACCTATTTTCAATTCAATATATTTAGAGTTAATAATTTTGTCTTGTAATACTTGAGTAACCTTAATTTTGCATTTTACCTGGCCTTACTAATGGTTCAAAGAATCTTACGAACCCTGGGATAAGAAATATTTATTGTTATATTTAATTTGTATAAGTCAAAGGAACTTGATCAATTGACAATCGATATATTTTTGTATAATCGATTTGATAATATTATTATTTTGGAGATAACGGTGACTGTGAAATAACAGATAAAATTAATAAAGGATCTTTATTGTAAGAGATAATGTTTTAAGTTATTGCAGAATAGATACTATATGTAGTGGTTGGAATAGTTTACAATCAAAGGTTGATTCAAACCCGATGAACGGCTAACCTAGAAGCACGCTTATTACAAATAACAGTGCTAATTGCTTACAGCTGGTGGAACGGGAGATTGCCGAACTAGTGTGTTTTCAGTACCAAATTTGAATAGAATTCTCTAACACCGAGGGACTAGGGTTGACAAGAATACTCAATACATTCAGTCAATACACTATATATATCGTTGATATTGCCCAACTACTGAATACTAAGTTAAACCTATATCGTAGTACGATTATAAGTTAAAAGAACATAATCATAATTATATTTGCCTAATAATATATTTTCAGGAGGTTTCATCGGTAACAACCTAATAGATATATTCATTAATAACATAAATAAATAAAACACAGTAAACACGTGGATTGTTACAAAT
The DNA here is from genome assembly GCA_034769895.1 of Magicicada septendecula. Taxonomy (NCBI): domain Eukaryota; kingdom Metazoa; phylum Arthropoda; class Insecta; order Hemiptera; family Cicadidae; genus Magicicada; species Magicicada septendecula. The sequence goes on along the minus strand of CM068375.1, from coordinate 53,541,490 downwards.
TGGCGAACCCAACAGTGGGGCTTTCAAACATCCTCGAATATAATTAAAAACGCTAGAGATCACCGGATTGTTACAATTGGCGCTCAACGAGTGGGCTTTAGTTAAGTAAAAAATCATATTAATTATTACTTAACTTGAGCAGGTAACCATTACAGGCACAGGAATGCATACGAGAGGTGTTACTAAAAGGATGGAGAAGGAGCAGGAAACAGAAGAAGATAGACGGGAAGAAGAAACAGAGGTAGTTACAGACACCGAAATGGAACAACAGGCGAGCAATACTGAGGATGCCCAAGGGGACCAACCAGATAAAATGGTAGCCAGAGAAGAACCAAATTGGCAAGATATGATGAGATTTATGGCCGCACAATTTAGGAAACAGGAGGAAAACTCAAAGCAAACCAAGGAGGAAACTAATAAAAAATAGACAGTATCAACGAAAACTCAAAGAAACAAAACGAAATTTTGAGTGAGAATTTAATCAAATTAATGAATGAGAAGTTTGACAAAAATAAGGAGGAAAATGATGAGAATAACCGGAGGATAAATGAAAGCTTAAACCAAATCAATGAAAGGTTTGATAGAAACGATGAGAGCTTAAGGCAGATTCAAGAAAATCACAAACAAATTGACGAGAAAATTGAAAACAGTAATAAGGAGTTGCGGCAAATTATAAATGAACAGAACCAAGCGTTGAGGGAAGTTATCAATGAAAGGGTTGCAAATGTCAATGAAACACTCAATAAAAGGGTAGATAATAATGAAGCGTAAGTAAGACAGCAAATAACTGAAATTAAGGGGAATCTGGAAAAGACAGATGAAACCATAGTACAACTTGCAATGGAAATACAGGCCAAAATTAATCATGGGGAAAATACCAACAAAACTATGATAAATCAAGTACAATTAGAAACACAAGAGAAATTGAACGGGGTGCAAAGTAATATAGATGGGAGAATTGAATTGGTAAATAACGAAATAACACAAATAAAAACCCAAGTAGTTCAAAACAAAGAGACTATAGAAAATATAAAAAATCAGGAAATAAGTAATATAAAGGAATCAATAGAGATTTTACAAAATAGACCAATGTATCTAGCGCATCACATAGCCCCTGAGCATAAAGATAATATCAATTTTAAAATTTATAGGGGAAATCCCATAGAATTCCTGGAGAAAATAGACGAATGGTTTAACCGAATTAAAGTAACTCGATGGAACGTAATAAAAAGTTATTTAGATGAATGTTTCAAAAGTATAAATGATAATTGGTGGTCGGCTGTCCGGAATGAACTTAGTGATTATGAGGAATTTAAAAGGACTTTTAAGTCAAAATACTGGTCAGATTATGTACAGAACATGATTAGAGATAACATTACTAACGGGAGATTTAATTTTAACCAAGAGCAATCACCAACTACTTACTTTTTGGGAAAGGTATGTTTAGCGCGTCATTTGGAACCGCGGATACCAGAGGAGTATTTGGTAAATAAATTGTCATACCATTTTGAAGAAGAGATAGTTCGTGCCAGACGCAGTGGACAAGTAAAGACCGTAGAAACAATGGAAACCTTGTTAGCAAGTTACGAAATGGAAGACTATTATCAAAGGTCCCGACGGCAAGGTGAATATTACAACAATAGAAGGGAAGAGACAAATCAAGAGTCGCGTCCAGGAACAAATCGATTTAATAATAATAATTATCACCGAAGGGTGAACGACCAATTTATGAACAATCGTTATCGCAACAATTATTACCCAAATAATCACTATACTAATCATGAGAATAACAGATACAGAACAGGCCGCAGGAATTGGGACAATGGGAGAGAGTATTGGAACAATAATCGTGCCAACAACGACCAATGAAATCAACCCAGTAATCGAAGTCGAGAGGAGGATCTGCCTAGACACCAAGAAACCCATAGAGATTTTAGACCCGATGATGGCATCCCAGGAACCACTGCGAGGGACGATCGTCCGCAGGATAGGATGGAAAACTAAGTACAGCAGTGGAAGTATCTAGTAACCCCTTGCTGCTGGGATTGGAAGGGTATGTACAAAAGCATAAGGAAAATAACCAAATTATAAAAATTGCAAGGAAAAATTATTTAAAGGACATACGAAATGATTTAACGGAAGAAGTGTTACCGTCAGAGAATAAAACTGACAATCAAATTATATACATTATGGCAGAATTGCAGGGAGTTATGACAGAGATAGTGATTGATACTGGCGCGAACGTGTCGCTACTGGACAAGGTAGAATATAACCGAATAAGGGAGAAGTATAAGAAAAATATACCAACATTACCCGTTAACAACATGGTTATTATAGGTGCTACTGGCAGACCAAATAAAACAATACGGCAGCAAGTAATGATGGAAGTATCTAGTGAAGGTAAAACTATTCCTATGGTGTTTATGGTAGCTCAAGGACTACCATTTAAAGCAATGCTAGGGTGAGATACACTGCGACGCCACTCAGCTATTATTAATATGGGCAGAGGAAAAATAACCCTGTACCATGAAAATGGAGAATGGTCAAGTGAAATAGTGGATCATAAAAATGCCACTCACCAAAGACATTCTTTTACTTTAATGCGTGATGATGAAATGGAATATAGAGCACCTTTTGAGGAATTAACCTGTACTAAAGAGAATGAATGGAAGGAAAAATTGCAAGAGATTTATTTGTTTAAAACTGTCAATAATAATAATAATAGAGTAACACCTGAACAAAAGAATCAATTAATAAAGATTTATAACAGATATAAAAAGGTATTTTCGGATTTGCCAGGGAAAGCCAGGAATTTTATTTGTGAATTGTCATTTAAACAACCCATTAATTTTAACCGTAAATCATATCCTATACCCCAATCCCTAAAACCAGCAGTGAGAAGGGAAATACAGAGTATGATGGAACAGGACATAATTGAATATAGTTCATCACCATACACCAGCCCTATAGTAGCTATAAAGAAAAAGGATGGTACAGTACGTTTATGTTTGGACGCCAGGGAAATAAATAAAAATATAATCAATGATAGAACCTCACCAGGTGAAATTGAAGAGTTAATGAAGAAATTTAAGAATTGCAGATATATGAGCATTTGGGATGCTGTTTGTGGATACTGGCAGGTGGAGTTACATCCCAACAGTAGGAATTATGTTGCCTTTATATTTGAAGGTAGAAATTATCATTTTAAACGTCTTCCTTTTGGGTTAGTAAACTCTGTGGCGGTTTTTATTAAGTGCATGGACCAGGTTCTGGGTGAAGAAGTGTTAGCCTTCACAACAGTATATGTAGACGATATATTAGTAACTTCACCACGTGGGAGGAACATTGCCAACGTGTGGAAATGGTGTTAAACAAGTTGGAAAAGAGCAACATTACGTTGAAATTGAATAAGTCAAAATTATTAACCAATCAATTACAATTCTTAGGGTTCACACTCTCGGAAAATGGAATATCAACATCCCCTGAAAAAGTGGAAGCTATTCAAAACTTCCCCAAACCTAAAAACATGAGACAGCTGCAATCATTCCTAGGAGTGTGCAACTATTACAGGAAATTCCAAAGGAATTATTCCCAATTAACAGCAAGATTTAAACACTTGCTGTCATCTAAACATAAATGGAAGTGGAAGGAGGAAGATGATGAGACATTCATTTTAATTAAAGAGAAATTTTTACAAAATATCATCCTGCGCCATCCTGATTTTGATAAACCATTTTTTGTAAATTGTGACGCCAGTGATGTGAGCCTGGGTGCTGAGCTATATCAGGAAGATCCAGAAGGAGACCACCAAGTAATAAGTTTTGCCAGTCGAGTCCTAAATCAATGTGAAAGAAATTACAGTGTCACAGAAAAGGAATTATTGAGTGTTGTATTTGCATGCAATAAATTCTGCACATATGTATTAGGTTATCCTTTAACAGTACGGTCCGACCACAAATCCATATCATTTATACAGAGATGCAAACTAAACCACGGTAGATTAACTCGTTGGATATTGGCTCTCCAGGAATACAACATAACATGGGAATATGTGCCAGGAAAACAGAACACTGTCGCTGACGCTCTGTCTAGGGTAAACCTGGAAGATGGTACTTTTGAAATTGAAAGAGAGGATGTTGGAAAAATATACCTTATAATATCAGCTAAAGAAGAATTAGTAGAAGTGCTAACCAAAATTCAGGAAGAACAAGCAAAGGATCAGAGATTGTCCACTATACAAGAACGTCTCCGGAATAATGATACTATAATTAGACAATATTATCAAAATTATAAAGGATTAAGCTTCATAAAGTCTCCTACTGAAAGGAATAAATGGAAATTATACATTCCCAAATCTACAGAACCATTAATAATACAAATTTACCATCAAATGTATGGACACATGGGTTCCATCAAGGTAGTGAAGGCACTAGAAGAGCATGTATATATTAAGGGTTTGAACAGGAAGGTAAGGGAATTAATAAAACGATGTGGAATATGTCAAAGGGTTAAAGTAAACAATGAACGAAAGGAGGGAGCTTTAATAACTATTACTTCAGAAAGAAAATTGGAAAAAACGTTCCTTGACATTTGCGGACCTTTCCCACGTAGTGGAGGCAGGCGCCGATATAAATACATTGTCATCATCTTGGACCATTTCACACGTTATATGAAGTTGTATCCCATCAGCAAGGCATCCACCAATGTTATCATCAAAGTCATCGCAGAAAAATACATTATAGACGTAGGCACTCCATATTCCATAATAACGGACCATGGAACCCAGTTCAAGGGTCGGAGATGGAAGTTAGAGATGTCAAATCGAGGAATTAAAACATACAAAACTTCAATTTATCATCCTAGTAGTAATCCAGCAGAAAGGGTACTCATAGAGGTAGGACGAGTACTTCGTACTTATTGTTATGACAATCATAGGAAATGGAGTGAATTCTTACATGAAAACGAAACCTTTTTAAATATTGCTCATCACGAAACCATTGGTGTTACACCATACCAGATGATGTTTTCAAAACCACCACCTCGAGAAATTACCAATTTAATACCATTCCCTGAAGGACCTGAAGAAGAATTTGACCTTACCCATGTGTATAATAGGCTACTCCACAAACTGGAAACCTGAAGAAAAAAACAGGACGCTAACCGGAAAAATATTATTAAATACACCATCGGAGAAAAAATTTTCATAAGAAATCGTCAGCAACCAAGCAGTTTCAAAGGAATAGCAAAGAAATTGTTGCTATTATATGTTGGACCTTTTATAATAAGCCAGGACAATCAGAACAATACTTACGTGGTATTGGACCCCGCAAATAATAGGGTGAAAGGTACATACAACCAGTCTGAAATAAAAAAGTATTATGAATAGGAGAACCAATTGGTCAGATACAAGTTGTGAGTTTATTTTTTACTAAACTTTGTTAAGACAAAATAAACTTCTTTCGAAGGGGGGGTGTTATGTAACGTAACAGAGTTGAGGTCCCCAACGTTACATAAAAAATTGAATTAACTATGGTCAAGGACCATACCCTGAATTAAGGTTGCTCAGTAATTAATGCATCTGAGAAGTACCTCAAGTCAAAAGAGGCAATAATTAATGTTGAATATAAAATACCATACCAATTAATAGTTAATATAATAAATTGTGCTTGTTTTTATACTGTAGCATGTTAATGTTCACAGAATATTTATGTTATGTTTTGAGTATGGTAAGAGTGAACTAATGTTGTTTAATAGGAATACTTCATCAATGATAATGTTTGTATTTATGTTAAATTTGTCTTTAGACAATCAAGTATAGTTACCTGTGTTAGGCATTATACTAAGTTTTAAGTATTGTCTAAAATTGAATAATGAAGTTGTTTTAATTAATGTTTGTAAACTTGGCCAGGAGGGCAATCAGTGTTTAAGGTTTGACAAGTAGTTCTGATAATTATATTGTAAACTAATGAAGGGTTCCAAGACAAATTAATTAAGGTAATAAAATAAAAACCAGGAAGTTAAAATTAATGTAAATAACCATTAACCAATAATTAATTGTACAGTAGGTCAGGTAAAAGAAAATTAAGTTAAAAATCCAAACAATGTTGTAACAGTTGTAAGAAAACCTATAGGCCTAAATTTAATATTTGTAAAAGGAAATTAATACCTTTTTAAGAAGCCCAGTCCAATGAAACTATAATAAAACATTTACTGTTTAAGAAGGAAGGTTAGGTGAGAATTTTAGGTAATTTAGTATTATTCCAAGCATGGAGTATTTTATTGGAAAAGAGTAGTAATATTCTATAATTCTGGCTCTAGGATATCTAATTTCATCCAATGACAGAAAAAGTGGTTGTTAAGGCAATTGAAATGGACATGAGTTGTTTATATTGAATCATTCGTTCCGATTGTTACAAGCTATTGAGTTGAGATGGGCAGATACATTTAAAACAATGAATAATAAATTCTGAAGAAAATATGACTCTAAATTAAAAAAACCTCTTTGAAACATAATTCTATCATAATACTGATGAGTAATAAAACCAATTAGACTTCCAAATTATAACTGAATACATTTAAAAGAGTTGAAAACCCCTCACCTCATTCAACAGAATAATTCCGCTGGATTCGGTATTAAACCGATTTCTCCTATAACCAGAAGATTAGTTGAGAGAAATAAAGGCCGAAAATAACGGAATTATTGAGAAGACATACGAAGACCTCGTTTTGCAGAGTTAACCTTCACTTGCAGAAGAAGCTGGAATACTATTTTCATTCCACCGTGACCGACAACTATCAAGATCGTAGGAGAAGAACAGCAGTTAGAAGAGTTCCTGAGAGCTTCCCTGGATACTACACCATCAATTTTATTAAGGGCCAAAACAATTTTTCCTGGACGAGCGTAACTTAAGCCGAACATCTTCACTGTTTACAGACGTCCAGTGCCAGTTTGAGTTCTGCCAACCCGGTAAAAAAACAACCTATTTTCAATTCAATATATTTAGAGTTAATAATTTTGTCTTGTAATACTTGAGTAACCTTAATTTTGCATTTTACCTGGCCTTACTAATGGTTCAAAGAATCTTACGAACCCTGGGATAAGAAATATTTATTGTTATATTTAATTTGTATAAGTCAAAGGAACTTGATCAATTGACAATCGATATATTTTTGTATAATCGATTTGATAATATTATTATTTTGGAGATAACGGTGACTGTGAAATAACAGATAAAATTAATAAAGGATCTTTATTGTAAGAGATAATGTTTTAAGTTATTGCAGAATAGATACTATATGTAGTGGTTGGAATAGTTTACAATCAAAGGTTGATTCAAACCCGATGAACGGCTAACCTAGAAGCACGCTTATTACAAATAACAGCGCTAATTGCTTACAGCTGGTGGAACGGGAGATTGCCGAACTAGTGTGTTTTCAGTACCAAATTTGAATAGAATTCTCTAACACCGAGGGACTAGGGTTGACAAGAATACTCAATACATTCAGTCAATACACTATATATATCGTTGATATTGCCCAACTACTGAATACTAAGTTAAACCTATATCGTAGTACGATTATAAGTTAAAAGAACATAATCATAATTATATTTGCCTAATAATATATTTTCAGGAGGTTTCATCGGTAACAACCTAATAGATATATTCATTAATCACATAAATAAATAAAACACAGTACACACGTGGATTGTTACAAATTGGCGAACCCAACAGTGGGGCTTTCAAACATCCTCGAATATAATTAAAAACGCTAGAGATCACCGGATTGTTACACATGTTATTTACGAGGTGCTGAAAACAAATCATTTAAAGGTAAGTAAAATTCTTGTTTTTTAAATAATTTTTATTACAACTTTTAATTTTTACAAAAGATATACAGCAGTAGAAAAATACAAGTTTGAAACGTTTGTAAAAATTAAGTTAGACATCGCTGAAACTTGAAACATACACGAAGCAATTGACTGATTAGAATTTTCGCTATTCCCGGTTATTACTGGAGAGAGAGGCTCATAATATGTCCTTGTCTGAGACTGATGAGGTTGAGGGTAGTTATTATTAAAATGCTGCGATGCAGGAAAACAGAGAAGATGTACTGTTTATAGACTCACGAATAGCATGTGACATAGTTAACTGACCCATTTCAGCCATAAATAAAGCGTCATTAATTATCTTTTCAACTAACAATCTTTGGGTACTGTTTGATATGTCTTTTATCTTTAGAGCCACATTTTTTCCAAAAACATATCTATTTTCTTGCGGCTTAGGTTTTTTTTTAAAAATGATGTTCACTTGTCTGTAGTACAGAATCACATTTATCGTAACTTCGTTTAGAGGGTCTAGCAGGAGGTGGTTTTTTTGGGAGTTGATTGAATGGACCTTGCTTCAGATGAAGTACATGGCGTATCATGTGCCGTTGGCTGAGGTGGCTCGTATTCCTCCAAATCTTCTACAGACTCCTCAGTTGGGTTTTCTCCCTCTTCTTCCTGAAAATAATATTTCATTATAATAATTTTATTTCCATCTGACTTAATTACAGTTTTAATAAAATGTTTTACTATGTGTTGGGAAACTGGGGTCACAACCATTTATTGGTAAAAAAATGTGTGTAATAAATTGAAACTGTTATCGTAATTTTAAATTATTTTAGATACTATTTCTAATGTAATATTTATATTTTTTTAGGTTCCACAAACTGAAAATGACTGGATGACTATAGCCAGGGATTTCGAAAAGAGGTGGAATTTCCCTCATTGTCTTGGCTGCCTAGATGGAAAACGTATTGAAATAGTTCCTCCAGCTGGAAGTGGTTCATTTTTTTCAACTACAAACATAGACACAGTATGGTCCTACTCGCCATTGCGGATGCAAATTATAGATTTATTTTGTTTGATTTTGGTACGCTTGGCAGAGTATCAGATGGAGGTGTTCTTCACAATACAGAATTTTTTAGAAAACTACAGGGAAATTCATTAAACATCCCGGAAGAAAAAGAAGTTTCAAATAGTTCACGAAAACTTCCGTACGTTTTCGTTGCAGACGATGCTTTTCCTTTGAGGACTGATCTGCTAAAACCGTACAGACAGAGTGATTTAACTGTATAGAAAAAAAAATTACAACTACCCTTTGTCGAGAGCGCGGCGAATAATCGAGAATGTCTTTGGGATTTTGGCAGCACGCTTCAGAATTTTCCATACTGCTATCAATTTAGAATTAGAGCACATTGATAAAATAGTAAAAGCAACTTGTGCTTTACATAATTATTTAATGGCAACTGTGAATCACGCCTACGCTCCACCTGATTCTCTGGACTCTGAAGACATAGAAAATGGCACAATCCATGTTGGTCTAACATCACAGAATTCCAATATATGTCATCCTTACAAAGATCTCGTATCGCTGGAAATATACCATTTGATGCTAAACAAGTAAGACAAGAATTTATGAACTACTTTGCCAATGAAGAACAAGTGCCTTGGCAAGAACATTTTGTACATTAAAAAAATACAAATCTATGTATTGAAGTGTTATGCGAATAAATAAATGTTTTGTATAGGTACATGAATAAATGAAAATAAATATATAAAATGTGTATGTATTTGTATACAGCCAGGATAAACTGAAATTAAAACTCACCTCTCTTTCATTTAAGTTGGACAAAGAGCTTCTTGGAGTGTCTTGATCCCCCAAAAAGTCAAATAAGTGGTAATACCAAAGCTCATATATTTCAGTTGTCTTGATTATTCATCTCTTCTTTCACAGCACTAACACTTAACTAAAAATGAACTTTTTTCATGTGAAAAACTTACTATTTTATCGGACGCGTTTCGGCTTAGTATCCGCCTTCTTCAGCTTTGGTAACAGACTGCCAGCATTTTGTAACGGTTGTGTGGAAGGTGAAGTGGGGGTGGTGTGTGGCGGAAGGGGATTGGCGCGGGGATTCAATTTATTGTTTGTTTTCTGTATAATTGTGTCAAAAAGTGTATGTGATTTATATTGTAATTGATCGTTGAGTATGTTGTTTGGTTGTGTTGTGTGGTGTTTATATTCATATATTTCATCTGTAGGCCTACCCCTGCCAGAGCGAAGAGATTCTTCAACTTTTTTCTTTTCACTTCTATAATTAGTTCTAAAGGCATTTATCTTCTTAACAACTGCATCCTTTTCTGCATTGGCATCAAATAATCTTTATTTTTTTAATAAGATATTGTGCGCTGCATCCCTCCGCGCCTTATCATGATAGTCTTTCGATTTAACACGCCAAAGACACGGTTGACTTTCATATGCTCGAATAAAATCTTCAAGTAATTCACGGTTGCTTTTTTTCAAATCGCTAGACATGGAAATGTTAACACCAACAAAAATCACAACGACTGACGTTTGCTTGTAGCCTACAAACTTCCACATCCTTGGTACACACGTTCAGTCTTGCTTGCGCAAGCGCAGCTTGTTCAAGCATGCATAATTAAAATTCGTTCAATCTTCAAGCCGCTTGTACAATTCAAATGCTTGCGCAAAATTATCCTACAGACGTTCAAGCATGATTGTACAAAAAGATTGATCATGCATGCTTGTCAAGCTTGCAGTTACGTGTGTATCCACCTTTATGCTAAATGATCCTGCGTAAGGACTCAGGATCAACCTCTACATGTCTTTTTATTTTCATCATTACATGTTCTTCTGGCTACGCACTATCCATATTCTTGTTATTATGTATCCATTGTAGAAAAGTAAATTAAAATCGCCACGAATTCTGTTACTGTAGAAGGCTACCGATTCGTCTGACATCATTTTCTTGGATTTAATATTTTTTATATCCTCTTTTCTATGTTTAAATTTCTTATTTTACCGCCTTTTTCAGTTAAACCATTACTTACTTTTTGCAGACTACTCTTGTAACTGGCAATAGCATTTCCAAAAAATGTATGATTATTATTTTAATCACTTCGTTTTAGCACACACAATACGAGTTTATCAAACATGAAAATTAATTTGTACAGAATATTAAAATCTCAATTAATAAAAAAGAGGCAAAACTCACTATGAATAATAATGAATAAGTGCGCGTCAGAAAATACGAAGTTTCTATATTACTGTATAATAAAATGTAAAAAATGAATATCCACCTACAATTGTGCTTTATATGCAACCATTTCAACTCCAATTTGTGCGTTTTCCACTTTCGAAAATTAACAAAACCTAATCTCAACGGTACATGTCAACGTCAAGGTCAAACTAGCTTACCATGTATTTCTTACAGGTGAAAAAATTCTCCAATGGTCCCCCCTTTGAAGTCGGAAATTTCAAGCTTGTCACAGAGAAAAACGGTCAATGCCAACTTATACTACACCATTCGCCATATACGTAACTAATTAGAAATCATAAAAAAGTAACCGATAAATATTTTTGAATAATTATTGAGTTTGTCATTTGACCTTCAAAAAGGGGAGAAGAATAACATTACACCATGCTTAATTTAACTAAGAGTTTGAACAATTTAAACTAGTTAATTGTATATTTTAAGCAAAACTTTCACTTTTGTCTGTTACCAAAGCTGAAGAAGGCGGATACTAAGCCGAAACGCGTCCAATAAAATCAGTAAGTTTTCATATGAAAAAGTTCATTTTTAGTTAAGTGTTAGTGCTGTGAAAGAAGAGATGAATAATCAAGACAACTACAAAACTTTCAGTCTCATAAATTGGAATATTAATTTTTACATTTTATAGAATATAAATTATATATAAATAAGGTAACAATCTGGGGTTTTATCATTTATGTGTTTGTGAATATTTGAAAATGTGTAATTGACGAAATGGATTTAGTTAATTCTATTTATCTACACCAGATGGTAGAAGCGACCAGAAGTTTTAATACGCACCTTAGTTTTAGATAATACTAATAGATAGCAGGAGCATTCACTTACTCATCAGTTTGCAGTTTATTACAGGATTTCAATACTACCATAACTTCCGTAACCATAACTTTGTGAGAGAGGAGTAGTGGCCGTATATACATGTTTTGTTAGCAAAAACGGCGTTTATTTCAGTATGCGTTCGGTAGTGAGTGATTTTTGTGTGTAAACTTTTACTTATTACATTGACTGGTCAAAAAATCTTTGTGTTAAATTCAGAAATAAATAAATAATATCTCTGTTGTTCCTGTGCAATCTGTAGTGTATTTATTTATTATTCATATCAAAGGCATCAAATACAAATAAGTAGATTTATTTTATGCACATTGGAACCAAACATTAGCAAGTTTATTAATAAGTTCCTAAAACCCGAATATCGGGATCTTTTGACGTGAAACGTCTTTAAAATCACACCGAAACATACGTGTACCAGACAGAAATTTGTACCATAACGAAAAGGTCTATATCGTCTTGCCTTAATAACTCCCTAAATATTAGTCTCAGAGACGTAAGTGTGGTGTCGTTTTTTAACATACGAGCTGATACGACCTTGAGTTCGCGTCGCGGGCGAGCGGGTTGGCGGGGAGGGGCACAGCGCTGATTGGCCAAAACCGGCGCTCTGGCTCCTTTCCACTCAATGTAACTCGGTAGTCAGACGTGGTAGCGCGGTGATCCGTGTGTTTGTGTATAGAGTTTGTAGAGATCGATCGATTTAAGTAATAATAAGTGTATTTTGGACAATATTTCTATGTAAAAACTTAAAGTAAGCATGTAAAAAACTGTAGAAATTCAATATGTCAGCCTCAGCCCGCGCAAAAGCCAGCCGAAAATATAAATTACGCATATCGTTGGAAAGAGGAGGCTATGGGCCACGCACAGGTACCCCAATGTCCGGTGCCGAGCGAGCGAGACTGTTTCGGGAGCGTCGCAAAGCTGGCACGGCGCGCTCAGTGAACGACGCCGACGGCGCGAGCACCTCTGCCGCTGCTGTCCCCGAACCAATGGACATAACGAGTGAAGATAACACCCATACATCTGTCGAAGACGTCTCCGAGCTGATGGATATCAACATCACTCGAATTGATGCGATGCAGGACCATTGGCGTGCAGCGGACGAACGCTTCAAAACGGTATTCGAAACCAATCCGTTTGGTCTATCTTGCAGCGTTTTTGATCGACTTTGGTTCGACAGAGATTTAAAGAAGGCGAAAGCTCGTAACATTCCTCTTCTCTCTTCTTCAGACTAAATTCCCCGGCGAAAATGTAGCGGAATTTCGTTTATGCAGTACCTGTAGCAAGTCGATAGATGCCAATAAAATCCCGACGCTGTCGCGCTCGAACGGATTTCGATATCCCCCGAAGCCGGACTGCCTGCCGCCGCTTGACCCGATCAGTGTTCGGTTGATTTCGCCGCGCTTACCCTTTATGCAAATTCGTCGTCTACGCTACGAAGGTAATTATGGTATAGTCGGCCAGGTGATCAACGTACCCGTCGATGTGAACAACATGGTGCAGCAACTACCGAGGCGGATAGACGACGACTTTGCCTTCAACGTCAACATAAAGAAGAACCTCATCCACAAATCCAATTATCTGAGCGGTTTCGTACGCAAGTCGGTGATCAAGGCTTGGCTGCGCTACTTGGTAAACCAGCCGCTGTACAAGCACTACAACATCGACAACGACGAGGATGACAATATCGGGCCCGAGTATCAGATTGAGTCCATCGACCCCGACTCTGCCCCCGAATCGGAGATCCTGCTCGCCAGACAACATACGATGCTATGGAATGATGAGCAATGTTTGGACATTGCCCCGGGGCAGAACTCGTCTCCGATTAACATAATCTACGATGTTAACGGTGAGGAACTATCCTTCCCTCAAATATACTACGCTGTGCCCCGCCAGTTCGACCTCAACGTGCGAGTCACTCCATACATGATGTCAACCAGCGAGATTCGACGCACCGATCGGCGTGGTGCAACTCCTGACCACGTTCTCTACATGGCCATGAAGATGCTTCGCATCCGCGTTGTCGAAGGTATCTACAACATGTTTCGTAGTGTAAAGCAGACCGAGTCGATCACGCGCAAGATGCTCGAAGACCGAAACTTTATGGACGATTGCATCGACAAGAACCTCGCCTTCTTGAAGTCGATACCGAACGCCGTTCAATATTGGATGGATCGCAAAAAAGATCTCTTTGCGATGATGCGCCAGCTTGGCAAGCCCACCGTCGTTTTTACTATCAGCGCCAACGGGATCCACTGGCCGAAGCTGCTCAAAATACTGCATGACCTCAGCGACTCATTCAAAGACGTGCACGTCGAAGTTGTGTTAATCGACTTGACTCGATCTTAGCGTAGCCAGACCGAGTCTAGTTAATGAAGATCCGGTAACGTGCTGCGTGTACTTCAACAAGCTGGTCGACACCATTATGGCCATGCTTCAAGCGAAGACCAGATACAACACGTTCGGCCCTTACCGCGTTCTCGATTACTTTCTTCGCATTGAGTTCCAGCATCCCGGAAGTCCCCATGCGCACGTCCTGCTGTGGCTCGAGAACGATCCGCGCGAAAAGATCTCCGAAAACATGCCGAAGACTGTCCAACTCTTGACAGATCTCTGCTCTGTCAGTCGCAACAATCTACCCGGCGAGATGTATGCGAACCAAGTCCATAAGCACACGTTCACGTGCACGAAGCGCGGAGAGACCGCTTGCCGCTTCAACATACCATACTGGCCGATGACCGAGACTAGAGTGCTGCTGCCGTTACCTAAGGACGATGGACGCAAAAACGGGCTCCAATCGAGAGCCACCAAACTGCGCAAGCTGCTAGAGGAAAAGAACTACGAGACGCTCGGCGAGTTTCTAGTTGACAACAAGCTCACGATGGCGTCTTACTTAGATACCATCAGAGCGACCCTGCTTCGTCCTACCGTGATGTCCAAGCGCGACTTCAGCGAAATCTACACTAACACGTTCAACCCGTGGATCGTGCGCACGCTCTGCTCCAACAGTAATTTGCAATTCATACTCGAGGAGTACAGCTGCGCGGCTTATGTTGTGGAATACGTCAATAAGTCAAACCGCGGCATTAGCAACCTGCATCGCGACCTTATCAAATTGCAAGAACAGAATCCCGAGAAGGAGTACGTGCAGCTTATGAAACAACTCGGCCTTAAGCTTCTCAACACCGTGGAAATGTCATCGCAGGAGGCCGCTTGGTACTTGCTTCGTCAACCGATGAGTCGCAGCAGTCACGAAGTGATCTATATCCCGACTGTGTGGTCGCACGAGCGTCAGAAGTCACGAAAGCGTAAGGCAGTGATGGACCAGCAGAACTTAGACGAAAACAGCACCGACGTTTGGACCAAGACTGTGATACAGCGTTACGAAGAGAGGCCGGTCGAGCTCGAAGACAAGTGTCTCGCCGACTTCGTGGCGTGGTACACACCAGTCGCCAAGCGAGGCAGACCGCCCAATGCCGGAGATGAAGTAGACGACAATGCGCCGAGCGATGACGAGCCAGCGCCGGACAACGTGCCTTACGAATCAGCTTCGACAATCGGCAGGGCGTACCGCAAACGGTCCGCACCGCGAATCATTCGGTACAGATGCTACGAATTGGACGATGTCGTGAACTATAAGCGAGAAATGGTAACGCTCTACCTGCCGTTCAAGAACGAAGCGGTCGAAATTCTGGACCGCAACGCGTTCCTCGCGATGTACGACGAAAGGGAAGCAGAGATCATGGCCAAGCGTAAGGAGTTCGAGTCTAACATCGACATCGCGAAGGTACTTGAGGAACTGAAGAAGATCTGCGAAGACTTCGACAACGCCGATCCATTAGACGCAAGCAACAAGGGAGATGAGTTCGTGCGAAACGTTTTGCGGTCCGGCGATACGGAGAACAACGACGACTTGGAAAATGCCGCTAATACAATCGGTATATCTGCTGTTCGTCAACGCAGCAACGTGATGTCTAAGCAAGAGTACTGCTGCATGATGCGCAGCGCTAATGACGGCCAACGCGAATTGCTTCTCGAGGCAACACATCGGCTGCACATGCCCGATTCGGATCCCATTCAGATCTTCTTCACCGGCCCCGCTGGCAGCGGCAAGACCTACGTGCTCAAGTTGCTAATGGAGACGTACAATCCATACACCCAACAGCACAATTCGCTTCGCAACGCGTATGTAGCCTGCGCGTCCACTGGCAAGGCAGCCGTAAACTTGGGCGGCGTGACCGTACACTCTGCGTTCAAGATTACCCAATCGAGACGAGTCGGGACGTTGGCCAGAGAAATGCTTCAGAATTACAGAAGCATATTCATCGGTGTCAAATGCATCGTAATCGACGAGGTCAGCTTGATCGGCTGCGACGTGCTACATAAGATCAATCTACGCCTGCAAGAGATCACCGGCGCACACGACCAACCGTTCGGCCATCTCAACATCATCTTCTGCGGAGATTTTCGACAGTTACCACCCGTAAATGCCACACCGGTCTACAAGCGCCGCGCAACGCGATCGTTGGAGTGGCGCTGTGGCAATCGCTCAATTACTATCCACTCGAGCAGGTGATGAGACAAAGTGATTCCACCTTCTCGGCCATACTCACGAAGATCGGCAACGGTGAGAGACTCGATCTCGAGCAAATCGCTCTAATCGAAACACGCGTCAGAAGTAAAGCATGGTGCAAAGAGAACTTACCTGCTGCTGTTCGGCTTTTTCATCGCAACCATGACGTCGACGCGTACAACAACAACGCTTTCGTGCCTGAGTTCGAGAGCATCGGCGACGACAAGATGATTGGCTACAATACGCTAACGGAGGTCGCGACCGCTCGGCTCAACTTGCACAAGATGAGCGTTGTCGAGTCGGGCGGCTTGCCATACAGTTTGAAACTAGCTGTCGGCTATCCATATATGATAACCATGAACCTAGATGTTGAGGACGGTCTGGTGAATGGTGCGATCGGCACGCTTAAGTACATAAAACACCTCACCGAAGACGAGCAGGCGGCAAACTACGAAACGGTAGAGGTAGATGATGAACCTCAGCCGTCAACCTCAACCGGAACTCGGAAGAGAGTCCGTCTTTGGCTGGAGTTTCCAAATCCAAGCATGGGCCAACTATGCAGAGTGAAAGCGAAGCCGCACGTTATGTGCAAGCGTAATGTGTTAGATTTAAAGTGGACGCCTATCGTGACCAGAGCCGCCAACATCCCGCTCGGCGGAACTGTAAAGTGTAGACGTTACCAGTTCCCGGTTGTGTCAGCAAGCGCGATCACCACTCACAAATCGCAAGGTGGCACATTCAACGAAGTCGTCTGCAACTACGACAAGTCACAACAGACCCAGCTTGTGTACGTTGCGCTCAGTAGAGTCACATCGATCAACGGTCTGTATCTCACCAACGATAGAGACGATTTTAAATTTTATCACGGGCAAGGCAGCGCGGCGCCAACGGTGAAAGAAATACGCGACGAGTACGAGCGGATGGCCAAACATCGGCTGCCCACGCTGACGATGCGAGCAAGAGACTTCTGCAAGCGAGACATCGTAGCCGAAGTCGATGAAGACGGGGACGACCTACCTCGACGACGGCAACTAGTTTTGATCGTCTCTGCTTTCAATGCTCAAAATTTGGTGGCTCACACGGGAGATATTGAAAACGACAGCATACTCAAACATTCCGACTACATGGCAGTTAGCGAGACTTGGATGGATTGCGCGAACACTGTGCAGCTCAACGGCTTCGAACTAAAAGCAAACAATAACACCGCGCTTGAATATCGTAGAGATCGTCCGTCTACCTTGTCCGAACCGCCGCTGGCGCGAGTTTCTGCAGCCGGAGGTTCTGCAATCTACAGAAACCTACAAAGCTTCACGAGCTGCAGAGAAATCATCGTCGATGCCATCAGTCTCTGCGGCAATTCTGTCTTGAGAAAACATAACGTCGGCGACACATGCCTGGTGGACGTGAAAGTCGGAAATCGTACGCTGTTTATCCTCGGTGCCGTATATATACATCACAAAGCGTCGGCCGAAGATGTTAAGCTGTCTTTATCAATCGCTCCTGCCATATTCAGCGAACTTGACAAAAGTATTACCGAGCTCTCGACCAGACTCGGAGACTCCGATCGTTCTCTGTGGCGACTTCAATAACGATCCACGACACAACAGCTACCTCGTTGACTTCATGAAGAATGAATTCGGCCTCAACTACGTGCCCACAGAACCAACAACACTGGGCAATACCACTATCGATTGTACGTTCACCAGACACATTGATGTTGATATTATGCCTTATGTCTCTTACTTCTCATATCACAGGCCAATGTTAAACAAAATCGTCGTCGAATATTAGTCGAAATAAATATCATGTACCATTCAGTGTCTGTTTTATGTTAAAATAAAATTTGGTACGCAGTCAATGTCTCGTTTTCATTTCAATCCAATACGCTAAAAGCGACTCGCTGACATAGACGTTTCACGTTAAACCAACGGCCGTGCGACCCGACACAGCCCCGCCCGATTTTTTTTCTGCCTAGTTATCAAACAATATCCAAGCAGTTTCATAGTAGGCCTATATATTTGATTCAATATTTTTGTAAACATGGAAATGTAAAAACAAAAAACAGAATTTGTGTGAATAGTTTCTTTGGCTTTTTTTTACAGAACAAGTTGTTTAACACTGAAACGACTTTCTTTTTTTGGAGTTGCGATTGACACCCGTGTCTGGAAAAGCCACGAAACCCGCAAAAACCGACGTTTTTGCAGGTTTTACGTAAACTACAGACCAAAAATAGGTGCGGAAGTGAATAATCTGCAAAAAAATGTTGTGCAAAAAATGCGCAAAAATTTATTTTGGGGCCTAAATAACGTAAAAATGCGTTATTTCGTATTTTACATGAAACCTACGTATAAACAAAATTATACATCACTCTTTTTGAAACAGAAATCAATGCTGTAATGTCCAACGGCACCTCCGGCGGGCCTCAGAGTCTATTCACGCGCGCGTGAATATGCCTAGACCGTCCGTCTTCGGGGTTTCGCCCCTCAGACCTTATTACACAATTCTCAAGTCATTAATAACTCTACGACTCCAAGTGTATATATATCTACAGTATAGGCCTGTTCATACGTTACATATATCATTTGTCTAACATCTAATCTCTGCGCACTAGCAAATAAGGAACAGACAATTTGATGTGATGTTCTACACAACCGAGTTTTCATGTGGTACTTGCATTTACAAACAGCATGAAGACTACGAGAGTAAATATAATTGTAATGTTATCCTGCATCTAATATGAATAATAGAATACCGGTACACTATATGTAAGGTACGTTATTGTATTTCAGTGTTATATTGCTATAAGTAAGTTTGCATTTTTTTCGCAACTTGTAAATAAAAAGTTCAAGTTTTTCGTTTCCGCACCTAGGCTTGATCTGTAGTTTACGTACAAACACAAAAAACCCGTTTGTTAAGGTTTCGTGGCTTTTTCAGACAAGGGTGTCAATTGGAACTATTACCCTTTTTTTATATTGTTCATTATTTAGAATTAAGAAACTTGGATTTCGTTGTCCATGACGTGTCCGTTACTTAACTAAATAAATAAAAACATAAAATTCGCTTACATTTTTATATTTATCTGCTTGCAATTCACTTGTTTTATTCTTCGTATTATTTGAATTAGCAGCCATCCTTACTATTTCTTTTATAAAGTTGCTAAACTGCTACAATTTTTTTGTTCAGACAAAGCTTTTCGTCATCTCTGACATCATCAGGCCTTTAACAACGTCTGTCTCCTGTACGCATCTCAGCCTACAACGTACAGGAGACAGACGTTGTTAAAGGCCTGATGATGTCAGAGATGACGAAAAGCTTTGTCTGAACAAAAAAATTGTAGCAGTTTAGCAACTTTATAAAAGAAATAAAAACATAAAAGTTTTACCTCACAACCTGAACCGGTTTTCACCTTTAAAAGGCTTCTTCAGAGGTTCTGAAGAAGCCATTTAAAGGTGAAAACCGGTTCAGGTTGTAAGGTAAAACTTTGTTTTTACTTATAAAAAACTTTGTGTTCCGAGTCGTTAATGTAATAGTTGTATTTAATTAAGAAACGTTTTAAATAGAAAACAAATCGTTTCTGATGGTTCTTAAGAAATACCTTGGGAAACAAATCTTGTGTAATTAAAAGTGATTTAATTTAAATTATTATAAATATTAATTAATAATATAACTTATAAATAACATTATAAATTAAATCTTGTATAATTTACTACTTGTGAAAGTTTTACAGTACATAAAACAAGAAAGGTTAGGTAAGTGTAGTTTGACTAATTTTTGGGGCCCATAGTTTGAAAAATTGAATGTATACAAACTTAAGCAAGAAAACTAGCAGGTCATTAACAAACAAGTACTAGTTTACTTTGTTACTCAAAATATGATCTTCTACTTACAGATGCTCATAGTTCCACAAATTATTGATCTTCTTCAGAATAAGACTGTATGTACTAATTTAAATTTATAATATGAAGTTAGGAAGGAAGGCAAAGGCAGACAAAATAAAGACATTATGAACCATACTAAACACTTATATTAATATTAAACTCACTTGCTTCTAGTTCAGTTCGTCAATTCCAGAAATGTCGTTTTTCAGATAGAACTGTCTTTTGAATTGTCATCACCAAACATACCTTACGCACTTTTTGAAGGCAGTAAAACATTTTCATGGCGTATTGACAGACATTAATTGAATAAAATTCCTCATATTTTGTTACTCCACATAGACTTGACATTTTTTCAAATTTTTATCTTACTTGGTTCCCTTAAGGTTAAAAAACATTCAATGAGCTTGGTATTTGGATTTGGGTAAAAATTCCTGTTAGTCTGATATGCGTCATTGTCCTGATGTTGATCCTTTTTTTGGGCCCTGGTATCCCAAGATTGTGGAATTTCCAAAACTCAACACCATAATTAGTTTTTTGTTAATACTCTATTTAATATGATATCCCACATGTATTTCTGCGATTTTCAAAATTTTGACACCCAACGTTTTGCTTCTCACGCCTATTTTTGGAGGGATCAGTCTCAAAAACAGTAGATGTTTGTGAGGTAAAAGTTTGAATATTGGTTAATGCATTAAAATATTATCATGACAAACAAATACCAAATGGTTGAGTTTACCCTGAAAACTCATTTTACGGTACTTGTTCAGTTATACAGTTATTATAAAATCTGTCAAAATTTAAATAAAAATATATTATTGTTGAAAAAGAAGTTTATTTAATATATTCAATAACATATTTATTGTATGTCCCGGTGGAGGCTCCATACGGCGTGCACTCAGCGTCGTGAGGCAAACTGAGTAGGCGCTGAGATAACAGCGCCGCCTCCTGGCCGTGAATACCGCAACTAGCGGCTGGTGGCGCGTAGTACTAGCCATACACCGTCACACTAACACAAAAGCTGCGCGGTACGCCTTGGTCCTTAACGGACTGTGGAGCGGAGGTTTATTTATTTATTTATCTATGCATTGATTTTGTTTTCTACACAGGAATTTTTTCTTGCTTACCTGGTGTAATACATACACTGTTTTTACTACTGAATATTCTTTACTATAATTAACACCTGATTGTCCACACTGTCTTAATTATAAAATTAGGAGCAACTGAAATACCTCTGTCAGTCCTACTAATATATTCTCAAAAGAGGTCATCCATTTTTATTAAAACAGAATAAATGATATTCTATAATCTAGTCTAACCCCTTGTATCGTGGTACATTCTTATTATAATTACCATGGCCAATGTAAATACTAATGGTACATCTATATGTACAGTGTTATGGTTGCAGTGTTGCTCAATCACCAGTATAGAATAACTAAACTGTAAAATAATTAAGCAGTTAAAAGTGTCATAAATTTCAACAGAAAACATATTAGTTTCAATGTTCATGCAGCCATGTTCATGTAGAATTCAAATGCGGGGTGCAGGCTGGTGGTTGTAGGCTGATTGCAACTTGAAGAGTAAACAGCAGAGCTTACTGCACAAACATATGGGAGAATGTCTGTTATTCTTGATAATGCCCCAGCAGTTCAAATGTGAGCTCAGTGGTTGCAAAGCTTGCACAACACTCCAGTAGGAGCGATGTAGCGCATCCTTAGTTGTGTCTTGTGTCAGCTGTGTTCGCTGTAGTGTTTACGATAGTTGAGGGTAAACGTTAGCCATTGTTTGAAGTTATAAAATAGGAATAATTTTGCATAACTGACTGATAGTAAAGTGTCAATCAACTATGTATTAATTAACATGTGTTATGTATTATTATTATTATTTTTTAATTAATAAAGCTGTGTTAGTGGTTATCATCACAAATCACTGTTGGACACAACTATAGAAAAATTATTCTGATTAGCGCTTTCAAGCTTCACAGCTCATCTTCAGATTGGAATGATCTCATCACAACTCATTTTCTGATCTGATGATGAGCTATGAAGCTTGAAAGCGCCAATCGGAATAATTTTTTTCTATAGTGATGTGCAACAGTGTTAATTCTGTTTATTATTTTTTTCTTTTGTTTAGTACTGCTGTGTGCTATTTTTGGAGTTTCTGTTAGCTTTCAAACCATGTATAGTTTTTAAAAAGGATGATACTAATTACTTTCGCCTTTCACTGCATATTTAGTATTTAGTTACTGCAAAGTTAGCGATGTTTCTAGTAACCATTATGAGAACATAGAATCTGATATCGGTAGACATACTTATAGAAGTTGTGTTATCAGTGGCAGCTCTCTTTCTGGGGGAAAAACAGGAACTTTCTATTCTTTCCTCATGACAGCACTATGATATTCATATATGACAGCATATATGATATGCAGATATATAAGTCTGCCTACTGTTTAAATATTATGCTCTTTGACCCCCCCCCCCCCAACCAACTACTACAACCACCAAAATTTGGAACCACGAGCCACTACTGATATGTACTATCCAGTAATTAAATGAGTGAGGTAATCTCAATAATTACCTCAGCCTATTGACCTATTGAAGCCCCCCTTGTCCTATCGAAAGCCTTATCATAGTTACAAATACCAAATGCCTTTGAATATTGTAAAAAGTACTCTAAAGTGTTATCAATGTACAGTGTATCATGAGACAATACAGCGACCTCTTATCACAACCGTCATTTATACTGTTACCATAGAAGTGATTCTTTCTGCTCTAATATTAAGGACTTCCATGTTTTTACTCCAGCAATAGGTCCTCACAATTGTCCCTGAAGAAAATCTGTGCCTATTCTGCACACAGTATCGATTGAGATCTCCACCAGGTACTACACATCGGGGCAGCATTACCTAGAGCACACAGGGGAAGGGTCACTAACACCTTGACGAAACTGTCCTCTTCAAGGATTTCATTCACTACAATCAGAAGGAAATACAGTGTACCTGATAGTGGAAAATTGATAAGAATGCTCCTACCCTTTGAATATTCTAGTAGCATGGGGGTCAAACAAATATGAGCAGCCAAGAGATTTTATAGGACAGACCAAAGAGACCTAAAGAACAGAAGGTCTTTTGAAGATTGCAGGTCTCCGAGAGGCCGATTGTAGCGGTACAAACCACTGGACGATGGGGTTGCCACATCCCTATGCCAAAATAACTTGGTGTTTTACAGAAAGAGTGACAAATTTTAACGTGACCTCTGTAGAACGTAGAAACATGATAATTCTCTACCAGGAACTTCCTCTTTTTTTATACAATATTTATTCATACTGATTTAATAAACTGAAACTAAGCAAAAATTAATACCATGAGTATTAGAAAACCTACAACTTTTGACAGTTATTCTATTGAAAAATAATGTCACTCTTAAATTTTCATAGTTTTTAGCACAAGTTTAGGTTGTAAACAAGACCCCATCTATTTTAAAGTTTAATTACACCTGTTTTGTTACCCTTTCATGTCAAATACCTGTAGTGCCCACCATTTTGTAACCCACACTACCAATAAAGTCAGAATGTGCAAGTCTAATTCTTCCAAGTGGTTGATTTCTAAAATTATACGTGCCAGAATGCATCAATTCAAAATATGTACAGACACAAATATACTTATATTTTATATTTGTGTATAAGTTTACATCAGATTGTTACAAAGGAGGTCTACATTTTTAAAGCCTTATAAAATATGTAACATATGTATAAACTTGTATCTAGAAAGATAATAAAGTTTACTGATATTTTGAAAGAGCTTCATCGTCAGGTTAGCCGCAAAACAATCAAAAACATGTCACTCATGATGGCGTCGTTGCCATGGCCAACAGTCTATACAAACTAAAATCTAAATGTAAACAATGAAACGCACGTAAGCAGCATCCGACTTTCCCACTTCAGTCACACACATGTACATACAAATTCCGGTAAGATAAAATAAATGTCGGTCATTGCTTCGTGTTGACACTGCTAACTGTGAATGTCATCTTTGACCGAGAGAATTTTAGGTAGAACATATTAAAAAAATGAACGATAGTAATTAGTGCTGGTGTTTGATTTTGACAAATGTTTAGTTTTGTAGTGAGGCTGATGAGAGGGACAATTTAAAAAGTAGTAGTACATGTTTGTAATAATTAGGTTTTTCTTTTCATATAAATTTTTTTCGGTAATTTATTTTTGGATCCAAGAGGTTCCGGAACACCGTTCTTGGGTGTTCCCCCTGAAATTAAGCCCCGATTCTTCCTAAATTCGTGTTTGAATTTACGTGTTGGCATGTACACATGTTAGACAAGATGCACTTTTCCAGGCACAATTCATGTAGGCCTACATAAGTGCCATACAGTTCAATGTTATGTTTTACATGGAAAATAATATACTCAAGAGTTACAAAAAATTCATTGCAAAGGAAAAATGAAACAAATGTTAATAAGAAAAACGAGTTACCATTGAGAAATATTTCTACTAGTAATTTTATACAAACCACTATGTTGTCTTTGGTATTGACGAGCGCTTTCGGCAGTCAAGCCATCTTCAGGTCATTTACCAACAGAGAAATATGAAACCGTTCACTTCTTATATACCGTTTTACCGGACCTATCTAGCCCCACCCCCTGATGAAGTAACATCTTACTTAGCTCCACCCATAGTGGGTTGTCTTACATTACCAATTTTGTAGCAGTTACAATTTACATTAACTTACCCTTTTTTTGTTGTCTAATAAGCTGCTAAATATTTCTTCATTTTCAAAAGTGGTTTTTATATTCATTAGTCGTTTTTCATCTTTATTTCTTATTTTTAATATTTCCACTTCTTCCTTTAATTTCCTTTCTCTTTCTTTACTCATCACTTTTATTATCTTATAAGTTACGACTGGGTCTATGAATTGATGTCCTTCTTCTATAAAATGCCTAGCGTATAATGAATTCGTCGTTAACTCTCCTTCACCCCTCCTATGTTCTTTAAATCTCTGGCAAAATTGACGACCCGTTTCGCCCAGATACACGTTTCACATTCCCCACAACTGAGCATATATACTCCACTTTTCTTCAATATGTCTACTTCTTCAAAATTTGTAGTTTTTATTATATCAAACACGGTTTTCGATTTTGTAACCGCTACCTCTATATTATATTTTCTAAAACATTTTTCTTGTGTTATAACCTATATAAGATATGGATCCCTTATACTCCTTCTTTTCTTTACTATTTTCATTTTTTGTTTATTCTCTTCGTTTTATATTATTAAATATTTTGTCTACTACATTCATATTATACTTGTTGTTTTTTACAATTATTTTTATTCTTTCTATTCTTTCTTTCTGTTTTCCTCACCTTCTATACAACTGTTTATTCTATGACAGAAATTATTTATCGCTGCCATTTTATACTGTATTGGATGGTATGAATCATTTGGTATTATAACATCCATACATGTGCTTTTCCTATAAATGTCAAATTTTATTTTATTTTCTTTTGTTATTCTTATGTTTAAATCTAGGAAATTTATTTCCTTGTTTCCTACTTCCATTTTAAATTTTATACTCTCTTCTAATTTGTTAACCTCTTCAAAAAATACCTTTTAATTCTTCATCATCGCCCTCCCATATTAACAAGATATCGTCTACATACCTCATCCATTTCTTAATTTTGTCTTTATTTTTCACTGTTGACATTATTTTATTTTCAAAGTAATTCATGTAAATTTCTCCCATTATCGGTGATATTGATGAACCCATTGGAAGGACCTTCTTCTGAATATAAAACTTATTATTAAACCTAAAGTAATTTTGCTTCAAACACTCTTGTATTACTTTTATTAATTCTTCTTTCTTTTTGGATCCTTTCAATTTGTTCTTTTCAATTAGTTTTAACATTGAGAAATAGATTAAACATCCGTAGATATGGAGTATACACTGATTTTATACAGATGCATTTGAAAAGATTAATTATAACAAATCAGCCTTAAAGCAAAGACAAACTCTGAATTATTGCATTGTGTGTATACTTCTGTGTTCTGGACAAATACAGAAGTATACACCTTTGTTTTTGTTGATGTTTAAAAATTTAACTTATTACACATTTATCATACAAATAATTTTTGCAGTGAAACTCTGCAATTATCAGTTGGAATGATTCTCTCGGTTAAGTATTTAAAATGTATATTTTATACAGAAAGTCTCCATTATATAAGAATAAAAGACAAAAAATGACTGTTGCTTAGCATTTTCCAAATGGTATTGTGCACTAAAAATTTTTACAGTATTACAGTTTCATTTACAGTTAAAAATCATATCAAGTTCACAAGTATGAAACCACACCATCTTACATAATTGTAACTGCAAAATGCCCATACATTGTTACTGCAAAACGTGTCATGACCCAAAGACTTTAACTTTGAAGTGTTGTAAGTATGACGATTGGTCCAAAACAAAAGAAACCAGAAAAAAGGTAGACGATAAAAAAGACAAAATTTGCGACGCACGCGTAATTTCAAAAAGTAAGTGTGAATACGAGAAGCCGCCAACGGGTAAGTTTAGGCCAAGAATACTCTCTGTTGACTTACCGTTATACGATGAACACGGACATTTGCTGGGCTACATTAAAAAAGGGGCAAGCATCGACGAGCCAGCTTGTTTAAAGAGTGCAGATTATCTGATGGAAAAGAGATCAACAGTTTGTACAAACATTTATACTAACACTTTTCCATCATACGAGTACAGATCTCCTTGCTGTCTATCAAGTTGTATGTATGCCCAGGAAGTTATGTCAAAGAGTGGAAACGTGGCTTCTCCTAGGTGGACGACGAGAGCAGCATTTTGTCATGCTACATCTGGACCATCACGGTACGATCGTGTCGCCATTCCTGACAATGTTCTCACTGAAAAAGCTACAGCTACTAAACCAAAAATCCCTAAAACAAGAAAATGTCCTTGTCCATGAATAAATAATGGTTTTATTAACTTATAACTGTTTTTGTCACTGTAATTAATTTTTGCATGTGAGTGGGACAACTTATAATTATTTATTGGTGCCAATGTATATAGAATATGAACATCAATTGGCATAATAAATGTGAGGTAGAAACAGTGAAATAATTTACATTTTTCATTGCATTCTAGTTATTAAATGAAGTTTAATAATTTGTAGAGGGAGAAGCGTTTAAGGGATTGACAAGATACACACAATTCACACCGTATACATGACTTGTTCTAAAGAGTGCCTTGCCATTTCTATACCTTATATTATATTAATAATAATTAAGAAATAATGGCATCAAGTTGGACAGTCGCGATTATTTGTCACATCTTTAAAAAAGAAAGTAGGTAAGACTGTGAGAACTACAGAGGGTATGCCAGAAAATAAACAAAAACTGGAATGTAGTGGAAAATTGAAAAGAATGCTCCCAGCCTTTGAATATTCTAGTAGCATGGAGCTCAAACAAATATGAGCAGCCAAGAGACTTTATAGGACAGACCAAAGAGACTGACACAAATAAGTGCAAGTAATGCCAGAACAGACTAATAGACCTAAAGAACCGAAGGTATATGTCTGAGAGGCCAATTGTAGCGTTACAAACCACTGGACAATGGGGTTGCTACATTAAAAGTATTTGACTGTTATCATAGAAGTGATCCTTCCTGCTCTGACATTAATACACAGTGATTGCAACTTGCAACAGTCTTTTTTAAATGTCGCTTATAAAATATTTTCTGAGGTAGTGATGATGAGGTTGAGATTATTACTTGGAGTGATATTACTGGAACAATAGTGTGACCGAAGAATTACATATATCGACTGAAAATTATATCACTACATATTGATGCTGACTGATTATTGTATAATTGAAATATCGAAAATTAGTGTAGGTATGAACATTGGGAAAGTACCTGGAAACCTCAACTTTAAAATAACACACAAACTCAAACTGCTTTGAATCACTAACTACTAAACCTGTGAAAAAAAAAACAGCTAAATTTAGGTTTTTGCAACAGACACTAGATTGAAGTTTTCTTTTCATATGATTCCTAACACGCTTTAAATACACAACAAAATCCTCATTATTCTATATGAAAAATATATATTGTACTAACCGTCTGTGACTTCTCGTATATGATGTCCTTTCCTATTGCGACATGTTTCGAGACACTTGTCTCATTTTCAAAGCGTAAAATTAGTAGCACATATCATTCACTGATATACCTGTCAAACGTTAAAATCCATGCGTTATGATGACCACAAATAGCACATTTTAACATAACGAACTATATTATTTTTTGTAACATGAATATGCACATCGGGCAAACAGTGTACACTGCGCAGCGACCCACCGCGCATTGACCACAATTGATTCTTGTTATCTTAGTATCTCAACGCGGTGTCGTACAATATATTAGATTTGAATAATAACTGGTCGTTCAAAATGTGTGGCTTGGTACTAGTGTCCCTGAACGCTTTGTACACCTCAAATTCCTTGAGTGCGTTCATATAACGTCCCCTACTGCAAAAGTGGAGGGGTTTTAAATTGGTTCCGAAATCAGTGTAATTATGATTTTCATTAATAAGATGTTTGGCGAATTTTGATTTGATGGTATCATAGTTGCGACAGATAGTGGGTTGTTTGTGTTCGTTAAATCTTTTGAGGAAACCACGGCCCGTTTGGTCCACATAGAAAGCATCACAGTCATTGCATGACAATTTATAAACGCCCGTTTTATTCTCAAGGCAAATGGATTCGTGGGTGCGAAGATTATTTAAGATATTATTTATAGTCTTTCAATGATCCTTTTAAGGACCTTTCAATGATCCTTGCCCTTTCCTTCTTCCCGATTTTCCTAACCCTCCCCTTACAAAAACATAAAATATCAAAAAATTCAAAAAAAAAAAGTTAGAAAAAAAAAAAAAATAAAAAAAAAAAAAAGGAGTTGGAGCGAAACGTGCCGCGTGGATGAGATCGGTTGGGCACTTCATCTACTCGGTACGTTTTGGGCATGCCCTTGGAGCACACATGTATTAGGTTTTAGATATATATATATATATATATGTATATATAAATGGAAATCGGATTATTGGGTCATGGAGGTCATCCTCCCCTTTCACTCGTCCTGTGAGATGTAGCCGGTATTTATGAGGTACGGTTGTTGTTTGGGGTTTGGGTTAGTCCCTCCGTGTAACTATAGGGCAGGTGGCCCTGTTAAGGTTGTATCAGTGTCTCAGAGCATGAGTTGGGCATGCCTCAGGAGGTCAGAACTCAGGGAGCTCCCGTACTTTCTGTCTTCTTTTCTTCTCTGTCCTTTCTTGCTGTATGTTGGCCCTGATCTGGTCAGCGTGCAGTGCCAGCACACTTACACGTTACATGTCTTCTTCTGCTCTTTCGTTTTCCTTCTGAGCCTCTGTTCTCCTGGGAGCCATGACTGGTGGGAACACCGATGTCAACTTGTATGTTAATAGACTATTGGGGTACACTGCAGGGTACCCCTGAGTTCAAGTATGAGGCAACTATGTTGCCCTTTTGGGGTGGGGGTGTGCCAAGTTTTGGCAAAAACCCGGCTGGTTTTCTAATGGTGAACGATATGAAGGGCTTCATCACCGTATTTGTTAATTAATTAGTGTAGCGGGGTGTACTACATTGGCGGTACGTTCGCTGTACCGATCCGCGCGCGCTCTGGGAGTGGGGCGGCGTGGTAGGCTGTGCCTAACAAGTTCAGTTCAGTTCACGTTCGGCAGTTGGCGTCTACAGATGTCTACCCCCGGCAACGTTGAGATTCTTCATTTTGTAAAATGCCTATTCTGATGGATAAATAAACGTTATGTGATCCCCGGTAAGTGTATTGAATGTATTTTTACTTATTGTATCATAAAAGGAATTACATTTAACTTAAAATTAACGGGGATGTGAGTGGATATATGTTTAAAGTCACCACATGGTGGATCAGGTTAATCACTGATTGTTCACGTGTTTGAATGTTAATACTGGCTGAAATATAGTATTTTATAATTTATATGTCTGTATATTCTTCTAATTATATCAAAAGGGGCGTAAGAAAATTATTTTGTAATATTTGTTGGAGCGGGCGTACTTTACGAACCTGTTCAAGTTTGTTAACTTATATTGAAATTGTAGTAAGATGGTTAATTAGTTGACGAACAGTTTGTGAATAACTATTTATTTTATACTAAATTCTATGCAGAAGGTAGATTTTGATGTATTGAGGTCTGGGGAGGGTGTCATGGTAGTTTCAAAGAATACTTAAATTGAAAAAGGTTAAAACTGGTCATGATGTGCTGAGTGAGTTTGTGCTGGGGGAGATGGGTATTGTGAATTATGGAACACTAGAGTAATTACCAATATGAATGTTTAGGGTTCCCGACTAAGATGAGAATCTGATTTGCTCTGGGTGTGGCTGAACAACTGCCACCAATGCCATAAACACATCTACTCTCCGTCTTGGCCGCCGGGAGGAAGAAATGGACGCCAAGCCACAATACCCACGAGATCAGTTCCAGACTATACACAGGTGATACTTATGCCTTAAAAATATTTTGGCCTCTGCAGCTAATACCATGTGACATTATTCTCGGAATAGCTCCAGTTAGATTTTCGATTGTGCACAAGTCCAGCGGGACATTAGGGTTACAAACTTTATCAGTTTTACTTTCCGAATGCTTACGCCCCCCAGAATAAGTGTAAACCCAGCCGGGGCCATGTGTCTGGAGATTTTAATGTTATACCTCTTTTAAACAGTAAAAGTCGTGTGGAATCTGAATGTTATTGATTCATGTGGGTACTGATCATTTATGCATGTGTGCTGGGGTACTTAACCGGCTGGTGGTACCCCTTTTACGTTGGGGATTTTATTGATTTTTATATATATGTGTACTCGTTTTTTTTTTATAATTTAAGGGTTTGGTGGTGCTTTAACCTGAGGCCGTCACCTATTGGTGCAGTGGTCTGCAGGTACCCGACATGTTAATTTTTGTTGGATCTGGTTCGGGCGCATGGCCGTGACTGAGGTCAAGTCAGTTCTCTGTGAATGCTTTATGTAGGTTTTATAAGGTTCAGTCCATAGATTTTACCATTTTATAAAATTATTTTGGGCTCTTTAATAATTCTTTAATAAGTAAATTCATTATTGTCTTTTTTTTACGGCCATAGTCAGTGCATGATTTGTTGAGTTTTTTTAAAATATAATTACACTATTAGTTTCTCACTACTTCAGTTTCAAAATGTAAAGCTATAAAATTTGCATCAGTTTCTATGTTATTTTCCGGTGGTTACGTTCCACTTGGTTTTCTTTCAAATTTTTTTTTGTATTTGGTAAAAGTATAAAGGAAAGTGAGAACTTATCATTTTCTAAAACCACACAGACATGTTAACCTTGTGATGGTACCTTACTCTGTGGCAACAACATCAAAATTTTTTTAATTATGCATTGTAACCTGAGAGTTGTTCTGGCTGTCTTGCCAATTTAAATTTGGCCATTTCGAATCCTTGTAATTATTTCATTTTGTTTGAACTCAGTTATACTCTTACGAGTTAATGGATTTTTTTTTTTTTTTTAAATGAGAAGTTGTTTAAGGCTTGCCGGGCACTTGAACTGATTACTGTAGTCTGGGGGTCTTGCTGCCTGATACAGGGGTTTTCCACATTCCTGTTTGGGGTATGATGAAAATATATAGGCTGTCTGCCAGGTGAACATGTGTGTGTGATGTGTATATATATTTTTCTATGTGTATTGGTGTATATAGATTACTTCTATGTGTATGTCAATTATGTATTCTTGATGTCAGTGGGTTATGTACGGGGAATATTATGCAACCATATTATTATAAATTTTTAAGAGACATGCAAGCGATTTGCACTGTGATACTAGATGTTGGATTATGAGGGGGTATTTGAATAATTTATATGATGTGAAGCTTATGTGATATTTTATATATGAATATGTTAAGGATGTTTAAAGATTGCGAAAAAAGAGTTTCTACATTACATTGTTATGCTATTTTGGGGAAGTAGATGTTACAAAAAAAAAATTTTTGAAGAATGATATATTGCATGTTGTATATTCTGAACATTAATATTATAATGTCAAACAGTGGATTGGAGAACTTTTAAAATGTAATTTTAAATTATACTAAATTTATATTGGGTTAAAAGAATTTGGCTTGCGGTCAATATATATATATATATATATATATATATATATATTTATAATGAATTTGGAAATAATAAAGACTGTTATAATTGGGTAGAAGCGAGTTTTAATTGCAAGTCCCGTCTCACTGGACCCAGGGCATTTTTGCTTCTCTAGGCTTTCCGCTTAGTCTTAAATAACTAGTGGCCCCTCTTTCAAAAAAAAAAAAAATTTAAGAGATTTTTTATAAAGTATAAAAATGTAAAGAGGGGTTACAAATGGTAGAAGAGCGTGGTAACGCCTCTTTACATTTTTATACTTAAATTTTTTTAATAGAATTATTTCAATTGTTATTAATTCACTTAGAAACCTCTGATGATACTGATATTTTTCAGTGAAACGTGCGTCAGGTGTTAAAAAGAATATACAATATTATCTACTTGCAGAAGAAACAAATTGAAAACATCACAAATTATATAATTACTGCAAGAAACATCGAGTTACTTATATAGAAAATGATATATATATATTGTAACGAAACAAAATGTTACAAAAGAATAGTAAATAATAGTGAAATCCGATCCAGAGAAGAAACAAGAAATAATAATTGAAAGCAAATTAAAGGAAAACTATTTGGTTTGACTTATATAATATTATCCAGAAACCCAGAAATAAACCAGTAGAATAGGGCAGTAAACAGAAAAAAGTTAAATAAATAAACCTAGTAGGACTAATCAACTTACCCTGAATAATAATCCAAACCCAATAAAGAGTACCTAATCCATATAATAAAATTGTATTAATTATAATCATATAGGCCTATAATCAAGGAAAGAAAAAGGGACACAAACCTTTAAAGTAATGAGTGTGATCATAAGAAATAGCGACACAGACTACCGTTAAACAGTGTAATTATTTTTGATGAAAGTGTTTTGTTATTATTAGACAGAATTTTAGTTTATCATACAGACAATAGTTTAGCAGTATAAATAAACTAAAACTGTCAAAAACAATTATTATTATTAAGAGTTTTGTTATATGTTATAAGATTTTATGTCACCAGTTAATTTATGTAAATATATTTATCTCAGGCAGTCAAAGTAGAAATTACAATCAACCATAATAAATTGTTCCACCACATATCATAGAAATTCAAATTAATAAGGTTTTACAGTTATAAACTGAGGCATGTTTAGTATCAAATTGTTTATAATTATCTAATTAATAATTGTATAAACATTGCATATATATTTAGAGTATAATAATAAAATTATCTATTAAAGGTAATTTATAAAATATAATGTAGGTAATGGGTATTGATCCTATAACATTTAAACTGTACATAAATGACCAATCAAAATTTAAGAAATTTGTATGAGTTAGGTAACTAAAAGAAAGAAGAAATAACACTTAATTGTTAATTGTGATGGAAAGCAGTTGAATAGTGCGTGTCTAGAGGTAATTAAAAGTATATAAAAAATAGATAACCCGTTTGTGAAAGAAGATCTGAAGGACCATCATCGAAGATAATAATCCTTCCACTACAATTTTCATGAACAAATAATACACACAATCAAGAAAAATATTCAGAATAGACCAGGACCCTTCAGCAATATCGTCTAGATGTGTAAAGTATAATTTGACAATATTTTTTTTTCAACAAGGAACAACCACTAGACAATATAACAATTTACACTAACACTAATCACTAGTCAACATTTTAAAGTGCAACCAAATTCAATATATAAGCTAACAGTGATTACAAGGAAACATTTATTGTACACATTAATAAACTACATTATTTTCTGAGACGGACAAATTGAATATCGTCAAAACTTGTATGTAACTTAATATATAATTTGTGTAAATTTTTAGATTATAAGTAATATATTGTTTGTAAAGGTACTCTCTATTATTAATCAACATGCAAAGGAACTTTTCGTAGCAGCCACAAGTATTCCCACGAAATATATTAAAATTATTTAATTATAAATCCTGAGATAAATATCGACCCTGTGACAACCTTATGTATCGAATGGAATTTTCCAATAATTTGAATTTATGTTACACAGATTAAATCATATCCATGAGTTATTATTACAGGAAAGTAATTTATATAATAGTATTATAATATATATATATATATATATATATATATTGACCGCAAGCCAAATTCTTTTAACCCAATATAAATTTAGTATAATTTAAAATTACATTTTAAAAATTCTCCAATCCACTGTTTGACATTATAATATTAATGTTCAGAATATACAACATGCAATATATCATTCTTCAAAAATTTTTTTTTGTAACATCTACTTCCCCAAAATAGCATAACAATGTAATGTAGAAATTCTTTTTTCGCAATCTTTAAACATCCTTAACATATTCATATATAAAATATCACATAAGCTTCACATCATACAAATTATTCAAATACCCCCTCATAATCCAACATCTAGTATCACAGTGCAAATCGCTTGCATGTCTCTTAAAAATTTATAATAATATGGTTGCATAAAATTCCCCTCATTATTCGTTTCCAAGGAATGTGCTTGGTAATTAATGACCTACTATATTTACTTTTATTTATTTTAAATAAACTTGTGGATACTCATAAAGTCTTTGTTATTATAATCATGCATTAAGACTGCTTACAGCACAGAGAGAGAGAGAGAGAGAGAGAGAGAGAGAGAGAGAGAGAGAGAGAGAGAGAGAGAGAGAGAGAGAGAGAGAGAGCTGCCTTGTTTTTGAGCACCTATCATTTGGCACTTTCTTTATTTCAGTTCTTCATTTGGTGCCAACTGGCACTATGAAATTTCCCCTGAATAAAAAACAATCAATGTTGACATTTTTAAAGAATTTAAACAGAATGATGCATTGTTAATTGGTTTTGCACAATAAATTGTGGCAACACCTAGCAGTCGTTGTTTTTGAAGTTTTCAATGTTAGCTGCTGTCTAAACAGAACACAGTATCGATTGCAGGCCAGAAATAATCAGAGCTCTGAAATTGTCTTGCTAACATTGCCATGACATTCTTGAAGTGAGCCCATTGAGAACAACTGTGAATGTCAATCGTGTCTGACAATGTGAAGACGGGAATGGTACTAACCATCTAATAAACGTCGACTGCACTGCATTTTCTTTTTTGTATCCATCAAATATGGCACATCAGACAAGCCCTATAACTTGACTTTACTTGATTTTACTTCCATGTTCCATAAGGAAATAGAAGTATGGTCATGGTGAAAAAAATCGTGTTCGAGATAATGGCAGATTCTGATTGTACTACCCTCAAAACATGAAAAAAGTCATTTTTCGAAAAGTGTCTGTGTGTGTATCTGTCTGTGTAGAATTTTTTCTATGGCAAACGATAACTGCCGCAAATTCAAACAGAATCAAATAATTTTTTGCATACAGTTCTGAATTGTAGAGGACTCAAGGCCTATTAATTTTGGTGAAGATCGGTTAAGGGAAGGGGTAGTTTACCTGCAACCTTGTATGTTTTAACAAGAGTAATGAGCTTAATTATGATAAATAAAGTATCCTTAAAAGAAGGTCATAATAATCCACTGTAGAAAGGTAGATTAAATATCTTTAAATGAAAAGGGTAGTTGAAGGGGAAGGGAGTAATTTTCTATACATTAAAATGGTAGTTGATGAGGGAGGAGATAATTTTTTACTTCCATATTCCTTAAGGAATGGAAGTATGGTGATGGCAAAAAATCGTGTTCGAGATTATTGCAGATTCTGATTGTACTACACTCAAAACATGAAAAAAAGTCGTTTTCCGAAAAGTGTCTGTGTGTGTGTCTGTCTGTCTATCTGTGTAGATTTTTTTTCTATGGCAAACGATAACAGCCGCAAATTCAAACAGAATTAAATAATGTTTCGTATACAGCCCTCAATTGTAGAGTTCTCAAGACCTATTGTTTTTGGTGAAGATCGGTTAAGGGAAAGGGGTAGTTTACCTGTAACGTTTTATGTTTTAACAAGGGTATTTCCTATGGCAAACGATAACAGCCGCAAATTCAAACAGAATCAAAAGATTATTTGCATACAGCCCTAAATTGTAGAGTTCTCAAGACCTATTGTTTTTGGTGAAGATCGGTTGAGGGAAAGGGGTAGTTTACCTGCAACATTTTTTTAACAAGGGTATTTTCTATGGCAAACGATAACAGCCGCAAATTCAAACATAATCAAATAATGTTTTGCATACAGCCCTGATTTGTAGAGTACTCAAGACCTATTGTTTTTGGTGAAGATCGGTTAAGGGGAAGGGGTAGTTTACCGGCAATGGTTTTTTATCAAGCGTATTTTCTATGGCAAACGATAACAGCCGCAAATTCAAACAGAATCAAATAATTTTTTGCATACGTCCCTGAATTGTAGAGGTCTCAAGGACTTTCAATTTTGGTGAAGATCGGTTAAAGGGAAGGGGTAGTATACCTGCAACCTTTTACGTTTTAACAAGAGTAAAGTACTTGAAAATTTATTTAAACTTTTTGAAACAATGGTAATTGTTAAAAATAAAATAATTTTGTTGCCAGGCAATAAAATTATAATTTTTTCATTTTAATGTAATATAATATTTTTCATTTAATACAGCAATAAAAAGGCAGGTAAGACACACACACACACACACACACACAAAATTCACGTTATTTCTGGCCTCACTCATGTTTATTTTCTTACATTTGCACGCTTTTTAAATGGAAAGTGCCGAAACCCACACCAACATAACGCGTGCAAGCCGAAAAAATGGACATCAATTTGCTTACTGGCGAAGCTAGTAGTTAATGAATGGGTAGGCAAAAATTTTATCTTAAATTTTTTTTAAGGAATCATTAAAAGGATGGTGGTTTAAATCGGACGCTGAGGTAGAGTTTGCTGTAACCGAATGGTTCCACAAACAGCCGTAAGAATTTTACTAGCAGGGAATCTACAGGTTAGCGCAACAGTGGAACTCATGTCTTAATGTTATTGGAGACTTCTTTTAAAATCGTTGAATAAAAAATGCTTTACGGCTCTATACGTGTTTCTATTGAACAATCCTTGTATTAGTCATACACAATAATACAACTGATTGAACTTCAAATTTTTAAACTTGATTAGTTTCTATATATATGTTTAATGTTACAAATAATTCAAATAACAATCTTGATCATCTGTTAGTTCAGCGGAATAACAGTGACACTTTTAATAACCGCATAAAATAAACACTTAGAAACAACACAGGCGCTTTAACTTAACTGTTTGCACCACAGAAGTGAGGCATGCCTCAACGCTCTATGTGTACAGCGCGGGACAATCCCCCCTCCCTACACTTCCCTATCACACCACTACATTGCTTACATACGATGTATACAAAAAACGCTGAGGCAAGTTCAGGTTGCCTCATTCGCTTTAAACGAACTATGCCGAATCTCACCTGTCACCATCTAGCGGTCGCTCAATAAAGCAAGTTTCGGTTTAATAAATTTGACAGTCGCAGTAACAATGTATAATCTATTACGTTATGTAGTTCATACGTATTTATAATTTTTATTCTACAGAATTTTTTAGGGTAGGCATTGCCTCAATTGCCTCCATGTAACTTCGCCACTGATATATACGTGTACAACGTTATCGGCAACAAAGAAGTAGTTTTTGTTAAAATTCCTTCCCGGGATATTTGGCCGTAGTCCAATGTTTTCTACATTTCGGCAATGCCATCGACTTCCATCATCAGTGAAAATCGAGTGCGATAACGTGAGGTGGTATACGTTAGTGACCACAGTACTGTGGTTAAGGCTGAAGCAGTAAGTAGAAAGAAGTAGTTTCTATGGTAATATTTCATTTCGAAAATGATTTTAAATATAAATCTTAGAATATGGAAGTCATGTATGGTTCTCCATACCGATATTTATAAGTTTTATATGTGTACTACGTTATTGACAACAAAGAAGTAGTTTCTATGGAAACATTTTATTTCAATTTGACAAAATTCTATATTTTTTTTAGGAATTATCGAACCGAATTCAAGTAAGTGATTGGAACTGTATGAGTACACGCAATACATTTCGATGTTTTTAATATGCGATTGTATCGATATATTACGGTGTGGAAAAGAGGAAGTGTACTAATTGTAAATTGCCCTATTTCTTATTATAAAGTAAAAATACGTGTTGTTTTCATTTGGTAGTTAGGTAATAATGGATTTGGGTTTTTAGTTTACTGCTAAAATAAATAAAAGCTGTGGTTGAGAAAACACAACATTAAACGTGTAATACAATGCGTATAACAGAGTAACACTTAAAATAAAGAACCTAACGTTTTTAAGTTTACAAATTGGAAAAAACAACAAATACAAAATTAAAAATACAAATATTTATGGTTAATGAAAAAACAAAAAAAAACACTATATTAAGGAATGACAACATATGCTCTACAAATTGTACATAATGGATGTTTGTTTTTTGTTAGTCACAAAACGAGTACTTGGAAAACGAATTTTACCAAAAAAATGAGTTCTGCCACAAAAAAGTGACATGTACGCCTATAATAATAGGCAAGGGGTTGACCCTTGGGCCACTCCCGCCTTACTTCGAGTTGGGTTTTTCGTGGTTTTAGAAAAAAAAATAAGTTTTACATTACACACATATTGGTTTCCATGTATAATTTCAGTTTTCGTGTTAACCTAACATAATCAATTTTTGGTGTCACAGCCACGACCAGGTGATAAATTACTACTACAGTCATTTACCATTAAAAAATGACAAACGAAATCAATTGCAATCACCAGCCAACTATTTTGCAACATACAAAATTAAAATTTGTATAATTCTTTCACTACATAAAATTATGTGCCTATATTCACTACATATCTAAGCCCAAAAATCGCATAATCGAAATAACTGCGGGTACGCATAAAGGCAGTACCAAACGATTTTATATATTGTTACGACGGTCTACTCGATCGTCGTAGGTACAGTGGAAACAAAATAAGTACAAGACAACAATTAAGTCACTAATCACACCTTTACTTTTTACAGTTAAACAGTTCGTAATTAACAACACAGTGTCTACAACAAATCAAATGAAAATTGTTCATACGCAATAAAATGTCCACCAATATTAAAACTCAATTGTATTACAATTACACCGTCCGAATATAAAATGCAACACTTCACTAATAACTACTTGAATGTACACAGTAATAACTCGAACCGCTCTGTAAATATATCGCACTAATACTCTCGAACCGCACAGTCAAAAATTCGCCTCATACTAAACTGAACGTCGTTTGAGTACCGGTATTTATAGCTAGTCGAATATCTAGACGATTATGTTCGTGATGCTGTAACACTGCTCCCTCCTTAAGCCTGTTCGCCCCGAACTGGCAAACCGTCTCCGAAGTAATACTTGACCAGGCGATCTAGATGGACGTCCTTGCGAAGGATAATTTTTCCGTTCTTCAAATTCCGTCTCGTGTGATCCGAACATCACATTCCCAGGAATGCGAGTCTTTCGCACAACCACTAGTTTCGCTGGAATCACTCCCGTTGCGTCATGTACTGATGACCTAAATACCACTGGCTGATCCAAGTTTGTTTGGTTCTCATCAACAACCTCTTGTGTAACCTCATCTTCAGCCACTTTACCCTTGGTCGCTTCTACCAGCTCAGGAACAAGCAAGAGTTTCGTCTCGACACCAATAGTTGGCTTTCCAATCACTTCTTTTGTCTTTATACTTATTTGTACTTCCTCTGCTAGTTCTTCCTCCATGTCCGCTTGCAACAGGGAGGGTTCCTCTTGACCAGACTTGTTGACTTTTTCTTCGACTAATGCCACTCGCTTAATCGAATGGTTGGTAGACCCTGTCATTTTAGCCATGCAAAGCTTTAACTTCTCTTGGCCAACCTTCAGGACATTCTCTCCTAAGTCCACAACGAATCCGTAGGCATTCATAATGTCCGTGCCACGAATCACTTCATCGACAATGTCTGCAACGAGCATTTGGTGGCTAAACTCAAGAAGACCCAGGCATACATGTACGTCTACCTTTCCTAGCACCTTGACGGGGCTTCCAATCAGTCTGTATTGTACAAGAGCTAATTAGAGGATGGCGGTTACAGACTAGGTCAGGGCGCACAATGGACACTGTTGCACCCGTGTCAACTGTAAATGATGTTGGTTTACCTTCTGCAAATCCATTAATAATCAAGTTTCCACTGATCTTATGTAGCATGGAAACTGTGTGCTGTTCTGGGGCTTTACTTCTCGAATTGGTGCGATCACTCCCTTCTCTCGGTATCTTCTTCTCCCAACAGTCTACCTGTAGATGACCACGTTTTCCACAGTTGTAACATTTCGGTCTTCTGTCTTTTTCAAATCGTTGCGACTCTCTTGAACTTTCGAATTGTTTGTCCGACAACATTGTTTTTCTACACCCATCGTAACGGTAATGTGACACAGGGATCTTCTGACTGCAACGTGATGGCACAAACCCATTAATGTAGCGGGACGCTGACTTGGCAGCTTCAAACTCTAGGGCGTGAACAAGAGCTTCTGAGCTATCTCGGTGTCTTGCCATTCGTAACACTTGCTGAAGTTCACAACCTCCGATGCCATCAATAAATGTCTGCACCGCAAACCTTATTCGGAAGTCTTCTGGTGCTTCAGGATAGGCCAATCTAATCCATCTGTCGATACTTGCTTCAAATTCTTGAAGACTTTTCCCTGGAACGTTGTCGTCTTGTTCTCAACTGAGCGTAGTGCACCTCTCGCAAATGTTTATCACCGTAGCGTAATTCTAGAGCTTTTATCAACTCGGCATAGATGTTCTGGCTGTCAGGTGGGACTTTCTGTAGTAATTCTGCTGCAGGTCCTTTTAATGCAAGAACGAGTGAAACAGCATTGTCTTTCTCTGTCCAATTATTTGCGCATGCAGCAGCTTCAAATTGGCGGAGGTACGTTGCCCAGTGACTGCTTCCGTCAAAGGTTGGAGCTTTGACATGAACTGTCCCTACTGATGGGAAATTGACTTTCTCTATTAACATATTTTCTGTGTCTTTTTCTGTCTTTATCATTGGTACAGTCTGTCACAAAGTTGTTTTGGTTGTAACTTCAGGCACTGCTCGACTTCATTTTTAATCTGCTCTTTTATGTTTGCCATTGAGTTTTCTACTGCAGATATTTTTGTTGACATAGTTTCTTCCACAGTCAAGACAGATTTTTCTACTTCAGCTATTTTTAATGTCATTGATTCTTGTACGTCTGATATTTTAGTAACTTGTTTATTAAGATCACCTCATAGGAGACTCAATTCTGCGGTACTATGTTCTTGCATCTGTTTCTGCTCCTGTATTAATGCTTTGATGTATTCTGTTTCATGTTTACGTTCCTCTGCTTCCTGCTTACGTCGTTCCTCTGTATCTTCCCTTTCTTGTCTTCGTTCTTCTTTTTGTCGTCTTTCTGCTTCTTCTGCCTCCTGTCTGCGTCTTTCCTCTGCTTCCAGCAGAAGGGTTTTCTGTCTCACTTCCGCTTTCTCGTCTTGTCGTTTTTCTGTCTGTAACAGCAACGCCTGTAAATTTTCCATCATCTGACTGGCATCCATTCTTTTCCGATTAATTATGAAATACACACGTCTTGTACAAAGTGTCCACTGTTTCCACTGTTAACCGTTCTATCCCAGTTCTGACACCACTGTTACGACGGTCTACTCGATCGTCGTAGGTACAGTGGAAACAAAATAAGTACAAGACAACAATTAAGTCACTAATCACACCTTTACTTTTTACAGTTAAACAGTTCGTAATTAACAACACAGTGTCTACAACAAATCAAATGAAAATTGTTCACACGCAATAAAATGTCCACTAATATTAAAACTCAATTGTATTACAATTATACTGTCCGAATATAAAACGCAACACTTCACTAATAACTACTTGAACGTACACAGTAATAACTCGAACCGCTCTGTAAATATATCGCACTAATACTCTCGAACCACACAGTCAAAAATTCGCCTCATACTAAACTGAACGTCGTTTGAGTACCGGTATTTATAGCTAGTCGAATATCTAGACGATTCCTAATTGCGTCGTAGCGTGCGTATGAACTATGTAATTAACTGCGGCCTTGACACAGACCGAGCGCCCGAGCGAAGCCCGGCACAGTCAAGAAGATTCTGGCAAAATGTGTCTAGTAGCACGCTTACATGCTGGATCTCTCTGGAACGTTCGATAAACACGTAGATTGTTCGTGATGCCGTAACAATATAATCTGAGAACATGGAAGTCATGTATGGTTCTCCATACCGATTTTACTTTCATGTTCCTTAAGGAAATGAAAGTATGGTGATGGCAAAAAAAAATCGTGTTCGAGATTATTGCAGATTCTGATTGTACTACACTCAAAACATGAAAAAAAGTCATTTTTCGAAAAGTGTCTGTGTGTGTGTGCGTGTCCGTAGATTTTTTTTCTATGGCAAATGATAACAGCCGCAAATTCAAACAGAATCAAATAATGTTTCGCATACAGCCTTGAATTGTAGAGTTCTGAAGACCTATTGTTTTTGGTGGAGATCGGTTAAGGGAAAGGGGTAGTTTACCAGCAACGTTTTATGTTTTAACAAGGGTATTTCCTATGGCAAACGATAAGAGCCGCTAATTCAAACAGAATCAAATACTTTTTTGCACACCTTCCTAAATTATAGAGTACTCAAGGTCTTTTGATTTTGGTAAAGATCGGTTAAGAGAAAAGGGTAGTTTACCTGCAACATTTTATGTTTTAAAAGGGTAATTTTATTTTTATGACGCATGATAACTGCCGCATATTAAAAGAGAATCAAATAATTTTTTGCATACATTCCTGAAGTTTTAAGTACTCAAGGTCT
Source organism: Magicicada septendecula (assembly GCA_034769895.1). Taxonomy (NCBI): domain Eukaryota; kingdom Metazoa; phylum Arthropoda; class Insecta; order Hemiptera; family Cicadidae; genus Magicicada; species Magicicada septendecula. The sequence goes on along the minus strand of CM068375.1, from coordinate 53,498,047 downwards.
GTTGATTTTGGTGAAGATCGGTTAAGGGAAAGGGGTAGTTTACTTCCAACATTTTATGTTTTAACAAGGGTAATTTTTTCTACGACAAATGATAACTGCCGTAAGTTCAAAGAGAATCAAACAATATTTTGCATACGATCCTGAATTGTATAGAGCTGAAGGCCTATTGATTTTGGTGAAGATCGGTTAAGGGAAAGGGGTAGTTTACCTGCCACCTTTAATGTTTTAACAAGAGTAATTGTTTCTATGACGAACGATAACTGCCGCACATTCAAACAGAATCAAGTAATGTTTTGCATGCATCCCTGAATTGTAGAGGACTCAAGACCTATTGATTTTGGTGAAGATCAGTTAAGAGAAAGGTGTAGTTTACCTGCAACATTTTATGTGATAACAAGGTTAATTTTGTCTATGACGAACGATAACTGCCGTAAATTCAATCATAATCAAATACTTTTTTGCATACGTCCCTAAATTGTAGAGAACACAAGGCCTTTTGATTTTGGTGAAGATGGGTTACGGGGAAAGGGTAGTTTACCTGAAACATTTTTTATTGTAACAAGAGTAAAGTACTTCATTTTGATAAATAAAGTATCCTGATAAGACGATCTTAATAATCCACTATAGAAACGTAGATGAAATATCTATAAATGAAGAGGCTAGTTGAATGGGGTGGGGGTAATTTTCTATAAATGAAAATTATAGTTGAAGGGGGAGGGGATAATTTTTATATGTGTACTACGTTATCGGCAACAAGTAGTAGTTTGTTGTTAAAATTCCTTCCCGGGCTGTTTGGCCGTAGTCCAATGTTTTCTGCATAACCAGATGTTTCGGCAGTGCCATCGACTGCCATCATCAGTGAAAATCGAGTGCGATAACGTGTGGTGGTATACGTTAGTGACCACAATTTTTACTGTGGTTAAGGCTGAAGCAATAAGTGGAAAGTGGTAGTTTCTATGGAAACATTTCGTTTCGTTAATGATTATAAATATAAATCTTAGAACATGGAAGTCATGTATGGTTCTCCATACTGATATTTTATATAGCCGTACAAAAATATAGAAATACCTCTTAAAAACTAAATACATGATTATAACCAATTATTTCACCATTAATAACTCAACATTAGAATGGACTGGGTAATATGAATGTACAATGTATATTCAAAAAAATAGCAGACTTTTGTAATAACACACATCCAGCACATGGATCATGTTCCAACAAATGAAGCTATTTAGAAACAACACAATGCCGCTTAACTCATCACACTGCCATTGTTGGTATTTGAGCTATAACGGCTGAAGTAAACATGTATGCTAACATTCATAGGATTTTTTTAAGTGTGCAAATTGCTTCAAAGTCATTAAAACATTTATAATCACTCTTTCTGTACTAAGGACTCTAAGCTGCAAATTAAAATAAGTTTGTTAATATCATCAATACGTTGTATATTGTAACGCAACAGAAATGCAGTCCTCAAGGTTACATAAATAGAATATTAGCAAAATAATAAGTAAATCAATATTTAACTCCCATGATAACACAAAGGTCTAATAAATACATTTATAATTATATATAAAAATAAATAAGGATGCAAGGTAGAGATAACAATAAAAAACAAACCTGTAAAATAGACAATAGTAAGAAATCCATGTTCAGTGAAAAGTAAATAAATATTATACTGATGAGAATTGTAAGAAAGAAACTAGTACAGAAAATGTCAAAGTAAATGACAATGAAATTATATAAAAGCGAGACAATAATTTACCTTATAGCAATAATAAGTAAGGATTATGAATTAAATGATATTATTTTGTGACAATGAATGTTATGTTAAAGTTTATGTTATATTATGCAAATTCCTTGTTGAATTAATGGAAAGTAATGAAGCAAAATGTATTATTCAATTACTGTTATAGAAGGGTGTGGGAAGCAGTTAGTTAGTGTTAATGGATCTCAGTTTTATTATATGTGATCCATAGATCAAGATAAAATTGTTATTAGTTATGAAAAGAATAATTATTTGTGTAAATGTTAATAGTTAAGATTTGATTATATGTATGAACTTACGTAAAACGGCTATAGTTGTTCACCAGTTATAATCAAAGGTAGGTCCATAAACAATAAAAGGCCTAACAGCCAATAACACTATATAACCACTCATAACATAAAGGTTAGGTATGGAAGTTAATAATAATTAATGAATACGGTTCAAAGAGCTAGGAAAAACATTTGATAAGTAATGATATATAATAAACCACCTCAATTTAAACAAATTATGATAATGCCACAATGCCATGATATCGATTGATAACATTTAATATCGAAAAAATACTAAATACAAAAGAAACAGACTAAGATAAAAAAACCAGCAGAATATATGTAGAAATTAGTAAACAAACTATAGATAAAGTTATATTCCGATATGATAGAAGATTAATAAGGAATGGACGAAAAATATATGAAATAATAACTATATACAAAACATTGAGAAGGAAGAAAAATAATGTGTTGGTAAGGACAACAGGAATGAAGAGAAGTTGTTGATTTCGATTATTGCCTTTTATGATCTGAACGTGAGGAGATTAAAAAACCAAAGAAATATTTAATATAATATAAATACTTGGAATTAATTTGATACATCTACAAGCCATAAAATTCTAATGATAATCATATTGACTTATGCCAGCAAGTTTAACCAAATTAGATCATAATACAGTATCACAGTACAAATTAATAACCGAGTTCCGCAAGGAAGGACTTGAATTGTCCTATACCAGAAAAGAATTAACGATATATTAAAACCAATACAAAGAGTCAACTGTGTCACAACAAATAATATACACCACATTGGAACTCATAACCTTTTAAATACACGGAACATCACTAATTACTTCAAACGATAGAAGAACCTATTTGGATCCAGAATTTGCAGAAGGACCACCAGTCTGGCCGTAAATAAACCCAGGGAGCTGTATTTCCGAGGTGACCAGGACAAGAATTCCACTTTATTGAACCGAAGAAAGGAATCTCGAACAACATATCCATTCTGAGCGACGAGGTTATCAACCAACTGTCTACCCGAGTTGCTTCGTTCTAGTCTGGTAAATTATAATTGTATAAATCATATTAACAACACAACACTTCAAATTTGTAAATCTTGCATTCTTATCTATGTATTTTTAATCTTCCCCACAGTTACAAGAACCTTCACACCCTGAATTAAGTTAATTATAAAAAAAAAACAAATTATATAACTGAATATAAAATAAAGTATTGGACCGAACAATACTCGATTCACGCAATCTATAGCCTTTTGTATGCCAATTGGAACCTATCTTATTTAATGTTAACGGAGTGAATAAATAAAGAAACCTTGTATAGTTGCAAAATCTTATTATTTGGGGTATTATTTAATGAGTTGGGAATAAAAAGTAACTGACTAAGTATATAATAATTGGTTACCGTAAACAGTGAATTAACCTATAAGTTTCGTTGTCCCGGAACTGCAGCGCTTGTTGCGGAATTCTCCGACACCAAAGAGAAGAGCATTAAAATACGAAATTTACATAATTCTCTTCGAGGTATACTAGGGCTGAGCGAAATTATAGAATAAAACACTAATTACTTAAGTTGCAATCACACTAACACTGGTATTTTACTTAGAGAGATAAGCTAATATTAGTTAACGAAATTACTATATTCCCCAACTCCAGATATCTAAAAAATTGAATTAAATTGACACGACAGAAGAGAGGAGAGACAGAGGATCATACCCGTTCCTATAAACAAATTGGTTTACATTGCGTGACACAACGAGACGCACGTACTCGTCTCAATACAAATTGGCGCCCAACGTGGGGCTTAAAGGAGAGTAATCTCGTTCAGTAACAAATTGGCGTCTAACAACGTGAGGCGTTAGAGAAACATAAATTCAGATAGAGTATCAAAATAAATCAAAACACACCAGCAATTGGTCTAGTAACAAATTGACGCCGGCAACGTTGGGGCAGAAATAACGAGAATCCCGCGACCGTAAGAGACAATGCAAGACGAGGGAAAGTAACAAATTGGCGCTCAACTAACGTGGGGCTTAAGTTAAGTAACTATAATTATATTAATATTACTTAACCAGAGCAGGCAACTGTGGGAGAATAAACATGCATACCAGAGGTAGATCAAAGATGAGGGCAGAAGAAACGGAGAAGGAAGTAGGTGAACAAGAACAAGAAATAGAAGTAATCACAGACAGTGAAATGGAACAACAGACAGACAAAATAACGGAAACTGAAATAATTACGGACAAGGAAAAGGAAGTAATTGGAGAAGACGCCCAAGGGGACCAAATAGAGAAAGCGGGAGTCAGAGAAGTACCAAGTTGGCAGGAGATGATGAAATTTATGGCAGAGCAATTTAATAAACAGAAAGAGGAAATTAATGAAAACTCAAAGAGACTGGAGGAAAAATTCGATAAAACAAATGAGGAAACCAAATGAGGAAACTAAAGAAACCTCAAAACTAATGAACGAAAAGTTCGATAGGAATAACGAAAGATTAAACCAAATTCATGAAAGGTTAGATAGGAATGATGAGGGTTTAAAACAAATGAAGGAAGACATCCTACAAATACATGAAGAAAATTTAAGGCAGATTAATGAAAAAATTGAGAATATTCATGTGACAGTTAACCAGAAGGTGGACCAAAATAATGAGGAAAGAAAATTAGAAATAGCCAAAACAAATGAAGGGTTAGAAAAAACTAACGAAACAGTAGTACAGGTTCGCGAGGAATTACAAAATAAAATTAATGACATAAAAATCGAGAGTAAAACAATGATCGAAGAAATCCAACAGGAAACTGTCGGAAAATATGAGCAAATTAAAAACGAAGTACATCAGGTACGGGAGGAGAATAAGGAAGGGATTACGCAAATACAGACAGACATGGGTGAACGACTCGAAAGAGTGTATGGCAATTTAAACAATATGGAAGCTCAAATTAATACCAGTAAAAATAAAATAGAGGAAATTAGTAGACGCGAAATACAGTTACAAGAAGAAGTAGATTCATGGCGGGATAGGACATGCCAGCATAGTCATACAAATAACCATGATAACCGGGAGTCGATTAATTTTCGTAATTACAAGCGTAATCCGATGGAATTTTTAAAGAGGTTGGAAGAGATGATCGCAAGAAATAGAGAAAATCGCTGGAGTATTATACACGGTATGATTGATGAGACATTTAAAGATACCTATGATAATTGGTGGACAGCGGTGCGCCCGGATATACTGGACATGACCGAATTCAAAAAACAATTTAAAGAGAAATATTGGTTGGAGTCGACCCAGAACATGATTAGAAATAATTTAAGTAACGGCCGATACGAAACGAACATAGGACAGTCTCCTACTTCATACTTCCTAGGAAAAGTATGTATGGCACGGAATTTAGAGCCCAGAATTCCCGAAGAATGTTTGGTGATACAACTATCCTACCATTATGAGGAAGGGATAAAAAATGCACGTATGTGTAGCCAAATCAAAACGATTTCAGCCATGGCCAAATTCCTCGAGAATTATGAGCACGAGAATCAATATCAAAGAAACAGAATGTTAAATTATAAATATCAGAAGTATAATAATAACGAGCCACAAACCAATTCCCATAATAATGATCACAATCGACCCGCTCAGAACGTTAATGTAAATAGGACACAGAACGATCACTCGACTAATAATACCAGGAATTATAATTATCGTGGCAATAATCCTTATAATTACCGCGACAGTCGCAATAACAGAGGAGATGGGGACAGACGACCCAATAATTATAGGCACAACGTTAACTATATTAATTCCAGGCCTCAAAATAATCAGCGACGGTATTACCCAAGGAATCACCGATATGACAGTCATTATAATCAGTCCCGGCGTGAAGACAACTATCAACCTGAAAGAAATTATAGGATAGCGGAACCTAATGCAGAGGACCGCACCGAACCTGTACAAAATCAACCTAATAATTCAAATGAAAATAGAGAAGATGGGGGAAGCCCTCATTTAAACTAATAGAGGCAGTGAAAAATGACGAATACCCTTCACTGAACCGTAATCTTGGGGAACAACGACTTGTAAATAAAACTACGAATAATAATACCATAACTATAATCAATAACCACTATTTAAAAAATATTAGAGAAGATTTACTGGAAGAGGATAATAATCATGTACACAGTAATAGTAATAATGAAATTATATATATAACAGCAAAATTAAATGGAGTACAATCTACCATAATGATAGATACTGGATCCAACATCTCGTTGATAGATAGTACTGAACTGGAAAAAATATAGGGAGAAGGCCAGTTGCCTATACCGACCTTACCTGTTAATAATGTGATAATTATCAGAGCCACTGGACGGCAAAATAAAACAGTTAAAAAACAAGTATCGCTTGATCTTACCAATAATAATATAACCATACCAATAGGATTCTTGGTCGCAACGGGATTACCGTTCAATGTATTGATTGGATGCGATATATTGTGACAGCAATCTGGCAGAACGTGTATTGAGGGAAGTTGGCAGAATACTCCGAACTTACTGTCATGACCAACAGAGAAGGTGCTACGAATACTTGTCACTGACCGAAGAGTTCTTAAATATATCTTACCATCAATCCATCGAAAATACCCCTTATACTGTTATGTTTGAAAGGCTTCCACCTAGGGAAATCCAGGATATCATAAATTTTCCAACAAACCCAGAATATCAGTTTGAAAACATTAAATTTTATAACCGAATAATGGAAAAGGCGGAAATGTAGAAAAAGAAATATGAAAAGAATAATCCAAAACCAATTAAGTACCAAGTGGGCAAGAAAATATTAATAAGAAACAGGGAGCTACCCAGCACTCTAGAAGGAATAACGAAAAAATTATTATTATTATATACTGGGCCATATATGATAACAAAAAATAATAATAACAATACCTATGAAATAATGAACCCTGTCACGAAAAAGATTAAGGGAACATACAATCAGGAGTCCATAAAGAAATATTATGAATAAATCCAATAAATTCTAAATCTAAATAAGAACAACTTATTACCAATTTTGAAGAGAAAACACTTGTAAATAAAAAGAATTTTTTGAACAATATTATATAAATAGAAAACATGTCATTCAAAATGAAGTAAGTCTGAATTAAAATATAGTTATGAAAAAGATATTAAGAAGAGTTAATAACAAACCCCAAGATTACAGAAGAAAACCAGAATTATTACTACATGTCTACGAAGCAATATTATGAATAAGGAATCATGGAACCCCAAGATAAAAAAAAAGTTTTTTATATCAAGTATACCTATGCAAAATAATAAAAGAAGAATAACATGACCTAAAACACCTACCGCATTGCCAAGTGAAAAGAACAACCTCAATAAACGATTAATTGTGACCAATGTAATATTAAAAAGAACGAAAAAAAAAATTTAATGATCAACATAATTCATTGAAATATAACCAGCCAAAGTAATGAAATAAGATAAGAGAAATAATAGTTGAGCTAATGACTGTAACTACTCAGAAATACAGTAATAGTAATAATCAAACCAATTACTATTTAGAAAATATTGAGATCAGAAGAACAAATGAAGAAGATACTTAGCGTTATTATCACAACAAGAAAGAAAAACAAAAATAATTACAAATGATAACTGTCAGAATTATTATCAAAAATTGTTTAAGGAAAATAAAATGGAATCACAAAGTATGAAAGATAGAAATAGATAAATATAAAAGAAACAATGTGAAAAAATTCCCCAAAGGTTTATTATTAATTAATTAAGGAGATTATTATATTTTTATAGCTGACTGTAGATGAATTCCAGCAGTACTATATTAAGGTGTAGTGTGGACAGCAGAGTATGAAGCCAAACAGTGCCTCTCTGAACTGTACCAACGCACATATTAGGGATTGTTAGGGAAATTAAATATTTAAGGAATATTAGAATCGTTGCAAGAATGACCTCAGATTCCAGAAAAGTATGACGAAGAAAAGAGAAGGAAAATAGCTGACAGAAGAATAATTGAGAAATACAGTGATTGCAGTAATTAAAAGTAGAAGAGATGTGAACCTAAAGTATCATTGAATATTGTAGCCAACTATCAACAAATACTGTTTACAGAAATTAAATATGATCAAGAATGTTAATAGGAATGATGAAACGTTATTAAATAAACAATTATGAATACTAGTCTAACAAAGTTACATTGAGAAGCCCATCGTTAACCATTAATGTTGATATGAAGAAAAGGCATGTGAAAAAGACAAGTTTACTTGACCTAAACTTCATTCAGGTAAACTAAACTTTTTTAGGAGGGGGAGCATATGTAACGCAACAGAAATGCAGTCCTCAAGGTTACATAAATAGAATATTAGCAAAATAATAAGTAAATCAATATTTAACTCCCATGATAACACAAAGGTCTAATAAATACATTTATAATTATATATAAAAATAAATAAGGATGCAAGGTAGAGATAACAATAAAAAACAAACCTGTAAAATAGACAATAGTAAGAAATCCATGTTCAGTGAAAAGTAAATAAATATTATACTGATGAGAATTGTAAGAAAGAAACTAGTACAGAAAATGTCAAAGTAAATGACAATGAAATTAAATAAAAGCGAGACAATAATTTACCTTATAGCAATAGTAAGTAAGGATTATGAATTAAATGATATTATTTTGTGACAATGAATGTTATGTTAAAGTTTATGTTATATTATGCAAATTCCTTGTTGAATTAATGGAAAGTAATGAAGCAAAATGTATTATTCAATTACTGTTATAGAAGGGTGTGGGAAGCAGTTAGTTAGTGTTAATGGATCTCAGTTTTATTATATGTGATCCATAGATCAAGATAAAATTGTTATTAGTTATGAAAAGAATAATTATTTGTGTAAATGTTAATAGTTAAGATTTGATTATATGTATGAACTTATGTAAAACGGCTATAGTTGTTCACCAGTTATAATCAAAGGTAGGTCCATATACAATAAAAGGCCTAACAGCCAATAACACTATATAACCACTCATAACATAAAGGTTAGGTATGGAAGTTAATAATAATTAATGAATACGGTTCAAAGAGCTAGGAAAAACATTTGATAAGTAATGATATATAATAAACCACCTCAATTTAAACAAATTATGATAATGCCACAATGCCATGATATCGATTGATAACATTTAATATCGAAAAAATACTAAATACAAAAGAAACAGACTAAGATAAAAAAACCAGCAGAATATATGTAGAAATTAGTAAACAAACTATAGATAAAGTTATATTCCGATATGATAGAAGATTAATAAGGAATGGACGAAAAATATATGAAATAATAACTATATACAAAACATTGAGAAGGAAGAAAAATAATGTGTTGCTAAGGACAACAGGAATGAAGAGAAGTTGTTGATTTCGATTATTGCCTTTTATGATCTGAACGTGAGGAGATTAAAAAACCAAAGAAATATTTAATATAATATAAATACTCGGAATTAATTTGATACATCTACAAGCCATAAAATTCTAATGATAATCATATTGACTTATGCCAGCAAGTTTAACCAAATTAGATCATAATACAGTATCACAGTACAAATTAATAACCGAGTTCCGCAAGGAAGGACTTGAATTGTCCTATACCAGAAAAGAATTAACGATATATTAAAACCAATACAAAGAGTCAACTGTGTCACAACAAATAATATACACCACATTGGAACTCATAACCTTTTAAATACACGGAACATCACTAATTACTTCAAACGATAGAAGAACCTATTTGGATCCAGAATTTGCAGAAGGACCACCAGTCTGGCCGTAAATAAACCCAGGGAGCTGTATTTCCGAGGTGACCAGGACAAGAATTCCACTTTATTGAACCGAAGAAAGGAATCTCGAACAACATATCCATTCTGAGCGACGAGGTTATCAACCAACTGTCTACCCGAGTTGCTTCGTTCTAGTCTGGTAAATTATAATTGTATAAATCATATTAACAACACAACAATTCAAATTTGTAAATCTTGCATTCTTATCTATGTATTTTTAATCTTCCCCACAGTTACAAGAACCTTCACACCCTGAATTAAGTTAATTATAAAAAAAAAACAAATTATATAACTGAATATAAAATAAAGTATTGGACCGAACAATACTCGATTCACGCAATCTATAGCCTTTTGTATGCCAATTGGAACCTATCTTATTTAATGTTAACGGAGTGAATAAATAAAGAAACCTTGTATAGTTGCAAAATCTTATTATTTGGGGTATTATTTAATGAGTTGGGAATAAAAAGTAACTGACTAAGTATATAATAATTGGTTACCGTAAACAGTGAATTAACCTATAAGTTTCGTTGTCCCGGAACTGCAGCGCTTGTTGCGGAATTCTCCGACACCAAAGAGAAGAGCATTAAAATACGAAATTTACATAATTCTCTTCGAGGTATACTAGGGCTGAGCGAAATTATAGAATAAAACACTAATTACTTAAGTTGCAATCACACTAACACTGGTATTTTACTTAGAGAGATAAGCTAATATTAGTTAACGAAATTACTATATTCCCCAACTCCAGATATCTAAAAAATTGAATTAAATTGACACGACAGAAGAGAGGAGAGACAGAGGATCATACCCGTTCCTATAAACAAATTGGTTTACATTGCGTGACACAACGAGACGCACGTACTCATCTCAATACAAATTGGCGCCCAACGTGGGGCTTAAAGGAGAGTAATCTCGTTCAGTAACAAATTGGCGTCTAACAACATGAGGCGTTAGAGAAACATAAATTCAGATAGAGTATCAAAATAAATCAAAACACACCAGCAATTGGTCTAGTAACAAATTGACGCCGGCAACGTTGGGGCAGAAATAACGAGAATCCCGCGACCGTAAGAGACAATGCAAGACGAGGGAAAGTAACAAATTGGCGCTCAACTAACGTGGGGCTTAAGTTAAGTAACTATAATTATATTAATATTACTTAACCAGAGCAGGCAACTGTGGGAGAATAAACATGCATACCAGAGGTAGATCAAAGATGAGGGCAGAAGAAACGGAGAAGGAAGTAGGTGAACAAGAACAAGAAATAGAAGTAATCACAGACAGTGAAATGGAACAACAGACAGACAAAATAACGGAAACTGAAATAATTACGGACAAGGAAAAGGAAGTAATTGGAGAAGACGCCCAAGGGGACCAAATAGAGAAAGCGGGAGTCAGAGAAGTACCAAGTTGGCAGGAGATGATGAAATTTATGGCAGAGCAATTTAATAAACAGAAAGAGGAAATTAATGAAAACTCAAAGAGACTGGAGGAAAAATTCGATAAAACAAATGAGGAAACCAAATGAGGAAACTAAAGAAACCTCAAAACTAATGAACGAAAAGTTCGATAGGAATAACGAAAGATTAAACCAAATTCACGAAAGGTTAGATAGGAATGATGAGGGTTTAAAACAAATGAAGGAAGACATCCTACAAATACATGAAGAAAATTTAAGGCAGATTAATGAAAAAATTGAGAATATTCATGTGACAGTTAACCAGAAGGTGGACCAAAATAATGAGGAAAGAAAATTAGAAATAGCCAAAACAAATGAAGGGTTAGAAAAAACTAACGAAACAGTAGTACAGGTTCGCGAGGAATTACAAAATAAAATTAATGACATAAAAATCGAGAGTAAAACAATGATCGAAGAAATCCAACAGGAAACTGTCGGAAAATATGAGCAAATTAAAAACGAAGTACATCAGGTACGGGAGGAGAATAAGGAAGGGATTACGCAAATACAGACAGACATGGGTGAACGACTCGAAAGAGTGTATGGCAATTTAAACAATATGGAAGCTCAAATTAATACCAGTAAAAATAAAATAGAGGAAATTAGTAGACGCGAAATACAGTTACAAGAAGAAGTAGATTCATGGCGGGATAGGACATGCCAGCATAGTCATACAAATAACCATGATAACCGGGAGTCGATTAATTTTCGTAATTACAAGCGTAATCCGATGGAATTTTTAAAGAGGTTGGAAGAGATGATCGCAAGAAATAGAGAAAATCGCTGGAGTATTATACACGGTATGATTGATGAGACATTTAAAGATACCTATGATAATTGGTGGACAGCGGTGCGCCCGGATATACTGGACATGACCGAATTCAAAAAACAATTTAAAGAGAAATATTGGTTGGAGTCGACCCAGAACATGATTAGAAATAATTTAAGTAACGGCCGATACGAAACGAACATAGGACAGTCTCCTACTTCATACTTCCTAGGAAAAGTATGTATGGCACGGAATTTAGAGCCCAGAATTCCCGAAGAATGTTTGGTGATACAACTATCCTACCATTATGAGGAAGGGATAAAAAATGCACGTATGTGTAGCCAAATCAAAACGATTTCAGCCATGGCCAAATTCCTCGAGAATTATGAGCACGAGAATCAATATCAAAGAAACAGAATGTTAAATTATAAATATCAGAAGTATAATAATAACGAGCCACAAACCAATTCCCATAATAATGATCACAATCGACCCGCTCAGAACGTTAATGTAAATAGGACACAGAACGATCACTCGACTAATAATACCAGGAATTATAATTATCGTGGCAATAATCCTTATAATTACCGCGACAGTCGCAATAACAGAGGAGATGGGGACAGACGACCCAATAATTATAGGCACAACGTTAACTATATTTATTCCAGGCCTCAAAATAATCAGCGACGGTATTACCCAAGGAATCACCGATATGACAGTCATTATAATCAGTCCCGGCGTGAAGACAACTATCAACCTGAAAGAAATTATAGGATAGCGGAACCTAATGCAGAGGACCGCACCGAACCTGTACAAAATCAACCTAATAATTCAAATGAAAATAGAGAAGATGGGGGAAGCCCTCATTTAAACTAATAGAGGCAGTGAAAAATGACGAATACCCTTCACTGAACCGTAATCTTGGGGAACAACGACTTGTAAATAAAACTACGAATAATAATACCATAACTATAATCAATAACCACTATTTAAAAAATATTAGAGAAGATTTATTGGAAGAGGATAATAATCATGTACACAGTAATAGTAATAATGAAATTATATATATAACAGCAAAATTAAATGGAGTACAATCTACCATAATGATAGATACTGGATCCAACATCTCGTTGATAGATAGTACTGAACTGGAAAAAATATAGGGAGAAGGCCAGTTGCCTATACCGACCTTACCTGTTAATAATGTGATAATTATCAGAGCCACTGGACGGCAAAATAAAACAGTTAAAAAACAAGTATCGCTTGATCTTACCAATAATAATATAACCATACCAATAGGATTCTTGGTCGCAACGGGATTACCGTTCAATGTATTGATTGGATGCGATATATTGTGACAGCAATCTGGCAGAACGTGTATTGAGGGAAGTTGGCAGAATACTCCGAACTTACTGTCATGACCAACAGAGAAGGTGCTACGAATACTTGTCACTGACCGAAGAGTTCTTAAATATATCTTACCATCAATCCATCGAAAATACCCCTTATACTGTTATGTTTGAAAGGCTTCCACCTAGGGAAATCCAGGATATCATAAATTTTCCAACAAACCCAGAATATCAGTTTGAAAACATTAAATTTTATAACCGAATAATGGAAAAGGCGGAAATGTAGAAAAAGAAATATGAAAAGAATAATCCAAAACCAATTAAGTACCAAGTGGGCAAGAAAATATTAATAAGAAACAGGGAGCTACCCAGCACTCTAGAAGGAATAACGAAAAAATTATTATTATTATATACTGGGCCATATATGATAACAAAAAATAATAATAACAATACCTATGAAATAATGAACCCTGTCACGAAAAAGATTAAGGGAACATACAATCAGGAGTCCATAAAGAAATATTATGAATAAATCCAATAAATTCTAAATCTAAATAAGAACAACTTATTACCAATTTTGAAGAGAAAACACTTGTAAATAAAAAGAATTTTTTGAACAATATTATATAAATAGAAAACATGTCATTCAAAATGAAGTAAGTCTGAATTAAAATATAGTTATGAAAAAGATATTAAGAAGAGTTAATAACAAACCCCAAGATTACAGAAGAAAACCAGAATTATTACTACATGTCTACGAAGCAATATTATGAATAAGGAATCATGGAACCCCAAGATAAAAAAAAAGTTTTTTATATCAAGTATACCTATGCAAAATAATAAAAGAAGAATAACATGACCTAAAACACCTACCGCATTGCCAAGTGAAAAGAACAACCTCAATAAACGATTAATTGTGACCAATGTAATATTAAAAAGAACGAAAAAAAAAATTTAATGATCAACATAATTCATTGAAATATAACCAGCCAAAGTAATGAAATAAGATAAGAGAAATAATAGTTGAGCTAATGACTGTAACTACTCAGAAATACAGTAATAGTAATAATCAAACCAATTACTATTTAGAAAATATTGAGATCAGAAGAACAAATGAAGAAGATACTTAGCGTTATTATCACAACAAGAAAGAAAAACAAAAATAATTACAAATGATAACTGTCAGAATTATTATCAAAAATTGTTTAAGGAAAATAAAATGGAATCACAAAGTATGAAAGATAGAAATAGATAAATATAAAAGAAACAATGTGAAAAAATTCCCCAAAGGTTTATTATTAATTAATTAAGGAGATTATTATATTTTTATAGCTGACTGTAGATGAATTCCAGCAGTACTATATTAAGGTGTAGTGTGGACAGCAGAGTATGAAGCCAAACAGTGCCTCTCTGAACTGTACCAACGCACATATTAGGGATTGTTAGGGAAATTAAATATTTAAGGAATATTAGAATCGTTGCAAGAATGACCTCAGATTCCAGAAAAGTATGACGAAGAAAAGAGAAGGAAAATAGCTGACAGAAGAATAATTGAGAAATACAGTGATTGCAGTAATTAAAAGTAGAAGAGATGTGAACCTAAAGTATCATTGAATATTGTAGCCAACTATCAACAAATACTGTTTACAGAAATTAAATATGATCAAGAATGTTAATAGGAATGATGAAACGTTATTAAATAAACAATTATGAATACTAGTCTAACAAAGTTACATTGAGAAGCCCATCGTTAACCATTAATGTTGATATGAAGAAAAGGCATGTGAAAAAGACAAGTTTACTTGACCTAAACTTCATTCAGGTAAACTAAACTTTTTTAGGAGGGGGAGCATATGTAACGCAACAGAAATGCAGTCCTCAAGGTTACATAAATAGAATATTAGCAAAATAATAAGTAAATCAATATTTAACTCCCATGATAACACAAAGGTCTAATAAATACATTTATAATTATATATAAAAATAAATAAGGATGCAAGGTAGAGATAACAATAAAAAACAAACCTGTAAAATAGACAATAGTAAGAAATCCATGTTCAGTGAAAAGTAAATAAATATTATACTGATGAGAATTGTAAGAAAGAAACTAGTACAGAAAATGTCAAAGTAAATGACAATGAAATTAAATAAAAGCGAGACAATAATTTACCTTATAGCAATAGTAAGTAAGGATTATGAATTAAATGATATTATTTTGTGACAATGAATGTTATGTTAAAGTTTATGTTATATTATGCAAATTCCTTGTTGAATTAATGGAAAGTAATGAAGCAAAATGTATTATTCAATTACTGTTATAGAAGGGTGTGGGAAGCAGTTAGTTAGTGTTAATGGATCTCAGTTTTATTATATGTGATCCATAGATCAAGATAAAATTGTTATTAGTTATGAAAAGAATAATTATTTGTGTAAATGTTAATAGTTAAGATTTGATTATATGTATGAACTTATGTAAAACGGCTATAGTTGTTCACCAGTTATAATCAAAGGTAGGTCCATATACAATAAAAGGCCTAACAGCCAATAACACTATATAACCACTCATAACATAAAGGTTAGGTACGGAAGTTAATAATAATTAATGAATACGGTTCAAAGAGCTAGGAAAAACATTTGATAAGTAATGATATATAATAAACCACCTCAATTTAAACAAATTATGATAATGCCACAATGCTATGATATCGATTGATAACATTTAATATCGAAAAAATACTAAATACAAAAGAAACAGACTAAGATCAAAAAACCAGCAGAATATATGTAGAAATTAGTAAACAAACTATAGATAAAGTTATATTCCGATATGATAGAAGATTAATAAGGAATGGACGAAAAATATATGAAATAATAACTATATACAAAACATTGAGAAGGAAGAAAAATAATGTGTTGCTAAGGACAACAGGAATGAAGAGAAGTTGTTGATTTCGATTATTGCCTTTTATGATCTGAACGTGAGGAGATTAAAAAACCAAAGAAATATTTAATATAATATAAATACTCGGAATTAATTTGATACATCTACAAGCCATAAAATTCTAATGATAATCGTATTGACTTATGCCAGCAAGTTTAACCAAATTAGATCATAATACAGTATCACAGTACAAATTAATAACCGAGTTCTGCAAGGAAGGACTTGAATTGTCCTATACCAGAAAAGAATTAACGATATATTAAAACCAATACAAAGAGTCAACTGTGTCACAACAAATAATATACACCACATTGGAACTCATAACCTTTTAAATACACGGAACATCACTAATTACTTCAAACGATAGAAGAACCTATTTGGATCCAGAATTTGCAGAAGGACCACCAGTCTGGCCGTAAATAAACCCAGGGAGCTGTATTTCCGAGGTGACCAGGACAAGAATTCCACTTTATTGAACCGAAGAAAGGAATCTCGAACAACATATCCATTCTGAGCGACGAGGTTATCAACCAACTGTCTACCCGAGTTGCTTCATTCTAGTCTGGTAAATTATAATTGTATAAATCATATTAACAACACAACACTTCAAATTTGTAAATCTTGCATTCTTATCTATGTATTTTTAATCTTCCCCACAGTTACAAGAACCTTCACACCCTGAATTAAGTTAATTATAAAAAAAAAACAAATTATATAACTGAATATAAAATAAAGTATTGGACCGAACAATAATCGATTCACGCAATCTATAGCCTTTTGTATGCCAATTGGAACCTATCTTATTTAATGTTAACGGAGTGAATAAATAAAGAAACCTTGTATAGTTGCAAAATCTTATTATTTGGGGTATTATTTAATGAGTTGGGAATAAAAAGTAACTGACTAAGTATATAATAATTGGTTACCGTAAACAGTGAATTAACCTATAAGTTTCGTTGTCCCGGAACTGCAGCGCTTGTTGCGGAATTCTCCGACACCAAAGAGAAGAGCATTAAAATACGAAATTTACATAATTCTCTTCGAGGTATACTAGGGCTGAGCGAAATTATAGAATAAAACACTAATTACTTAAGTTGCAATCACACTAACACTGATATTTTACTTAGAGAGATAAGCTAATATTAGTTAACGAAATTACTATATTCCCCAACTCCAGATATCTAAAAAATTGAATTAAATTGACACGACAGAAGAGAGGAGAGACAGAGGATCATACCCGTTCCTATTAACAAATTGGTTTACATTGCGTGACACAATGAGACGCACGTACTCGTCTCAATACAATATTAATAATACATTTATGTACGTATTTAAATAAAAATAAAACATATTTAAACAGAATGGTATTAGTAAAAATTTATCAAGCTAGTAAATAATACATTTTTTATCAAATAGTTCTTTTCATCTTCTAACCATTCTGTCAGAGAATTTTCACTGTAAATATTGTAATGAGCAATGATGAATCTTCACTGCTGTTACAATTCTTCTATTAAGAAAATGGGTGACACATGGTATTTAACAGTCAGCAAACTCTCTAATACCTTTACAAATTCTATACACAACAAATAAAATCTGATCTACTTATGTTTAGATTTATGATTATTTTTAAGTTTTTTTTAAATTAATAATAGTGTCTGTGGCTAGAAACATTTGAGGGAGTGCAACATTACAGCAGCCACATTATACAGTAGTTTTGTTTCTGAGAACATAAATTGTTTTCTGAAACACGCATTTCATAAAAATCTATAATTAATTTTGGTAATCCTTAGACATGGTTTAGTAGCAAATACAAAAGGAACAGGCAGAGAGGATTCAACAAAAGAAATAACATTACTATATATAATAATAAACTAATAATGATTGTCACTCGTAGACTTGCACAGTCAGAACTTTTAATAACACTTTTTCTATGACAATGATGTTTTATTGATATCAGTATTAATGTCAAATGTTCACTCATTCTTTGATCTGGCACGTTCACTTGGTGAAGCTGAGAATGACAGCTTGTTATTAATAAATGAATAGAATAAATGAAATGTTTGTTATTAACAACGATGTTGATAAACTGTGGTTGTTAAACAAAAACAAGATGTTATTAAAAGCTATTAATACGCTTGTTTCTTGTTCATCTTTCTGTGAGAGTGTGTGTATAGCAGTTATTTTCTGAAGAATAATAATATAATGTCAAATATTATAAACAGATCAGATATAATATTATGAACCAAACAACTTTTTAAGTTTTCACAGAACCACAGATATTCACAATATAATGTATTTTATTTTTCCACAAAAAGTTTTAAATATGAAGAAAAATTAAACACACTGGTTGTTAAAAAAAATTTGAATAAAATAAAAAGAATTAAATATGAAAATTTGTTTATAAAATCTACAGTATTATTATTGTAGTAATGAACTTCTACAATAAATCTTGTAACTGGAAAACAACAACAAAAATTATAAGTAAAGAAAAACAAACAATTATTGTATTATAATTATACAGTAGTCATTTTTCAAACACAATAATAACAACATTAAAAAAGTAATTGGAACCCATTTTGTAGACAACAAATGTATATAGTGTTCTCACATGCACTGAACCAAATCTGGTAGGAAATTTATTATACAATTTAGGTACTGTTTTTAGCTAGTTGACATCTGGCCAAAAGCTGAATTTCAGTTTGAACAGTTGCGTGGATATTGTAACATTTTAACATCTTCAGGTTGGTTTTCACAAAACATCCATTTCACAGAGACGAACACTGCTGTTAGTGTACCAATCTGAAAACATCTGTTTATTGCATGCACACAATGTCTACACCAGTGACAGTGCGACTGGTTTATGAATTAATACTGAAGCCTACGAATAAAAATTAAGCAACTAAAATTGTTAAATAATTTTTTATCATTTATTTAAATTTAAATTTAAAGACAATTATAAATCATTTACAATAAACTTTGTTTAAATGCTTCTCATACTGTTTAACTAATACATAACTATAATTATATTAGGTAGTATTCTGCAGTTTTTTCTGTTTATCAAGTTCAAATGGTAAATAACAATATTATGTTCTTAAAGGAAATCACAGTCATCACACTCAAACATTTAATAATAATAATAATAATCAAAGTTCAAAATGAACATGATGATGACGTTTCAATATAATTTGGTAGTACATTTTATTGTGACACTGTCTCTCTTTCTCTCTTTCACACACACACACACACACACACACACACACACACACACACACACACACACACACACACACACACACACACACACACACACACACACACACACACACACACACACACACACACACACACACACACACACACACACACACACACACACACACACACACACACACACAGTTTTATATTTTTAGTTACACAGAATTAGTAAATACAGAATTTTAAAAATCAAATCACATTCACATGAAGTATAAATTACAGTAGAAATAGAAATATTTTTCTTATATTGTTATCGACTGAGAGAGGTGAACATTTAATATCACTGAGAAGTGTCACTGGAAATCAGAAACGGGCGATTGATTGATTGAATCATATTATATTCCATTTTGAGCTTTGAATTCCTTAACGATATATAAAATTTAAATACAATTAAACAAATCACTTAATTACTCACATAATTTTTTGTATATTTAATTATATATATAATAATATGTATAATACTTACTGATAATAAATAAGATGTACAGTGACAATAATATAATAATAATAATAATAGATGGCAAAAAATGTGAACAAAACAGAAACTTTGATTCGGTGATTACAATGCGTTAATTCACATGCTTGTAACACACACACACACACACACACACACACACACACACACACACACACACACTAATTCTTGCATTCTATGCAAATTAATTATACACTGCCAAGAGCCACTTAGGTCTGTCCTGCCAAAATGCATTCTGTGTACAAATACACATTTGCGTACATATATTTACGTGTGGGTGTGTGAAATTATTCTTGTGGCAATTTTCTTGATACAAAAGTTAACTACTATGTCATTTAACCATTCAACATGTTCAGTCCACACATCTTTTACTGTTTTTGCTTCAGAACTCTGTTATATCTACAGTAAAATTCTCAGAGCTTTGTATAAACATCTTCCAGATACAAACACAGTGTGATATTATAATAATTAATTTAGCATAATATATATAGTAGATACATGTAGAAAACTTTTTTTCTATCTAATATTTTTTCTACTGTTTTTATAAATGTTCAATTCACAATACCATGATGACCTATATTGCACCCTACAAGATTACTACTATTATTATACAAAAATGGTCGTTATACAAACAACATTCACAGAACAACCAACATTCTCAAAACACGACTGAACAAAATGTGTGCTCTATCCTATGATAATGTGACACATGCTTGAAAGGTGCAATCTTACATCCAAACATACTATAAACAAATTAATATACACAGGGCTAATAAAATAATATCATACAAAAGTCAAAACATAGATATATATACTTAGATAACAAATATAATAATAATAATAATAACAACAACAATAATATATGCTTGCAGTTAAAAAAAATAATGGCTAACATCAAAACACAAATAAAATTTCTACACAAAAATAAGATGTCATGGACAAAAAAATAAATTCATAAAATTCATAATAAAAATTAATAAAAAAAAACTTAAAATGGTAATAAACTACATACACATTTTTAAAGATAAAAATTTTATTTAATTATATAGCTTAATGGGTATGTATTGTTTTTATAATTATTAAGAGATACAACATTCTTTTGGGTGATTAAAATAAAAATACAAAATAACAATAAATACAAAAATTAATACAAATTGAATTGGATTGATAAAAATAAGTACACATTTCAAATAATCATCACATCGACCGTTAGAATTGCACCAAAATTATACATAGTGTGTGTGTGTGTGTGTGTGTGTGTGTGTGTAGGGTTAAAATATATCAATTTATCAAACATTAATCAATATCACAAGTATTAATTCATTTATTATATAATTTTTTAAATAGGAGCAAACAAGTAATATTGATTTTGGATTAAAATGTGTAAAAATATTGAAACCTGGTTTTTATACAAAATGCTCGTAAACATTACAAGCTTTGATCTGATTATAAAATACAAATAAACTTATTCTGAAAACAAAAACATGACCCAGCAGTGGTACTGACTATTGGAGGGGGGGGTATATATAAATTGACATACACTTTGTATATAGCCTATGTAGTGACATGTTCATAAAGTTATAAAAAAAAAAATTAAATGAAAAAACTGAGAAGAAACATTGACAAATCCAGGTAATATTCTGGTTAAGTAACAATAAAATAATAATAATTGTTATTATTGTTACTAAGAACATTAATATGTTACATGTGTGTCCACACGGTGTGCAGGGAAATAGCCTTGCCTGAAGTTTACGTAATAAAACAATTCAAAGGCTAGGAGGATAGCAGGGATTATACGTGTAGTCCATCTGAGGATGGTATTATGGGAGTTCCACACTCGGTTTGCAATTCATTTTCAAAAAAATAAAAAAAGTTGCTAGAATGTTCTATTCCAGAAGGTGGGGAAACCATTTGAATCTGTGACTTCATTGATACTGTATAGTTAAGAATATAATATTTTAACAGTACTGTCATATTATATAGCCAATGATAGTATACATCCTGGTTTTAGAAAAAGCTTTATTTTTTATATAATGACATAGTATCATACACTGTGTACCTGTTTTTGTGTATAAACATAATTAACAACTACGATATTAATTGGGACTCGTTGGGCACTTGGTGAAACATATTAATACAAAGGTTTTTAAAAATATATAAACACTTGGTATGTTTCACAGTTTTTATTTAACTTAATTCTGATGGCCATTTCAGCTTATCAAGCTATTGCCAAAGAGATCACTGATCTCTTTGACAATAGCTTGATAAGCTGAAACGGCTGTCAGAATTAAATAAAATAAAAACTGTGAAACATACCAAGTGTTTATATATTTTTAAAAACCTTTGTATTAACAACTACCATCAATTGCTGAGGCGAATGTGGCCAAACGTATCTTGCCCTTTCCTACTAATAGTCCAGTAGCCAGAGTAAAAATAACGGTAAAATTTCTTAAAAAATTGAGGCAAAGTGATATTTGGTATAGTTATTGAAAAAGGTCTAGATATCATTTTAAAATCATCTTTGCATGTTTATAAGGTCAGGCTTTAAAAAAAAAAAAACCTTATTTAAGGGCAGTGCGCGGTAAAATCGATAAAAACATTTACATTCCGTGAATTTCTTTCCTTACTACTAAATAAACCATTGGATCATGATAAAGTCTTCATTCTTTTTGTTTAAAATAGTTCAAATTTTAATAGTAATAAAATCAAAATAACGATTTTGTTATTATTTCATCGTTAGGAGTATTAAATCGATAGACGGAATGGTCGATTTTAACAAATCTTCCTCTGTTGAATAATATTATTAAATATGTGTATCTTAATATACATAAAAGTCATTGTGTGTATTTATATTCCACACCTCCTACTAAACCACTGGACCGATTTCAACAAAACTTAGCACAAATATTTTATGCAACGGGAGAACCAACATTAGATAGGTGTTTTGGGCCCTGGGGGATGTCAAAAATGGAAAATATGAAAATACCGCATGTAGGGTATCAAATTAAAGGGGATTTCAATGCAAGTAACAATTTTTCATGCATATAAGCACTATTGAAAATTCTTGGGCCCTGGGGCTTAATAAATGGGTGGTTTTGGGGGAGGTCAAAAATGGAAAATATGAAAAACCACTGGACTGATTTCCACCAAACTTGGCACAAATTTTTTATGCAACGGGAGAACCAACATAAGATAGGTGTTTTGGGCCCGGGGGGATGTCAAAAATGAAAATACTGTGGTGTATCAAATTAAAGGGAATTTCAATGCAAGTAACAATTTTACATGCATACTCATATACGTGCATGTGTATTAATATTTTCAAAAATTTGGAATGGTATTTTGTCAATTTTGCTGATTTCTTTTACAGTAGGCTTAACTGTCAATCGTTTTAAGGGAACTTTGTTATAATAACAATCTCTGGGACTTACAATCATAATACCTCCCATACTATGAAAAGTACTTTTCCCGTCTATAGTATTGATGTTAATATCTGAATTGGCAAACGCCAATTGTGCAAAACAACCAGATCTAAATGGAGAACGTGGACTAAGCAATACACTATCCTCATAAAGTGTTGCTTCTTTGTACGATGAACACACTCCCAGATGCGACAATATATCTATAATTCGTTTTGAAGCAAATTTCCTATGCAACATTACAGACAGACCAACTTGCAATGGTGATAGAAAGGTTCTAGGTCTTATGGAACTCATAATTGAATGAGTAATTGCTGTGCATTTTGTTTCATATGAACTAATATCACCTTTTTTATTTTTTTAAATTATTTCTTCTATCAGAAACTGAAGGGATTCTGGGATATTCTCATTAATATTTTGGAATATATTATCACTTGGAGGATAAAATTCTGTATTACTTTTCTTCAGATTAACATCATTTCGAATAATTGCTGCTGCAGATTTTAAGATTTTTCTTTTTTCTTCATTTTCATCTTTTTTTGAGGCTATCCATGCTTGACGCATGACATTGTATTCACGATCTACAAGACATATGAGGGTTGAGCCACCTTTTCTGGATATAATTCTTATAAAATTGCCATAATTGTCTTTTAATTTAGCAATAATGGTATTTGGATGACAAGCATCATGTCGTGTTTAAGAAAATTAGGTATTAAATAAAATAAACATGAAAATTTAATTTAAAAAATAGTATAATTATAATTTATAATTAAGCAATATATTTACCTAATAATGCAATTAATTCTGTGAGCGTAAACTGGGTATCATCACTGTCACTTAAATAATCAAAAATCAATTCCATTTGACGTGAGATTTTTACATCCTTGGGTCGACCTTTAGCATCACTTGTGTCACAAGTGTAACTGTTTAAAACTTTTTTGTGACAACTGCGGTGATATCTCGCTTGTACAGCTACCAAATCATCACAAGAAATTCGTCGTAGAATTGCTTTTCCTAATTCGTCATTATGTTCTGCAATCATTTCTATAATTTTTCTTTAAAAGTAGGACTTTGAATTATAGAAATATTTTTGCGTTGATTAATACTTAATTTCGTATTACTTTTATCGGCATCTAATCCACAAATTATACAAAGTTTTTTGAAATCAAACAATTCTTTACTCTTTCTGACTTTACTCTTGACTGGGCTATATTTACTTTTTTCGACAAAGTGCCTAAATCCTTATAACACAAAACATCATTCCTTTTTAACGTATATTTTTCTCGACATTTCCTGTGTACTAAAATTGAATCAACTTTTTTTAACATTTCATATTTTCCATCGTTTCTCTCAGAGCTAACTCTTATTAAATTCGGTAGTCCTCGAGTCACTTTTTCTGTATCTTTAATACAAAGATCAGCATTACAAATAAAACATATTTCAGTATCACACTGGTCCATACTTAATACCTAAAAATCAAAAAACCTTATGTAGCACTTATGTTCAGTAAAAGTATTCTTTAAAACTTCACCACTAGTGAAGTCAAAATCTCTTTTGAAAATTTTTTTATTTTCAATTTTAAATCCACCGTTTTTACCAAATTTGTTTTTTTAAATATGTGCCTTTTATAAACTTTTAATGTATGTAAAAAATGATCAGAACAAATAATTTTTTTTTTTATAGAAAAAATGCAGTTCTTTACGTTTAATTTTTTAAATGGTCAAAAAGCCCAAACATTTTTGTTAATTAACCACCCGAAAGTATTTTTAATAAGCTTTAATTTAAGCCATCGTACACCTTTGTGCCACAATCTTGCCATACTTTATGAGCACTCAAAGTTTTTTTGTGAATTGCGATTTTTTTGAGGTTATATTCAACATTTCAATATGAAATTTGTGGGGTTTATAGTACTCCACAAAGGTTACCTTTCCATCAAGTTTTATCAACTTTCATTAATTTGTGTTAAAACAACAGCAATTTGTTTATAAACGCCATCGCCACTTTATTTATTTATTAACAATAATAATAATATCGACTTCCGTATTAAGGCTAGAAATGTTCTTAATTTATTATAGAATACTGAAAAAATTCACATTAAAATCGGCTTGTTAGGTCCAAAGATATTTATAAAAACGCTATTTTGCAACTTAAATTGTTAATAAAAAAATAAACGGGTTGTTTTTACACAAAACTTAACTATTAGCTCAACTTGATCCCATTAACCAATTTAGCACACAAAAAATCGACTCCCAAAACAATTCACGTTTGATTTTTATTTTGACTCCACTACACGTATTCACAAATAAATAAATATTAGCATGTATAAAAAGTGTAAATAAAAACTTTAAACTGCAATTTTTTTTACCTGTTTTATATGATAAAAACAAAAATTTTGTAATGTTTTGATTATAACCTTTGAAGAAATATCAACTGCGTTATTGCTCCGTTCTTGTATAGCAGATGTTTGTATGGCACACCACAACAATGGGTGTTGCGCGCGCAGCTACATTTACAGTTGCACACTCGAGGGGAATAGAACGCCGCGCCGTTTAAAAATTTTACCTGTTTTCTAGGGTCTTGTTTTTAGAGTATAGGTATAATGAGGTAAGAGAAATAACATGAATAGATAGATTTGGCATTGTAGTAGCTGTAACGTTAGTTTCAAGTACTCAAATAAACCCACTTAAAAGATACATGTATGTAACGCAAAGGAGGCACCTTTTTTTAGTATACACAATTTTTATTTATTTTTTTAAATTTTGAAAATGATTTTAATTTTCATGAGTGTAGTTTTTGATGCAGAACACTTGCAGTTTTCAAATACAATTTTTTGTGTTTCGATATCTCTATTTTTAAGATTAATAAAGGCAGATAAACTCTGAATTTTTGAGTAAATTTAAAATACGTCGAAATACTCACTTTTGAAAAGGTTTTTTTTTTAAATAACAACTTCAAAAGTAGTTTTCATTATTATAAAATAAAAAGTTTATCTCTTTTAAAGGTAAATTAGTAAAGAACTACTATTTTTTTTAAATTTTATTGTATAGTACTTGTAATTTTGTGGTTTCACTTCTTTTTGTATCTACAGTAAATATTTATACACTATATTCTTTATGTTCAAATAAAATATTTATGTAAAAATCAACAAATTTTGAAAGCTATACTGTTCCCCTTCAAAACTAGCCTTTATTTAACTGGCTACGCTTAGATTAAAGAAAGTTATGATATTTTTGAATAGACGCGCCTGGCTAATTTAGCGAATTACGCAAGATCGGGGGCAAATGCTCTTTTTAAAACGCAGCGCTCATCATTACCAATTTTCAGGAAAACAGTTCCATTAACGTAAAAATATGTAAGGAGACTTTCTGAAGGAAATTGTTTGCTCTTCAATATACACCTTTTTATTTCTTCCAACTGTACATATTTACGGAGTGCTTTAAGAAAATCTGTCTTTACGATTTTTCCAGACCATCTTCAGAAAACCCTAGAAAGGTAAACATGCAAAGATTTTTTTATATTAATTATTAATGTTTATTTAACACGTGCACCAAATATTGCTTTGCCCCAATTTTTTATCAAGTCAAAATCTCTGGCGACTGGACTATAACTCATTGCCGCTGTGGCACAACAATATATAAATATTGCTACACATTTGCCACTATGAGTGAACACACACACACACACACACACACACACACACACACACACACACACACACACACACACACACACACACACACACACACACACACACACACACACACAGGTATGACTTTTTATACACGTGTTTAGATATTATTATCACTGTTATGTATTTGTGTGTATACACAGCACAAACCACAAAGAGTAGTCTCTTAGTGATGTTCAAAATCATACAAAATGGCACCTGTGTGATGAACGAACGTAACAAATGTTGCGACGCATCTCTTATACGTTCTGTATAAAATGCCTCTTTTCAAATATAATTTTTTGTCGCCTACAAGAAGGATCACAAAACTGTGAATTCATTTTTTTTATTTATATGAGAAGCATTGAACACACAAGTCTGCCCACCTGACTGAATATGTTTAATCGCATATTCTGTAACCTGGTTTGTACTACTGCAATATTACCTATAATGTCAACAGCAGGCCGAAGTGTAGCATGTAAAGACAACAGTATTAACCAGCTGCTTACAGTGCACATTATGCACAAATGCACATAATGATACTATCATTCTAAAAAAAACATGGTTTTTAAAAGGTATTCAAGACTGAATAAAAATAAACTATATATACATTAACTACGACAAAAATATAAACAATATTTTTCAAACAGCAGAAAATAAAAAGTATTTTTATTTATGAGACAGTTTTGTTTAACCATTCAATTACTTTGAAAAAACTCAACAAAGAAATGTCAGGATTTCTGATGAACGATACAAAATTCCATTGAAAACTAAACTAAGTTTAGAAGATTGATGTTCAGTAATGTACTGCAGTACTATGTAACTGTGTAAATATATGTAAAACATGGTTTACAAGGAAACTAAACTAAGTTTAGAAGATTGATGTTCAGTAATGTACTGCAGTACTATGTAACTGTGTAAATATATGTAAAACATGGTTTACAAGGCTACTAAACACGTTATTTGATTAATCTGAGCGAGCTATTTTTTTTTACAAATCATATAATCCACCAGTGATGTTTCTGGACATATAGAATACTGGTAGTCAGGACTGTAAGAACGGGGGACCCAAAACAGAGCCCAGATAAAGATTTTATTGAAATGATTGCTCTGAAATAATTTAACGTAAATACAGACATAAAATAACAGCATCTGTTTGTTCCGTAACAGCTCTGATGTGAACAGAAAACTGTATTACAACGCTGAACAGTTACGACGACTGTTCACTCAATGCCATACACTATGAGTTTATTAAACAAACTTGATGAGGAGGTAGAAAAGGGGCGAATGTTATGTCTGCGGTTTTATATTATTTTCAAAAATTTTACCTCTCTGAAAAAAAATAAAAGATATATTTAAACAGTTATATATTCATGCTTTATTATAAACTGTTACTCATTTCTAGTTTCTCTTATGTTGAAGTTCTACCAGTGTTACTGATAGGTTTATTTTGACTTGTTCTGTTAATATTGTTTGTGATAAAATTCTATGTTTGAATAACGTAGTAGTTTATGTTATTTTAAACTACAACATTTTTTAGCTTTTTAATATATCCATTTTTCCAGGAAATGCACAATGGTATCAATAAAAATTATGATAGATACAAAGACACAATATTTCATTTTTTTTAAAGAAGCGCTAAATTCAGACTTTTCCCTGTGATGCACAAAATGTTCCTCATATGTTTCTGATGATGGTTACAAGTTTTTTGGAACATGGTTTTTTACATTATATCATCGCATTTACACGTAAAACATTACAAACTATTCACAACAAAATATTTCTTTTTTTTTAATACAATATCCTAATGCATGTCTTTCTGCAGAAATCTTTTAATTTTTCTGCTTTTCCGATCCAAGAAAAATTAATGCATATTTCAGAAACACTGACTCAGCCAAAATACTATGTAAAATAGTCCACTGGTTCTAATGTTATACATGCGTGTGTATGTTTGTGTGTATGTGTTATTTATATATTTAATGTGTAGTGAGGTAATAAAATAGTACAGTGTTAAATATTTCATTTTCAAAATATCCAGTTATTACATACACTACCATGCACATAATTCCTGTTTACATAATTCATATTTTCAATATTAAATGTATCAGTGCCCAGCTTCACAATCAGTCGACTACTGGCTGACTGTAGCTATTGGCTACAGCGGATCACATACATACACACTGACAATTTAATTATATATATTGTACAGAAGTACAGACCTTATTTATTTCAATACAAATATTAGTCTCACAAATTTGTTTAACTATTTTTATTCACAGTTGATGATTAGGCCAGACACTTATCATAAGAATTTCAGTGGAAAACAAAACAAACACCAAATTACCAAAACAATAATAAATGAAAATTACATCCGTGAAAAACAACAAGGGGAAAATTTAATTGTCGTCGTTCAAAGAAGACACTTTTATCAATAAGTTTTCTACATTAATTAAAAAAGAAAGTATATAATAAATCTCATTTGCATCTATCAAAGACCCCTTTTCAAATAAAACAAGGTCACCAATGTATAGAGTGATCTATTAAAAGAAAAAAAGGAAATGCTAGTAAAAAAAAGAACTGTTTAACAACAGAGATATTATAAAATGTTATTTTATATCGAGAACGCTGGAACACCTCTAAGTACTTATCACATTGTGACTTTATAGAAACTTAATTTCCGTGGAATATGTTCCGTAAAATTTATATCTGTTATTTTATCTATGCCATAATTAATTTCACTTTTGGTACAAAAGTTACACGTTCAGTAGTGTTTGAAATCTACAAATTACAAAATGTTACATGTGAGTGCTGCATGTTAAAAAGTCACAATTCATTACGTTGTCTTAACTAAAACACAATGCCATTCCAATTAGAAGTGACCAGACTCTTACTCTACGCAATTTTTTTCTGTTTAACATTGTTTTATAATTAAACATGTAAACTTATGGTCTTATCAAAACACGACTGTTCCTGCTACAATTTGCATTTGTGACAAACGAATCGTTAGATTACATTTTTATAATTGTCTTCTTCATTTATGTTACATTATTTACAAGAAGTTAAATTTCCTAAATAATAATTTCTATGATAATAATAATAAAACGATACACATTTAAAGTCTAATTCTGAAATAAGAGAATAAGACATTATCAGCTGAGACATTACCAACACATTAGTGCAATAATGATACCGATAAATGTATGGACATTATATTCATACACAATACATTATTTGATAAATAAATTCTGATTACATATACAGGTATGTTTACACGAAGTTTGGTGAAAATATTTAACAATTACAAACCTTATTATAAACCATGATAAAACTAAACTTTATACATTTTATGTTTACATTCAATGATTATAAACATGAATTACAGTTTCATTAAATTAAAACTGTTTTTATGACACAATTAAAGACACAATATAATTTCAACATTATAATATAAATAGGTCTTTGATAAATTCAATTATGTATAAATATATAATATATGTATACATATTACTTTCCTTGACATAATATCTACAGTGAAAAAGTGTCTAAATTTTAATTGTCAATAGAACAGGTTTTTTATGTTAATTCAAGCCCATTCCATTAATAATAAAAGCTCAAAACATTTTTAAGTTCAGATAAAAATGTAAATTGGATATAGTTTTTTCCCTAATATTAGTAGACATTTTGCTGGAAGTGATCCAGAGTGTAATTACCGTAATTTTTATTTTACTCTTCAAATAGTAAATTTATAACATAATACAATGATTGCACACACAAATCCATGTTTTATATAATTTATACCACTTGGCAAAACATAACTACCCTAAACGTGGTTTTTTCTCAATGCTTTATGCAGCAACACTTCAAAAGGCATTTTATCTACAAGTATTTAAGCATACAATGAATTTACTAACCTTGATTTGACCTTTATTGTTAAAGTTAACCTTAATTACATCAAAATTTTATAGTGGATTTATAAATACAACTAATTTTTAAATATATATATTGTATATGTATATGTACGTGTAAAATAATATACATAAATATATACAAATACTGTTTATGCAATAACAAATATAAAATTAATTTTAAAGCTGACATTAAATTTTTAAACATTTTGTAATATTAACTTCGTTTATCATTATAGTGAAATTATCCTACATAAAAGACTATTATTATTTATATAATTATTATTTATACTGTTATTATGTACCTTATTATTAGTTCTGTATATAAGATCAAATCATGGTTTACAAAGAAGAAGAGAACACGAGCGGACATGGAAACAGACAGTGCGCACATAATGCCTAATTTACACATCCGGACAGTATAAGTCAGAAGAAGTTGATTAAGTGAGAATTAGAACAAGACTTGTAATAAGAAGAAAAATTCCCTCCTCCCGCTGCAGTTATGCTGAGAGGTAAAAAGTCTTTTATTAATAAACTGATCTGTTGACGTGATGTTTATTTGTGCGCGGTGGGTGCGAATGTGTACGAGGGCGAGTTAGTGGAACGGTGGAAGTGAACGTTCTGCCACTTGTTGTCTCTCTTGTGCCAGACTCGCGTTTCCTCGCACTGGGAGCTATGCGCTACACCTTGTCTGCAACACACGTGAACAGTATTAATTCTCACTCATCCGTATAAAGCGCAGGAATAGTAACAGGTATGGAATATGTATGGAATAAAAATAAATATAGGAAAAACATCAGTGATGAGGGAAAACGAGAGAGTGAGAATATCTATAAGAAGACAGAATCAGGTAGATAGGTACGGATACTTAAAGAACATGTAGAGGATAACGAGTGGACCGAGACATGGAGGACAGGACTAGAGTAGCTGTATAGAGCAGCAGAATGAACTCAGACATGAGAAAGCGATTGGTGAAGCAGTCTGTATGCAGGGAGGTAGGCTAAAGTGATGGAAAATGTGGGTGAGGGGAAGCAACTGGCAATGAGTGTTGTACCAGAGTACCCTCAACGTACATTCAAAGTAATATTGTGAATGTATTAAGGAATGTTGTGATCGGTATTATTAAAACTATTTAGAATAGAACTTAGGTTATGTTACTCACGTAGGTTAAGCACATACTTAGGTGTATTTATATTCTCCACAATCTATGTATAACTTATGTATATTGATCTGCACTACAATGTTCTGTATAAATGTACTTTGCACAGATAGTTAAACATAATTTGTTCTACAAGATTCCAAAATAAACACCTAGAATTTTCTCTGCATATTTAGTAAGTGGCAAAGGCCGGCGAATGAGGACATTACCAAACCCTATAACAAGGTAGTAAATGGAGAAACCAGGCAATATTTATTATTATGAGTTCAGTTAAGTGAGTTACAGTTATTATGTGTTTGATACCATATTTATGGATCAGTAGTATATTTATGTATTCCTTTTTTGTTTGTATAAATTACGATTGTGTCAATAATCAATATCACAGTTGTAAATTGCAAATT
The DNA here is from genome assembly GCA_034769895.1 of Magicicada septendecula. Taxonomy (NCBI): domain Eukaryota; kingdom Metazoa; phylum Arthropoda; class Insecta; order Hemiptera; family Cicadidae; genus Magicicada; species Magicicada septendecula. The sequence goes on along the minus strand of CM068375.1, from coordinate 53,465,336 downwards.
TGTATTTTCTGTGTTATACATTTATTTGTGAAAAATTATTTATAATATGGATAGAGAAACAAGGTGTCAACAGTGATATGAGTATTTTATTTCAATTGCTGTCTAGAAGACAACCAACCACCTTTGATCCTTGGACCACTAATGACTTAGTTACGAAGTCAGTAACTAATTTACTTACTTGTCCATGTACTGTGTTAGACGAACGTAAGCAATGCACGCTGCATCCTCGCCAAGTAAATGAACATTAGGGTTAAGAATGGTTGTATTCACTGCTTTACAGTTTTTACCTACAACTGACAAAACAAAACGATTTATAATCCAATCTTACAGACACCTGTATATCGAAAGTATTCATTCTAGGCACTTTGTGTTTTGTAAGGCACCTCAGCATGAGATAACTTTCACTAACCTCTTACACACACTCAGATGATTGACTTAAACTTTATCATGCTTGTTTGCTAAACTGCTAAATGTCATGTTCTGGGTGAGGCCTTTCAGTGTTTCCACCATTTTCAAGTCCTAAATCACGACCTTGAAAATGGTGGAAACACTGAAAGGCCTCGTCCAGAGCATTACATTTAGCAGTTTAGCAAACAAGCACAACGAAGTTGGAGTTACAAAGACTGCTAATTCAAATAACAAGATTAACAACTAACTTATGCGCAAATTCATTTTAATTTCAGTACTGAGGAGTACATTCAGTTTAAAGGACTATTTAACAGAATACCATATGCAAAATTTTGCCTTTGTACACGTATTGCATGTTATAATGGTGCATGCATGCATACATGATATGCAATGGCATGCATATTCAGTAACATGTTGCTGAAAACTAATGCACTGCTAAACAAGCAGTGAAGTCATGTATATAGTGGGTGTTGCGTACTGGAAGCTCTTGAAGTTTCTAGAGTTGTTCCAAAGACGCTAAGTGGAAAGGGCTGGTTTTGAAATATAATGAAGTGGACTGTATTGATGATGTATAATGTTCATTTATTGAAAATATTAAGTTTTAGATGCTACTGCCGACACGTGCAGATGTTTTAAGGCCATAATGCCCGATAATTTAGTTTTGATAAATGTCAAAATCCATGGTAATTAGACGAAGGTCGTCTGAATAATTTAGTGCAAGCTGCACATGAAAATAATTGAATAATGATCCAGAAGCCGCGGCTGGAAGAGTAATTTTTAACGAGAGTACAGCTCGGAGTCTATTATGTAACTGAACTAAACTTGACCACCGTCAGCCCAGCTGACTGCCGGCGGCGCTTGATAGGCAAAGTGACATCATCCGCGCGTGCCGCAATGCGGTGGTTACAACACACAGTGAAACTTCTCAATTAATTACATTATAATTATCTCTTACCTTAGGGTTTTTATTCCAAGGGTCGTTCAGACGAAACTGCTGCAAAAAGGATTATTTGGATTTGATATGTGTGAAAGTGACGCTAACACATTTTCTACTGTCTAAAATGCATACTTATTTTATTCATCGAAAATCGCCCCCTTTTTCTACTTCTACAAATGACAGTATCTTTGTTATCTTTTGTTTTAGAATACTATGATAATTAACCTTACTAAATACGTATAAGAAAATTGAAAATGAGCCAGTATATAACCACACACACACACACACACACACACACACACACACACACACACACACACACACACACACACACACACACACACACACACACACACACACACACACACACACACACACGCACACACTTTCTCTTTTTAATGTTTGAATAAACTCCCCTCTCTTAGAGATCTCCGTTTCTTATTAATGGGTCTATAAAAGCGAATATTGAAATATAATAATTGAACTTTAAAAGGTTGTACTCATCCTGATAATAGCTTGCCTCCAGTGCACACCAGTATTATTCACATGTAATCACCGTGACACAAGTTCACTAGCTGACCGATTTCTGAGTTCTCTCGCACTCACGCCACTGTTGGTACCGGTACTGATTTTACGGTTTATTGCCTCATGTTCTGGAAGATGATTAAGTCAGCCGATATAACTTTTTACTCTTAGATGTTGTTGTAGGCTGGCCGCGCGCGTTATTGTAATATTTATAAATGTCTACACAGTCTCTTAGATAGCCCGTATTTGTCTTAACGGCCTGTTTGTAAACCCGAGGCCACTATTTTTTAATTAACCAACTTTTACTATCTGAATGCTGGCTGTCTGTTCACTCTCTAATGACACACTGCAGACTGGAGACTGTGTCACAAGGCTGCTGCTGGCGGTTACGCAATGCGTCTGGCAGTTGTTTTGGCTAACAATGTGCATTGCTGTACTGGAGGCTCCTTACAGGTGCAGTTAACTATTGAATTACTAAATTAAATACTGATTTATATAAAATAAAATTCCCATTTTTTTGTACCGTTACAATACCCCCCCAATAAGAGATTGAAGGCCGGAGCGTTCAAACTCTTATTGCCTAAACCCTAAGAGGATCAGTGAGGATATGGTGCCGCAACCCCCCTGAACACTCTACTAAATCATGGGTTCTTACCCCCCTAGTCTGGCAACTGTGACAGCACCCATCCGGTCTTACTGGACTTCTCTGTTCGAGATCCCAACACCGAAAAATCGAACAGATACCCGACCCAGTATCGCCTGACTTTATAACATGGAATTAAAAAATTGACAAACGGCCTTCCATCACTCCATATCCCACAACTGGTTCGTTTCCTCTTAGCCGTACTGGTTCATTGACAATGTACTGGCTCATTTTATATTATAGACCCTAAACAATGGTATTAATAAAACAATATTGGTTTACAATGGTACACATAAATTCCAGTTGAATTGAATAATATTCCCCGTACAATATTGCCCATCCAAAATGACACATTAATTATACATGATTACATTAACTCACAGTAATAATACCTAAAATACAAATTATATCCACTTGACTACTATATTTATATAGGCTAAACAAAAATTTTGTTTAATGAAATTAAATAATGAAAGTACATATTTCATTTATTTTACAATTACATTTGAAGTTTGAATCAGAATAAATTTAAATTTGTTATTAAAATCCTCTTTCCAATTAATTTAATTACCAAATTGATTTAATAATATTTAATTTCTCAAACTCTAAGTTACAGTAATTACCTTATTATTATTTTATTTGTTCACAACAATTTCATTTGTTTTGCTTACATTTTACAAAAAGGCCCTACGAAAATATTACCTACATTATTCAAAAATTTACATTCCTTACTTCACATATGGTATGTCTTTTTATTTCATAATAGAATCTGCTCAATGGTACTGATTCATCAACCTGCCACAGTTATCAACTTCAACACATCTGGCTGTAAACATTGGTCACACAACCTACCTGTTTACATAAACATTGGTGTGCCAGACTTGTTTTCATAAACAACGGTTATAAACATTCTCAGTTTCAGCATTCATAGTCTAAACATTCTGGTTACATCATACTAACACCTGTACTTTTCAGTTTTTATAATCTTTTAGATAACATATTTGTCTCTTAAATTTTTTATTCCAATTCAGATCAGATATATTTTAATTCACCACAATTACTTTAATAGCATTATCACAAGTCATTTATTATTACTGTTACACTCTTTTCACACCTGTAAGCGTTTTATTCTTTCTAATTGGTATTAGAAGCTTTATACTTACAGTACATTATTCATCTACTCGCAGAAATACAAAATACACACCATGCCCACACCAATATCTCCTCGTAACCTCTGAAACACTTTAACAACACTGTTATGTCATACAAACCATTGAACCTTAAAATCAAATCTCATAAAGCAATTTAAATCCCTTAGAAAAATTCAACCATATAACATTTAAGTCAAGCAAAATATTTAAACATTTCAAATTATTTTAATTAGATCAATTATTGAAAACAATATTTTTAATTACTTTCACCCATTGCAATAACTACAACTCATTCATTATCTTCTTCCAAATTATTTTTGTTATTTATTTAGGCTGCAAAATATTAATATTATTATTATCACAACAATTTCAATTACATATACATATACCTAACATTTTACAATATACACAATTAATTGTATACAACATATATTTACAATTCTTCATCATTAATTATTCAGTTTTATCACACTTCAATATCAAAACTCAGCTAGGTCATTACCATATATTAACATATTTAAAATTGTTCATTTATGAATTTCAGCCTCCATCGTCAAAACTTATCGGGGTTTCACATAACAATTTTCAATTTTATTTACATTCCGTATACGGTTATCTTGTGTATAGTAACCATAAAATTTCTGTTTATTCATTTTACCATAATAATCATATACCAGGTCAACACTGAGTACATCGGTTAAGTCTCCATCAGTAATATTCATTATCAAGTCAGTTATTTTTTCTTCATAAAGTAAATTATTATTATTTAAACATGTATCATAAAAATAATCTTCACTCTCTATTTTAACAGGTAAGTACTTCAAGTTATTTAACATCTCTTTCAACTCATTATAGTCTCTCTTTACTTTATATAATTCTGTCTCTCTTTCATTACACCATTCTATATTTAAACTTCTCTCATCATAATGCCATATCACACTCTCTCTCTCATTCCATGCAGAGGGTACAAAATTATTCAACAAAAATAAACAACTCAAATCTTTCACTAATAAGGGTCTCTTGCCCTTCAATAATAACATTTTTGAACACTCTGGTTCATCACAAATAAGGGGAAAATTTACCCTCTGCCCTACACATTCATCTACTCTTTCTTTCCATTCTTTTTCTAATTCATCACCACTAATTACTACCTCGTTACAACATATAACTTTCTCTCTCTCACTTATTGTCTCACTATCTATTTTCAGCATATCACTCTCTGATACCACATTCTTAATTATATCATCATTTTCAGCATTATTTCTCTCACTTGTTACTTTTTTATTGTCATTATTACTATTACTTTTAATTTGTTCTCCTATTGACTCTATTATTTGTTCTTTAAATGTATTGAAACATTCATTCGTCTCATTTAAACGTTTATTAATATTGTCTTCTAACTTAACACTCTGTTGTTTCATCTCATATAAACGCTTATCAAATTTTTGGTCAATATTATTTATGTCACTCTTTAACTCATTGAATTTAACATTCTGTTCCTCAAATTTAGCGTCATTACTATCAAATCGTTTACTGAGAAGGTTAAATAGGTCATTCATTGACATTTCTTTGTCTTTTATATTTGTTTTAATTGTAATAGGGGTGGAAGTTGCTCCCCCCTCATTAATTAATACAGATTCGTTTACATTACTGTCACTGATTGACAGTGACTCTGTCTGAATACCTGAATCGCCTTTATTGGCCGACTCAGTTGACATATTTTCATTTACTACCGTTTCGGTTACTATTGTTTTTATTTGTTTTTCAGCACTAGTGCTAGTTAAATCAATAATGTTTTCCATGTTTCCAAGTGTTTACTTATACACGCTTTATATACTTATACTGACAATATCGCCCTCACTCCCAAATAACCCGTTCTGCAGCTTAATTAGGTCTGGCGAATATAGGTTGTAACCTACACTCGCGTCCCTGTTCGGGCGCCAATGAATCTTCTCAATTAATTACATTATAATTATCTCTTACCTTAGGGTTTTTATTCCAAGGGTCATTCAGACGAAACTGCTGCAAAAAGGATTATTTGGATTTGATATGTGTGAAAATGACGCTAACACATTTTCTACTGTCTAAAATGCATACTTATTTTATTCATCGAAAATCGCCCCCTTTTTCTACTTCTACAAATGACAGTATCTTTGTTATCTTTTGTTTTAGAATACTATGATAATTAACCTTACTAAATACGTATAAGAAAATTGAAAATGAACCAGTATATAACCACACACACACACACACACACACACACACACACACACACACACACACACTCTTTCTCTTTTTAATGTTTGAATAAACTCCCCTCTCTTAGAGATCTCTGTTTCTTATTAATGGGTCTATAAAAGCGAATATTGAAATATAATAATTGAACTTTAAAAGGTTGTACTCATCCTGATAATAGCTTGCCTCCAGTGCACACCAGTATTATTCACATGTAATCACCGTGACATAAGTTCACTAGCTGACCGATTTCTGAGTTCTCTCGCACTCACGCCACTGTTGGTACCGGTACTGATTTTACGGTTTATTGTCAAGGCTGCTGCTGGCGGTTACGCAATGCGTCTGGCATTTGTTTTGGCTAACAATGTGCATTGCTGTACTGGAGGCTCCTTACAGGTGCAGTTAACTATTGAATTACTAAATTAAATACTGATTTATATAAAATAAAATTCCCATTTTTTGTACCGTTACAACAGATAATAAATACAGTACAAAGTTCGAACATACTGCCCGCTCAAAATCGGGACGATTTTGTAAATTAAACATTAAGTTAATAATATAATAATTAAATTTACATGGCAAAAATAATATAACAATTGGCGTATTGGCTACAGCGCAATGACAGTTAGGTAATTAATAACAATAATATGATTAACATGATAAATTCAAGTGACAATTATAAGGTATACAAGAAATCGACCCTTATGCTCATAGCAAGGAAAAACTGAGAATAAAATTACCCAAAACATAATAGCACCACAGTACACACAATAATACAATGATTAAGTAGATGTATTGATCTATCCCATATAATACCCATTAACATTTGCACAGCATTACATAATAAGTGATACCACAATAAAAAGATATAACAATTGCAACCATAATATCGACACAACAAACCCCCAATAAATTTCATAATATATGACCATTAGAAAATACAATACATACATACAATAATTGGTACAATAAGTAACACTAATAATTCTCAAAAGTTTGAATATATAATCATATAACAATCCAATAACATATATAAATAATTGATAACACAATGAAAACGCAGTAACTATTGCAATAATAGCTATCAGAACGTAGTAATAATAATTACAACGCTAATGATACAATTGACTTGTATGATCGCCCCGGGAATGTCCCGGGCGTATTCCAGGCAATGTGACAAGTTCACATTCCTAGTACGTCTCGTATGGCACACATACGACTAGTCTGTTGCCGCCGGAAGGGGGCATAATTTGTGGATGGGTCGGCGTAAGCTACCTAGCGCGGTGCGAACTTCCGCAACGCGCACTATGGAATCTTGACCCGCAAAAACATTAGTAATTACCCCTCGCTTCCACTGAAGTGGGGGGGAATTATCGTCCAAAATGAGGACAAGCTGTCCGACATTCAAATTCCTTAACGTCGTGCGCCATTTGTTGCGCTGCTGCAGATAATCCCTAGACCATCGTTTCCAGATGGATTGCGTAAATTTTTGGAGCAGCTGCCATCTGCCCAAATGACTAGTATTGCTTTGGATATAGTCAGGTTCCGGAAGTGCAGTCAGTGGAGCACCGACCAAGAAATGAGCGGGAGTCAAGGGATCAGGATCTCCAGCATCGTCGGACACAGCACATAAAGGGCGTGAATTAAGGCAAGCCTCTATTTGAGAGAGAGAAGAGTAGAGTACTCCTCAAAATTCAAGATAGTACCGCCGATTACGCGACGCAAATGATATTTAACACTTTTCACACCGCTTTCCCACAAACAACCGAAATGAGGGGGTGAGGGAGGGATAAAGGACCACTTGATACCACGGAGACCGCAAAACTCCTGAGAAGATTGCTCAACTACCTTTGAATTTAAAAATTTGTACAATTCGCGTAAGGTGCAGTTGGCACGACGAAAATTTGTACCATTATCCGAAAATATCTGCGCGGGAATACCTCTGCACGCGATGAACCTTTTTAGAGCCGCTATAAAGGCGTTGGAGGTGAGATCTGACACCATTTCTAAATGGATGCCCTTTGTGCACATGCATATAAATAACGCGATGTATGCCTTTGACGTGGACTTTGAGCGCTGCCCGCCATGGCGTAAAAGTACAGGACCGGCGTAGTCCACGGCCGACTGGGAAAATGGCTTAGCAGGCGTGACCCTGGAAGGGGGTAACTGACCTAATAGTTGATTCGCGCCTCTAGCACGGTAACGGAAACAAATGATACACTTATGTATTACTGAGCGGATATAAGATTTGTCGTGAATAATCCAATATTTCTGTCTGAGAGAAGATTGGGTTGATTGCACCCCAGAGTGCAACAAACGGATATGTTCATACTCAATTATTAATTTAGTTAGATGTAGGCGTCCACCCACTCTTAAAATACCTGAGTCGTCCAGGAAGGGGTTGAGTGCAAGAATTTTACTGCTGCAAGGAAGGCAGCGATGTGCCTCAAGCTCCTTAACTTCTATGCCGAAGTGCAACTGCTGAGATTGCTGAACAAAAACAAAAGTGTGTCATGCAACTCTTGAGCAGACAAAAAGGACGTGACCCCGTCAACAACCGGGAGCCTAGAGTTGCGAATAAATCTGCGGCAATATGCGAAGACGCGAATGAGTCTTGTAAGGGATGAATAATTTTCAACATAGTTATGGGTGGAAGAGGCGACAATTAGTGAGGTTTGGACCTGCTTACGACGTTCTTGCTCAAGGTCGGGGTAAGTATGGGGAGCATGAATGTCGAAGGCGCTAATGGGCCATGATGATGACTCATGGGCTAACCAGGACGGGCCATGCCACCATTGAGTATGGCTGTGCAAACTACGAGGGAGGCAACCGCGTGATAAAATGTCGGCAGGGTTGTCAGGTGATAATACATGATGCCAAGTTCCCCGGCTAAAAAGACGCTGTATTTCTGCGACACGGTTGGCCACAAATACCTTCCAGCGGGAAGATTGTTGATGTATCCAATGCAATGATATCATCAAGTCCGAATAGAGATATAGTCCGTCAAAATTGTAGTTGATGGCGTTTAAAACCTTAGAAGTTAACTGCGCTAGCAATAAACAAGCACAAAGTTCAAGCCGGGGTAGCGTTATCTGTTTTAGCGGAGTGACCCTAGATTTAGCACACAACAGGTTTGACGATATGGCGCCGTTCGAATAGACCGCCCGCACATAAATACAACACGCGTAACCTTTAACCAAAGCGTCGGCGAATCCGTGAAGCTGTAATGAACTGATTTGATAATTATTCAGACTCTTAACCGACCTCGTAATTTTAAAATGAGTGTCGGAAACTAATTGAGAGTAGAGTTCCAGCCATTGATTGGATAGTGACAGAGATAAGGGTTCGTCCCAACTTGTGCCCGCCAACCACAACTGTTGTACAAAATGTTTGCACCAAAACGTAATGGGGCCAATAAGACCCAGCGGGTCGTAAATCCCTGCAATGACCAACAACACGCTTCTTTTGTTGAACACGGTCGAATTGTCATCACCCCGAACGGTATATAAAAAACTGTCTTTGTCAACGTTCCATTGGATTCCCAATGTACGCACGTTTTGACCTTTGCTGAAGTCATGGGATACTTGGGCGCGAGAGGCCCTAATCTTATGGTGGTTAGAAAACCACTTATGTAACGTAAAACCATATCTTTTTAGCAAATCCACGATGTCGAATTTCATTTTAGCTAACACGTTCGGATCGTCCGATCCCGTTATAAGATCGTCTACATAAAAATCATTGGCTATGGCTATACAAGCCATACGGTAATCGGATTTATTTTCGTAGGCTATCTGCGCCAGACATCTAGTTGCAAGGAAAGAGGCACTAGCAGTCCCATACGTAACCGTCCTTAAAGCGTAATGTTGTAGTTCCTTATGCAGAGCGTCACGCCAAACGATGCGCTGCAAATTGGAATCCTTCGGGTTAACCATAATTTGACGATACATCTTTTCTATGTCTGCAATAAGTACGTATCGGTGGGTACGAAAACGAACCACGATCGAGAACAGATCCTGCTGGATTGTGGGACCGACCATTAAAGTATCGTTGAGGGACAGATTATTTGTCGTTTTAGCGGAGCCGTCAAAGACCACACGTAACTTAGTGGTTAGGCTGGAGCTCTTAAAGACTGAGTGATGAGGCAAATAAAAAATGTCTGATTTGTCAAGCGACAAATCGTAATCATTAAGTGGAGACATATGACCAAGCATCACGTGTTCACGCATGAACTCGCTATAGCCCTTGTAAAGGGCAGGGTTCTGCTTGAACTTAAACTCTAGCGATTGGAACCTGCGGATAGCTCCGCGGAGAGAATCTCCCAAATGAGATTTGTCTGACCTGCGAGGCAGGGATACCATGAATCTCCCTTCGTGGTTGCGGACAGTATTTATCACAAAATGCTTTTCACACGCCGAGTCCTCAGAGTAGGGTTCACGACTAGAGACCTCCTCCAACTTCCAGAATTCCTTTAGTTGCGAGGAAATCTGACTATCATCCTTACAGACCATAAAGGATGAAACCATTTTAGTTATGTCGACATTGAAGGGTAAGTTACCGGTTAGAATAAATCCTAACTTAGTCTCCTGAATTATAGGAAAGTGCGGGCCGTGGATAAATTTAATAGGTTCGATTAATTGGAGATAATATTGAGCGCCGAGGAGTACATCGAATTGCAACGAGCAGTGTAGGTGTGGATCAGCTAAGAATACGTGCTTCGGTAAATTCAAAGAGGCGAGATCGAACGATTCCGCCGGTAAATCATTAGTTATACTGGGAAGTACGGCACAATGCACGTTTAACGTAAAAGGTTTATAGCGAGAATGTAGCCTTACCTTTGTGCTGAAGTCAGCCTGGGACAGTGAGTTTTTTATACCCGTTATGGACAATTGCGATTTCACCAATTGAAGGCCCATTCTACGGGCGAAATCCATTGTGCAGAAATTTGCTTGCGAGCCGGAATCCAATAAAATTCTAACGGGGAATTTTCTACTGGCCTGATTAGTTGTCATACAGACAGCAGTGGATAACAATATTGATTTATTCGTTTGCAACTTTAGTGAACATTGGTTATTGATGGAAGATCCGTCTTTGTTGGGGAAGTGAATCATGGTGTGGTGATGCCTTGCACATTTTTTACAAGAAAATTTTGATGGGCATTGCGAACTTTCGTGACCCGGACGAAGGCAATTTAAACAAAGTTTGTTTTTTATTATGACGTTTTTTCTTTCAGGGACAGCAAGCGATGTGAATTGTAAGCAATCAGTAATTCTATGTTTTCCATTACATAGTCTACATAAATTATTTCCGATATGAGAATGGAATGCCCCCCTTGGAGCGCTTATCGGTTTAACTGCCTTGCGATAAGGAGTCTTATCACTGCCATTTAACTTGCTCGTTGAGGTAGTTGCGCTATCAAGATTTTGTAGCAATTGTCTGCGTGAGTTTAGGAATTTCATAAAATTATTAAAATCAGGGAATTTATGTTCCGACAAGCTCTCTTTCCACAACCGGAAAGTGTAACTATCAAGTTTTTTAGCTAAGTAATGCATAACAATGATTTCGAATGTGTTAACTGGCAAGTTGAGATTATTTAAAGCATTGATATTGGCTGATATTTCATCAATGAATGAAATTATTTATGAAAGTATTATTATTTACGCGAAAGTATTTATGCTAACTTGGGATTCTTGTTGAACCGATTGTACGGCCAGGACATTCCCGACATGATGGGCGGAGACAATTAGCTTACTGTCATATCTATTCTTCAACAGATCGATAGCCACCGCGTAATTCTCGTGAGTGATTGGCAGTGACTTTATTACATTAAGCGCCTCGCCAGATAATGACAAGTGCAAATAGTGTAGTTTTTGTATGTCCGTCAGATCGGTTCTGACGTGTATTAGTTTAAGAAAAATATGATAATAATGCTGCCACTCAATAATGCTTCCCGCAAACCGAGGTAATTTGATCGGTTCCAACTGAATGGGGGGGGGGTTTAAGATGCTTACTTTCAGCCTTAATTAAGGGTTTCTGGTTCATATGCTCAGCTTGCTCCAGCAGGTGTTGCAACTTACACTCTATGTTACAAAGATTGTCTTCAGTTTGGACCCTATCACTCGCTAAAGCAAAGTCCGCTACCTCAGATTCGATTTGGGATTGTATTTCATCGTATTTGGTGGATAATTCCATCAAATGCCGAAGTTTTATTTTTAGCACATGATGATCGCTGGTTTCCAAATCGAAGTTGTCCGCGAAAGTATTTATGCAGGATATCGAAGCTTTAATGGTGCCTCGTTTTTTTATTAAAGCTTTTACATCTGCCATGATTACAATTTAAAATATACTTTGGAATAATTTGAGCGCAGAGCATGTGAACCATAGACTTAAAATTTGATAAATCTGAATACGTTGCGGTAGCTAGCGATCATTATATATATGAACACAATACTTGCTATAACATATGCTTACTCTCTCTATTAAACCAACCTCTGTTAGCAATTAAAAATTATTAAAATTATGAATTTAAATGATAACAATACATATAGTCTTATCTTTGATGTTTGAACTCACAATGAGCTGCTAACTATTTACTAACGTGTATTGAATAATGATGGTGTGTGTTTACACAAAGGTGTTAAAAAATAACTGTTAAATGTAAAATATTGCTTGGAACGTTAAATATAAGTAAAAGGTTCATAGTCACGTGGACGTTGATTTAGACGTGCTGAAGCTGGCTTCGATCTCGCTGCTCGATCCTGTTAGGAGTTGTTGCACCTCTTGTCTCTACTGGTCAGATGACGCCTGATGTTGTAGCTCTCCATAATTTAAAGCTGTGGAACATATTGATGTAGAATCACTAATGCTGTCCTGCCATGTCCCGTCGTCTCTGGTTTACTGCTCTGCAGAATCTTGTAGTGTTGATTGTGAGGTAATTTTTGAAAATAATAGAGGCACGCAACTGTCAGTAATCCAAAGTTGAGAATGTTGGGGCTTGAACGAAACACCGTTTGGGCCCATTAAATGAAATATTAATGTTGTCACTGTGGACAAAAAATAAAAAATCCGGTTCGGTTGGACCAAAAATGTTGCATACTGGAAGCTCTTGAAGTTTCTAGAGTTGTTCCAAAGACGCTAAGTGGAAAGGGCTGGTTTTGAAATATAATGAAGTGGACTGTATTGATGATGTATAATGTTCATTTATTGAAAATATTAAGTTTTAGATGCTATTGCCGACACGTGTTGGCCGATGTTTTAAGGACATAACGCTCGATAATTTAGTTTTGATAAATGTCAAAATCCATGGTAATTAGACGAAGGTCGTCTGAATAATTTAGTGCAAGCTGCACATGAAAATAATTGAATAATGATCCAGAAGCCGCGGCTGGAAGAGTAATTTTTAACGAGAGTACAGCTCGGAGTCTATTATGTAACTGAACTAAACTTGACCACCGTCAGGCCAGCTGACTGCCGGCAGCGCTTGGTAAGCAAAGTGACGTCATCCGCGCGTGCCGCAATGCGGTGGTTACAACACACAGATAATAAATACAGTACAAAGTTCGAACAGTGGGGGAAGTTCAGAGGTTTCCCTTAGAACATTGAGTGCCAAGAATGATAACAATATCATATAATATACAAGACTGTGTTTGCACTGAGGGTTGATACTAGTTATGAGCACAGCGTCGTAAAGAGTTGATACAGTAACGTGGGCACAGCAGAAAGACAAAAATCAGTCTTCACTTTTACCATATTTTCTAAGCATCCAGTGATATTTACTGATAAGAGCTGTTCCACTTAATTTTGTTCTGTTAATATGATCTATCGCTTTACCAAATTTTTTAATTATAAGTATAACACTACTGACTCAGAACACAAAATTTTTTATTGGTGAAAGTGTAAAACTTTTACCTTATAGCCTTTGTGTTTTTACCAACAAAAAACTTAGTGTTCAAGTCAGTAGTATTATACTTATAATTAGTTAATCAACGGACACCTCATGGACAACAAAATTCAAGAATAAAATTTGATATTTGTATGCAATTCGACGACATGTATTTTCAACTACAAAAATTACACACGTGTGTCACTCAACAATCAGTTGTGCTACTGTTGGAGAGCAAAATAATAACAAGGGCATTGGCCATAATGTGATGAACGCTGCTAACTTACAAAACAATGACTTCTATGCATTCTGTTGTCCTCTCTGCTTATACTTAGTATCAACGCTTCACTACAAACTCAATCTAAAATGACAAAGAGAGTAAGCAGTAAATATAGATTTTTTTTACAAATTATATAAATGTTATAGAATATTTAGAAATAGTTCAACTGTAAAACCAATTTCAAAATTAATAAAATAAAAATAAATACAACTACTAATATAATATTTTTATGCAAAAACAATCAACTTTAATCGCATGTTGTATTGTACAAATAAGTAAATACAAATAATTTTATGTGCAAAGCATAAATAGCAAGTAACATCTATAAAAGTGCGAGTAGATTAATTTAATGAAAAATGTGTAAGTATACAGCATCCCCCCCCCCCCACACACACACACAGGGTTATTCAGCATCAAATGGGTCTCTAGTAAAATAACCGTGTTGTATACAAACCATACACCTGTATATTAATATTACTCTCAGTATGTTCCGGCTAAGGCACGTGAAAGTGCATCTGTTTTCATTATAAATTTGTTTGTACTTTGAGATAGGATGTAGTAACCAATAATAAAATTACTTGACTGTCACGCTTTAACTGATTTGTCAAACTCACACCATCTATTAAATTTTTATGTATAGTCAGAAACAAAATTCAGTTTGAAATAGATAAGCCTGTGCTTCTAGTAGAAATGGGAAAGAGATAGCCTATTATTTCAGAGCTTACTAGTTATGAGAGTTACTTAATGAACCCTAGGAAAGCATATGCTAATTCAAAATTCTGTTGCACACATACACACACATGGTTTAGTCCTCCATATGTCCTCCAAACCAGTTCGCTGTACTATAATGAGTGTTTTTTTTTCTTACAGGATATGGTTGTATATAACTGTACTGCTCTGTTACCTTCTACAGTTTACTAAATCATCATCAAGATGGTACACACTTTTCTATAGGAATAAATAAGATGTGTCAAAATACATAAGAACTTGACAGGCCCTTAAGTCTTTCAGACAAGAAAGTCACATTAGGAACTAAAATATGCTGTTTTGTAGTTTTTAACAATAGTCAGACACATCATGGATGACAAAATCCAAGAAAACCACATTCGTAACAATGGAATTGCCCTAATGTAGTAATTATACCGCTATGTGTCTGACTTGAACAACTTAACATTTAAAAGAAAGTTTCTATACTATTCCAGTTTTACAAGTTGTTTTCAATCTGATCAACCACATATCAAACAATAACCACATAACAATAAAAAAAAGAATTACATATAGAGTTTTGTAGATTTTCAAACTACTGTATAAGGCTAGAGATCAGTGATTCTCAATCCACGGAGCTCATACTTCTGGAAGGGGAATCCAACAACATTTCTGATTATTAAATTATTACTAACTCAACCTAAATTATTTCCACAGAAAAAACACAGTATGGTTCTGAAACCTGGATTCCAGTGAAGAAAATCCGAGCAGGATACAAACATCGAAGATGAGATTCTTGTGATCTGTTAAAGGCTGCACACGAAGAGATAGATGTTACATTAAAGGTATTCACAAAGGGCTTAACATTTTTAATATCCAAGATCGTACTTCAGAAAAACAAAGAGAGATGAACAGCTCATCTGGACAGGATACCAATTGACAGGCTGCCTAAAGAAGTTTGACAACAGAAGCCTATTGCTGTATAAGAAGACCTTGGAAAACAAGTATAAGTTGACCTAGGAAGTGCTGGAGAAGTGGATACATTCCTTTCAGATTGGAGCAGTTGATTCACCTATTCCATGATGGAAGAAGAAGAAAAACCATGTTTATTGAGCACAAGAAAGCAACAAGTTTAGGAATAAAATTATATCTACATTCTACTTTCAAAATTAGGGCCTATTACACTTATTATCAATGATAACAGTTGACTTTGTACATTGTGTAGGTGAGTATGTAAAGCAGTTTCTTGTACACTTTTATAACACGTGTTTATACACTTGTACACAAAACAATACATGTGTCAAAGGGCCACAATGTCACCTCAGGAGGTGCAACTTCCTTCTTACAGGTTTTGAAAAGCTTTGGATTAGATCCTATTTTGTTTCAAATTATACTATTTATTTCTAATCACAAACTTATCACAACTATATGTATACAAAAAAACATACCACAATGCAAGTTTAAAAGTGAAAAATAAAGAAGTTTTGGTGATTTGTACATAACTTTTAAAATAAAATGAAAAAAATTAATACTTTACCATTATCAAAGTAAAATTTGTGAAAGTCCATTCCTTCAACTAAATTACCTAGTGCCTCTGGTTCGAACGCTGTCAGATGAGGATCACAGATTTTGCTAAAAAGAAAAACAAAAACCAACGTTAGTAGTACATTAATTAAACTGTGGTATAATAATGTTCTGATAGAATTATTAAATGTTTCCCTTCTCTTATAATACCGCACAAAAAAGTGATTACTATCTACATTAAATAAAGTGAAGAATGACTCCAATTAACAGGTTTACTTGTTATCTAGAACGTATATTAATTTATAAAGTGTATTAAAAGCATCTTCAAAGTTTATACACTGGATGGACACCAAAGTTTTCCATGGGCCGGAGAGTATGGCTTCAGTAAACCATTACACACAGTTTATATTACACTAATATTTAAAAAAAAATGTATTTTTCTTGTTGCTTGCTGATCATAATCAGAAGTGGCTAATTCATTAGAGCACACAGTCACTGCCCTACCAGAAAATCATTAAACAAATAAATACTGTAGAAACAATGTCATTGTAAGCTAACAAAATTTAGACGCATCTGTTACCTGAGCGATTCATAGGTACCTGAAAAATAAAACACGGAAGGATACTGTAACGGTACAAACCGATGAGGGTATGTACTTAAAATCTTTTCAATTTTATTGCACAAGAGTGTATTTTTTGGTCAGTGACTGTAGCTCCGTGTAAGGTACAGAACAGTTCCGGATTGCAGATTATCAGCAAAGGTGCGTATTCACACGAGCGAGCGCACGTGTGGGCCAATGTTCACACAGATAAGTCACGTCTGAAAAATTCCTTCTCGCCGGATACGAGACTACAGTAAACCTCGAGATGCTCTCAGCCAATGAGGAGCCGGGTAGCCAGACACAGACGGACGTTTGGCCATTTTGAAAAGTCCCAGTCGACTATCATCCTTAACGCTGTACAGCCGAACAAAGTTCCGGCACAAAAAGCGCGGGCGCCCGCACATAAAAAATGTGAATTTTATAGTAAAAGCTGAAACCAGTAGTTTGAATAGCGAGATAAATGCAGTGACAGACTTAAGGTGCAGTGACAGTTTTAACTAGTAAATGAAAAGTGAAAACGAAGAGATCGCAACCTAGTGCGAGTGCACGAGGAGACCTTTTATGGATGTACATCCAAGGATTATGTAAGGGAAATAAATCACACAAAATTATAATTAAATCAATCAAAATCATGCAAATTTAAGCAATAAACATAAAATGAGCAAAAAGGGGAATCTAGATTATGTACTGGGTGAGAGTGTGTGAGCGTATGTGCGAATGTAAATTACGTAATTAATGGCACTGGTTAGCGTTAAGTAAATTTTAGAATAATGTTTTTAAAAGTCTGTTTTCATCGAGTTTAATGTAGTGTCAGTTTTGTTAACTTCATAAAGAAGGGAAAAAATGAAATAAATTAATGTTCACAGAGTAGATGTATAGACGAGGGTGAAGGATATTTTATGTAAATGGGAATATAACAATGAATGTCATATTAAAGTATAATAAAATAATATTTGATTTCAACTTACTATATATGTGTTAGCATAATCATTCCAACAACCTAACTTCATTTTCTGTGCTGGTAAATTCGCTATACGAAAAAGGGTTTCCACCACTAGATGATCTGGCCAAGCAAATAAAAAATTCAAGGTAAGTAGGAGTTTGTGATTGTTTAATATTTCAGAGTAATCTGAAAGGTTACAAATGGTGCAGTGTGACCAGGACTTGAGATAAATATTATATTTATCCCAAATTGGCCTATTTCAAAGCACAGAGAATGGAATTCGGTTGGTGGAAATTGAGATTAACTTACGTAAAAATTTACGTAACATATGTGTAATAAGGTTTTGTGGAGGTAAAGTTTCCGAGGGGTTATAAATTGTGCATATTTGATTATAAGTAAAGTTTAATAATTAATCAGTAAGCAATGAAATAATAACAAGAAAAAATGGCCGAGAACAAAAAAGAAATCAATTTAATACACTCAGCTATGATTGAAAGTGGTTTTGGGTCAATGAACCCGTCACTGAGTGCAAGCGAATTGGAAGGTCAGTCAATTCAAACAGCTGATTAGAGTATTGAATCAGTAACTGAAAGTAACGTAACTGAGTAAATTATAATAAATAACGCAGAAGCGAAATCAACTCCCGCAGCGACTAAAATAAAAGAAAAAGAGTTGTCGATGGATGATATGTTTAACTTTATGAAAGCAATGTCAGAAAATATGAATAGTAATTTTAAAAAACAAGAGTTATAAGCGAAAGTAGATTCAATGAATTAAATAGTAAGTTTAATAAATTGGAAGAACAAAATAATGAGTTAAAAATTGAGATACATGAACAAAAAATGAAGTGTGAAAGTAGTTTTAATGAAATTAAGAGAAAGTTTGATGAAAAGTTCGATAAGATAAATAATCGCTTTGATACAAACGAAAGCAATTTTAATGAGGTTAGAAATGAAATAAAGCAAGTTAATAAAAGTTTTGATAAAGCCGATGAGACATTTGAAACTAAATGTAACGAATTAGAACAAAGCATTGAGAGGATGGAGTGTGGAGAATAAATACAGGTGAGTGTAACGAGAACAAAAATAGTTAAGAAATAATTAACAAGGTAAGTGATAGTTATAAAGAGGAGTTAATAAGTAGTGGTGATAAGATAGTTGAAAATGGGGTATTAGAGAGTAAAGTGAATAATAATAGTGGCGATGAAGTTTTAGTGGAAATAGAGAGTAGTAATAAGATAGTGGTTGATGAGAGGTTAGGTCACCAAAGGGCAAATTTTCCTCGTGATTTAAATGGAGTAAAGACTCCATTAATGATTTATGAGGACAAGGTTTCCTCCAGTAATTTATGTGAGAGACAAGGTGTCTCTAAGTGGGTCCCCAGTGTATCATAAGTTCCCTGGAAGATCCAGGATGTGTTATGATAATGTTACATTGCCTTTGGTTTGGATTGAGAGAGAAAAAGTGAGATGGTGTTATGATGAGAGGTATTGTGAGAGAGTGGTAGAATTATTCACATTGAGAGAGAGAGAGAGACAGAGAGAGAGAGAGAGAGAGAGAGAGAGAGAGAGAGAGAGAGAGAGAGAGATAATATTATTTGATGTTTTAGAAGTTATGAAGAGGTATTAGAGAAAATAAAGAGATAGAGAGAATTAGTAATATTGTTGACTTACCTTGTTGTGAAAATAGTGCAGAAATAAATGAGGATAACATTGATAACACTATGCAACATGATTTTCTATGTTTCTGTAGTCTTAGGTGTTCCTAAAGCATTTTTTTGCGCTGATTCCAGATCTGCAATCCGTTTCTTTCTATCACGTACAGTTTTTTTGCAAATAAAATGAACTCATCTTTTATTTACACGTAAGTTTCACAAGGGGAAATTTTATTGTGGAGGAGGGAAAGTTTATTTCGGTAAGAGGGATTAGTTGGCCACACTTGTTACACCCAGCTGGCTGTTAGGCGGGAAACAGTAGTTCATTGTTTACATGCTATAGTGCTGTGAGGTTGTATTTGTGCTGTCATATATAGTTTATGAACTTTCTGTAGAAATGAGTTCCCAGAAGTGTTTGAATAACCCAAACGTGTTCTGTTATATTTGTGGTAGCTACATAATTAGTAAGCAAAGACAGGACATTAATAGTTTTGTGAGAAACATGTATTACGCGTACTTCGGCATAAGGCTTGGTGATAAAGACAAAAGCTGGGCACCACACAAGGTATGTCGTACATGTGTTGAGGGACTCAGACTGTGGAAAAATGGTGCAAAAAATCAATGCCTTTTGCAATCCCAATGGTTTGGAGGGAGCCACAAAATCATGTTAACGATTGTTATTTTTGTATGGTTAAATTTCAAGGTCATAACGCAAAAAGTAAGAAGGATATACAATATCCGAACATTCCTTCGGCCTTACGACCAGTTACGCATTGTAATTCTCTGCCTATCCCAGTTCCACCTCCCGTTCTTGAAGATGTGCCACTGGCGAGCAGCTCAGAAAATGAAAGCGATAATGCTGTTGATTACAACCCGGAAGAAGATTCTGCACCAAAATTATTCAGTCAAAATGAACTTAATGATATTACTCGTGACTTGAACCTGACAAAAGATGCCGCCCAATTGCTTGGGTCAAGATTGAATGCAAAAAATCTTCTACTACCCGTAGTTATGTTCTCTTGGTATAGGTCCAGAGAGAAGGAATTAATGAAATTCTTTAAAGAAGAAGACTCTCTGGTTTATTGTTGTGATATTGAGGGTTTATTGAATTTATTTAACGTCACTTACAATCCAAGTGAGTGGAGGTTATTTATAGACTCGTCCAAAACTAGCCTCAAAAGTGTACTTTTACACAATGGAAATTTGTTTGGTTCAGTACCCATTGCACATTCAGTTCATCTCAAGGAGACGTATGTAAATCTCAAAGCTCTGCTAAAATACGTGAATTATGAAAAACATTCTTGGACAATTTGTGGGGATTTAAAAGTAGTAGGTATGTTACTTGGTCAACAATCCGGCTACACAAAAATGTCTTGTTTCATTTGTGAATGGGATAGTCGAGCCAGAGACAAACATTGGAAGAAGACAGACTGGCTCAAAAGAAAAACCCTCCAACCCGGTTCACAGAACATAATAAATGTACCACTTGTTCAACGAAGCAAGATACTATTACCTTCTCTGCACATCAAACTCGGATTAATGAAACAGTTCACTAAAGCCTCTTCCAAAAGATGGTGACTGTTTCCAGTACTTGGTAACCAGATTTCCGAAAGTATCTTATGAGAAACTTAAAGAAGGGATCTTCGTGGGACCGCAGATAAGAAAGTTAATGAAAGACAATTTGTTTGAAAGTACAATGAATCCAGTGGAAAAAAGGGCCTGGGTTTCGTTTAAAGAAGTTGTCAACTTTTTGGGCAACCACAAACATCCAGAGTACAAAACCACGGTTAAAAGAATGTTGCAGAGTTTCATGAAATTAGGATGTAACATGAGTATAAAGCTTCACTTCCTACACTCACATGTTGACTTTTTCCCTGCGAACCTCGGCGATGTCAGTGAAGAACAAGGCGAACGTTTCCACCAGGATATCAAGGACATGGAAAAGAGATACCAGGGAAGGTGGAATGCCAACATGATGGCCGACTACTGTTTTATGCTAAAAAGAGACGGCACTGGTGAAGGGAGACAATCACGGAAGAGAAGTTTCAACCCACGTCAGAAAGATCTTGAAGCAGTGAATTCAGCGAAGAAGAGGAATTAAATTGTCATATATGTGTTGTGTTTTTGTAATAATTATAACATTTTTAAGTGAGTGTATACCATTGTCTACTGCACCGCCATGTGTTGCGATTTTATGCAGGATTAAAACATAAAAAATTTTGAAATCACAATCAAATAATAATAATTTTCCCTGTTCACAAAATTCGATTTTTTAAAACTTCGAAATTGAATTGTATAAAAACCTTACGTGATACAGAAAAACTAAAACCAGATTTGAAATCAGCATGAAAAATACTTTTAAAATCACCTTACAGTCTTAAAACATCGTACCAAAAGTTTTAAAATGTTGCATAGTATAATTATATTGAATGCTTACCTGTACATAGACGTGGAATATTAATAGCAGCTGATTTGGGTAGTAAGGAGATAGTAAGATGCTTCATTGAGACGGATAATAATACTGACGGTAACAATAGCAGAATTAATGATGTAGGCAGGTTATATGATTTAATAATAATGTGGGATAGTCCAGTAGATTATTATGTGGGTTTAATGGAACAATTTGAAATGTTGAAGAGTTATTATGTAAATAATAATAATGTAATGTGTGTAAGTAAAGATGAAAATTGCTATGTGAAAATAAGACTAATTTTCGATGATGGTGGTTAGAAATAGTGAATGAACATTTAATTATTTTAGTTTATGGTGATGACTTAGCTAACTTATGTAATGAGGTGTGGTAAACAATAATATATGACAAAAAAATTTTAGATAAATTTATAATGAGGTTAATTGTGTTTGTGTAGTAGGTTATGTTGTACTATGTATTTCATGTAAACAATGTATGTATGCAGTAGGAATTGATTTTAATAATAATAATATTTTATCAGACTAAACAAATAATGAGAATAACTGTGAAGTTGATAATGCAAATGAAGTGTAATTATTTTGGAGTAAGGTGATTAAAGTAACTTTGTGTTTTAAGAAACTGATTGAATTAAATGAATTGGAGATTAATTAATTAATTAATGTTGTATAAATAGATTTTGATAATGAATTTAAATGATTTTCCTAAGATTTGAACTTTATAAGAAATCAGGGCGGTAACAAGGTACTCCTGCGCCTTTGGCAATTTTGACAAAGCTGCGCCCCCAATACCAATATCGGGGGGGTCTGGAATACCCACCAGTGTAGCGGGGGGTCCGGGGTTCCTCCCCAGAAAATTTTTAAAATTAAAGTGCAAAAATGGTAGTTTTTTAAGCTTTTTGAGCCATTTTTGCCTCTTTTCAAGGTAACTTTTTGGTCGAATTTCTGTAAAATTCTATATTATCTGAATATAAAAGCATTACTATTGTAAGAGAAAGACTGAACTTAAAACTATTTTTAATAACTAACTGAAAGTGGTGGAATCTGTAGGAGGTATAAAACCTAATTTGCAGGTGACTGAACTATGTAAAAAGTAACTAAACAAAAAAAACGTAGTTACCAAAGTACAGTACATGGTAAGGCCTACTAAAACTTAATATTTACACTACATTAAGGTAGGTAATATACAATTACAAACTTTTTTAGAATAAAAACTAAACTTCTAGTAACAGTATTTAAGTAAACTATAGCAGCTTCTGCAACCTGGAATATGAGAAAATGAGAAAAAAAATGCAAAATATTTTTATTGATAGTTACATCAATTTACAGTAGGCCTTCTTTAGTTAACAGTTAGATTATATCATACTACTGTAACTGATGAGGTATTGATTATAACAAAAACTACCAGAGAAATAATTCATAACTTTAGTCGGTGCTTTAGTTCTATAATTTATCTTGATTTTTTTTTACACAGGACTTCAGGACTTGCACTTACAACATTCTGTTGTTGTAACTGCAGGTACCATTTTTTTGGCTCTGGGGGCTGTAAATAACAAACTGAAACTCTTCAGTAAACAAATATATTGCTTTTACAAATTGTTACATACAGTATACAGCAGAACAGCCATGGAACTAAAACTTTACCTTTCTTGCTTTCAGCAAGGCAAACTCACTAATTATTTCACTAAAATCAAGTTTTGAAGCAATCTCATATTCTATGGACAGGATAGCTAAGTTTGTCAATCTGTTTTCACACATACTTGACCGTAAGTAGTTTTTGATTATCTTCAGCTTGCTGAAAGTACACTCGCAAGACGCCACACTGACGGGCATTGTCAAAAATATCCTCCATGCTATTTCGATGTTTGGATAAGCATCTCTTAATCCATATTTGAAATAACTTTCAGAATATCCAAATGGGAAGCCTTGTAAATGTTCTTCACCAGCTCTTTTGCGTGAAACTTGAAAGCAGCTACTTCGTTAACTAGCTCAACTCTATCAATGTCTCTGCTATATATTGCACCAAGATCAGCTGCACACTTTTCAAGAAAAGAAACAGAGCATTCACTTAAGGACTTTCCTGACAAAAAACTGAAGTCTGATGAAACTGTGTGGTAAATGTGTGCCCTTTTTTCCATTTCACTTACAATTCTATCAAATACAGTGTAACATTCTATCTCAAATGATTATCAGAACTCAACAAGTGTGCTTCGTCTCCAGCCATCTCCCCAGCCATCCTCTTGACTTTTCTCAGCCTCTTAACAGCAAAACTGCTTTGGATGGCCATGGAATCACAAATAGCTTTGGCTTTTTCTATGTATTTTTTAATTCCTTCTTTACATAGGTCTTCAACTTTTTTTGCCAAACCTGAGAGCAAACTTGATGCTACGTCAAGAGTTGTGCCCTTTCCTTGCAGTGACTTCTTGGTGCAGTCCAAACTTATCAAAACATCAGACCACATCTCTAAAAGGCACACAAATTCGTAATCAATTTGTCTAAGAAGTTTCATAGCACCAGACAGTGTGTCAGTGTTCCAGTCGTTGTCTCTATCAGCCATGTTTTGTAAAACTTTGTGTACAGATGATAAGTTCTTCTTAAGAGCTGTCACAGCTTGATGCCTGGAAGACCATCTTGTATCACAATGTCTCTTAAGGGTAGTTTTGAGACAACCAATCAAAGCCTCCCACCTTAAAGTAGAGCTACTAAAGAAGTTGAAAAACTCCAACACATTTCCAAAAAAAAACTTGTCATCATAATTGACACTTCCGCGGTGTGCACGCCAACGAGGTTAAGACTGTGTGCTGCACAAGGCACAAATTTAGCAAGGTCATTTAGTTGGGATATGTGCGCTTGAACGCCTTCATATTTTCCTGCCATGTTTGAGCCGTTGTCACAGCCTTGACCACGACAGTTCTGAATATCCAAGCCGTCATTGTTTAGCTTTTGCAATATTTCTTGTAATAACCCTCTTCATTTTTTCTGGTGACTTATGATGAAGTCCACAAAACTTTCTTCAACTGAGCATTTCCCATCCTTAATGTTAACATACCTTATTATTTCACTCATTTGTTCTAAATGTGCTGTGTCCGGGGTGCAGTCAAACATAATAGAGAAATAATTGGCACTTTTTACATTCTTCAGTATTTCAGATCGAACCTTATTTCCCAAAATGTCTATGACCTCATTTTGAATTAGAGGTGAAAAATAGCTTGTGACATGTTTTCCACTTTTAACATTTTCTATGTGCTTAGATAGTTGAGGATTGTAGTGACTAATAAGTTCTAATGTACTCAGAAATACACCACAGTTGCTGTCACTGATCGAATCGGAACCTCCTCTTAAAGGGAAGTTATTCCTGACACAATAGAGAATTACATCCACAATACATTTGAGAACATTGCACCACTTTTCTGCTTCAGCTTGTATCAATGTTTGATGTTCTGCATCAACAGATCTACTAGTTTTCAGTCCAATTTCTAATTCTTTCCAATCGACATAAGAATGTCGGTGAGGTATCGACCTTTCGTGATTGACAATAAATGGGTTCAAGTGTCTCCAATCATTGAATACCTCATCAATATTAGAGAAAGCAGATTTGTCCTTTTTGTTGTCTTTTGAAAAGAGAAGGCAAGGGAAACAAAACAGTGCGTCCTTAGACTGGCTGTACAACAACCACTGCCTTTTTACTTTTTCCCCCTTTGGTAGAATTTTATAAACCCATTTCTGAGAAAAGTGTCTTCCATCATCTGCACAGGGGAATTTGTAGCTATCTAAGTCAATTGTTTGTGGGCCTCGTTCAACAAGTTTACAACGAACTGTGTCTGATCGAAAATTTGCTGGCCATTTTTTGGGATCCTCGTAGATAATTTCTATTCCCACATCAGTAGTATTTAATGCATCATTTTCATTATAATTAGATATGCAAGATGTGCTGGGTTTTTCAAGATCAGTAGATTGCCTGCCCATTGTGGAATGACTTAGCTCAGGATCACTTCCTTCTTCAAAATCAATGACGTTTGTGACGAACTCCATTGGAGTAATCTGGCTGTGGTTGTCTTCTGAAACAGTCTCAGTCTTGCTATCTTCTTTTTCATTTTCTCCTTCCTTTTCTTCTTGGTCATCTTCTTTTTCTTCTTCTTCTTGAAGTGCATTACTATTACTGGCACTATCACTTTCACCTACTTCTTTCTTTTCATTTCGCAGCCAATTTCCAAGCGCCGATGCTAATTTTTCGTTGTCTTCTTCTGTTCGTTTTTTGATTTTTTTTTAAATTCACTTCCAGGTTTTTTGGCCCCATTTCTGAAACAAACCATTCCCATTTAATTTACATTGTATTACAGTTGTAAATGGCTGCCATTTAAAAACTACTCAACCGATCTCAAACATTAACGAACTCCGCCAAGATATTGTGCCCACTGCCCAAGGACCTGTGTGCCAAGTTTGGTCATAATCGGTAAATTTGTTTGGGCGCTGCCGCTGTCATTGTCATTGTTACAGACACACAGACAGCCAAAAAGTTTTTTTGAATCCTGAGTAATAGGATTACACGGAAAACCCGAAGCACTGTAAATACAAGTGAGCCTCTCGCGGTAAGAAAAAAGAAACGATGTCTGCGACGTTTTAACGCTATCACCGAATTTTTCGGTGAACGCAACTGTCGGGACTGAACATAAACACGAAATATTATGAAATTCGTGTTTATGTTCAGTGCTGACAGTTGCGTTCACCGAAAAATTCGGTGATAGCGTTAAAATGTCGCAGACATCGTTTCTTTTTTCTTATCGCGAGAGGCTCACTTGTATTTACAGTGCTTCGGGTTTTCTGTGTACGCGATCGCTCATCCAATTATAAAAATAAAATTGATACCATATTCATGAAACTTGTGATTGAAATATTTACGTAAACTAATTTTGAAATCGGGACTATTTTAGTCAGCAGACTTGCGCAACAAAATCAGCTGACACTTGCTGAAAATTGGACATTTTCAACCATGACCACTTCCGCTAAAAATGAACCAATAGGAATATAAGTTATACCAATGGAACGGGCCCGTTCTTCTTCTTTCTTCCAGTATTTTTTTTATTTTCTGTAGGTCTAGAAAATGAAACGGCGAACACAGTGATATTAGTTAGGCCTATTTGTCTTTGTCAGTCTGGCAGTAAAGACAGAATGAATGTTGGAAATTATTTCTGACAGCTGGAGTCAAGTTTCGTACGGTAACCTCCATTGATTGTTTGAATCACTGATGTTTTCGTGATGTTGAAGAGTAAATAGTATAATTAATGTATTGTTTTGCAATAATATCGTGTTATAATAATAATAATAATATGTAGTGTTTTCAAAAACTGTACAAAAAGGGAAAAAATAGGCCGCCACCACGGGGAATAACATGCGCCAATTCTAGGGTTAATGTAGACTAAGCTATGGTACATTTATTGAAATCATTCTTACCCGTACAAAAGAAGCAACGCCAACATCAACAAGTAACAACACAAATACTATAAGTTTCGTCTAATCGCTGAGTATGAAAATCACTTAGTTCACAAATTACAATAGAAAATAATACCAGCGACTGTAATTACACTGAGTCTCAACAAAACCAACAGAACAAACTAGAATAGAGCAATAGACTGACGTGGCCGTGGCAGGGCGTGGGGGGGGTTATGAGTATGAGTACTATAATGACTCATAGCTGTCAAGTTATGACAAGCTAGCTAAAACCAACGAATATAGACGTTACTAGAAGCACACTTCTGGGTTATTAAAAGCGTAGTTGAAACAATGCTACTACTTTTTGTATAAAAGAGTGGTAGATGAAAAAAATGTTTGTAATAATAAGACGCATGTTCTTGTATATTTTAAAATTCAATTGAGCGCTGCATAATAAAGAATGCATAAAAAGTGCATTTTTTGAGTAGGCTGCATTTATTTGATTCATTCCTTCGTACCCAGTGTGTCAAACAAATGTGAAAAAATTTTGGAGGTTGTGTCTAGTCTAACCCATACAAACATTTTTTCATCTACCACGTTTTATCTGATAAGTTGTAGCTTTTTCCAATTATATATTAACGAAAATGTTTGAAATTTACTAAATTTCGCGGTATAATACAAAAAATTACTTGGAAACGCCAGCGCCATCTAGTTGCCGGGGTGATGAACTACGGTTTATCACCCCAGAAAGCTGACCCTACTTGGTCCATAAGAAGTGTTCTTCTAGTTACGTCTATATTCGTTGCTAAAACCAAGAAGGCGCAGGTGCAGTGCAGTGACCCAGTGACTGACTCATATGGGAGGGGCGGAGGGGAAGGGATTTTCGCTTTGCGCCTCGCCTGACTCCACGCCCATCAGTAGGGCAAAGTCCAGTGCAGTTACTAAATTTACGTAGCTGCTTTTTGTTTATTGTATAATAGACACAAATATAGACAGTTCACGTACAGTAACTTTTAACAATCTGAAACTGAAAGATTTTTTCCAATAACGTGGAGTTTATATTTGCTTGACAAATTGTACCAATCTAACTCTAAAAAAAGATATTTTTCATGGTCAATTTTGCGCCCTCTTTGTACCTGCGCCCTTGGCAGGGGCACATCTCGCCACCGCCTAGTTATGGCCCTGTAAGAAATAGTAAATGAGTAAAGGTAAAATGTGTGTAGTTGTTGAGTCATATGGTTATTATGATGTATTAGAAGGTACATATGGTTTTGTACATTATACTTGTAATGATAAAAGGTTTATATTTTTGACTTTATGACAAGTGATTATATGTTCATTTGATTGAGTAGTTGACCATATGTAAGTATGAAGTTGATAATGACATGGAAGTAAAGTAAATGTTTTAATTAAATGAGGTTGAAAGAATTTAACTTAGGTAAGGTGTGGAATTTTTGGTAAAAGTTGAATTTGAAATGTTATGTAAAATGAATGTTGATAATAAATCTGAATTTTAGGAGAATTTAATGGTACAATAAATGATAAATAATCAAAGATTGAGGAATAAAAGGTTCAATTGAAATTAAAGTTGAAATGTTTGTAAATTTTATTCAGATGCAAATGAGATGTTTATTTTAATGGAAGGAGATTTATGTTCTTTATGAATGTTTATGTTGTATTATGTTAGTGTGTAGGAACTTTAAACATGTATTATGTATTATGCATGTGATTCCCCACTTTCGGGCGGTCACGGCGTCACCGAACCCTGACCGTGGATTTGGATTATTGGTAGCAAGGGTGGTTAGGCAGATTGTATCCTTGCCATACTTATTATTTTCAAAATTGGTGAATTTAGAAATTAACCAGGGGGCAAATAATGGAGAATCGCCAGAACTATAGAACAGCGGCTATCATCGAAGGGGGTGGTAGTGCCGTGTTAAGGGCATATAAGTAATATTTAGTAGGATTACTGGTGTCCTCGGACATCAGTAATACCGAATTTTTAGTAACACTGAAGCAAGAACGGGTAGGCAGCGTCTACACCCTAAAAAACTTCAGTTCTTGTGGAGGCAACTGGGCGCTACAGTCCAGGGGGGGCCATAGTGTGTGTGGAAGAAGGTTTTTAAATTGTTACTAAATAATTGCTGATTGAATAAAAAGAAGATAAAATTGATTATGGTAATGATGCGATAACAGTGAAGTACTGAAAGAGTTTGTTTTGATTATCCATGTATCTGTTGTATCGAATAACTTTGTATTTTTTATTAATTATGTTCTGTATTAGCTAATGATAGCAGTAGTCATGTTAAAATGAAAAAATAAGATGAAGAGATTTTTGACAATGAATTTAAATATTTGAAATTTAAATGTTTTATATCATGTTAAGTATGTATCCATATATATTGTAACATTACATAATCAGTGCCTAATACTGAGTAAAATAAAGAAATACCTATTATTATTATATTATAAAATAATAATAATAAAAATCAGTAGTTACCCCCATTCCCCAAGTCAGAAATGAATGATAGTTAAGTATCATACTATGAAACATTTGTATAATCTTTACACCAAACAATAAACACTTTAGCAATGAAAAAACAGTGTACTAAGTGTTACTATTGTTACGACGGTCTACTCGATCGTCGTAGGTACAGTGGAAACAAAATAAGTACAAGACACCAATTAAGTCACTAATCACACCTTTAATTGTTACAGTAAAACAGTTCGTAATTAACAACACAGTCTCTACAACAAATCAAATGAAAATTGTACACACGCAATAAAATGTCCACAAATATTAAAACTCAACTGTATTACAATTAAAGGTGTGATTAGTGACTTAATTGGTGTCTTGTACTTATTTTGTTTCCACTGTACCTACGACGATCGAGTAGACCGTCGTAACAGTGGTGTCAGAAGTGGGATAGAACGGTTAACAGTGGAAACAGCGGACACTTTGTACAAGACGAGTGTGATTCGTAATTAATCGATAAACAATGGATGCCAGTCAGATGATGGAAAATTTACAGGCGCTGCTGTTGCAGACAGAAAAACGACAGGACGAGAAACGCAGACAGGAGGCGGAAGAAGCAGAAAAACGACAGGATGAAAAACGTAAGCAAGAAGCAGATAAAACGGAAGCTCTCTTTGAAGTTATGCAGAAACAGTTGCAAGAACACACTACCGCAGAATTGGGTCTCCTACGTGGTGACGTAGGTGAATTACGAGGTGAGCTCAACAATCAGATTACCAGAATATCTGACGTAGAAGAATCCATGTCAAATAAAATAGCTAAAGTAGAAAAATCTGTCTTGACTGTGGAAGAAGTTATGTCAACAAAAATATCTGCAGTAGAAAACTCAATGGCAAACATAAGAGAACAAATTAAAATTGAAGTTGAACAGTGCATGAAGATTCAACCAAAACAAATTTCTGAACAGACTATACCAGTGATCAAGACAGAAAAAGACACAGAAAATAAGTTAACAGAGAAAGTCACTTTGCCTGCAGTAGGGACAGTTCATGTCAAAGCTCCAACCTTTGACGGAAGCACTCACTGGGCAACGTACCTCCGCCAATTTGAAGCTGCTGCATGCGCAAATAATTGGACAGAAAAAGACAAGGCTGTTTCACTTGTTCTTGCATTAAAAGGACCCGCGGCAGAACTATTACAGAAAGTGCCACCTGACAGCCAGAACATTTATGCCGAGTTGATAAAAGCTCTAGAATTACGCTACGGTGATAAACATTTGCGAGAGGTGTACTACGCTCAGTTGAGAACAAGACGACAACGTTCCGGGGAAAGTCTGCAAGAATTTGAAGCAAGTATCGACAGATTGATTAGATTGGCCTATTCTGAAGCACCAGAAGACTTCCGAATAAGGTTTACGGTGCAGACATTTATTGATGGCATCGGAGATTGTGAACTTCAGCAAGTGTTACGAATGGCAAGACACCGAGATAGCTCAGAAGCTCTTGTTCACGCCCTAGAGTTTGAAGCTGCCAAGTCAGCGTCCCGCTACATTAATGGGTTTGTGCCATCACGTTGCAGTCAGAAGATCCCTGTATCACATTACCGTTACGATGGGTGCAGAAAAACAGTGTTGTCGGACAAACAATTCAAAAGTTCAAGAGAGTCGCAACGATTTAAAAAAGACAGAAGACCGAAATGTTACAACTGTGGAAAACGTGGTCATCTACAGGTAGACTGTTGGGAGAAGAAGATACCGAGAGAAGAGACTGATCGCACCAATTGGAGAAGTAAAGGCCCAGAACAGCACACAGTTTCCACGCTACATAAGATCAGTGGAAACTTGATTGTTAATGGATTTGCGGATGGTAAACCAACATCATTTACAGTTGACACGGGCGCAACAGTGTCCAGTGTGCGCCCTGACTTAGTCTGTAACCGCCATCCTCTAATTAGCTCTTGTACAATACAGACTGTGACTGGAAGCCCCGTCAAGGTGCTAGGAAAGGTAGACGTACGTGTACGCCTGGGTCTTCTCGAGTTTAGCCAGCAAATGCTCGTTGCAGACATTGTCGATGAAGTGATTCTTGGCACGGACATTATGAATGCCTACGGATTCGTTGTGGACTTAAGAGAGAATGTCCTGTGTGTCGGCCAAGAGGAGATAAAGCTTTCCATGGCTAAAACGACAGGGTCTACCAACCATTCAATTAAGCGAGTGGCATTAGTCGAAGAAAAAGTCAACAAGTCTGGTCAAGAGGAACCCTCCCTGTTGCCAGCGGAAATGGAGGAAGAACTAGCAGAGGAAGTACAAATAAGTATAAGGACAAAAGAAGTGATTGTAAAGCCAACTATGGGTGTCGAGACAAAACTCTTGTTTGTTCCTGAGCTGATAGAATCGCCCGAGGGTAAAGTGGCTGAAGATGAGGTTACGCAAGAGGTTGTTGATGAGGACCAAACAGACTTGGATCAGCCAGTGGTATTTCGGTCATCAGTAGGCCTACATGACGCAACGGGAGTGATTCCAGCGAAACTAGTGGTTGCGCAAAAGACTCGCATTCCTGGGAATGTGGTGTTTGGATCACACGAGACTGAATTCGAAGAACGGGAAAATTATCCTTCGCAAGGACGTCCACCTAGATCGCCTGGTCGAGTATTACTTCGGAGACGCTTTGCCAGTTCGGGACGAACAGGCTTACGGAGGGGGCAGTGCTACGACAGCACAGAACAATCTACGCGTTTATCGAATGTGCCAGAAAGATCTCGATGTAAGCGTGTGGTGTACGTGCTACTAGACGCATTTTGCGAGAATTTTCTTGACTGTGCCGGGCTTCACTCGGGCGCTCGGACTGTGTCAAGGCCGTAGCAATTACGTAGTTCGCGAGAGATAAGACGCAGTTTGGAAGCTTCTGGTGTGTGAGCGTGACAATAAATATATCGGGTAGCGGCCTTAGTTGTTCAGTTCCATGCGAGATTTTGGATAGTGCGGTTCGAGAGTATTAGTGCGATATATTTACAGAGCGGTTCGGGTTATTACTGTGTACGTGCAAGTAGTTAGTAGTGAAGTGTTGCGTGTTATATTCGGACGGTATAATTGTAATACAATTGAGTTTTAATATTTGTGGACATTTTATTGCGTGTGTACAATTTTCATTTGATTTGTTGTAGAGACTGTGTTGTTAATTACGAACTGTTTTACTGTAACAATTAAAGGTGTGATTAGTGACTTAATTGGTGTCTTGTACTTATTTTGTTACCGTCGTAACACTATAGAAGTGCAGTGTATACAAAGTGCAACATAGTACGATATATGTAAATTTAAAAAAAGACATCAATCACAAATTGTGATAAAGATACAGAACTATGGTAATAAACAATAAGTTTAGTAATAAGTTATAGTTTTATTTTGTTAGGCCACAAAGGCAATATCAATGGAAGTAAAATGTTATTTTTGTTTATGTTTGAAGGATCCAGGGTTATGTAAGAAATTAATCCATGCTAATTAGTATAAATTGTAAAGAGATGGTGGAAGATAAAATAGTGCCTAGAGCAGTAATACATTTACAGAAGTAAAAGTCAGAAATAAACTAAGTTAAAAAACCACTAAGTTATAACATACAAGTATCTAAGTTTATGTAATCATATGAAGAAAAACATTATGTAAATTAAATGTAATTAGAGTTAACATTTATAAAGGAGTATTTTTCCTAAAAAAATGGAAGAACTAATAATATCTTAATACTAGCCTATTTACTAAAACTGTACCTAGGTTAGCCGATAAAAACTCATCAATTTCTTGGTTACTAAGAGTAACAGGGTTAACAAGATGAGGATTGTAAAATTTGATTTTCAAGAGTGTAGATGACAGGAATAATGTCCAGCAAATTTTCAAAAAATATTAACTACAGTTTGAACTAATCACTATTCAAAATTAATGAAAAGATTCGGCATAAGAAACTACGTCTGAGACATCTATTGAAACATAATAATTGATGCAGGAATATCCAAGAACATTGAAAAATTGTCTAACCATCAGATTGCTTGAAAAATTTGAACTGTCATTACGTTGGTGAGAACGCCTACCTTAATAAACTAAAAAAACTACACATCACCACCAAGTAACGAACACTAGAAATCAGTACAACATCATTCAATTTATAAGAAAACTTAGTGTGAACATTTTAAACTTTATTTATTTAACCCAAAACGGTAAACACGTGGTTTCATTAGAACTACATAGCAGCCATGTTTCTTTTTTTCCATCGGTATGAATACGAGTAGTCTGTGCTCTGGCGTCTAAAAAAGGAACTTATTGACTCAGACTTTAAGAATAAAAATATTAATTATTGTAAAGTATGATACTCTTATCTAAGCATTTCTGACTTTCTTACAGCTCAAAGAATCCCCAAATAACCCTGAGATAAATAATTTATTAATTTTACTAATAACTATAATTGAATATATCTGTTGTGTTATAGAAAAACTTATATCGAAAACTGTTGTAATTTCGATAGTAGTCGATCTGAAAATCGATGAACTGGATGTAATAGTTTTCAGAAAATAAACCAATTTCAATCAATAAATACCTTTCTTTTAGGGAATTGACTTTGTATTATTCTTTGTAGATAGTAGATTTGTTACAGGAAACCGGTGAATAGCAGAGAAGAGTGAGAAAGTTAGCTCAGACATCGTAGCCTATGAAGTACAACAGCCAACATAACCTGTAACTGGTTATCAAACTGAAAACAGCTGATGCAACGCGCGTTTAAATAAAACGATTAAACAGTACTTCAAGAGAGGATATCTCTCTCTCTCTCTCTCTCTCTCTCTCTCTCTCTCTCTCTCTCTCTCTCTCTCCATAACAACTGAACTGTAATACCTTCAAGGAGATAAAAAACGGCAAAGGATACTGTGGTTTATTTGTACTAAAAAATTACACAATATATAAAAATAACACAGTCAGAGTATCAGATAGACGTAACTCAAAAAACAAAAATTTTGAAAGTTGTTACAAATGATGATCCCAAAGTGGGGCGATATTTAAAGAAAGCTCGCGGTATGTTACAAATGGCGCTCAACTTAGAGGGCTTAAATTAGGAAAGAATTTCGAAATATATGCAAGTACTTAATATAACGAAAAACCTAATTTTTGTCGGCAACTGTAAGAAGCTAAGAAATGCATACCAGAGGCAGGCCAAAGAAGAGGACAGAAGACCCGGAGAAGGAAGAAGGTGGACAGGAACAAGAAATAGATGTAATCACGGACAGTGAAAAGGAACAACAGACAGGCGATAAAGAAGAAACCGAAGTCGTTATGGACACGGAAAAGGAAATGATAGAAGAGGATGCCCAAGGGGACCAACCAGGTAAACCCACCCAAAAAGAAGACATGAGCATGCAGGAGATGTTGAGAATTATAATGGAAGGGAATAACAAAACTAACGAGAATCTTAGGAAACAGGAGGAAAACTCAAGGGAACAAAACAAGCAAACCAAGGAGAAAATAGATAGTATTCAGGAAAGTTTAATAAAACAAATAAACGAAAAAATTGAGACTATTCATGGAGATATAAGACAAACCATGAATGAACAAAACCATGAATTGAGAGAAACTATTAACGGACAAAGGGAAGATATGAACACAAAATTTGAAGAAAATAATGAAAAATTAAAGGAAATTCATGAGAAGATTGAAATGGTCAGTAACACACTTAGCCAAAGAGTAGATGGATATAAGGAGGAAACAGAAAAGCAAATAACAGAGACCAAACAGAGATTAGATAAAACCGAAGAAACCATCGGACAAATCAGAACAGAAATTGATGCCAGAATGGATCGAGATGAACAAAGTAATCAAGTCCGAATAATGGCAATACGACAGGAAACTAATGATCAATTGGACAGTATGAAGAGCGACATAAATGGTAAAATAACGGCACGCCAGCAGGGGCGTCAAGCACCTGTCTGGCCTTATGGTGTTGGGATCTCGGTCAGAGAAGTCCAGTAAGGTCATTCAGGTGCGGCCACAGTCACTGGACCAGGGGGTAAGTTAACCATGATTTTTAATAAAACGTAAGGGGGTTGTGGCGACCTATCCTGGCTGATCCCTTTAGGAAGTATGAGAGTGTCAATGAGAGTTTTTATGCTTCAGCATAAAACCTCTCATTAAGGGGGTATTGTAATGGTACAAACCGATGAGGGTATGTAATTCAAATCTTTTCAATTTGATTGCACAAGAGTGTATTTTTTGGTCAGTGACTGTAGCTCCGTGTAAGGTACAGAACAGTTCCGGAATGCAGATTATCACCAAGGGTGCGTATTCACGCGAGCGAGCGCACGTGTGGGTCAACGTTCACACGGATAAGTCACGTCTGAAAAATTCCTTATCGCCGGATACGAGACTACAATAAACCTCGAGATGCTCTCAGCCAATGAGGAGCCGGGTAGCCAGACACAGACGGACGTTTGGCCATTTTGAAAAGTCCCAGTCGACTATCATCCTTAACGCTGTACAGCTGAACAAAGTTCTGGCACAAAAAGCGCAGGCGCCCGCACATAAAAAAATGTGAATTTTATAGTAAAAGCTGAAACCAGTAGTCTGAATAGCGAGATAAATGCAGTGACAGACTTAAGGTGCAGTGACAGTTTTAACTAGTAAAAGAAAAGTGAAAACGAGGAGATCGCAACCAAGTGCGTGTGCATGAGGAGACTTTTTATGGATGTACATCCAAGGATTATGTAAGGGAAATAAATCACACAAAATTATAATTAAATCAATCAAAATCATGTAAATTTAAGCAATAAACATAAAATGAGCAAAAAAGGGGAATCTAGATTATGTACTGGGTGAGAGTGTGTGAGCGTATGTGCGAATGTAAATTACATAATTAATGGCACTGGTTAGCGTTAAGTAAATTTTAGAATAATGTTTTTAAAAGTCTGTTTTCATCGAGTTTAATGTAGTGTCAGTTTTGTTAACTTCATAAAGAAGGGAAAATTTTAAATAAAAAACGAAATAAATTAATGTTCACAGAGTAGATGTGTAGAAGAGGGTGAAGGATATTTTATGTAAATGGGAATATAACAATGAATGTCATATTAAAGTATAATAAAATAATATTTGATTTCAACTTACTATATATGTGTTAGCATAATCATTCCAACAACCTAACTTCATTTTCTGTGCTGGTAAATTCGCTATACGAAAAAGGGTTTCCACCTGATGATCTGGCCAAGCAAATAAAAAATTCAAGGTAAGTGGGAGTTTGTGATTGTTTAATATTTTAGAGTAATTTGAAAGGTTACAATACCCGAATGAAATTTTATAAAACTGTGGCTGTCCCCACATTCCTCTATGCTAGTGAGACATGGACTCTTGGTAAAATGAACATGCAGAGGATTCAGGCAGCCGAAATGAAATTTCTAAGAGGGACACAAGGTTGTTCTCTCTTGGATCGGAGAAGGAACGAGGATATTAGACGCACCATTGTATCATTGCACCAGAAGACTGAAGATCACAGAAAGAGATGGTGTGAACACTTGAATCGCATGCCTGATATCCGTCTACCTGTGGCTGATTTGGGTTATCAACCTACTGAGAAGAGAGATGTTAGTAGACTGAGGAGGAGATGGGTACCAGAACAGGTCTAAGGCCTAGTCCTTGGAGAGGTGATGATGATGATGAAAATGTCATTTGATTGATCACTGTAAGTTGTAACAGTGGAAGTGTGGAGCAACATGGCAACATAGCTATGAGGACAGGAAAAGATGTGCCCCTCGTTTTACTACACCCTTCTAAACAGGCTAAAACAGACCACTTCTAAAAAGTCTTGGACACACTGTACCCTACACTGATACTGTATCTAATTTGAATATGATGGTATTTTTTTGTTACCGGTACTATAAAAAATGTCTTGCATATGAGGTCTGTCTGAAAAGTATCCAATCATTTATTACTAAAACATAAATACAAATTTATCTCATTACCTTCAAAGTAGTCACCTCTGGAGCTCATACAGTTTTTCCAGAGCCTCTTTCATTATTCAAAACAATCTGCAAAGTCTTCTTTTGGTATTGCCATCAGGTGCCTTGAGTCATTTTCCTTAATTTCATGTACTGTCTGAAATCCTGTTACTTTAAAAGGGACAAGGGATTTTTTAGCTTAAGTCATAGGCAGCCAAGTCAGAGCTATAGAGGGCCTGTAACATCTATGTGGCGTGATGTTTCACCAGTAAACTTGCACAAGTCATGAAGAATGGGCTGGCACATTATCAGTCACCACTCACCTACAGCTGCGGCCATTTTCTTCATACTGCATTACTTAGCAGACAAAGAATAGTGATATAGTAATTCTTATTAACTGCCTGACCTGGTAGAGCAAACACTTAATGGACAACACCGTCATGACCAGAAAATACCATTACTATGCCCTTCACATTGCTCCAACTTCTTTGGATGTGGTGACCAAAGGCATCTTCTATTGGGAAGACTGTGCTTTTGTTTCAGGCTCATAGCCATAAACCCACAACGACCTTTTAGAGGAAATCTGAGTCCCTGTTAGTAGTGTTGAGCAAATCTTACAGAATTCTTTTTTTCCTTGTAACCACAGCTATGGCATAAATTTGGCTACCAAGCATTTCGTTCCGCATTTCATTCCAAAATCTGTAAAAATTTCCAAAACACAAGTTAGCAGAATTCCCAGATCATCTTCTACCTCGCACTGTCAGCTATCAGTGTTTACTTATTGCAGCCCACCCACGTTCAATATTTTCAGTTGTTCTGTTTGTTAAAGCCCCTCCAGAATGTGAATCATTTTCAAAAGATTCCCGGCCATCTTTAAAGCATTTGTACCACAATTTTATCTGTACACCATTATCGAGTCCTCTCCACAAGCCTTCATAATCTTTCTGATACATTTCCATGGTGAAATGTTCAAATTGTACACAAAATTTAATAACAGTCTAGTGGATCACAACAGTCTCTCGCAGCCAATTGAAGAGTCCAACATGTTAATGAATGTTCATGCATACATCAAAAGGTCCTGATTGGCTACTGAGTTACATCACACAGTCGCACATCCGGTTCCCATAATATTCAAAATGACTGGATACTTTCAGGTCAGACCTTGTATGTCTTAAACAGTTAAAAAAAAAAAGGTGCTTGCCATCTAAACGTATCATTTACTGCACAATTAAAGAGTTATTGTAGATAAATAAGTTTATACATCCTTAATGTCAAATTACAGAATTCAAACAAACGCCAATTTAAAAAATGTTTAACAACACTTTAGAAATACTTAGAAAATGTCCCACGTTCCCCCCAGTTTCATTATCTATAAACAGTTATGCTTACAATGACCAAGCTGTACTTCAGCCGATATCACCAACGTGTACGTGTATCCTTTCAGTTTATTATAACTGTTTTTAGTTGTTCATAATTAATTGGGCACACCAGTTGCTCCACCACATTTCATTACCTTCCCTTTCAACTGTGCCTCAATAACTGATAATAAACTACTTATTCCTATCATATCATATATCTAGCCTGGGTGATTTAATTTTTCATTTATGCTGCTTTCTTCTTCAATTACTTTATCTGATACATACCAGCAACCCTAGTCTATAGCCTTGTGTTTTTTCAGAGTTTAACTATGGACACTACATAAATCTTACAGACAATTAAACATTACATTTCGTTATCAAGTTTATTAAAGAATTAATTACTCAAAAGGATCAAAGAGGATAAACACTTCTACTAGTTAGGAAGACCAGAACGTGAATGTACTGAACATACACTGAGAATAAACGGACTTTCAGCGCTTTGGATTTATTTTGGACATTTTCTTAGTTGCATTTCTTTAGAGTACACATGATTTTTTTCATGTATTTCATAATTTTCCCTACAAAGACTAGTTAATATGTACTAATACTAAAACTTATATGTCATATGAAAGCTCTATTCATTGCTTTTGAATTGACCTAAAAAAATTATAATACTATAAAGTTTTATATTATTTTGTTGACTTTAAAGAATGTATTTTTTATGTACAAAAAACTTTTATATAAGTTGTAACGAAACAAATGTTACAAAAGAATAGTAAATAATAGTGGAATCCGATCCAGAGAAGAAACAAGAAATAATAATTGAAAGCAAATTAAAGGAAAACTATTTGGTTTGACTTATATAATATTATCCAGAAACCCAGAAATAACCCAGTAGAATAGGGCAGTAAACAGAAAAAAGTGAAATAAATAAACCTAGTAGGCCTAATCAACTTACCCTGAATAATAATCCAAACCCAATAAAGAGTACCTAATCCATATAATAAAATTGTATTAATTATAATCATATAGGCCTATAATCAAGGAAAGGAAAAGGGACACAAACCTTTAAAGTAATGAGTGTGATCATAAGAAATAGCGACACAGACTACCGTTAAACAGTGTAATTATTTTTGATGGAAGTGTTTTGTTATTATGAGATAGAATTTTAGTTTATCATACAGACAATAGTTTAGCAGTATAAATAAACTAAAACTGTCAAAAACAATTATTATTATTAAAAGTTTTGTTATATGTTATAAGATTTTATGTCACCAGTTAATTTATGTAAATATATTTATCTCAGGTAGTCAAAGTAGAAATTACAATAAACCATAAAAATTGTTCCACCACATATCATAGAAATTCAAATTAATGAGGTTTTACAGTTATAAACTGAGGCATGTTTAGTATCAAATTGTTTATAATTATCTAATTAATAATTGTATAAACATTGCATATATAATTAGAGTATAATAATAATATTATCTATTAAAGGTAATTTATAAAATATAATGTAGGTAATGGGTGTTGATCCTATAACATTTAAACTGTACATAAATGACCAATCAAAATTTAAGAAATTTGTATGAGTTCTATGACTAAAAAAGAAGAAATAACACTTAATTGTTAATTGTGATGGAAAGCAGTTGAATAGTGCGTGTCTAGAGGTAATTAAAAGTATATAAAAATAGATGACCCGTGTGTGAAAGAAGATCTGAAGGACCATCATCGAAGATAATAATCCTTCCACTACCATTTTCATGAACAAATAATACACACAATCAAGAAAAATATTCAGAAACGACCAGGAACCCTTCAGCAATATCGTCTAGATGTGTAAAGTATAATTTGACAATATTTTTTTTTTCAACAAGGAACAACCACTAGACAATATAACAATTTACACTAACACTAATCACTAGTCAACATTTTAAAGTGCAACCAAATTCAATATATAAGCTAACAGTGATTACAAGGAAACATTTATTGTACACATTGATAAACTACATTATTTTCTGAGACGGACAAATTGAATATCGTCAAAACTTGTATGTAACTTAATATATAATTTGTGTAAATTTTTATATTATAAGTAATATATTGTTTGTAAAGGTACTCTCTATTATTAATCAACATGCAAAGGAACTTTTCGTAGCAGCCACAAGAATTCCCACGAAATATATTAAAATTATTTAATTATAAATCCTGAGATAAATATCGACCCTGTGACAACCTTATGTATCGAATGGAATTTTCCAATAATTGAATTTATGTTACACAGATTAAATCATTATGTTATTAAATCATATCCATGAGTTATTATTCCATTAAGATAGTATTATAAATTGGCGCACCAACTAGTGAGGCTGAAATTAGGGAATATTAAGTGAAGAAATTGAATCAAGCAAATTAATTTCCTAATTTTTAGCTGGCGACTGCTATAAGTTCCAAGAAATAATAAAGATGCGTAAGAGGGCTACATCATTGAAACGGACGAAGGAGGCAGAGAAAGAAGTCAGGATGGAAGAGAAAGAAGTAACATCGGTGGAGGATGTGGAGACGTTAGCAAGAAAGGAAGATAGGGGAGACCCGAATCTTATAAAATTAATGGAGTTAATGAATAGTATGAGTGAAAAAATGGACAGAAATAAGGAAGAAACGAATGACAATTTTAAGAAGCAGAAGGAAGAAATGAATGAGAAATTCGAAACATCAAGGAAGATAACAGACAAACAAATGAAAAAATTGATAGTATCAAGGAAGATAACAGACAAACAAACGAGAAAATAGACGGTATGAAGGAAGAGATTAACGAGAACTCAAGGATACAAAATGAGAAAATGAGTGAAAATTTAATAAAACAGATGGAGGAGAGATTTGACCAAAACAGAGAAGAAACTAATGAAAATTTTAGGAAACAAAACGAGAATAATAATGAGAATTTAAGACAAATCCGGGAGGAGAATAAACGGATAAATGAGAAAATCGACAGTATTAAAGAAAGTACTAATGAAACTTTAAAACAAACTATAAGTGAAAATAATAGCCAAATGAAGGAAGAGTTCAGACAAATCAATGAAGAGAATTTAAGAAGAATTAATGGTAGAATTGAACAAGTCAATGATACAATTAACCAGAAGATGGACAAAATCGATGAGGAAAGGAAGCAAGAAATAGCTGACACTAATGAGAGATTGAGAAAAGCTAACGAAACCATTACACAAAATGAAGCAGTGATAAATACTAGAATAGACC
Organism: Magicicada septendecula; assembly: GCA_034769895.1. Classification (NCBI taxonomy): domain Eukaryota; kingdom Metazoa; phylum Arthropoda; class Insecta; order Hemiptera; family Cicadidae; genus Magicicada; species Magicicada septendecula. Next base: position 53,422,944 of record CM068375.1, on the reverse strand, counting down.
AGGTCCAAGAAAATAGTCGTATTCAAATAGAAGGAATACAAAAGGAACAAGAAAATTTAGTTAATTTACAGAAACAAACCGGAGAAAGGTGTGACAATATTAACACTACGATGAACAATTTAACTGGTCAAGTACGCCAAAATCAAGAAGAAATTGAGTTAATTAGAACCAGACCAAATAATATTACTCATGTTTCCACAAACGAAACCAGAGAAGGGATTAATTTCAAAAATTATCGGAGAAACCCCATGGAATTCCTGGCCAGAATCGAGGAACATTTTAATAAACATCGAATAACTATCTGGAGCTCGATTAGAGAGACGTTGGATGAGCATTTTAGGGAGATTACGGACAACTGGTGGACAGCAACCAGGAATGAGATAGTGGACTACGCTCAATTTAAAAAACTGTTTAAAGAAAAATACTGGTCCGAAGCGATACAAAATATTATAAGGGACAACATTTGTCAGGGAAGATATGATGGAAATAGAGGTACATCTCCAACTACTTACTTCTGGGGAAAGGTGTGTTTGGCGAGACACCTAGAGCCAAGAATACCAGAAGAATCCCTAGTAACTAAAATGGCATACCATTATGACACAGGAATTGCCAGAGCACGCCTGGGAAGCCAGATTAAAACGGTCCACGCAATGGCTGACGTATTAGAAAATTATGAACACGAGGGCTACTACAAAAGAAGCAGACAACGAACTGATCAGTGCGGTTCAAAAAATAATAACCATGGTATGAATCATAATCAATATAATAACATGAATAACCGGAATAGTTATGTCAACGATCGTAATTACAACCAAAATTTTACCCCAAATAATAACCAACCAGCAAACTTCAATCGAAACCCAATTAACAATAATGATAACAACAGGCCCAATCAAAATTACCATCCGGGTAATAGAAACAATAATAATTATAATAACTACCGAACAAACCAAAATTATAATAATTTTAGGAGTAACTCAGGAGTTAATAACAATAATAATCAGGGTAATTATAATAATAATCGTTCGTACCGACCCCAAATAAATTACATCAGTGCCGAAGAAGGGGATTACTGGAGATACCATCAACCTCGGAGGAACAGTTTTAATAACAGTTATGATCAAAGAGGAAATCCCAGAGGGATGAGTCACCATTATAACCGAGTCAGAAGTAGAAACCAGGAGGACTTCCGAGAATCAAGGGGAAGTGAACAATTAGACAACCGAGAGGTTGAACAACCAGGAACCAGCACACCAGTCCAGGCAAATCAACAGTCATGCCCGGAAAATAATCATGATAGCCTTAATTTAAACGGAGTGAGGCAGTAATAAACCCTCGCGACCCCTTACTGCTACTAACTACTGGGTACAATAACCACCAAATTCAAAAACATAGTAATAACAAATTACTACCAACTAATTATGAAACACTAATTATGGAAAATAAAAGAATTTTGAAGTATAACAACAACCAAAGTTTAAGGACGGACAGTCAAAATCTTACTATTATTTACAATTATTATTTGAAAAATCTTCGAGATGAACTGTTGGAGGAAACGGTGACAAGTAGAATCAACCAGCATAATGAAATTTTATACATAACCGCTCAAATTGAAGGAATTCCTACACGGATAATGATAGATACTGGTGCAAATGTATCACTTATTAACGACGCTGAACTGGAGAGAATACAGAAACAAAGTAAAAATATAATACCTACCTTACCTGTCAATAATGTTATTTTAATAGGTGCCACTGGGCGTCAAAATAAAACAGTGAGAAAACAAGTGTCATTGGAAATAAAAAGCAAAGGTGTTACAATTAATATTATATGTTTGGTCGCAATCGGCCTACCATTCGAATTATTAATCGGATGCGATATGCTGAGGAAATATTCAGCCATTATTGATTTGAGCAAGGAGAAGGTGTCCTTGAACTCAGAAGGTGTTATGTGGACGGCAGAGTTAATAGGAAGCGATGGGGCCCCTCTGAACCGTACCCATCACCAAGTTAGGGAATTAAATTTTTTAAATAATGACACCCAGTGCAGAAAAATAATCTATAATATGACAAATGAAGACCTGTGGAACAGTAAATTACAGGAGATAAGAGAGTTTAGACACCAAGGCACAAATAATTTGACAGCAAAACAAGTAGAAGATCTCATCATGATATATAAGAAGTATAAACATGTATTTTCAGAAAACCCAGGAAAGGTAAAAAACTATCAGTGTAGAATACAATTTAAAGAACCAGCAGAATTCCACAGAAAATCCTATCCTATACCATATTCATTGAAGGAGGCGGTTAGAGCTGAAATTAATAAAATGTTGTTAAATGATATAATTGAGCATAGCGAATCACCATATACTAGCCCAATAGTAGCAATTCAGAAGATTATAATCAACAATCCATGAAAAAATATCATGAGGAAGAAAAGGAAAAATAACATAAGTAATTATGTCCTCACACCTAATGAAGTGTTCAGAAATAATTACTTCTGAAGGGAGGCAATTTGTAACGAAACAAATGTTACAAAAGAATAGTAAATAATAGTAGAATCCGATCCAGAGAAGAAACAAGAAATAATAATTGAAAGCAAATTAAAGGAAAACTATTTGGTTTGACTTATATAATATTATCCAGAAACCCAGAAATAACCCAGTAGAATAGGGCAGTAAACAGAAAAAAGTGAAATAAATAAACCTAGTAGGCCTAATCAACTTACCCTGAATAATAATCCAAACCCAATAAAGAGTACCTAATCCATATAATAAAATTGTATTAATTATAATCATATAGGCCTATAATCAAGGAAAGGAAAAGGGACACAAACCTTTAAAGTAATGAGTGTGATCATAAGAAATAGCGACACAGACTACCGTTAAACAGTGTAATTATTTTTGATGGAAGTGTTTTGTTATTATGAGATAGAATTTTAGTTTATCATACAGACAATAGTTTAGCAGTATAAATAAACTAAAACTGTCAAAAACAATTATTATTATTAAAAGTTTTGTTATATGTTATAAGATTTTATGTCACCAGTTAATTTATGTAAATATATTTATCTCAGGTAGTCAAAGTAGAAATTACAATAAACCATAAAAATTGTTCCACCACATATCATAGAAATTCAAATTAATGAGGTTTTACAGTTATAAACTGAGGCATGTTTAGTATCAAATTGTTTATAATTATCTAATTAATAATTGTATAAACATTGCATATATAATTAGAGTATAATAATAATATTATCTATTAAAGGTAATTTATAAAATATAATGTAGGTAATGGGTGTTGATCCTATAACATTTAAACTGTACATAAATGACCAATCAAAATTTAAGAAATTTGTATGAGTTCTATGACTAAAAAAGAAGAAATAACACTTAATTGTTAATTGTGATGGAAAGCAGTTGAATAGTGCGTGTCTAGAGGTAATTAAAAGTATATAAAAATAGATGACCCGTGTGTGAAAGAAGATCTGAAGGACCATCATCGAAGATAATAATCCTTCCACTACCATTTTCATGAACAAATAATACACACAATCAAGAAAAATATTCAGAAACGACCAGGAACCCTTCAGCAATATCGTCTAGATGTGTAAAGTATAATTTGACAATATTTTTTTTTTCAACAAGGAACAACCACTAGACAATATAACAATTTACACTAACACTAATCACTAGTCAACATTTTAAAGTGCAACCAAATTCAATATATAAGCTAACAGTGATTACAAGGAAACATTTATTGTACACATTGATAAACTACATTATTTTCTGAGACGGACAAATTGAATATCGTCAAAACTTGTATGTAACTTAATATATAATTTGTGTAAATTTTTATATTATAAGTAATATATTGTTTGTAAAGGTACTCTCTATTATTAATCAACATGCAAAGGAACTTTTCGTAGCAGCCACAAGAATTCCCACGAAATATATTAAAATTATTTAATTATAAATCCTGAGATAAATATCGACCCTGTGACAACCTTATGTATCGAATGGAATTTTCCAATAATTGAATTTATGTTACACAGATTAAATCATTATGTTATTAAATCATATCCATGAGTTATTATTCCATTAAGATAGTATTATAAAGTTTTGCATTAGTTTGCATTTATATGTTTATATGTTATATCAAAATTAATTTAAATCTAAAGTAGTCACCAGAAAAATATAAAATAGATATTTATTAATAATACATTAATATTTATTAATAACTTCACAATTTTAAACAAAAATTTATCACTCATTTGTCTTAGGATGAAACTTTTTTCAGAATTATGTGGCTGTGAAAAGATATGATTTCTATCTGCAAAAAAGGAATGTACAATTCAAAAGTGCTGCGATAAGTTTTTTTTTTTTTTTTTTTTTTTTTTTTTTTGAAAAATATGTGAGAGATCATGTTCTAGTAGGTCACACAGCTCGCAGATTTTGCGTTGTTAAATTTCTACATGTGCAAATAGACATCCCCACAGACAGCGTGGAGAGAAAAATGCCCGCCCACAGTTTCCACGGACAGCGTATTCAGAGTGTTAAAGATAGTTGTCAAGTGAACAGTGGAAGATAAGGATAAAACAAGGGAAAGAAGTCTGGATGATGTACAATGAGAAGATGGATACTGAAAGCTGCAATAGTTACAAACGGTGGCATTTGGGTCCTGGCTTGTGGCAGAATACCACTTAATAATGATATTACCACTTAAAATAACTTAACAAGTAACCAATTAAATAATTGTTTTAAAAACAACTAAATATGATGCCCCTCAGTGACTGACAACGTGATCGTTCTTTGTTCGAGTTACTATAAGCGAGCACTGCAGTTAAGAGATCGCAAACAAAATACTCACGTGTATGCCTCAAAGTCACCAGTGTTTATGGCTTCTATGAGTTGTTCTGTCATCTTTATCACTTCTTGTTTCCGAGCTATAACATAAACGTGTAATATTTTAGAGATACATGAATTGCTGTATTTATTAATGTTAGAATGAAAAGACTCCTCTAGCATTATCTGTTTTATAACTGTAAACTTATTGTGTGTGTGTGTGTGCTTATGTATTTTGAATTTTTTAATATTAACATCTTTTTCTTCTGATTACTGTGTTAAACTTATATGATAATTCTAGTAAATGGAAAATTATAATTACTCAACAAAATTATGTCAATTTAACACGTTGTTATCAGATGTAATAATAATTTTTCTTATAAAGTATCTAATAGAACCACACTTATTTAATATTAAAGTTGATTAAAAGAAAAACAAACATCACAATGAAAGGTATCATGAACATAAGGCGTAAAGTATTCTATATAATGAACCAGAAAAGTACAATTTTTTTAGTTGTAATAGCAGAGACACTGCTTAATGTTGAACAGTATTACCACTTAATCCTTTATTTTAATATAAATAATATAGTAATGATAGACTGATAGTAGAATTTATTTATAAGCAACTCTAATGTTATTCACAATCAGAGTGAAGTTCAGTAAAATAATTTTCTGAGCTGTTGGATCATGGTCCTCTTCTGTAGAAAATAATTTTACTGATATCTTTTGTTACTTTCAACAGTGCTTTCCTTATAGATAACAATAATTCACGTTATGCCTGTTAACTGACAAACTTTTTCACAAACACTAACGGCAAACATAGATAATCCTTTGGCCACCAAAGTATACCACAGAATAATGAATCAGAGATCAGGAACTCTGGTGTAGGAACCAATACAACTATAAACACATCTACATGGTACGACCACAGATGCGACGGTCCTACAGGGTTTTTGGTTAAATGTGTCTCAAGTGAGAGGTAAAGGCAGACATCTTTTTTTCCTTTGATTTACGTTATTTTAATTTAGAAATTAAATGCAAAGTTTTTGAAAATGAGATAATTAAAACGCAGCCTCAGGGAAGCATAACAAAGCTTTAAATTTCAATGTTTTATTGGGAAGGATTTACGCAATGACACACACACACTCACAGGTCATGCTGCAGACTCTCTTCATAGGTCAGTTTCCATGAACACAGCACGGGGTGGTAGGTTCAACTGTATCAGTTCTCACTAATCAGCATTGTGCTCCAGAAAATAACCAATTCATTCACAAATCAGCTTTAATACTCCCAGAAAATGTTTCAATGACCTTATGAGAGACCCAAAGCTATAAACTGTATGAAGACAAAAAATTCTGAAAGATATGAAGTGTTACGTGGTACAAGCCAGAAGCAAGAAAAGCTAACACATAATACTTTGTAAACATATGAACATATTTTGAAGTCATATGAAATGTAACCTATGAAAACACTATAGACATTAGACAACTTAAATAGGTTAACAGGATTTTTTTTAAAAACACGTTTTACTTTTTAAGAACCAAATGTTACACGCAGTTTACAAGTGAAGCGTTCTTAGAGATTTGACTGAGAGTGAAACGTTTGCTACTGAAAAAAAAAACAAAAATAAAACTCCTGTTAACTGAAAATCAGAGTTGTCGTTACTATTCAAAACTGTGAACGTTTACGAGAAAGACAACAAACTGATTGCTTTATAGGAATAAAATCAAACAAACGACTACTTTCAGAAGTTGAAATAGAAGAGACAAGTTGAGAAAATAGGAGCACATAAAGACACGAGTTTTGCTTAGAAACAATATGAAAGAGAGAACTGTGTGTGGTATATGTAGTAGCAGAAATAAATATCAAGCGAAGATCTTTAGAACAAACGATTTTCCTTGGAAAAAATGATTTCCTTAATTCTTTTTTTCTAAAAGGACCCAAATTTTCTTGCTAATAATAATTTTGAAACTTTGAAAATATAGAGAATTAGTATTTTTATTTGTATGTTAAGTTTGGGGGATTTCAAGATACCTTTCACTGTTCACTAAAACAAGTGCAAACACTTATTGACACTTGTTCATAGTGTACTATAAATATATATATATATATATATATATATATATATGAATATACACACATATACGTATATAATAAACATGGAACAGTTAATAATATTTACACATCTGACTATACATTTGGCAATTTCTTTTAGAGTACTAAACAATTTTCGTTATATAACACGTGTACAATTAAAAACATCTAACAACCCACCGATAACAACAAATACTTACACTGTCACTGATGCCAGCAATGGCAAAATACACAAAGAAAATCGTGCTGTTTTGTTAGAAAAACAAAAATGAGATGAATCAAACAAAATTCGTTACACCAATAAAAAAGCTCACACAACCTAATTTAAGAATAAAAATAATAATAACGAAACGTGACAAAACTGTTTTAAAAAAGCACAAATACAAAAGCGTACATAATTACAGACAAACTGGTTAGCTGCCGCCTACAGCTAAAATTACTTTCAAAATAATAACACTAATTATAATGACGGATTTATAATGACTGTTGTTATTTTTGTACTTCTATATACATCAGTATGTACACTCCTTCGCCTATAATACAAATAAATACATTCTAATGCTATTTGTAAAAATTATAACTAAAAAGTTACTTTTATGAAAATACAATAGAAAAACTAATATTACCATACAGTCACATCTGACCAGACATCATCCGTGTTTCCACTGTATTCAGTGAGGAAAATAACAGTTATTACTAGAATGACTTTTAAAATATTAATCGTTCTGTACAAATATGAAACATCTCTCACTAAAGTAAAACCAACTGCCGTCAACCATTTTGGAATCCAACCATAATTTAAGCTTATTATTAAATCAAAGCGATATTCTGGTTGCTAAAATCTACAACCATCTTCAGACTATGAATACTTCCTGAACCAGAGATACTTCCTGTATACTACTCATACCAGAGATTTTTAACCACCATCTCTGATATGCATTCCGCCAGTTTTACTGTATGTATGCAAACGTTTTTGTACATTTTACACTTTTGGTTTGAAAGATCAGACATTACCAACAGATCAGTATCTTGCTACAGTTTTGGTTGGTTGTCGCAGTAACATATTTTTGTGAATTATTTATCCGTTTTATTTTTCGGCTATGGGATTTTAAATTTCATGTATCTGTAACCGTCACTCAGTGACACAGTATTACTAACTTTCAGCATATTTGTTAATCTTGTTATTTGAATTAGTAGTCTCTGTAACTCCAACGTTGTAGTGCTTAGTTGCTAAACTAGTAAATGTCATGTTTTGGACGAGGCCTTTCAGTGTTCCCACCATTCTCAAGTCCTAAACCTTGACCTATGTCAAAACCTAAACCTAAACCTATGTCATGGTTTAGGACTTAAAAATGGTGAAAACACTGAAAGGCCTCATCCAGAACATGACATTTAGCAGTTTAGCAAATAAGCACGATGACGTTGGAGTTTTAGCGTATTATTAGAGAGAATTTATCTGTAGCTTATAAATGGCTGCAGAGCATAGAAACTGAAACATTTCTTTGATTTAAAAAGCTTCAGTAATAATGGATTCCAAAACACTGTTACACACAATTCTGTCTATTTATCATCGACCACTATTATATATATATTAACTTAATAACTCACTTTATTAACATTATTAATGATCACACAGTTCACAACATTCAATTATCATAGTGACTAAATTCTGCACTAACTGCGTCCTTATCTTTCAGTTAATGTTGAACTTCATTCTACAGAAATTACAACATTCACATAAATGTGAAACTGGAATTTCATAGCAATCATCGCAATTGAATAAGACTCTTTTTTATTTGCTATTTAAATCATTTAGCAGTGTTGCACAAAGAAAAAAACTATACAGTTCATAAAGTTGTAAAAATAAGTGTAATAAATAAACTTTCATTGTCAGCAATAAAACAACAAAATTAACTCTTTTATAAAAACAATATATCAGAAACGTTCTTTCAGCATCTCTATAATGAAATCACAAACACTTGGAATTAAATATAAATTATCCAGGTATATTTTTTTAAATTTAGTATCAAAAAAGTTTTTTTTTACAAGCATCGTAGTAGAAAATAAATTAATGTAAATATAATAGTACTTTTTCTGAATAACTATTACAGTATAAAAGAGTTAATTTAATATTAAAAAACAATACAACATTGTTTGCAATGATGATTATAATATGAACAGTGGATTTCAACTTGTAAATAAATAAATTTCTTTTATTTTACAGTGAAATATTTTCTAAGCTACTGCCATGATTAAAATTTGTTGCAGTCATTTCAACAGACTGTATTGTATTTTGTCAAAAAAAATGTATCGTTTATTCTCTGTCCCAGATATTAGGGTGTAGTATTGATTCCCTATGTAATAATGTTTAAATACAATACTATTCCGATTATAAGACACATTTATCACAATTAATTTTTATTAGTGTCATTAACAAAAGTTTTTCAAAAATAATGTCATTAACAAAAATCTATGATTGAGGCCTTTTAGTGACAAAAACATAATGCCTGGGAAAATACAACTGTACAAAATAAACGAATAATTAAGTTATGGGGTTTTATAACATTTTCTGTTCTGTTACCACTAAATTATTTTCTCACTGATTAGTATATGCAGAATCAATGTAACAGTACATTCCTTGTTCTTTAGGAACACGTACAGGGTTGTGTCAGTAATATTTATAATATCACCGGATATGTTTCTTGCAAAAAATAATTTTATAGGCGGTGTTGCTTGTCACTTTAAGAAGCCAAAGGGGCAGCCATTTATACTTCTCAATTATTAATCAATACCAAGTTTGAACATGGTAAAGAATTTTCATTATAACAACTGCAAATCCAGTTATTTTTGAACTGCATTTTTAAATGAAGTTCGCTTTGGAAAACATGAGCCTCACTTGTCTTATTTTCTGTTTGAATCGTACAGAATTCAGAGGTTGGAGTATCTAATGATTTAATTGAATTTTTAATTAATTAGACTAAACAAAAGTAGACCTTGCACTAATGATGCTCTGTGTTTAACAGCATCAAATGAATCACGTCATTGCCGTTCATTCTTTCCCCAACGTACAATAACAAACCTACTGAACAGTGGTGGATGCTTACAAGTTGATCCGGTTTTTTGGAACAGGTGTGGGGAAGGGGCATTATTTAGCATATCTAAAGCAATACAGAGGTGCATTCTGTTTCAAAAACAATCCCTGCTATTGCAGGGAAAATTTCCTTATTGTAAGTATTACAGCAAGCCATAATGGTTTCCCCAGGGCAGCAATAATGGATTATTTCATTCTGTAGTTTAAACTATGGGGGGGGGCACATACTTTAGTGCTCTAAGAAAGAGTCTTCTACTAGAGGGTAAACTTTTATGCTCCAGAGTAAGTACAAAATGTTTGAAAACATTTACGTAGGCCTATTGTACAATAACTTTTGATAACTTGAAGAACATTAAGTTACTTATTTATGAAAGGCAGCTTAGCTGTTGAAGCCATATGAGAAGAATTGGACGAGAATGTGACTGTAAAATACATACATGGGGGGGGGCAGAGATCAGTATAAGAGTGATAGCCAACAAGAACCAGAATTCTATGATAAGAAGATTAATAGAAAATAAAGGAAGGACAATGATGAAGCTGACAACAAGAAAAAATGGGCAACCTTTGTTCTCTCCTATAGTGAGCAATATGTTTCAACACTGAAGAGAATTTTATAGATTGTAATTTGTTCTCAGAAAATTTTTTTGGCATGGTTATCTGTATTTGTAACCATTTGCATTTGTTGAAGTGAGAGCATACCCTGTACACCTCACGCTCCTAGGGCAATAAACTGATTCAAAATGTCACAAAACAGCTGAAATGAAAAAGCATGTTGCCAGGTCAATCAAATTTATTTTCCCCGCATAGCTGCCCAAAATTTCCCCAACTGCCACAAATATGTGTGCTTTAAGAAAACCATAATATTTTAAAGAATCTGAGCAAATTCTAAATATTTAAATAGTATTACAAGAATAATGTAAATATTATAAATGATTTTCTTCTTTAATTAATCTGTTTGGCATCTGATCACTTCTGATGACAAAATGTTTGGAGTTTACTTTTTAATTTTTTTTTGTAAAACTGAATTATTGTAGTGTACATATCACATTCTACTTTTCAATATTGCATAAATCATATTGTTACATTGACAAAAAATTATTTGTTACATACTGTTTCAAATATCTAACGTTACGTTTAACAGGTTGAATCAGTTCACTCGCCTGTCAACACTGAAGTTCCCACTCTGGCGGTGTGTCCCTCAACATACCATTTCTTTATTTTTTAATAGAATTTTTGGTTACATACCTAGATTATATACACAATCCATTCTTGGACTGTATAGACTATAAAAATATGTTGTGAGATTTACAAGAATAGTAGCCTTTTGTTTTGCAGATTGCATAATTTGTTTGCAGAATTTATTAACTATCTAATGAATTATAACAGCTTTCTTTTTTCTGAATCATTAGCTAGACACCAAAACACAAAATGGTATTTTGGACAATAAAGTAAATAATATGACTGAACATTGCCTTATATTCGGAATAATAATGTAACAATTGTGCTCAAAATAATAAAAACCCAACGCACGCTACACAATTTCATCCACACTGTCACTACCGTTATTCGGTAAGATTACCTTAAAAAGAAAAAAATATATATAACACTCAGACGACAGAAAAGATTTCAATAAAAGATCACTTATATAAAATAAATAACATTGAACAAACATCAATATCCGTTTTTTTATGTCGTACGCTTACCTGATCCATACGAATTGGTTGAGAGTTGTGAGATAGTCTTGTTTGGACAGACAATCCTTAGTTCTATGAGAGGACAAACCCGCAATATTATAACATACATACGTTCAAAGCAATAAAAAAACTAATAATTTCATAATAAATTAAGCAAAGACGTGTTAACTTTTATAAATTATTAAGATGATGCAATGTGTAAGGTTATTTTTTATTCAGGGATGAGTTGTGTCTTTTATAAGGTAGTAAATAAATGGAAGTTACAAACATACTAATGAATTTGGCATGATATAAAGAATGTTCATGACAGGTATTGGAACATGAATGTAAAGCATTTATAATCTCATATATATACAATATGTATTATATACACACTGTATACTGGATGATTCATGTTTTTTTTTTGATATTATCAAACATAGTATTCTATTCAAGTAGCCACACACAGACAAATGTAAAGTTTACCTATTCAATCCACAAATAATAAAACTGCAAAAGTTAATTTAATTTATACAAAAACTTCAGAAAATTTGGTTAATTACATATCTTCATTTCTCAATCAGTAACAAATATACAATGGCCAGTATCATAAATACAGAATTTTGTTTGTTTTAAGTTACAAAAAATATACTTTATTAAAAAAAAATTAGAATTACTCTTTCAAACTACAAATGACATTACTATAGTACAGTACATTCAGTTATCCCAATAATATTTTCTTTTTTTTTTTTGGAATACATGTGAAACTTTGTGTGCACGTAGAAAAATATGTAAGATTTAACTTTTTAGCCAGAGTCCAACTGGTCCACCACACGTTGGCCACCATTTTGGATTTTATGGGTGGATATTCTCTTTGTCACTGTCCTCAGAATATAGGTTTTGTCAGAAAACATCACAAAAATTTGTAAAGGCTTAAAATTTTTTAAATTAATTTCTTACACATCTCTGTACAATTATATTACACGTACAGTGATTTTATTTGGTTCAAAACTCAGCAGTTGAAGAATTTCAGTAAACTGCAGAAATAGCAGTAAGTACAAGTTAGAATATTGATAAAAAGAGACAAATGCAAAAATAAAAAATGAATTTTGTAAAATTAAATTAATTTTTTGTTTAATTTAATTTACTGTAAAGCAAAACCTTTACTTGTTAAGACATTTGACGAAACCTACTTCTTCTCATCCTTCAAACCCAAAATAGTGGTAAAAACGAGGTGGACCCATCTGGGTTCTGCTGAATTTTTAAATATCACATGTCCTTACGTATGCATACACATTTGCATTGCATTATGATGGCTGTAAATATGAAATAGTGTCTATAAATGAATTATTCAAATCTATTATACTAATAATTTTTAATTACAAAACAACAAAAAATTTTAAATATACAGATTTAAATAGTACAAAAATTTTATTAAATTAATGATATCACACAACAGTATGTTTTAAATAATGAAAGTAACAGGCTACTGGGATAAAGTGATTACCATAAAGTTTTCCATAAAAAAAGTGCACGAGACCAAATGATAGGATACGAGTAGTTCAGTGTCAGAAATACATCTTCATACATTGTTAAAGATTGCAGAAATAATGAAATTTATAAAAATAAAAAAAGTAAAATGCTTCTCTTGTACGGATGTCAGAAAATAAGATATTTAGAAAATGCGAAATGTACAATTTTGTTGTTCAATGCAAACCAGTACTTATTTTTTTCTTAAATTCAGTGTACATATTGTAATATTTGCTAACTGTAAGTAAATTATAAGCAGGCATAAAAATACAGATTAAGTAATTTAATAAATATTCTGAAAAATCAGTCACTAAAGTAATCTATTAATTTGTAATTAAATTAAAAAAAAGTAGAGGATTAAGGGGATTAAAAATATAGTTCAAACAACCATCTCGATCTTAATGTAAGTTTGTAATAAGTAGCAGTCATTTTTAACAAAATAACTTTTTTACCAGTACATTTTTTATTATTTATTAAAAAATAACCTTAGCATCACATTTAATAGTTGATATATAACAGGTGAAAAAAAAAATTAAATCTGCCATAAAACACATGCTGTATTGAACAAGAAAGCCCACACAATCCAACTGTGTTGAGAGAAGAATTTCAAACTGTGCTTCAAAGTTGTAATATCAAATGTAAAAAAAATTATTTATTTCATAAATAAGCAATTAAACATTACGCCAACCAAACAGTCACAAAAATGCTGGTAGTTTAAGAGCCAAGGTTCTTAAACAATTAATACTTTATAATATGGTGACGAACTATGTATGTTTGCATTGAAAATTGAAATAAAAGTACAAATAAAATTAGTAAATAAGTGTGTTTGTGGTCAGGGTGTAATTGCCACACTTTATGAAAATAATGGACAATAGTTATATAAATATAAAGTTGTTTTGATAGTTCATATTTTTTCACAGCACTAAATTAATATTGGTTATTAAACTTTCACTTGTGAATTTACTTTGTTTCCTTCCGTATGCGTTTTTCCTCCCCGCGCCAATTCCCTTCCACCCCCCCGCCACTCAACCTACCAACTAAAAAAACCGTTACAAGTTACTGACAGTCTGTCTCACACCGCTGATGAAGGCGCTCATCACACCAAAACGCATATGGGAGGAAACAAAGTAAGTTCACAAGTAAAAGTTTAATAACCAATATTAAATATATACAACTGGAAGTGCTCTGTTTTCTAGTTGCAGCCATTCAAAGATGTTAGTGGTGTCTTTTTTTTTGCTCAATGGTAAAAGAATGTGATACCATATCTATCTGGATAAAATTAATGACACACAATCAACTATATCAGACGGAATTTCAACTAAAGATGTAACGGTACAGAATTGTATGCAGCCCTAGTTCTAATTTTATTTTAATTCAGTAATTAACTGAAACGGACTTTGGGATAAGAGGTAAGACATAAAAGGAATTGAAATTTTAATAATTAAATGTAATAAAACGAGTTAGCACAAAGATTGGTTTTACAGTCATAAATTATATGCCTTTTATGAAAATCCTATGAAGGCTTGTAAAAAATTACTTGAAAATTGTGTTTTTCATATTATTTGTAGAAAAAACTATTATTACAGTGCTTCAAATTGAATCAGTTACTCTTTTTAAATCTGATACAGAATTTTATTCTGAATAATCCTGTGTAAAAACATCAAAGAAAAATGTCTCAAGCATAAAAAACCAACATTTTCTGCTATTATTTTGAATAAGAGAGCACAAGTTATTTAATTGTGTAAGCATTTTTCTATAATGGTATGTACACAGAATTGTTTAGAATTAAGTTTTATGCCAGACTTGGAGAAAAATTGATTAATTTTTAAGAATATAAATAGTTTTTCTACAAAAGATGTAAAAATATAATTTTCAAATAATTTTAATATGATTTTCATGAAAGGTACACAACCAATTTTTTACACAGCTTGGAACCATTTTCCTTTTTTATTATTTTAATTTATTTAAGTCAAGATTCTATCTGAAATAATTGTGTCATTAATTTTATTCATGTTGATGCAGTATCACGTTTTTTTCCTTCAAGACAAAAAAAAAATATTTGTAAAAATCTTCAACTGGCCATAACTGAAATTAAACAATTTACAGACCAATGTGTATATAATAAAATTTTTCCATTACTTTGATGACAGGAATGTGCCCATGAATATGATATAAACTTCCCATAACAGTCTTTGTATGTGTATGTGTGTCTGTCTGTCTGTAAGCAATAAAACAATATTTATAGTAAGAGTGAGGGGCGGATCCAGCAAGCTATTGGGGGGGGGGGGGCATGACAAGTTGGACCATTCTTTAATGGCCTACAGTATAAATGATAGAAATGCGGATAAAAAAACTGCATTATTATCAACACAGTAAATTTATTAACATACAAGTATAAAATCATATGTATGTTTGTACGTTCATTGTTCTTTTAATAACATTCGCCTACAGTTTAAAGTATACACTACTCGTTTATGTTATACTGTATATCAGACAAGAATTAATATGGTAGTAAGATACAGTAACTTCAGAGAAAAATATGAACCTACATAACGTGATATCAATTTTGTATCATATTTACAATCACAAAACAACAACAACAATTTTGTCTGATATGACCATTTGGGGGGGGGGGATTTCCCCCATTCTACCTGCTATGGATCCATGCCTGGTAAGAGCAATATTGTTGTTTTTTTAGGTTTAACACATATTTTATTCAGTTGATCCACTGAGGATGTTGACCACATAAAATATCCGGTGCTACGAGAATAATGAGTAAAACTAAAAACATTGTTACTTTTAAAACAATGAAAACCACAAAATAAACATTATGAACAATACTAGATTTTTATACAGAGTTTTGGTCCAACATAAACATTAGTTAAAATTTATAAACATGATGTTCTACCATAATCCAGCACTGATTGTCTTCACATGTTATAAAAAAACATTAACTCACCTTCTATTAAAAACTAAAATATATGAGGTTTCTACAAATACAGCAGTAAATATCTGAATAAAAAATGAAACGCTTACATATAGATTTTGTAACACATGAAGACAATCATAGGCCGAAGTGATCAAAATGTTGTGTTTTTAAAGTCTAATGAGGTTTCTTGTGAATGGAATACTTTTACAAAACGGTAACCTACCATGAAATTAGGTTTAAAGACTGAATAATAGGGTTAGCTTCGACCACCTATTGTATTTGTGCCTTTAACACTGGAGTTTTCCTACTGCATGGTGTGTCATCGTCAGAGGCAAAATGGGTGAAATGTTTCTGATGTCAATCAGAATAAAACGGGTTTGAATCTAAAAATATTGACCTGTTCAATGATAAAACCCCATAAACGTTTAAGAGCGAGTCTTTACACAGTATCATATATGTGTGTTGTTATTACAACTGCCAACACATGCAGCAGATATGTCCAAAGCCAGAAATTGTGTAAGGCCTGACTTTTTTCAGAACTTACCGTTCATTTTACTGGAAGTACTCAAAAATACACCCCCCCTCCCAACGGCGGCTTGTCAGGGGAGGCAAGGGAGACTAAGCCTCGCCAGAGAAATTTAGAAAATTATTAAAAACAAACAAATAGTAATAGACTCTATTTTTTATTGTAACAGAACCCGTAATCAATCTGTAATCACAATTTGGCTTTAAATTATTTGATTAATTACAAAAAAAGCATGTTTTTTAATTACAATTAATTTTTAATCGCACGTTATCAATAGCGCAGAATAGCAGCAGAGGCACGCATTTGAGTAGCCTCCGTAGTTCTCGTATGGCTACGTGCCTGACAGTTAGTGGGGGGGGGGACGCTAGTGCATCTGTAACTGTACTTCGGAGGCAACGAGTGAATTAGCCTCTCAGCACGGATTAATGTGGTTTGTGTTAGTTTTACGCAGTCTTTACGTTCTCATGCTCCTTGTGTGTGTATGTTTATTACTTATCTCTTCTTGGTGTGTGTTTGTAATCTCTACTACGAAGATAAAATGGATTTAGCAGAAGAAAATGAAAGTGATATTGCAGTATTGAACAAATGCATCATTACAATACTACTGAATAAACAATTTTTCTGGCTGAGTGACTTTGAGATAAATGAAATACGGAAAACTGGTCGATCTACCCCAAAATTTTTATTTCTTAAACACCAAAAAACAAATCTAGAACTTTCCAGATGTCATTGTATAACCAACATAAATGGCTATGCGGTAGTGGGGTAAATTCGAAGTTATTCTTCTGGCTCTGCTTACTGTTAAACACAACAAGACTATATGGTCTGCTGAAGGCTTACAAGTAAATTCATCACAACTTTCAAACGCTGTTAAAATCAGATAGCTCTACCATGCTTAAGAGTGAAATAACGTGTGTCCGGGGGGGGGGCTATGACTGATTGACTGACTCCCTGTAGCCTCCCCTTCCTCAGGAAGGACACAGCGGCCGCCACTGCCCCCTCCCCGACCAGCAGGCATATCACCTGTGTGCATGGAAAGATGGTTTGGAAGATTATATACAAAATGGGAAGTATATTTTTTTATTTATTGCCAATCATTGTATTTGTTTGTATTATCGTAATTTGTCTATTATCATTTTTGTTGCTAACTAAACGAGAGGACTGAAATTTCAGTGTATAATAACATTCAGCTGAGTCTGATTACATTTGCCTATATGACAGCATGCAGTATACAGTATACACACTACAAAATTTTTTATGCAGTTCAATACTTTACAGCCGCTGCAAATTACTTGACATTAAAAGTGAAAACACTAAAGAGTTTAGGTGGGAACAGCGGTCAGTTCTCTCACTTCCAGAGGAGGGTGTCATGAGTTTAAACTCATCTGAGTGTGGATCACTTTTGACAGCTAACCAGACTCTGGGTCAATCTTAATCCCAATTCTGATCCCACCAGACAGGCAAAGTATTAACAGTTGTTTACTTGTTGAGATGCATGCATGTTACCATAAATTTAACTTGTGTATGCTTTCTGTTTTTATTTTCACTTTTAGTTAAGTTCTTAAAATTATGTAGTGTGGAATCAGCATTTCCGAATGTTGAAATAGCCTTGAAAATTTGTTTTGAGCATGGCCATCACAAAGTGTAGCAGAGAAAGATAATTTTCAGTCATAAGCCGGGCGAAAAGTTATTTAAGGTCTACCATTGGCCAAGGAAAAAATGAAATGCCTGGCACTTTTAGGCCTGTTCATTGAAAATGGTTTTCTCCAAACATTTTTTTAAATGAAATAGTTCATTAATTTGTAAAAGCCAGAAAAATAAGCTTTGAGTAAACAAAAATTTTGAGCAATTATAATAATGACCATGAAAATTATCTGAAAACATTTGATTTACTCTATGTAAAGGTTAAGTAAAGTATGTGACATTTGTAATATTCTCATTACTTATTGTAATTTGGCAATGTGCTTGTGATGTTATAATAAATATATTTACATGATTAAAATAGAAACAAGACGAATTATTGTTTATATACCCCACATGTTACTAAATAATATGTAGCCTAAAATATATGAGTAACTAGTGCGTAATACTCATTGTTTGAGAGGTTGGAAGGTGGAATGGGGATGCAAAAAATGGAATGGGGGGGAGCCTACAGCTCTAAAACCTTTAAATCAGGCCCTGCCAGGACCCATCTTAAGTTGCCAAGGCCCAAATATCTTTTGCAAGAGTAGTAGAAGATTAGAATGGCTGGTTCATGCAAGATGAATGGATGATGGCAAAACAGCTAAAAGAATTGCTGAGTGGTAACCAAAAGGCAGAAGAATTAGATGAAGACCTAGGAAAAATGGATAGATGACATAGAGGATAATTTGAAAAGTATGACTGTGAGAGAGTAGAAAAGGTTGTGTTGTAAGAATACAGTATGGAAGAAAATCATTGAGGAGACTAAGACCCATACTGGGTTGTGATGCCACATGAAGAAGATATGCTCTTTTAACGGCCCAGACAAAGAGTAATTATGTAGTTCTTATCACAGACGTAATTCAGTCAAAAATCTAATTTAAAATACTATTCACAATATACAGTTTTGGAACTAATTAAACTCACAATATATGGTTTTCAGAAATAAACATTTTATAAGACCTACAATATATGCAAGGACTCTTTTACATTCTTTGAACATAATGCTTGTTTGGGAACTTCAATGCTTATAAACTTGTGATGTGCAAGCACACATTCTGTCTGTCTGTCTGTCTGTCTGTCTGTCTGTCTCTCTCTCTCTCTCTCTCTCTCTCTCTCTCTCTCTCTCTCTCTCTCTCTCTCTCTCTCTCTCTCTCTCTCTCTCTCTCTCTCTCTCTCTCTCTCTCTCTCTCTCTCATGCACACAAAATTCCCCTATAACATATCATGTAAATATGAGTATATAGGCATGTAGTTACCTTACTGACTATTTGTATAGTCGTAATACGTTACATGTATGTTAATTAAATAAAAACAAATCAAAAATAATTTTAAATAACCCAAAAATCATTTTCTATGATTCACTACTCTAACACAAAACAAAACAAACATACCTTTAAGGGATGAACTTAAAACTTTGTTTGGGCGGGAAGGAGGGTAGGGAGCTACTCGATTGCGATGGAGTATATCAGGGCCTGTAATGATGCACTTCCGCATTCTCACTTTGCCAAATTACATATATACCCGCTGATTAACTTTCTGCCTATAAACAAATAGGCATATCATGATTTAATTTGCTAACGTGTACTGGTTTATATAATTAACAGAAACAATCGAGATAATGCCTGTCAAGTCACTTAACCATATATACAAAAGTTATATGCCATGATAAAAAAACAATAAAAATCATATGTTCTATCAATAACCTGATTTTTTTAACATTTCTACTGAAAATATTGACACTGTCATGTAACAATTGTGAATACATTAACCTGAATACGTCAAGAGATGATCATGATTTATTAACACAAGGGAACCCAATTTATGGAAAACATGCTTTTGAAAAATCTTCAGACTATAAAATGCGCAAGGCGTCTTATTCGCTCTCCAGATGACCTGTTGGCCACACTAAAATAATTTAAGAATGCAGCTGAAAAACCTCTATACTTTGCAGCATTTTGTTTCGTGTTTTGATGAAGTAAAAATTTGAATTTGAATTCAACTGGTGGACTTTTACCATCTCAGAAAAAATATAAATGCAATGTTTCAGCCAGCCAAACAATCGAGAGCTGTCTTCAGACTAATTATAAACTAAACCACATGGAGAAATAAATAACACTCTACTGATTGTTTGGGTGGCTGAAACATCGCATTTATTTTTTGTCTGTGATGGCAAAAGTCTCAGTTAAATACAAATTCAAATGTATATGTCACAGCCATCTTTTAAAAAAGAAATCAAAATGTATTGTTTATTTATATATACAGTTCAAAGCTTAGTAATGTAGTGATTTGAAATTTCAAAGTCTGTTGTCTTGAAATTATAATCGCTGTGGTCTAAAATTATAGCCGTTCCCCCAATGCAATGAATACTTTGAGATATTAAAGAATAGTTGTAGTCTTTAGTTCTACTGTTTATTTAATAGGTATGTAGTTTTTTTTGTTTAGGCCTGCTTATAAATCATTCAATGTTGTAGTATGAGTTCATATGTTTAACTGAAGCTGTGACTCTTTGCTTATTTATTTCCTCTTTGGTTATAGTAACATGTACACACTTTTTGACATAATGCTAATGTTTTGGGTGCTTGTTTTTTAATTTTTCTCTTTGCCCAAGCCAGCTTTTGCCCTTCAGCAACCTCTGATAACGCATATAATGAGCAAAAGCCGGCTTAGGCTAAGGTATAACAAAATTAAATCATTAGTGTTCAGTATGAGAAGAGTATGTATATACCATATATACCATTACTAATACTCAGGCAGTCATTTACAACAAAATTCAAGAATCTTATAGTTTTTTTTGTAATATGAAAGGTTACTTTTTATTTAAGTCTTCAAAATATAATATAAAAAGAGGCTTTCTAACTATAAACCATTCAATTAATGTGTCTTTTGAAGGTTACTTTCCAAAGATTCCCTTGGTGGTGGTTCTACCGAATCAAGCTACTAATTTGCATAACTAACCACAGTAACCACACCTAACCTTTTTGCATGGAGAAAACAAATTGTTAGTGCTAAAATTATTTGTTAATTCTGTTGTACACTGAATGTGGACAATAAGTTAAATAGTATACGGTATAGTTTCTGTAAAGTAGACAGCCGTGATCAACATAATGCATTGGTTTTGTTATCATACACTGAATTCAATAAGTAATTACTTAAGAAACTATTAAACACATATTTTTAACAGCTACAGACAGGTAAATATATTTTTTAATTTGTTTTTAAAAATAGATTTAGCTGTAGCAAGACATAACAGGAAATAGAAACAAACTCTAGAAAGTAGTGAAATGGGGTTAATGGAAAGTACCCGTGTACTAACCGCAATACTAAGGACAATAAATACGGTTTCTCCCATGAGGAATGGAATGAACTTCAGGAATGCATTCAACAAGCTGATATACAAAAAAAATTTCATACAAACATACATCTGAAAACACTTAATTTTCGATTTATGGTTTACCAAATATTTTGCTCTGATTTCTGCTCCATGGCTAAAATGAAGCCCTACTGAAGTTCTTGGAAAATTTAACGGTTTCAAATGGAATTTACCTGAAAAAGAAGGGTTCCAGAACTGTATCTTGGGTAGTTTTGGGGAAAAGTTTCATAAATCTCAAAAAACTGATGTTGAAAAACACACTTCTTTTAGGTTTGATATAAATTTACTTGTTTAAAGTGCCAAATTTGTACATAAATGCAAATTTTTTATACAATTTACAAAGAGTGTAATTCTTAGAAAATTTGATGTAAGTAAAGTCAATAAAAAACAAATGAACATTATAAAAAATCAAATTCTTTTGAAGAAGAAATAGAACAAAAATGTAAATGTATGTATATGTGTGTGTAACATCACACACAATTATATCAAACAAGTTTATAGAATATAATTCATGTTCATTTATGATTAATCAAATTAATCAAAACAACTATCAAACAAGTAATTAACTACGATCAGTTTTGAGTGAATACATTCGATAAACAAAAGATTTCTATACGTGTTCATTCAATCATAAGGTCACTGAATGACAATAAATAAGACTATTAATTATACATACATGAATTCATGGAACATATTCACAGTTTCTTTTTTAGGCATTATGCCTGTCTGTACAATCACACAATTTATATTACAAACACAAAAGCTTCTGCATGACTGTTCTTAGCAAAGCTTTTTTAATCACCATATCACATCAGCTGGCATACACGCATGCACGCACGTGCGCGTGCACACACACACAGTCCTTTGTGTCCGTAAGTGCTTATACGGACTAGATATACTGACTATCTATCCTATATGCTTAAAAATGTACGACAATGAAAAATCATTATTATCAAATTTAAAACAATTTAAATCATATTAAAATTTTTTTGTTATTTTGAATACACAACCTAAAATACTAAGCAAAATTTAAATATACAGGGATTACCACAAGTTGACATAAGCACTATTCTGTTAACAAATCTAAAAAAAAGTAATATTAAAAAAAGTGTATATAAAATGTATAAATATTTACATTTATCTAAAGTAATGGTCAGGAAAAGATTCTAATTAATTAAAATTTCCCATGTGCTAATAATTTGAATGTGACCCTGCAAATATTCATTCAAATATTATCCACCCATCATCACAATGCACACTTGCAATTTGATTAACAGAAACCATGGGTCTGTTCCCTGTTAAGCACAACTGACAGAACATAATTTTGACACCATATCTGTTTCTTCCTTTTGTCAGAAAACAAAATAATTTTATTAACTGTAATGAATTGTAAATAAAATCATTTGGTTTAGATGAGAATGCATAAGATGGATTTGTGACTATGAAACAGTCATTTCTGTAGTGAGACAACAATGAAAATAAAAACTATGTTTATAATAAAAGCAATTATTTCTTACATACTTATTAAAATTAAATGTTGACATGTTTTTAATATCTGTGGAGAAATCGGTCCAGTGGTTGAAGATGTGGAAGTCAGGAACAGATGCAGATATATCTGATTGGAGGATCCACTTAAATTTTGAAAATTTTATGTTTTTTTTTTGTGTTAGAATATTCTGCTGGCAAAAGCCTCAAATTTAAGGATCGATTTTAAAGTAAACATTGATAATAATATATGTATGATAAATAAAAAAAAAAAATTATAAACTACAATTTAACAGCTATTAAAACTCAACTGACACTTAAAAATGCATGGTTATGAAACACTGTCTTGAAGATGCCTGCTGTAAAATAATAGTCTATACTTATAGAATTCAGGGTATATCAGAATGATATTAAAAATATATCAGTCAACCTAACCTGCACAAGGCGCACATATGATTTACAACTATTATAGAATATCATTTTAAGAAACTGATTAATGTAAGCAAATTAATACTGGAAATGAGACAATCCAGTGACAAGTTCAGTAATACAACATGCAGTAACAGATTGTGGAAAGTAATCCATTTTATAAGAAAATAACCAAAAAGTAAAACCAATTCCTGACAAACTTGCTGTTCTTATTAATGGTTGTAACAATACTCTTCTAAGGTTTTGAGACATGGGTATTAATTAAAAAGATTACAAACTGAATGATGTTCAGATGAATTTCACAAATAGGCGGCCTATATGTAAGGATATCTGAGTAGAGAGTGGATTTGAAACCATGCCAAATAGAAGAGTACACATAATAGGGGACAGAACATTTATTATAATCAGAATAGAAGGTCGAAGGCTATTTAAGCAAATTTTAAATTATAAACCTGAAAAGAAACAAATGAACAGGGGAGGCCTGGAAAAATTGGCTTGAAAATAGACGGTGTAACAGGTACCGGCATCAAATACTGGAAAGAAGAGGAAGACGTATAAAAAATCCTCACATCATTGTTTTTGCACTTAATCTTTTTAAAAATACAAACTAATATAGGAAAAATGAAAATAACTAAACTATAATCTTCAGTACAAAACAGAAAAGAGAATTCAATTTAAAAACTGTAATGAATCTACAATACGCTCTGTTAAAAAAAAAAAGATATCTAACATTATAATGTACAGGTTACCTAAACATGAGTTGTAAAGAGTTATGAGATACTGGATGGTCTACTGGTGAGTCCCAAACAGACAACTACTGGTGAATAGCACTCTGCTAGATACGGGTGTGTTTAAACGATTTTGTCTTACCATCTGGATCGTCACAATCATTTTCAAGAGGTTTGTATCCAATGTCTGAGTCTTCTGGGCAGTGTGCATTATATAAACAACATACTTCATTAGGTTTGAATGTTACTCCTGATTAAAGGAAATTAATAATACAAACACAAAAACTCCAAAAAAATTCTTATTAATATTTGTCATGGTAATTATGATACCATGTTTCACAACTCATATGAAAATAATGTGAAAGATCTAATTGAATTCCTCTGTCTACCCTTTTGAGTGTAGAGGCTCCCAGTCGGGTATTTACATTCCCTCCTACGGGTTCAGCATGCTGAATTCGGAGGGGCTATGTAACAGTGGCCACATACCCCCTACGATCCCAGCCACTGACTCGTCTTGCCCTATGCATTTTTTTAGTTAATTGAAAAATTAAAAAAAAATACATCAGGCTAGAGTATGCTTACAATGAGTGTGCTTTCTTTTGTTTCATGCGTAAATATTGTCTAAAAATGAAAAATGGCGAGTCATGTTTTGTGGTAGTTTTTTTAAGGAAAATAATAAGAGAGGGGACTTGAAGATGCATATTTTTCAGAACTCAAGAACTGTCTCAGGTAAGGAAGAGGCTACCAACCTCCCCTCCCACCAGAAAAGCATAGGCAGCACAGAAGTTTCCTCTCTTGAGGGGAATCGCTTAGGTTTTGAAAGTTCAATGGCCATTTGACTGAAGTTTGGTTCAAGATGAACAAAAATGTCTTGTTAAATCTGTACTCATGCATATGATGCTGTAACCACATGACCTTACTGCCACATAATGTGGAAGATAACATGGAAATCTAATTAAATGTTACGTGGTGAACAAGAAAATTAGATTAATTGGAATTATACAATTAATATAATTAAAATTGTATTCAATTGTATATTCACTCAGTGTTTTAAATATATGAAATGGGCAGATGTAATGAGATGAAATTAGGACTTTGGTCAATGTGGACTTTTCAGTAAAATATAAAATGTTATGCTTGTTTTCAATCTGCATAAGTACATACAGTCAGGAAATTGTGTCGGTATTGCTGTCAGCATTTGATAAGGTGTTACGATTCATATTAAACAATAAGAAAGCCTGTCTTTGAGGAACAAGAAGAAATTCATAAGAAATACAGTGAATCCTTAAAAATGTGAACTAATTAGGACCAGCAGTGGTTCCATATATTAAAACCTCTGCACTGTATTATAGATTATCACACATATCTGATTCCTGAAACTGCATAATGGGGATAAATAGTTACGTACTGTTATTGTATATACAAAATCAAGGTTACATGAATAAAATCTCGAAGTACAATACACTAAAAATAAATTATTTTGGTAACCAAATTTCAAGTAATATAATCATACTAGCTTAATAAAAAAAAAACATTTGTATGTATGGTAACTGGACTGGACTGCATTTTGGTAACAAGTCTTCAATCATTCAGATTTTCTATTTACAGGTTATAGTTTAATTTAGATTAGTCACATTATTTAGTTTTATGTTCTAATAGAAACAAATAAAGTAACATTTAAAATAGTTCTTTACAAATTTGAAAAATTTACAGATCTATAAAAATATGAGGTTAGCTTAACAAAAACAAAGGCTCTTTTCAAGTTGCAAATTGATTTTCCTGTTACTGATTTACATTCTTTATCATTTCACAGATTAATAATTTACTTCAGTCATTAAACTTACTTTACTGACTTATAAGTATCCACATTTAAATTTAATTTGTAACTTTTGGCAAATTTAGTTTAATTTACTTGAGGGAGGGGTACTTTACATGGATTACCATGTTCAGACAATCAAGGTTTCACTGTATAAAAAACATGGAAGTAAAAAATGATATAAAATTTTATAATTTGTGTATAAATTACACTATAAACAATATGATATTTAAAAGATACTTACATGACAGTAAAACAACAGAGTAGAAAGTATAAAATTTGTCTGACCTATTTTTTACAAATTTAATTTTATAAAGCAAACTTAAATTTACACACATTATGAAAAAGGCCCATCAAACTGCTAACTTTAATTTGACTTTAATACAGGTTCTAAAATACACTACAAGTGGCTTACATTTCAATAAAATCTAAGACGTATAAGTAATGACTGTTATACCAGCTCTTGTTAAATAGTGCTCTCCAAAACAAATGACTACCAGACATTACGACTCATCCGAAATATGCACATTTTATTACAAAGCGTGGCAGACAGCAATTGACATACACACGGGACACATCAGGTTACAGCTTCTAAGGTGGGTAGTACAGTATGTTGGAGAAAGTGGCCGTCCAAGGACCTTTGAATTCCAGACATGGAACGGCATAAAGTAGAAATTCAGACAACAGATGGACAAAAAAAAATGAAGAAAGATAAAAAACAAGTTGAAGAAAAAAGATAATCTACAGGACCTGGATAGTGAGATATAATTTACACAAATCACTGAGAAGCATCGTGACTTCAATAAAGAAATGCTATAGCTTTTCTTGACTTTCGAAAGGCTTTTGATAGAATAGATAGAAATTTACTGTGGCAAGTATTAGAAGAATGAGGATAGCCACAACTTATAAGAACTATACAAGGCCTATATAACGGAACAAGAATAGTTGGTAAAAATAGTGTTCCAAGTCGTTAATACAATAGTGATATTTAGTTAAGTAACGGACACGTCATGGACAATGAAATCCAAGAATTGGTAAAAATAATTGTAGGATATGGTATGTCAACACATATCTGTCAATTGGAGGTCAATTGTTATACAAGGTGCAGTATATCACCTACTCTTTTTAACATTTATAGTGACGCTCAAGTAAGGAAATGTAAACATGCAGTGAACCCTGGTATTAAGATATCACGAGGCAGAGATTTGAATATGCTGTTGTTTGCTGACGACTTGGTTGTAATTCAAAATATACTCTAATTTGAAAAAAAAACTGTACTTAAGCTTCATCAGATTTGCAAAAAATACAATATAAAAATCTCCACTATAAAAACAAAGGTAACGGCATTTCAAGGCAAGGACTCAATAAGAACAAAAATAATGATTAATGATCGAATTTTAGAACAGGTGAGCCATTTAAACTATTTGGGAAATAATATTGATTATGTTAAGAATTACGATACTGATGTTAAGTTACATAAATTCCAGACGATCTGTGGGACAATCAACCGTATTTTTACAAACAAGGTACGTCGAGATACAAAATTAAAGTTTTATAAAGTTATTGCAGTCCCTATACTATCCTGTCCTATGGGTGTGAATTATTATACAACAAGAAACAAGATAGTAAAATACAAGCCTCAGAAGTGGCGTTCTTAATAGGAGTTAAAAGGTGTTCTACACTTGACTGTATAAAGAACGAGATCATAATAGAAGAATTATAAGTTTTTTAACTTGAAGGAAATAGTAAAACATTATAAACAACAGTGGAAAAACACTTGGAAAGAATGTCACATTCAAGACTATAGGACCTATATGACACATGTGTGCAAGTAGATGCAGGAAGAGATGGATGGATCTTTGATGGTGGAACAGGCAGCCCCTTGCCTATGTCATACTGTGAAAAATGTGAAGATGGTGATGATGAATTTACTATAAAGTTTACTTAGTGAAGTTAACCTTACTGAACGCACGCTAACCTAACGTTACTGAAGTTAACCCCCCCCACGCACAGATTATTCACATAACCCTGTCTAGCAATATTCAGGCACATGTTGTATCTTAGTGAGATAAACAAATCATTATATGAAAGAACAATAACCAGGAAAAGTCTCTATTGCCTTTGTTCATTGTAACACTATCCACGATTGATTTACTGCTCACCCTTAAAAATTAACATATGCAAGTTAGAAGAACATGAAGTCCATCAAGAACCTAACTTAACAGTGGGTAAACAACTGGCCCTTTCTAATGACAAACTTCATGTAAACCTTCAAACAACATCATCCAACTATACCGAAATGCTGGAACACTGTTGGACAAGAATCACAGTTAGCCATAAGCAATATTTGCATACTGTTTTGTTGTTCAACACAACGTTGAGGTCATTTTAATACAATGTACCTTGATTTTAGTTTGGTTAATTTCAATGTGAAGTGTTATATAATCAGTGAACTATGGGCAATAGTTTTACAGAAAGCTAACTTTTTTTGTTCAATCACAAACTCATTAGCCAATATCGAGACAGAGAAAGTTTTTCTACTTGTAATTTGTTAAAACGAGTACAAAATATTGATAAAGGATGTAAGTTCTCAAAAGTGTTGTGTGGGAGGTCTACTTAAATGCACTCAACATTGTGAGAGTGAGTAGTAGCATAGCAGACGTGATCAGAAGCATGATCATGAAATGAACAAATGATTCCACTCACTCACCTATTGACAAGCATCTACAAAACCAATTGTTTTAGCAATACAGAACAAAATATTTCTTGGTAATAGTATTTATAAGTTACTACTGACACGACGAGTGCAATATTACAAAACAAAAATGATTCCATCTTCAGATTTTTCTATACACCAGTAGAACAGAGATTACCAGTTACAACAAAATTAAAAGTTTAGGATATTCTCTACACTGTGTATAAATATCTATACTCACAAAGTATACAAAATTCTCTATGAATTCAAAAGATACAATAAGATCAGAATTTTATAGAAATATGCATATTTATGCTGCACTATGATCATGGTTACTAACCAAATCATAACCACACTGAATAGGCTTGACTGACAACCACCCTTTTTAGCATCTCTGAGTTTAATAATCATAAATTATAAATTTTATGTTCGATTTCAAATGAAATGAACAACAATAAACATACCACAATACATCATAAAACAACAATCAAACTTCTAAATCTTAAATTGTTACTTACAGTAGGCAGGTTAAAACGTACGAGCTGTTTATAGCAATTTGCGTAACAACAAATGGATGTTAAAAAACAAAAACACAGATGATTGAAAAACATCCAAGAAAAAAGTAAGAAACAGCAAACAAACACCAGCTGGCCATTTTGTAATTTAATTGGATAAACACATTTTTTAAACATGTTCGTTTATTACCTTACAACAACTTATAAGAAGAAAATCTATGTTTTATAGTGAATATATTAGGAACAGTCACTCAAATAATCTCTTGAATGAAATTATTATATCAAAAGGAAAATTAATACATAGTATTTGTATAAATTTCATGTACTCGTTTTTATCTACATCTGCAAAAGTAAAATTAATTTTAGTTTCACACGTCCATTAATGACACCAGATTAAAGTTATAATAATTTTTTAAAATTATACATAGGCATACAATGAAAAATACCAGAAGTGGATGATGACAGTTAGCAAAACGGTCATTGGAGTAGATTATAACCAAGTAACTAATGGCTTTATTGAGCAACCAATGAGAAATACGAATATTAGAGATGCAGAATGGACAGTGACACAAACACACGTGTGGTGTCTTAGTTTATGTATTCATTACTTACATGAACAAGAAGAGTTTCTGTTGCCATCTTATGTCTTAATACATCACACACACACACACACACATACACACACACCTAAGAATGTGACATGTTATGTCACAGACAACAATATTTCATTATAAAGGCATAGATTTTTCCAATGATACATAATTCGGCTATCAGTAACTGGTGAATCCACAATGTGGAGAGGAAATTGAGCCTGACCAGTGGCAGATTCTTCACCGAGATACTTCTTTAAGGTTATGTGGATTCTGCAACTGACTTTAAATACTGAGAGCTGAGTAAACTGTTGTTACAGGGAAGTGTGTTAATATCCAGCCTGGTATTACCAGAGCATGGACAATTCAAAGTAGAGTACACATGTAGAGCTCCCAAGCCACCTCCGTGTGGTTGAAGATTAATAATACCAATACACTATCCATACGGATGTTAACCGGTATGCACCGAGACTTCACATAAATGAACCGGTATATTTTTATATATGTGTGTGTGTGTAAATATTATACAACAAAATTATAACATGGTCAACTGGATCACCTTGAATACCTAATCTCAACACGTAGATGTAGCAACTTACAACCATCTGAGCAAAAGTTTCACCTATAATTATCCTCGCTAATTAATTGTGTTGACAAGTGAAAGATGATTTTTTAATTGCTAATAATGTTCATAATTTTGGACTTACCATTACATCTTATACTGACACAAGAAGAAGAATATATCTCGCAAATAAAACACATTATGGATTAAAAAAGTAACTGGCATCTAGCTTCATCTCAAGAAGCACGAAATGCAAAATTTACAAAACACTTATCAGGCCAGCGCTGACATATGCTTCAGAAACCTGGACAATGACAAAAAATAGCGAGAGACTTCTAGGTTGCTGTGAAAGATGGATTCTAAGAACAATATTTAGAGGAGTACAAGAAAATGGAATGTGGTGAAGGCGCTATAATTATGAACTATACTATCTTTACAAAGAGCTGGACATTGTCAGGATAATCAACATATACAAGCTAAGGTGAGTTGGACACGTAGAGAGAATGGAGGAAGGACAGTCTACGAAACACATTTTCTACCAGATATCAATGGGTAGTAGAAAAATGGGAAGACCCCAAAGTAGATTCAAAGACCAGTTAGAGGAGGACCTCAGAAAGCTGAACATAAGAAAATGGAAAAGCAGGGCACGTAGTAGGGAAGAATGGAATCGACTTTTTGAGCAGGCCTCAACGGGCTGTAGAGCTATGGCTGATGGTGATGATGAGTATATCTTATAGAATTTTTCCGTATTTTCCGCTTAAAAAAATATATATATATACATGTGTGTGTGTATATATATATATATATATACACATATAAAGACTCACGAGTCTTTTTCTAACACAAACAACATTTGGATAAACCCCCACACCTCGTCTTAAGGGGAAGGGTTATCATGACATTGTGCTCTCTTAAAGGAGCAGTAAAGGGCTATGAAGACATAACAATAACACTGATTAACTGTTAATAGCTGAGTTACTGACTAATTGAGAGCTGAGTTATCTCAAATATCTGACTGAATGCCTTCAAATTTGGGTGCCATTTTACTTCCATATTCCTTAAGGAATGGAAGTATGGTGATGGCAAAAAAAATCGTGTTCGAGATTATTGCAGATTCTGATTCTACTACGCTCAAAACATGAAAAAAAGTCGTTTTCCGAAAAGTGTCTGTGTGTGTGTGTCTGTCTGTCTATCTGTCTATAGATTTTTTTCTATGGCAAATGATAACTGCCGCAAATTCAAACAGAATCAAATAATTTTTTGCATACAGCCCTGATTTGTAGAGTACTCACGACCTATTGTTTTTGGTGAAGATCGGTTGAGGGAAAGGGGTAGTTTACCTGCAACGGTTTTTTTTTATCAAGGGAAATTTTTTTTTTTGGCAAACGATAACAGCCGCAAATTCAAACAGAATCAAATAATGTTTCGCATACAGCCCTGAATTGTAGAGTTCTCAAGACCTATTGTTTTTGGTGAAGATCGGTTAAGGGAAAGGGGTAGTTTACCTGTAACGTTTTATGTTTTAACAAGGGTATTTCCTATGGCAAACGATAACAGCCGCAAATTCAAACAGAATCAAAAGATTATTTGCATACAGCCCTAAATTGTAGAGTTCTCAAGACCTATTGTTTTTGGTGAAGATCGGTTAAGGGAAAGGGGTAGTTTACCTACAACGTTTTTTTAACAAGGGTATTTTCTATGGCAAACGATAACAGCCGCAAATTCAAACAGAATCAAATAATATTTTGCATACGTCCCTGAATTGCAGAGGTCTCAAGGACTTTCGATTTTGGTGAAGATCGGTTAAGGGGAAGGGGTAGTTTACCTGCAACCTTTTACGTTTTAACAAGAGTAAAGTACTTAAAAATTTATTTAAACTTTTTGAAACAATGGTAATTGTTAAAAATAAAATAATTTTGTTGCCAGGCAATAAAATTATAATTTTTTCATTTATGTATTTTTTTCTAAGTTATGTACTGTTTACGTTTCCATTTTATTATTATGACTACCGCAATGAAAAGGCAGGGAAGACACACACACACACACACACACACACACACACACACACACACACACACACACACACACACACACACACACACACACACACACACACACACACACACACACACACACACAATTCGCGTTATTTCTGGCCTCATTCATGTTTATTTTCTTACATTTGCACGGTTTTTAAATGGAAAGTGCCGAACCCATACCAACATAACAAATGCAAGCCGAAAAGTGTCCAGCGTGGATAGCGATTTGCTTCCTGTGGATCGCTGGGCAGTGTAACTGCACGTGTTTACAGAGGAACGATTCATAGACAGACTTTTCGTCTTTAGGGAATGAACCCTCTGGAAGATGCTGAGGGTCATGAGTGACTTCGGAGCGCTCCTTCTTTTCCGCATGTTTGTTCTGTGAAACGTACACTGTAGATTCACAGCTTTATTCTAAGCAACGCTCAATAGGAAATGTTGAAAATTTTTGTCCACGGTGTACCCTCATACACACTAAACCTGCTCTGATGTTTTAATTACGGACATCATAATATTAAAACTTTGGAAACTTAAGCACTACTTAATGGAGATCAATCATTAACTTATACAAGCCATTAATTTTATGCATATTTTTTATATGTATGTGTACAACGTTATCAGCAACAAAGAAGTAGTTTTTGTTAAAATTCCTTCCCGGGATATTTGGCCGTAGTCCAATGTTTTCTACAAAACCAGACGTTTCGGCAATGCCATCGACTTCCATCATCAGTGAAAATCGAGTGCGATAACGTGAGGTGGTATATGTTAGTGACCACAGTACTGTGGTTAAGGCTGAAGCAGTAAGTAGAAAGAAGTAGTTTCTATGGTAATATTTCATTTCAAAAATGATTTTAAATATAAATCTTAGAATATGGAAGTCATGTATGGTTCTCCATACCGATATTTATACATATGATATACTGATGTTTTTTTGAAAAAAAAAAACTACATTACAAAATGAAATTTAAACCACATTACAAATTATACTTACAGATAATCAAGTTTGACAGAGGTATAATACAAACATCTACAAAAGAGGTTACAGAAAATTGACATAAATACCCAAAGTTCATCAACATGTTATTAAAGAACAAGACATATAGGCAACAAATCATTAGTATCTGCAATAGCAATATACTGAATAATTGTAGTCATAGGTGTGCGCAAGGTGATTAAAATGGGGGGACTACAGACCCAGGGAATAATTTCAGTAAAACGGTATATAAAATTAACATTGAAAAAAATAAACTGGTTTAATTAAGAACATATCATTATCTTATTTTTGTGACCTAAACAACAACAATAAGAAGAAGGAATGGAATAAACTAAAGCCTTAAAGTAATATTTTTATTGACTATATTAATTGAAAAATATGTACATAGTTTGATGATTTCAATAAACATTTATATGAAAGTTTGTAGGTATTATAAAATTAAAATCTATGTAAAACCAGATCATGATACAAAGCTTACAGTGACATTCTTCTCTTGAAAGGGAAGCATCATTTAATTTTTCCGAATTTGGCTTTTTTTTTGTAAAGTAATGGGGGGACGAAGGTCCCTCTGGTCCCTCAAGTGCGCACGCCTATGATTGTAGTACAGGATAATTCCATTTTAAGAATAACAAGAAGTAATAAGGCACTGACAAAAGAGTGTTATTAATCGAGTATTAAAACACAGTGAGATGCCAAATACGTACTCAACTTTTCTTAAGCAAATACAACACTAATAATCACAACTCTTTCTTTTCAGACTAACATTAGTCATTTTATTTTTCTTGGCACTATCAGTCAAGTTAGTAAGAATTACTGTAGAAGAGGCAAAACGTTTGATGCTGAGGAAAATGTACAAACACTGTTACACTGAAAAACAGAGTTGTTGTTGACAGTAAAAAAACCACGAAAGACTACAAACAAAATACAGTACTTTTGTAAACCAATGACGGTGCGTACCAACAGTTATACTGTTTGAAGCCACAAACTACAGGGTGCACAAAAACTTTTACATAATCCAACACGTAACAAGAGAAAATTCCCTTACCAGTAGTATATGATTCACTGTCCTTTTTGCAAATACGTATCCTGTTGGTCACTGATTTGGGGTGAATGGTGGCCGACGGTTGGTACCAATCCAATTTGTTTACAAGAAGCTCTACAGTACAGTTATACACATAACACAATGGATTATATACTCAACTGAACTTTTACAAACAATATTTAAACGAAAATTTGTAAAACCAATAGTAGCCACCAATGTTAGGCAAATTAATTTTTTGTTTTAAATAATAATTTTTGTTTTATGGCAAAAATGGATTGTGTGTGTGTGTGTGTGTGTGTGTGAAACAACAGGGCACTTGTGAAGGAACAGCTGATAATCAACCATAAAGTCTCACCCATAAAGTAGTGATGTAACCCTTAAATCAGAATTTACTCAGTATCAGGCTGCATCTATATTGCAAAGATTCTCGTCCATACAGCAGGAAATCTTGCTCTGAAGCTCAGAACATGGTGCAATCGCTCATGGGACAGACTGTCAAAACTATTGTCCAGTTAATTGTCATATCATTTATTAACTGACATCACTAATAAAAAAAAAGTTTTAAAGT
This sequence comes from Magicicada septendecula, assembly GCA_034769895.1. Classification (NCBI taxonomy): domain Eukaryota; kingdom Metazoa; phylum Arthropoda; class Insecta; order Hemiptera; family Cicadidae; genus Magicicada; species Magicicada septendecula. Next base: position 53,387,741 of record CM068375.1, on the reverse strand, counting down.
GTACGGTTTTTTTAAGTACACACATATTGTTACTTCCACCATCACCCAAGACTACCAGGTATGTAATTACAATTATTTTTAAAGAAATGAAAACTCATGGTTTGCTTTTCTTAGAAGATGCAAGTGTTTACTTGATAATGTTATAGCAACTATACGTCATATTTTGTCAGATTTACAGGATAATGGGTGACACAGATGATAGCACTGTCCTTATAGGTGAGAAGGCATGCATGCTCTAATAAAACTGAGGGCCATGCCGGCAATAATTTAGCTACTTTAAGGTCTCCCCTTGCTGAACAGGTCTCAACTGAAAACCCAGAGGACAAGGTATATACAATAAGTATCCGACCTTATATTTTTTTCATAGTAACTAGCGATGATCTAGACATGCCAACAATGGGTATATGCATAGAAAGGATTTTCATGCTCTTACGCACATGCACAATTTTTTGTTTTGTCATAATGCCACCAGTTGCATCAGTAACTGCCAGAAAGTCACACGGTGCAACTCACGTTTGTCGCATTCTCATTTCCTTTACAATAACTGAATGCTTGGAGCAGAGGTACTCCAACAAGTTCTGTCAGGAACTAGGGGAACTCAAGAAAAAGCCAAGGCGACCCATAACTTTTAGGACTAGGCAGATGGCCTAGATGAAGCACTCTTAAGCGACAGAATGAGAGCCCAGCAATGATTAATCATTCTGTTTGTTGCTTTACGGGGACTCAGAATACTGAACAAGTTCAATTAATACTGCACATAACCAGCACCCATACCAAGCCAATGCATGGTTTTGAAAAACCCTTTTTAGGTGACTTTAAACCTTCCATAATTATCACGCCTTTTGAATTATAGCACCCACTCCAGGTAATGATTAATCATCATTAAATTAAATTGGCATAATGCCTACTGACAAATAATAATAATCTCACAATGACCCAACGGGTATGCTAACAATTAGTGTAGGTAAATTCTTACGGGCATTCTCAATATTAATCACTATTATATATAAATATACTATCATCATGATGGAATTCTCAAACAATCACAATAGCTCGAGTTTCGACCAGGCTGCAAGCATGCACATCCCGACTGGACTGAAAACTAGAAAATGCTTAAACGAAACTAAATAAAACATGAGAAAAGAAAGGTAGCAAGGTAACACGCGAATTTACTATAGTAAATGACTTTCAGTTAAATATGGCCGACAGCGTGAGCTGCCCTGGCGTGATAATTCATGAACCCGCACAAACAGTTAATCTGACGAAATGAAAGAATTTGAATAAATAGAAAACGGAATGAAACAATCACTTTGTACATGCCTGCTAGTCCGTCATACAATTATTGACTTATTAATAATTTACAGATTAGTATCACTGAATTATAAACATGCACATAATGAACAGACATGTTCAGTTTTGATCATCTACTGTTTAACTGCAATTTAACTCACAAAACGGAATGTAACTTCTCTATTCTTTTATATTTTCACTGCAATAGTGTGGCAAAATGTGTCGCGAGGTCGACTTGAATAATTTGAATTGTTTCACCTGGTGTAAGGCTGTTACCACGTGCTGAGGTAGATGGTTAGCTCATGCCTCGATGTGTAGCGAGTTGCTGGTTCAGGATCCGGGAAATTCATCCTGTATTTATTGCGGGTCCCATCCCTAAAGTCCGGCGATGAAACTGAGAGTTATGCTGCAATGCTCAGCTGATGGCGACAGATGTAGTCATCACCATCATTTCTGTCTCAAGCCCCTGGCTTGTTCAGGAACCCAGAGGTCCTTAATAAATTTACTCGCCCATGGCAGAAAGTAGAAGAACAGACAGAAATATTTTTTGTCGCCTGCGCTGATGATAATTGATTGAGGTACGAGAAGCAACTGAGCTTTTCCCTCACGTGGGAAGCGTTCGAGGGAGACTGTAGTTACGGCAATTAATCAACAGAACGCATGACAATCCATAACTGACTGGCTCGGTGTCGAAACTATGTCCAGGCGAAATATAGACGTAAAATTACAAATAAATAAAACTCGCTGCGATGTTATTTTACTAGTCGCAGCACAGCCTAATCTATTTAAAATTTCATTAAAAATTAAAAAATTCTAATCTATAAACATCAAGTGTTACAAATTCTTCAAATCAAATCCAAATCTGATTTAGCTTTAAAAGGAATTTGTGTTGAATCCATTTTAACTGTTGGACTCTAATTTTTGAAACTACATTGTTTTTCTAAACCATGTGTCAAAAACTGAATAACTGGTTTATAATACTGGTAAATACTGGTTTATTTTTTTAAAATTAAAATCCGACTACTAAATTGAAATTAATATATTTAGCATAATGTAGCACATACAAATTTAATTTTTTTCTCAACATATCAAAGATCTAAAATAAATAAAAAAAATAATATATGGAATTTTAAACTTACATTAATTTTTGTTAATTTTAAACTAGTAAAGCTACCGATGCATATTGCCTACCAAATGTTTCCATGAGATGGAAGAATTCTGTCTTTAAATACAAAATTAAATGTTAAACACTCAAGTCACATTTTATAAACTGTATGTAATTTAAATAAGTGATTTTTGCAATGAAAATTGTTCTGCTGCTTTCTACACCATTTTTTAATCACAATGCACTATGGTCATCAGACCATCGGAATGTTCACACAATCAGCAGTTGTAAAGATTCTAACCCAGGAGTTATAGCTGATACTAGTGTTTCCAAAACTTTTTAGTTCATTGCCCCCTTTAATAAAAAGTTTTTGCAGTGGCCCTCTCTTTGGGAAACTGAGCTCATGTGTTTATTATTCGGAACAACTCTATTCCTCAGCAAGGAGTTAAATTATATTATTGGAGGTCAGTGGCATGGCGTGGGTACATAACACCTGTTGCTGGTTGTGATAGGCCTAAAACTTAAATTAAAAATTAAATCAAATATTTTCTTGTACCACATGTTCTTTTTAGAGCATTTTCTATCATTCCCTGGGAGAAGAAGAGGGACCGGTTCAATGGGATCTGACTCTCATTATACTTACACAGAATAAATCAAAACATGAATAATCGAATTAAAAATAATACAGATAAACAGACAAACACATGACTAAATGAACAAAACACAAATAGGTACATAGTATCTGGAGCACGTCAGTTCCGAAAATGAACATAGCTACTGAGCGTTTTGCCGGTTTATACGGCGGTAACACATTGGGTGGACAAATGTGTCCCCCCCTCTATAGTTTGTACAGTGACAACTACTACGAGGTCAATGACCGTACGCAGTAAAACATTGCTGACGTCTGAGCCAGCAACACAAGACGGTGCAAGTGCCCAGCAGTTCGAAAGCAATGCTACGCTTTTCTTCAAGCTTTCCTACTGATATTGTTCGGATTTAAAATTATTCAATAACTAAAGCATTTATTCTGTGATATAACTAATATTATTTTCTTTTATTTCCAGTACTGTTGCCGCTGGAAACAGCAGTTACATAGATGCCACGCTACAGTTGGAGGTTTATTTCAATAAAAACATACAGATATGAGAGAACAAGTACTTTTGTTATTGGCAGCGTACTGTTTGTTTAGAAATCTGAAAAGCATTATTCACTTATTAAAATTAGGAGCTACTGGGCTGTTGGACCATAGTCGATTGGTTCCAACTTGGTTAATTTCTAAACTTTTCAGCTACTTCTTGGTCTCCACGAAGAGAGCTCAACATCCTGCCTTGACAAGAACATGGTATGTGACTGGAAGTTTCTCTGGCTAACCCAAATGACAGCAGGACTGATGAAAGACACCAGATATCCACTGGCACCACATGCATAGTATCTGCACCTACGTTGCTAGCTGCAAACAATCGCTGCTGTCGTTTAGGTCAGCTGGAGGAGTCCAGAGTAGACGAGCATGCTCTTACCAACACAGACTCGTGTCTGCCAAGCGCCTACTTTGAGAAACTATAGTACACATGATAAGTATGACTCATTATCAGAAGGGTTAGGTTGGACTGTTAACATCGTTAGAATATACCGAGCAATGTTTTGATCACTAAACAATCTGTGGCCATCTTCATGTGTAAGTTAAACTAATACAAACTTAAGCCTACTCTAGATTCATTCATTAAAAAGGGTGTACCATCATCAGAATAAACCACCACCAATCTAAAAAGTTTAACATGACTATAGAGAAACTATATAGTAAAGAACTGCTATTTACCTGGCAAGTCCACAGTCACAACCACACTATACAAGTTCACACAATGAACAATGTCAGAGAGAGGCAATGCCCTGTTTAAGTACACAACTAAGCACACCAAGTCGGCCAATTATACAGTTGTTCTTTTTTATATAGTTTTTCTACACATGTGTTTAAGTTTGTAAGTTAGTTTTGGTTTATTCAATTGACGGTTCACGACTTGTTAGTGAATGAATCTCATGTAGGCTCTTAAGTTTGTATTTAATGTATTAGTTTAACTTACACCTGAAGACGACCACAAATTTTTTAGTGGTAAAAACGTTGTGTGTGGTAAATTCTAATGATGGTAACAGTCTGACCTAATACTTCTGATAATGACTGATGAAGACTAGTTGGGCACTTGAAGAAACATGTTACTACAAAGGTTTTTAAAAACACACAAACACTTGTAAAGTCTCACAATTTATTCTCAGCATCTGACAATTGTTTCAGCATCTTAGACTACTGTCAAAGGGCTGCTGAGAATATTTAAATACAAAGATACCCTACGCATTAACATGTGTTAAGGGTGTGTATATGGGACATATGTGTGGGGTGTGTATGTTGGACGGGGTGGAGGAGCTAGTATAGGGAAGGTCAAGTGATTGTAAAAACTATGTATAATTGGAAAGCAAAATGTAAAAATTAACTATACTAAATAATAGCTTTAATAAAGGGGATCCAAAGAATTCTGTGTGTTCATTTGTTAACTTTTGTTCGAACAGACTGAATTCTTTGTATCCCTTTTATTAAAGTTATTATTTAGTATAGTTAATTTTTAGATTTTGCATTCTTATTATACTAAATTTTTACAGTCACTTGAGCTTCCCTATACTAGCTACTCCAGCATACATATTCCACACACATATCAATATTCACACCCTTAACACGTGTTCACCACCCTACACATTCTTTGTATTTAGATGTTCTTAGCAGCCCTTTGACAATAGCCTAATAGGCTGAATAATAGGATAATTGACAGAGGTCGAGAATAAACTGTTAAAACTCACCAAGTGTTTGTGTGTTTTTAAAAACCTTTGTACTTCCGATAATGCTCACGTAACATCAAAAATTAGGTTTAAATACGTTTAAAGAAAGCACGACTTAATCTGGTATTTAGTTACAAACATAAAAATAAATTAGCAACTTATGCCCTTCTTGGGCATATAAAAAGTGAAGTATATAAAAATAAACACACACGCACACACAATGAAACAACTCACTACACACACAGCGGTAGTTAACGACACTACTATTATAGTATATAGCCACTTGATTAGTAATCATGTACGAAGAACAACGCAACGCAACGCAAATACACAATGGCAAAACACAGCAGGCAAAAGCTACCTTGGGCACCTTGTAAGAGCACTGCACTTAGACTTAGGCCTGTTTTGGATCCTGACGGAGAACCAAAGCTTGTTGGCACTTTACTGCTAGTTGGTGTGAAAGAGGCAGGTGATTGCGGGGGAGTACCGGCAAAGCCTAATCACAGCATTATCAGTTATCACAAACTATTGGCAATCAATTATTATTATCACATAAAAATAACTAAGAAAACCTTTCATTTGTGAAAATAGGTCAAATATAGTTTGTTCAATTTTAATAGTAAATACACACTCTATTTTATTTGAAATTTAAAATAAAATATAATATATTTTTGTTTTATAATATAACATATATTATTTCAAAACCACATTCTGTAACCATTATATACTCCTAATATTATAACAAATTTCTTTTACTATTTCTACTAGTAATTTTGTACAAACCACTATGTTGTCTTTGGTGTTGACAAGCGCTTTCAGCAATCAAGCCATCTTCACGTCATTTACCAACCTGAAGATGGCTTGATGACCTGAAGGTTGGTAAATGACCTGAAGATGGCTTGATTGCTGAAAGCGCTTGTCAATACCAAAGACAACATAGTGGTTTGTACAAAATTACTAGTAGAAATAGTTGAGACCACTAACACTCCAATACAAAAATAAATTTCTTTTATTAGTTTAAAAAAATTAATGTACAAATAAAGTTATACAACTTATATTAAGTGATGAATAAGTGATAACATTTGCAAACACAAACAGAAAAAGCATGTTTCATCAATATAAAATATTGACAAATGTAGCAATATATAAAGTACTTAGTGGCACAACAGTGTAATATACTCTGACTAGTGGTTTTATTAAATTACTATAACTGTAATTACATATATATTAATAAATTATATATTACAGATGAGAATGTTGCCTCAAATGTAAAATTGTATGTCACTAAAAAACCTGAAAGTTCAAATACTCACTCAAAATATATTAATTAAGATTTGAAAAAAAAATTATAAACGCTAAACTTGAGTACAGCAAACTGTGAAGTAATATGTATGAATTGTTTAACACTGGTCAGTAAGTTTAATACACTGATCGATCATATTAACGGTATCTGCCAGTTTAATTGTTGAGCATCAATCGTATTTATTACCTCTTCAAGCAGTATTTCATGTTACTAATTACAAAAAAATTATAAAACGATTCAGTAAATTTAAACCTGTGTGCATGTGAAATCGATGCTAAAGTGTCAATACGCATTGGTTTGTTATTGACCAAAACAAAATATACGCAACTTTGAATCTGCACTTAGTTATATTTGTTCTCTTTACCTCTTCTTTCCTCATTTACATCATATATTTTCTTCCCCTCTTCTCTATTATACAGAGGTCTCCACAGGGGGGGGATCATGACGCAGACTGTGACACTGAAATGTGGGGGGGGGGTGACAAAAACGCTTTGGGAAAGTATGAAAAATTATAACTACATTGCAATAAAAAATTGAATGTTTATAAAAGTTCATGGTTAGTTAGTGAATAATGGAAGCAATCACAGCATTTTAATGCAACAATTAGTTTTAGGAATTCAAATATTCAGAGGACGAATCACAGTCCCCAACAAGCATGACAGGAACAGTGGCCTGAGACCGGGCTTTAAGAGACTGAAAGTTGTTTACACAACTTTCCTAACTTTGGCCATAACCAGTTGTTCGGCTGAAAAACCTATGAGCCAAGTAAAATAATAAAACACAGGCTCAGGTCTGCAATGGGAGACACATGGCTTTCAAACCTTATGGTTCTAGCTGTGGAGAAAGACTTATTAGAGTCGATTCCTAATGAAGAAATAATTGATGCCTTTTCTTTATTGTCATCGCAGAGGAAAAGTTACTGCCCCAAATATAAACCAAAGCAACTAGGATTTTTCATTTTTTCTTCTTTATAATATGCTTTGTTGATATTTTGTTCTATTGCTTTGAAATATTGTCTTACACAAATTAATTTCATTAGATTATTTATTTATTTGTTTAATTTCAAATGAGAATTTATTTGCAAACTGTACTATTTTTAGCTTTAGATTATTTATAATAAAATGCTTATTACAATGATAAGTTTAATTTTAAATACCTTTCCTTGGGGGGGGGGTATTTATCAAGTTTGGGGGGTGGGTAATGAAGCTTAGGGCTAGAAACCTCTGTATTATAATAATCTAAATGCACACAGATAATTATGATGTGTGTTACGATAACAAGGGATGAGAGAAAGACATTAATAGTATGATAATTGAAAAGCAGAGAAAAAATACTGGGTTTTAATGATAAGGGGAAAATATTCTTTATACAGTTACATTTGTTTCAGTTAAAAGTGCATTAGTATTTTTGAACACATCACTGTTTCATCGTTCTGCAGTTATGATTACAGAGGCTCCATTTCATAAGTGAGGCAAATCATAAGACATATCTGATTTGGAAAAATTATTAATATATATTTTTATTGAACAGAACTACCTTACCACACACACACACACACACACACACACACACACACACACACACACACACACACACACACACACACATTGTTTCAAACTGAACAACATTCAGACTGACTGCTGAAAATACTACGTGTTTTTAAATATTAATATCACATGAAGATAGTGTTGAAGACACTACTGTCACTTCTTAAGCTGCTCAACTGAATTGTAGGCTTTTTAATGCAAAACAGTTTATTGGTTCATCATTTTGATTTACAGCCGTATATATATATATCTAGAGTGGCAAGAATGTCTAAAACTGACTTCCATTTGAGTTAAACATGTTACAAATATCTGTTGTTTTTTGGTGCCGGAGACCCAGGTAGTTGAACTTGGGTTTATTTTAAGATCACAATATGACCTACTGAAGGAAGTCAAATTTAGAATTAAACCAAAAACCTCTCACACAATCTATTTATATGGCAACCTTCCCATATAACAATTTAAATCCTAGTAAATTCAGTGTAGCCTATACTGTTTCATTACCTGTATTCCCCATAGAGGTCTCTATAAATGCCCTTGATAATCAGCATATTCTTGTGTATATGTTTGTGTACACGTGTTGCAGTGGTGTGTATATATATATATATATAGATTTGTTACTCTTCCAAAAATATAAACAAAAACAATTCTACACAAATTACTACAAATCATATGGAGTTATCTCCAAACGCTAGATTTAAGTTAACTGCCTTTCACTTTTGAATTAAAATAAAATTGGATTATTATTGTTATATGACTAAAAAAGTCCCCATATGATTATATATTATATACTTAAATATATATTATAATTTTATTCAGAAGAAATTTTCTAGTTATGAACATTTACTTATTAGTCTTTTAATATATATTATATTAGAACATAAGCATTTTACACATTTTAAATGCATTTTGTGTATATAATACTGTTACATTTAATGCTGATCAGCTGTTTTACATTATGATTTATCTTAGGGCCATATGGTATGTTAATTTATGAGCAAGAATTATAGACTATTAAATGTTTCATTAGAAATTTAGTTTAAAATTTTAAAATACTTATGCTTGTCTTCACACACACACACACACACACACACACACACACACACACACACACACACACACACACACACACACACACACACACACACACACACACACACACACACACACACACACACACACACACACACACACACACACACACACACACACACACACACACACACACACACACACACACACACACACACACACACACACACACACACACACACACACACACACACACACACACACACACACACACACATTAAAAAATTATATATATAATTTAGTAAAATCCAAAATTGAAATTTAATTGTACAAATAGGACACAAGTAAACAAATTTACATCTACTTATTATGGAACGTTAAAGGTCAAAATGTCTGAAACAATTTTCAATAAAAATAATATAACCAGAACGTAACAGAACATTATCTTGATAAAATTCAAAGTCTTAAATGTTCCAATTTTCATTTGGGTCACACACACACACACACGTGCGCGCGCTTGAGAGCGCAGAAAGATACATACCTACAGATAAAAATGCATACATCAAACATAATATTTATAATCACATTTTCTGTTAATTCAATAAATAATTTGCATATATTTCACGATCTGTATAATGTAAACGTAATTAAGAAAGATGAAAAAAATAATATATGGAAATATTTATATATTTTTAAATAAAAAATAACAATTTATCAAGTGATGAACAAATATAAATTAATTCTAAATATGATCATTAAAAAAACTGTAAAACAAATATCAAACAATTCAAACTTAATAGTCAATATTAAAATATTCAATATTATGAAATGACCATGTGTAAGTAATCAATTTAGTACAATACATTTAAATTATAATGTGAAACAACTGATGAACATTATACTGTGCATAGCACTAATATACTACAAAAATCCCTTAAATTGTCACATTTTGATGATATTAGCATTTAATGTTCTAATAAAATGCATATATAGTAAACTAATAATTTAAATGGTTGTCATTTGGGAAATTTATTTTGAATACAATAAAAATAAATGTATGCAAGAAGCCGAGTCTATAAATAACCAAGACACATATCTATATAAGCGCAGAACACACATATGCGCGCGCGTGCGCGCACACACACACACACACACAAGGCACATACTTTCACCACTTTTCTGTGATGTCGACGGTACCGTGGCCACAATGGTCGATGACATTAAACAATTTTAAATGAACAAAACCGACAGCGAAACAAGTTCACACTAAACAAACACAGACGGCGGGTAACTTTATTTCAAGAATCTTGTCACCATTGTTCACCACTGTATAACCAAACACAACACACACACACGCACAAAACTGAAAATCTGACAAGAACAATAACAACAACGGGGAATTTCAAATTCGTGTTAGTTAAACAACTGATATAAGTGAGGAGAAGCTACACGTATACTGCTAATGTGTTTAAACAGCTAAAAATAAGTGACATAAGGTTGTCACTTCAGAAGCTCTACAACTCATTGTAAAAACATTTGTTCTATTTTTATAATCAATATTCACCTACATAATGAACACACACCGGTTTTCTTCAAATTATTAAAACCGGATCATACGTTTAGTATGTAGATGGAAATTACTGTATGCTCTCTCTCTCTCTCTCTCTCTCTCTCTCTCTCTCTCTCTCTCTCTCTCTCTCTCTCTCTCTCTCTCTCTCTCTCTCTCTCTCTCTCTCTCTCTCTCTCTCTCTCACACACACACACACACACACACACACACACACACACACACACACACACACACACACACACACACACACACACACACACACACACAGAGTTATGTATGCAGGACCTGACTTAAAGGTTTCAGGCCCCTCTCAACATTAACCTTCCAACCTCTCAAACAATGAGTACTATGCATGATTTAATCAGATATTATATGCTACTTATTATTTAGAAACATCTGTGTTGTAGAAACAAAAATTTGTCCTTTCCATTTTAATCGCATAAATTTATTTACTACAATAGCATGAACACATTGACAAATTATAATAAGTAATGACAATATTAACAAAGTACCATACTTTACTTAATCTTTACTCAGACTAAATGTAAATGGTAAGGACAAAAGTTTATCAAATAATTTTTATGTCCGTTATTAATTGCTGGAAATTTCTATTTACTGATTCTGGCTTTTACAGTTACAAATTGATTAACTGTTTCACTAAAAGAAATGCTTTGTGATTAAAAGAGGTTTCATGTTTGAAATGGTGTGATCTTGGCAACGGCATAATGAAAAAAATATATACAGTGCAAAATGAGATTTTTTAAATTTATTGTTCTCAAATCAAAACCTAAAAGTAAGTTCACAGTGAAAGTGTTAATATATATTTATATAAATAATAAGTGAATGAAGAGGATGTACCAACAAGCTAATTATTGTTCTCTTTCAGTTTTTGTGCACCCCCCAACCAAAGGTTGCGTCCTAGGCTACAGCCTACTCAGCCTAATGGTAAATCAGGCCCTGTATATATGTGGCATGTACCTGGAAACTATAAGACATCTTATTATATAAAGCAACATCCATTGAAATCTGTCAGTAATAAAGATTCCTGTTACTACGGGTGAATACTATTCTTCATTTTTCTGTACGTAACCAAATTAAAACAAGAAAATGATGAGACAGCAAAACATGACATGGCTTAGGAAAATCGCTAGAATAGTCAGTACTGATGAATATGGTACTCCACACAATCGGTAACTGTATTTAGCAAGTAACAATATACAACAATGATGGCTTAGTAACAATTTGGTCAAAGACTTCTAACACCCAAACCAATCTACCTGATGAATTGTCTTTTTCCAAAATATAAATTGGGCAAGTTAAAGATTATATAGCAGCACATATTATGTCATGAGTGTATAATGGGTAATTCTATTCAGACTACTGTTAGAACAGTTAACTTAAAACTCAAACCGAAGACTGCTGTCAACAAATCTATACTCACAGCTGAGTAGCAAATGTTCAACTAACAAAGTTTTGAATACTCTAATGCTCAATATAAGAAGTGTGCATTTTTATTCATAAACTTTTCGGAGCCGAAATTTTTCCTACATTAAATATTAACTGTGTTAAGTGACAGTTGCATTGCTGATAGTCATCCCATCTTTGAGACTATTGCTACTTTCTGTTGCCTAAAGAGTCAGTGTATTCACAGTCCATTTTTTAACAGATCTTAGCACAAACTATTCGGCAATTGACTGTGTCTACATTATAAGGTACAAACAAATCAACTGGGACTGCTGTTAATCTATCGAGGCTTATGGCTGTCCTCAGCAGGCCAAAAGGTGCAGTGAGAAGAGACATACAACAGATGTCAGAATGGTATTCTGCGTACTGAAGCTGTGGCCAAAAATGCACATTTAGTCTTATCTAGCATTCTGAAAATTGCAGAACTACTACAGAGGTCCTCGACTTTCGAATATAATGTGTTCCCAAAAATATGTCTGAAAGTCGAGTACTGTACAGTATGTACAGTAGGCTGCATTTACTGTAGGCGTACTGTGCATGTAACTTAGCACGATCGTACTCATTGAAGCCGACCGTGGAAGCCTCAGACAGAATTGGGGAATATGATTGTTTGATGATAAATGTTCAAGCTACCTAGAGTCCTATTCTGGACTTCATAATTTTGTTAATGGAGAAAAAAGGAGAGAGTTTGTAAAAAAAATATTATAAGCTTTAGAAGAAATTCCTGCTGTCATATAAAGTGATGCTGGAAAACAAATACTGTAAACCAATGGGAAGAGGTTTTTAGTGAACACAAGCCTCAGATGACTGTGGCATCAACTGCGGTCCCCTGAAAATATCTTGTGATGATGTTTCTTCCACCCAGAAAAATCAAACGTTTGTCCATGACAAGAATGCGCACTACTCCAATCTGTCCGAAGTCAGAGGAAAATATTTCATGGATAAATCAAAAAGACGACCTCTTAACGATGCTTAAAAAACAATGATAAGAAAAAAAACTGGAGCGGTTTTTCGCATAAAATTAAAAAACTGATAAAAACCAATCCATATCACTCCATATTAAAGTTGAATTATTTTTATTGAATACAATTATACTGTTGAATTGAATTGTTGGGTTTTGTTGTCCATGATATGTCCAAGTATCATTATTATGTTGTAAACACTATTTAGACGTGGGATTAGTATTTTAGATAAAAATTTAAAAAAATGCTCACCTTATTTCCTGAACCAGCTTTTGACCATTGCGAGCTTCATCAGTGGTTCTAGTAGGAGGCTCTGATGAAGCTCACATGAGCAAAAGCTGTCTCAGGCAATAAGGTAAACTTTTTTAAAATTTGTATCTAAAAAACAAGTGTTCCATATTGAAATAATATTTGCAAATCATTACTGGTTGTACTGTCTTTGAAGATAAAATGATATTGCATTTGCAAAACAGCACCAAAAAGTATTAAAAATTTTATGAAAGACACTGAACAGCTAGTGAATGCAAAAAAGACACTACCTTTATTCGAGATAAGATAAGAAACAAACAGATGGTTGTAATCTCAGAGAGGTAAATAACTGAAGACTAATTACCCAACTTCTGCTACAGTGTGTTGTTACTCTTGTAAACAAAAATGTACAAATAAAAAAGAGACAAACTTTCTTGTACATCACACAATTCTACAAAACATGAAAATTTTTCAATTATTTACTCAACTACTTAATGCCTGAGAAGTAGAAATTAAAAGTTTGTTATATAGTTATATAATGTATTACATTTGGTAAATATTACTGAAGAGTGTATGTCACTGACATTTTTTGTTGGAATTAATAAACGATACATTTTAGGCCATACCATACAAAGGTACCTGAACTAGACAGAAGCTCATAACAGACGCCTCTCAATAAGTGCAAATCAACATGGATTTACAGAAACTGTATTTTATATAAATAATTATATTTCATATTTTAACACAAGAATATATTTTATTGTTTTTTATTTATATGTATTTATATGAATGTTTTTACAGTTTTATAATATACTGTCCTCATCACAATTATACAATAATCGTTAAATAAATAAATTTGAAAATAATTGTTGCAACATACATTTTATATATACCAGTATGTAAATTATCTTTATATACATTTGTGTGTGTGTGTTCATGTAAAATATAATTTTGGTGATTATATCAAAGTTTATATTATTTTATTAAATTAATAATTTTTAAAATGATATTGTTTTTTGTATTAATTTGTATGTGTTCATTTATTAATTTATTATTTGTTTTATGTTTATAAATTTCCATATTCTCCCAAAGGTTTATTTTATTAGGACTTCTGGAAATATGTTTTAATAAAGTTAGTTATTTAAATTTGGAAAGTACGATTATACTTAATTGAATGTGTAGCCAAATTTTATTTATAAATTTCCGGTTTTATAAACGAATTCTGATGTTATAAAAAACTAGCTTTTAAACAATTTTTTAGTTTTGCCTACATAAAACGAACCTTTTGGGAGAATATGAAATTTATAAACATAAAACATATAATAAATAAATAAATAATGAACTAATACAAAACCGATAACATTTTTAAAATTATTACTTTATTAAAAGAATATAGACTTCTATATAACTACCAAAATTATATTTTACATTTTTATATATAAACATAATTTAGATACCGGTATATATAAACAAAACATATGTTTCAATAATTATTTTCAGATTTCTTTATTTAATGACTTCGTGTATAATTTTGATGATGACAGTACATTATAAAACTGTCAAAACACTGATGTAAATAAAATACATTAAAATATATATTCTTGTGTCAACATGTAAAATATAATTATTTACATAAATTAGAAGAACAAGAATAATGTGAGTAAATATGAATGTTGAAACTGCATTATTCTGAGACATTAAAGAACAATTTCATAGTGGACTCACATTCACAAAAGTATAGAATACTGGACCTCAAGTAAGATAAGAGAGAAGTGCTATGAAGCAAAATACGCTATGGGTTCAAAAAAACCTGAATATTTTGAATTCCACACCAAATGGTGTGTACGGCGTGCCTAGCAACATTTTTTTTTTGACAAGAAACTGCCATTTGTCTCATTCTAATATGAACAGTATAATCAGTCTGTTGACTGTATCTACTGAAGAAAGTACAGTACACATGCGGATATATAAAAGTTCCTGCAAACTTGATGAAAATCTGAAGTTGGAGTTGATCACTGGGTTTGAAGTCCAGCAACTGAGATTGAGATCATTAGCATCTCACATGAGCGCATATATCATATTTGAATTCAAGAACTTGGTGTGGAAACACTTTCAGTAAGGTGTGTTCCATATTTGGAGTTGTTGCACTTTTTGGGTGTCCACTACAGGCATCAGCTTCAATGCTCGTACGACCACATTTAAACTTGTGTGCCCACTTAAAAACCATTGTTTTGAAGGTGAAGCAATTCCTAACACATTTACCCTTTCATTATGAATTTTTATTGATGCTTTACCTTTTTTAAGAAAGAATTCTTGATTTTTTCCATTTTTTTTAAACTCATGTGACACATAAATTTGAAAGACAATTAATAAATTGTCAGATAGGCTTAGAAATCGACGGGTGTTTTTTACAAAATATGAATCTTGTGACACGCTAAAGATTTTGGATCTACCACTAAGTTATAGATGTCATGCAGTGAACTTTTCAACTGACCCTCGTACATATAGTGAATACAGAATGGAAGAAAATGAAGTAGTAACGTATATGAAAATAAGATTTACAAAAAAAGATTAATTAAATTTCTGAGCTCCTAAATATTAGAAATATAAATATAGAAAAACAAAAAACAAAATAAGAATACAATAAATAAGCAATAAAACAAAAAAAGAAATGAATGCAAAACTGAATTGAAAAATATAAATTTGTGCAAGTCCTCATGTTGATAATGATAACATTTTGGCAGCAACACTTTATCATGGGACTGTCTTGACAAACAGTGGATCCAGACAGTCAATGGATAAGAAGAACTGCCAATATAGCCAGAACAGCTGATGAAAACACTCAGCACCCTTTTCTTATCACCGCTCATTGAAAGTAAAAACAAAGCAGAGATTACTCTGCCTGGTCAAGAAAAACTTAGAACATACACTGGAGGACTGTTTACACTATATTATTGTTTATCATACTTTGCCACACCCAGAAAGCAACTTCACGACATCTTAAAGAGGTTACAACCTCTAAATGGCAACTCCACAGGCAACTGCTAACAAGGTAGCTGTTTGCCTTTGGATAAATAATGTTTTAGCGTACTTAACTACACTTGGTTAGTTTGTTTAAGTACACTGCAGTTGTACAAAGGTGCATACACAAGACTACAACAATGCCAAATTTGATTTTCTCTGAATTGCTGGAGAAAAAGTGTAAAGAATTTCGACGAAACTGAAACATCGAAGCATGATAATGTTTTTAGGCTTTTGAGACATATAATGTGTATAAACTGCAGACTCTCCTGTGCAAGTGGGGAATCAAAAGTGTGGAACAATGATGACATCATACAGCATGATGGTAAATAAAATGTTACAGAAAGTTTCAAACGATGTCCAGCTAAAATACATTATCATGTCAAAAAGTTCTTCTTCTTCTTTCTCTTCAAGCATAAGGCCTGCGGCCTGTTGTGCCCTCTGGCCACAACTCACATTGTGCCACGGCCAAAGAGAAATCAGCCATCTAGTAACCACGTACGTGGCAAGGGAGTTGTGTATGGTCTGTAAGTGTGCAGGTTGGCCCAGAAAACGATGGGTGGATGATCTTGAGGACAACCTGTGCAGGTTCGGTGTAAGAAAATGGAGGAGACTGAGAGCAGAGAATCGAGATGACTGGAGGCGGATTGTCCAGGAGCTTTCCAAGAGTTGTAGCACCAATTAAGAAGAATATTAAGAATCTAACACATAACCACACAATCTAATCTACTCCACACATGTACAACCAATCATTTCTAATAGAAATGAACATTACTCGATTGTATGTTATTATAAAACCAACAACTCCAAATGTAGTTAAAAGAATACTAAAAGAAATAAAGAGTTAGAAGAATTTACATTTTATAATTGTATCTCTTTTTAGATAGAAATATAAGCACAGTTCACTTGTTTGGAAAGGTACAAGTGGAAAAAATGAAAAATAAAGCACAACATGCACAAAACTGTCATGTATCTAAACAATGGATTTGATATTATCATGTACCTAAACTACCTTGATATTAACATTTAGAATTTTCTCAGTCAGGTTAATTTAATTATCAATTTTTAATATTCCTATATTGCTGTTGATTACTGCCAAACTGTTAACTGGACAAATACTTTCAGTGTCTCCACCATTGTCATGACAACAACAAGCAGTTGTTATTTAGGACAGACTTAATCATGGCAGAGACACCAAAAGACTTCATCCTTTTCAGTTGCTACTGACGTTCAGAATCAGTATATAATAAACAGTGATCTAGATTTTCCATTCGCAAATGTGTCTGACTTGCAATTACTTTAGCAAAGGTATTGACAAATTATATATCAAGAATATGTGGACATCAACTATGGCCATGTGGGCAGTACACAAACCAATACACAAAATTTTGTTATAAATATCCTGGAAATTTAAATTAAAACTTGACTTAATTTAAACAAATTGGTTGATTATACTAATCACACTGAAAGTTACCCACTTTATACATTTCCAGAACACACATTACACTCCACAGCAGTAACTTTCCTTGTTTCTGATCGTATAAGTTACACGTGCACCTAGTTTTTTTGATGTATTGGTACTATATATATTTTTTGTTATTTATGATTTTCTTTTCATTAAACCATTTCAAATGGTTTGAAACATGATGCATAATTTTACCTTTACTGAACTTTATGTATGTGACCAAAAGCTCATATGTGCGATTGAAAAACTTGTTGTTTTAAACTTATTGTCACAAAACATTTAACAACAATCACTAGAGTGTATGTTGTATTGTAACTGAAACACATTAACATTCTTTATCTGTTCACATCATGCTAAAAATGATGATAAATTATCTGTGACTGAATTTGAAATACATGTCTGATCCTCTATAGAAAAAGGATAAAATATCACAAATTTAAAAGTAACATTTAACAGCAGTTACACATACACAAATGTTTTAAGAGTTATGTAAAGTTTGCAACAAAATTCTTATTCAAAAATGTGTTCTTAAACATTTTAAGTGGCATTTGGTAAATCTTGTTCAAAAACAAATCATTTGTTTCATGCTGGAGTAGTCATTTAATTTAGCTTATATCTGACATTTTAATAATTTATGATCAGGTTTTCTGTGAAGATTTATCAAATAAGAACTTAAAACAGATATTTGTATTACGACTGAGAACTCTTCTTGTTTGAATATCTCCAGCATAAAAAAAAATCTGTAGTTATCCTCAAAAGCTAAGAGTGGTGGACAAGGTCCTTTGTCTGCCATTCTTAGACTCTGAGGGTGACCAAAGATTTTTGGTTTATAAATGCAAAAGTAAAATTTCTATGATGAAGGTATTCAAGTAGGATGAGTTTTCACTTGAAGTTTTATAGTACAACTTACAAGTATATGAAAGTCAGTTCATTTACAAAAGCAAATGATAGGATTACCACTGGGAACTTATTACTGAACAAACATGTTCAGTCAAACGTTTCATTAACACAAAATGATTGTTAAAATGTTTGTGTGCTGCTGTAACTTGGTACGATCAACTCAAGGTAAGTTATATATACACAGCAATAACTGCAGACGAGCCGAGAAGCCATAGAGTAGGTATAATATATGTTACAAAACATATACGGACATTATTGTTATTATTATTAGATTATATTTAACACATAACACTGAACATCTGAAATGCACAAATATTAACACAAAATATGCATGTCCCTTCTAAAGCATTATTTACATTTATAACCACATATAACAATAAACATATAACATTTATTCAATAAAAACATTAAACATTTATGACATCAAACATTGGAAAATGTACAAAAGTGTGATCCATAAATTCATAGATCATAAATACAGTATTATATATGACTGTTGTCCCGACCTCCACAAACAACATGTGTATGGTAAAGAAAATCAATACAGTTTTAGTGAATATTTAATTTTGTTTTTTAATAAAACAATTATTATCACACACACACACACACACACACACACACACACACACACACACACACACACACACACACACACACACACACACACACACACACACACACACACACACACACACACACACACACACACACACAATTTATTTGTTTTTTTTGTGTAATTATTTTATGATATAGGATTAAATTTTATAAAATTATTATTAGTCAAATAATTATGGATTATTGGAAAGAAAATGTATTACTGACTTATATACCATGAAGTAATATGTCATGGAGTATAAGTAATAGTATGAAGTAATATTTGTAGTTTTAATCCCACATCAGATAAATGCTCCATAGAAAAGTGACTTTGAATTAAAAACTGTACTTGAATATATAAAAAGAACTAAATCAACAACAAGAAATATTAAAACTGTCTAAAAGATTTTCAGTGCTTTACAGTGGTAAAAATAAATAAAACAAAGTTTAAACTGAATATAAAACAAAATAAACACATTATACAATTATATAATATCAATCCATATAATTTGTTGAATCTTGTTATCGTCACTTTGAAACAAACAAGAATACTACGCTTGTGAAGCACCTGGAAGTAGAAGATGATACTCCTTAAAACTGACAAAATAAAAGACAAAAGAAAGAGAAAGTTTTTCTTAAATTTATTATGAAGCAAACTGGTTGTAAGCTTGAACAATTTCTAAAGTTTATAAGTACCTGTTAGATTGTATTGCGTTTAAAATGTGGACACCAGTGGCGTGGTGTGGGTACGTAACACCTGTTTCCAGTCGTGATAGGCCTAAAACTGAACCTAAAAATTGACTGAAATTTTTTCTAGTATCAAGTGTTCTTTTTAGGGCCAAAATATTCATTTTAGAGCCAAAATATTTTTTTAGAGTATTTTATATAATTCACTGGCAGAAGAAGAGGGTCCCAGTTCAACGGGATCTAACTCCCATTATACTTACACAGAATAAATTAGAACACAAATAATCGAATTAAAAATAATAAAGACAGAGAAACACAGAACAAAACACAAATAGGTACGTAGTAGCTGCTGCTCCTTGATTCCGAAACGACATAGCTTCTAACTGAGCGTTTTGCTAGCTTATACAGTGGCAACACATTGGGTGGACGAATGTGTCCCCTTCCCATTTGTACAGTGACAACTACTACAAGGTCAATGACCACAAACAGTAAAACATCGCCATTGTCTGAGCTGGCAACATAAGACGGTGTAAGCGCCCAGCAGTTCTAAAGCAATGCTATTGCTTTTCTTCAAGTTTCCCTACTAATATTGATCGGATTTCAAATTATTCAATAACTAAAGTACTGTATTTGTTCTGTGATATAATTAATATTATTTTCTCTTACTGTTGCCACTGGTGACAGCGGTTACATGAACACCACGCTACTGGTGGTCACTAACATAAGATGAGACAAAGTTTGATAACAGCTTCTGAAATGTGGCTGTGAAGAAGAACAGAGACAGACTAAAATGTTCTGACAGATGAATAATGAGGAAACGATGGAAGAGAAGGAAAGAGATAGCACGAATATTGTGAAAATAATCGCATTTGTTTATTTTATAAAATATAAATGTAAATGGTAACAGGGTAGAAGATATTATGAAAGGAAAATAGTTACTGCTTGGGAAAGCTAGAAGGAGGAAGAACAGAAAACTGGCGATTTCAAAAACAAATGAGGATTCTCGATAATTTCAGACAGGAGACAAATACCTGGGTAGAATTTAGAAGTTTCTATATGAGATGTAATTTTTCTGAATTTTGTTGTCCATGATGATTAACTAATTATAAATATAAGACTACTGACTCAGAACATTAAGTTTTCTATTGGTAAAAATATAAAAAATTTTACCTTGTAGCCTGAACCAGTTTTTGGTTATTACAAGCTTCGTCAGAGGCTTGGTTCAGGCTACAAGGTAACAATTTTACATTTTTACCAATAAAAAACTTAGTGTTCCGAGTCAGTAGTGTTATATTTACAATTATGTAATTTTGTTTAAACAACTGTTTACCTTCAATCACACAGATTTTCGGTAATTTGGTATAGTACCAAACCATCATAACAAGAATTCTTAAACACACATCTCTTACACAACTGATTATGTAGTACATATTAAAATGCATTGATTATTTTTAATGTATATACTACACTACTGTCACTTAACATATTGACTGCGACCCACAGACTGGGCTGTAGTGCACACAGTTACTATGCCAGGGCCTGGGCCCATGCTTCTCTCTACCCAATGTATTTGTTTCAGTGTGCCTGAAACTTCCCATTGCGTCTTATGTTTATTTTTATGGGTACATCCTCTATCTGGACTGCTTCTATTTTTAATTTTTTTGTCACTTGACGTTTCGATTCCTGGAATTCGGGATCATCCTCAGAACCTGCGAGTGGTGGTTGAAAGACCAAACCATAGGGTCTTTCAACCACCACTCACAGCTTCTGAGGACAATCCTAGATTCCAGGGATCAAAACATCAAGCGGCAAAAATATTACGATGGAAGCAGTCCGGATACAGGATTTAACTGTAAGAAATCACCCGCATTTAGAGGTTTTAAAAAATGCTTATTTTTGTCTTATAAAATGTATATGCATGCTGTGTTTGGTCAGTTAAATAACTACAAAGACTAAAAGCAAATTAGATTATGTAGAGGAAGATAAAACATTTTATTATTAAGTTTTGTACACATATTTTTAGAAAAAAAAAAAACTCTTGATTAGAATGATTTTTACTACACAAATTAATACCGAGTTTTTTCTAACTTTCTTAGCAACTATTGCACTTTAAAGCTCTCTTATCTGAAGTTTTTTATATCTGACCCAATTATACCTCTAATTGTATCCACTACAATGATTGAACAAATAATGACACAAAATTTCCCCAAACTGTAATTTTGAACAAATACCAAATGAAATCAATCACTGAATATTGAGTTCTATTAACCATTTTAAAT
This sequence comes from Magicicada septendecula, assembly GCA_034769895.1. Taxonomy (NCBI): domain Eukaryota; kingdom Metazoa; phylum Arthropoda; class Insecta; order Hemiptera; family Cicadidae; genus Magicicada; species Magicicada septendecula. Next base: position 53,365,453 of record CM068375.1, on the reverse strand, counting down.
CATTTGGAGTAAATATTGAAAACAGTTGAGTACTCTAAACGAGTGCACTCACAGCCGCTGAAAGTATGATACATGAGCACCGCAAACTTGCTCACCAATATTGTGCAACGACATGGTAAAAAATACAGTTCATGTAAGAGTATATGTGTGCAATGTTCTGCAGAAAATAGTAACCATAACTTCTGTACCATTCAGGGAGCAGAATAATATTTTCAACTGCCATTGTAGCAACTTTTTTTCACATTGATTATATTTTTTCTACCTTATCTTGACCACAACCTGGATGACTACTTCATGTCTGATATTATGAGTCATACAGTAGTAGAATCTCATTAACTGAAGCAAAGAGATGTACGTGGTTTTGGAAACCAAATTTTGTGAAATAAATGAGTGATTTTTGGTGCCAAAAGCTATACAGTGACTCGTACAATATTTTATATTTAAACAGTTGAGTTTATTTAAATTATACAATTAACTTGCAAAATTCAAAAGCAAAGGTAAAAGTAAATAATATTGTATGAGGTGTGTTCAAAAAAGGAACAAACTTTTGTAATCAAGTGCCAACCAGCACATGGATTATGCTCCAACAAGTAGAACAGTTCTTTTTGTCATTCTACGCAGAAATTTGTAAATGGCGACTTCTATTATTTTTGTTATTTTGAATGTTCATCCTCTTCATTCACAGCACTTAATGAATATTAATTGCTAAACTTTCACTTGTGAAACTTACTTTGTAAAGTAAGTTTCACAAGTGAAAGTTTAGCAATTAATATTCATTCTATTATTTGTGTGATACCATGTTGGACAATTCTAAACTTGGAGAATTGTTGTGTATGAGTGGTTTTCTTTACAAAACTGTTATTAAGTTGTAACAAATTCTCTGGTGTTCAATAATTTATTTCACTGTAAAACAAGATGACAAACTGTGTGATTTCCATAACAATGCAACTATTATTATTTTTATACTGTGCTAAAGTAACAAAATATTATTATAATACAATTATTTACTGTTATTGCACTTTATATTTGCCAACAGTAGTAAAAACTGGGTAACTGGGAAAAGTTGGCAAATATTACACTTTGGTTAAACTTTAACCAAATGGCCACTTAAAAGTTGGTTATACTACATGATTGGGATTCGTTTTATAGAGGTGTTAACAATCATTAAGAGTACTGACTTCTTTGGTATTAAACAGCAGTTCAATTGTTCTAAGCTCAATTATTCACACGTTATCATAGTGTGGTGAACGCATAATCACATGATTAATGTAAACATGATAAAAATATATTGTGAGACAAATGCTGGTCATAAGTGTTTATGAAACTTATCTAAACATAAAATTGGAACTGACAAAGTACAATTATATGTAAAACACGATGCGTACTTCGCATAGACTTTGCTCCACAATGCAACTACAAAACTGTATCTTGGTGTTAGTCAGAATAACTGTCAATCCTTCATCATTTTTGTGTTAATTTCAGACACTACTAACAAAAACACTTTCCTGTTTATAAAGGTGTTGCTATTCTTGTACAAAGTTTGATCAAAAAGTTCCTACACCTTTCGATTATTTGAAAAACTGTATCTTTGTCCATCTTTAACAGGACACACTGTCAATCGACATGTTTATCAAGAAATTCTGAAAAGGCTGGTGAAAAGATCTGCCCGCATGAAACCTGCCATCGTGAACACCTGGAAGCTGCATCATGACAATGGACCATGACAGCACTCTCGGTTAATGATGTAACGGGGCTAAAATGAGGGGTTTTTTATTTTATCAAAATATTTTTAAATTCATTTTCCACCTGTGTGACCAGCCACGTGTTAAAAGCTTTGTTCAAACAAAGAACGGTGGGATGAAGCAAGTACAAAGGAATGTGCGTGTCGCACACAGCTTCGTAATACTCAGAACAGCAACACAGTGTAATGCGCCCAACCGCACTAACATCGGCGGAGCGCAGAACCCACGCCAAGAAGCGAAAAACAACATGGCTTGAAGCTGATATTTTTCTAACATGTGCGTTTGTGACGGCGGAAGTCTTGACGAAGTCCCGCCTATTTTGTGACGTAAACCTCTGGACACAGATATCGTCAACGTCCAGCACAAGAAAATCCCGTGTGTCGTGTGTGCAACCAATGAGACTTTGACAACGAAGGCTGTGAACGACGAAGAAATTTGATTGCAGGCAAGGCAGTGATGTCCGGCCTCCTGTATGGACAGTCCACAAGAAACCACAAAACCTAACGGACACAAATAGTGCCGCGTGGACCCGGCCGGACTGAACTTTATAAAACATGAAGAACCCAGTCTAATACAGCTATCATCCCGGCCGGGATCCAAGAAAATAACGGGCGCACTAAATTAAAACGGATGATGTGAAGTTATTATAGAACAAAGTGAAGTGAAAATGTGAGTTAAACTTGCGAACTAATACGCACGTGACCAAGGAAGGGTAACACCGGTTGGGTAATCCAGCATAATAATTCATTTTGTCTAACCGATCAATGAACGTAAATATGGGGCTTAATAAAAAGTGGTAAAGATTTTAAATGGTGTGAATGTGAGAGTGGGCAGGCTGGGCTGTTTTAATTAGGCTGCTTTAATTGGGGTAAGGTGTTAAATTAAGTTAATTGTAACAGATCATGCAATAATTATTTCAAGCATACTATATGTATTTTTAAATTTGTGTAAGAAGTAACCGCTGGGGTTATGAGGCAAAGAAATCATACAATTTGGAGTTTAAAAAATTTAAAGAATAAAAAATAAAATCTTAGTTTGATTCTCTTCACAAAATGCGAGTTGCGTAAGTTATTGAAATAACCTTTAATCACTCTTGCATCTCGACGTTCGTGTGACGTAACTCTGGTAATGAAGAAGATTTTAGAGGTAAGTGGAATAACAAATACTTTTATTTATTTGTATTTGTATTTTGTATAAAAGTAATTAACATAACAATGTCGCCCAGAACTAGGGACTTTATTTATTTGTATTTAAGTTAACATAACAATGAGTTTTTGGCAAAAAAAAAAAAAATTCCTATTCAGCCCCTTATTCACCTGACTTAAGTCCCTGTGACTACTTTCTCTTCCCGAGATTGAAAAAACATCTCAAATGACACCATTCTGAGATAATAGACAACATTTAAAAAAATGTAACCTTCCAATTGAAGGAGATTCCAGTTTCTGAGTTCCAGCACTGCTATGACGAGTGGAAAAATCGTCTAAAGTGCTGTGTGGCTTCCCAAGGGAACCATTTTGAAAACAGTAGAGTCTAGATATTGTTTGATTGTAAATAAAATTTTTACTGGATTAGTCTCATTACTTAATTTACAGACCTCATATAAACTACCCAACTGTACCTTTTAAAGTAGTCTCCACAGTATACAACACAATTAAGCTAATGTTTTTCTCAGCCTTCAAAACATTTCTGCAATACACTTTCTGGTGCAGTCTTAAGCTTCCTCAGTGATTTTTGTTTTATGTTTTCAACAGTCATGAAATATTGACATTTCAAGGTTTTCTTTATTCTTGGAAAAAGTTATATGGAAGCTATATCTTATGAATATGGTGTTTGTAGTATCGTTATGATTTTTTTTTTTATTTACTACAAACTCAAGCATGCCATGTGGCATGTTTATGGTATCATTACACTGTTACTTTTGGCTAATGCTTTTGGCTTTGTGACACGTGAGCTGGTGTTTTAGTGTGATCCACTTTGCATAACTTCATGACAATGGCTGTTGTTTACAAATACCTTCACAAAAGTGATATAAAGCATCTAAATTAGTATTCTTCATTGAGTGTAGCACCCAGTGGTAAAAACTCACGACACAAAATACCACAAACTTCACAAACAGATGTACCAACATCACAAAGAACCATTTTTGATTTGGACATTTGTGGTGCAGAATGTTCAGAATTGCACGCACTTCTAACCAAATGTCATGCTTCAAACAAACAAAATTTACATTTTAACGGAGCTATTTAACATGAATTAAATTACTGCTCACCTAGAAATGAAAAAGAATTTATTCACTGAAGTACCTTGCCATTCATCATGGGAGCAAAATTTGGGTGCTACTAAAACCAAATAAAAAAAAGAGCATATGCACAAATAGAATTATTAAGATCAACAGCAGGCTATACAAGAGAGACACAACAAAAAACACCAAAATGTTGGTGGAGCTCAATACAAAAATCTGACAAGAGAAAATTAATGGGTAACAATAACAGTGATCCCATCATAGTGTTACGGCATCACGAACAATCTACGTGTTTATCGAACGTTCCAGAGAGATCCAGAATGTAAGCGTGTGGTGTGCGTGCTACTAGACGGAATTTGGGAGAATCTTCTCGACTGTGCCGGGCTTCGCTCGGGCGCTCGGCCTGTGTCAAGGCCGTAGTTAATTACATAGTTATACGCACGCTACGACGCAATTAGGAATCGTCTAGATATTCGACTAGCTATAAATAACGGTACTCAGCGATGTTCAGTTCAGTATCAGTTGCGATTTTGGATAGTGCGGTCCGAGAGTTATAGTAGCGATATTACTGTGTACGGTCAAGTAGTTATTAGTGAAGTGTTGCGTTTTACAATCGGATGGTACAATTGTAATACAATTGAGTTTTAATATTAGTGGACATTTTATTGCGTGTGAACAATTTTCATTTGGTTTGTTGTAGAGACTATGTTGTTAATTACGAACTGTTTAACTGTAAAAAGTAAAGGTGTGATTAATGACTTAATTGTTGTCTTGTACTTATTTTGTTTCCACTGTACCTACGACGATCGAGTAGACCGTCGTAACAGTGGTGTCAGAAGTGGGATAGAACGGTTAACAGTGGACAGTTACACAAGACGAGTGTAATTCGTAATTAATCGGTAAACAATGGATGCCAGTCAGATGATGGAAAATTTACAGGTGCTGCTGTTACAGACGGAGAAACGACAGGATGAGAAATGCAGGCAGGAGGCGGAAGAAGCAGAAATACGACAAAAAGAAGAACGAAGACAAGAAAGAGAAGAAGCAGAAAAACGACAGGATGAAAAACGTAAGCAAGAAGCAGATAAAACGGAAGCTCTCTTTGAAGTTATGCAGAAACAGTTGCAAGAACACAGTACCGCAGAATTGGGTATCCAACGAGGTGAGCTTAATAAACAAGTTACTAAAATATCGGAGGTACAAGAATCAATTACATTAAAAATAGCGAAGTAGAAAAATATGTCTCGATTGTTGAAGAATCGATGTCTACAAAAATATCTGTTATAGAAGAATCTGTGTCAAATAAATATCTGGAGTAGAAAACTCAATGGCAAACATAAGAGAACAAATTAAGAGTGAAGTCGAACAGTGCATGAAGATTCAACCAAAACAAATTTCTGAACAGACTGTACCAGTGATAAAGACAGAAAAAGACACAGAAAATAAGTTAACAGAGCAAGTCATTTTGCCTACAGTAGGGACAGTTCATGTCAAAGCTCCAACCTTTGACGGAAGCAGTCTCTGGGCAACATACCTCCGCCAATTTGAAGCTGCTGCATGCCCAAATAATTGGACAGAGAAAGACTCTGTCAAGAACTGTTTCACTCGTTCTTGCATTAAAAGGACCTGCGGCAGAATTACTACAGAAAGTGCCACCTGACAGCCAGAACATCTATGCCGAGTTGATAAAAGCTCTAGAATTACGCTACGGTGATAAACATTTGTGAGAGGTATACTATGCTCAGTTGAGAACAAGACGACAACGTTCCGGGGAAAGTCTTAAAGAATTTGAAGCAAGTATCGACAGATTGATTAGATTGGCCTATCCTGAAGCACCAGAAGACTTCCGAATAAGGTTTGCGGTGCAGACATTTATTGATGGCATCGCAAATTGTGAACTTCAGCAAGTGTTACGAATGGCCAGACACCGAGATAGCTCAGAAGCTCTTGTTCACGCCCTAGAGTTTGAAGCTGCCAAGTCAGCGTCCCGCTACGTTAATGGGTTTGTGCCATCACGTTGCAGTCAGAAGATCCCTGTATCACATTACCATTACGATGGGTGCAGAAAAACAATGTTGTTGGACAAACAATTCAAAAGTTCAAGAGAGTCGCAACAATTTGAAAAAGACAGAAGGCCAAAATGTTACAACTGTGGAAAACGTGGTCATCTACAGGTAGACTGTTGGGAGAAGAAGATACCGAGAGAAGAGACTGATCACACCAATTGGAGAAGTAAAGCCCCAGAACAGCACACAGTTTCCACGCTACATAAGATCAGTGGAAACTTGATTGTTAATGGATTTGCGGATGGTAAACCAACATCATTTACAGTTGACCCGGATGCAACAGTGGCCATTGTGTGCCCTGACTTAGTCTGTAACCGCCATCCTCTAATTAGCTCTTGTACAATACAGACTGTGACTGGAAGCCCCGTCAAGGTGCTAGGAAAGGTAGACGTACATGTACGCCTGGGTCTTCTTGAGTTTAGCCACCAAATGCTCGTTGCAGACATTGTCGATGAAGTGATTCTTGGCATGAACATTATGAATGCCTACGGATTCGTTGTGGACTTAGGAGAGAATGCCCTGAAGGTTGGCCAAGAGAAGATAAAGCTTTGCATGGCTAAAATGACAGGGTCTACCAACCATTCGATTAAGTGAGTGGCATTAGTCGAAGAAAAAGTCAACAAGTCTGGTCAAGAGGAACGCTCCCTGTTGCAAGCGGAAATAGAGGAAGAACTAGCAGAGGAAGTACAAATAAGTATGACAAAAGAAGTGATTGGAAAGCCAACTATGGGTGTTGAGACAAAACTCTTGCTTGTTCCTGAGCTGATAGAAGCGCCCGAGGGTAAAGTGGCTGAAGATGAGGTTACGCAAGAGGTTGTTGATGAGAACCAAACAAACTTGGATCAGCCAGTGGTATTTAGGTCATCAGTACATGTCGCAACTGGAGTGATTCCAGCAAAACTAGTGGTTGCAGAAAAGACTCGCATTCCTGGGAATGTGATGATCGGATTACACGAGACTGAATTCGAAGAACGGGAAAATTATCCTTCGCAAGGACGTCCACCTAGATCGCCTGGTTGAGTATTACTTCGGAGACGGTTTGCCAGTTCAGGACGAACAGGCTTATGGAGGGGGCAGTGTTATGGCATCACGAACAATCTACGTGTTTATCGAACATTCCAGAGAGATCCAGAATGTAAGCGTGTGGTGTGCGTGCTACTAGACGCATTTTGCGAGAATCTTCTCGACTGTGCCAGGCTTCGCTCAGGCGCTCGGCCTGTGTCAAGGCTGTAGTTAATTACATAGTTCATACGCACGCTACGACGCCATTAGGAGTCATCTAGATATTCGACTAGCTATAAATACGGGTACTCAAGCGACGTTCAGTTCAGTATCAGTTGCGATTTTGGATAGTGCTGTCCGAGAGTTATAGTAGCGATATTACTGTGTACGTTCAAGTAGTTATTAGTGGAATGTTGCGTTTTATAATCGGACGTTATAATTCTAATACAATTGAGTTTTAATATTAGTGGACATTTTATTGCGTGTGAACAATTTTCATTTGGTTTGTTGTAGAGACTGTGTTGTTAATTACGAACTGTTTAACTGTAAAAAGTAAAGGTGTGATTAGTGACTTAATTGTTGTCTTGTATTTATTTTGTTTCCACTGTACCTACGACGATCGAGTAGACCGTCGTAACAATATCAATCAATTGGGTCTACAGAGACTCCCAAGAAAATATTTGGATTAACAGCCAAAACATTTTGTTTAATTATTTATAAAACTTTTCTTAGTACACACAATTCCATTACTGTATAAACAGAATTAGTAATGCGCTTTATACTTCATGGTACTTAGAATATTTTCAAACAGAAACAGTACCACCAGTGTTACAAATGCATTGTCACAATCTAAACAATATACTATATTGTTGTATACTTATATTGTTACCTTAGAGGCAAAATATTGAAGAGACTCACGCGAACTCCTCTTTTTACATATGGGGGAACAAAAAGAATAAAACAAGGACACAAATATAAAGTGAGCCACGTGATTTCACTAAAATGTTTATAAAACACTGACCACTACTATTTGCTGAACATACAAATAAGTACCGTATGGCTATTTCTGTACTACATAAAATGCTTGCCAAAAAGTAATTTTCTTATCCAGATAAATGCAAATTTTACTGGCAAAATTCCAAAAGAATAACTATTATTCTATATTATACAGATAAAATTATCAACAAAACTGAATAATTTTATTGTAAGATGCATTTATCTGATTAAGAAATCCATTAGTAATTTCATAAGTAGTCAATATATTTATGTACAACAAATGAATAAAATATTGAAGTTGTGTGTACTGTTTCTGTGTATTTATATACTGAGTGTCTGTAAGAGTTTATATAATACCAATGCAAGATCCATGGAAAGACATCGAGCAAATTTGTGTCCCAAAATATTAAAATTATTATTTTATACTTTCCTAGCAAGCTTGGCTTTAAAAAAAATCTTCAAAAACACGTTTTAAGAACAGTCAAAAACCATATATCAAGATCTTGCCAGAGAAATTGGAATACAGGTGCACTCTTTTCTTATAGTTGCTTTGATTGTTCATCATCTTTTTTCACAGCACTAAACTTTATAGAATATTGAAACTTTCAACTTGTGAAACTTACTTGTCTTTTCTTCTTGCAGAAACGCGTACGAGAAGAAAAGACAAGTAAGTTTCACAAGTTGAAAGTTTCAATATTCTATAAACTTTTTTCTTTTTATACTTGTTACTACAGATATGCTAGTGGAGAGTTTTTTATGATTATACGTTCCATTTAGTGTTAACAAATGTGGCTTTTTTCATAGTCTGCAGTTCCCTTCACAAAAAATTCTCCTCTCCCTAAATTCCTGTCAGGATCTGCCAAAGGAAATAAAAACCTTTTTCATTAAATTATGCTTAGTGCTTACTGTATGTAACAGTATCTCCTGAACTCAACTCATTAAAAAAATAAACACACAGACACACACACACACACACACACACACACACACACACACACACACTATACAACATAATAAAATCTTAAAACATCAGAGAGAACAGAAATCTTCACCAACTTGACCGGCAAGAGACACGTATATTAGTCTCCGCAGCCGACACAGTGTACGAGGTTGAAATTGCCATATGTACATGAACAAATTCTTACATTTTGTATGCGCAATCAACAATATTTAAAATACTAAACAATTTCATAGTAATAAACAATATTCATATTCATATTTACAAAAACAAGCCAGTAGTGGTATTCTTAAGAAAAAAAAATATATGTATATGATTAATAATAATAATAATCTGTATCAGAAACTAAAACTAGCCAAAAGTACGCGACAAGATTCACAGAGAACACAAAGATGCGACAAAAAAAATGTTTTGAAATGCAATGACATGGCAACTATATATAAAATGCAATAATAAGTACTTAAAGCTAAACAATGAGATGCATAATAGTAAAAGAGGTATGGGTTTGCGAAATGCTTGTGATAATGATAAGCATGTAGCAATGGAATTACATGCAGGTAAAAAAAAAAAGAAAAAGAAAAATTGCTTTATTAAAAGAATTATATTAAATCAATGTGACCTGATGAACAAATATCAATGTCAATACAAATAACAAATTTCATGACGGAACTACTGTATTTGACTTTTCCTGAAACGCATTAAACGGTTTTCTTACAGAATTCAAATAGGTTTAATCCTCACAAAATATTTGTTGGTACTTGTTGGCCACTTTGGCATCACACCAATGTTTGCACCATCGATTTCTGCACCACTATGAAATTACGCCATGACCGTTTTTATATCTTAATATTTTTTTTAGGTACTAGTACCTTAAAAACTAAAATCATATTATTCACATATTCAAACAAACAGGTAATTTATAATAAATTTAATTTTTAGATAAGCAGCAGTTGTGTTTAGTTGCCAATATAAAGGGAAAGATCATGAAGAAACTTCCTGAGAGGAAGAGGATGTGAATACTTGACATTATATACAGTAAGTCAATAAATACTATTACACTACTTATATGGCTAGAGCTTCTAGAAAATATTTTTAAAAATGGTACGCACGCACGCACACGCACACACACAAAATTTCCTGCCCTCTCTCCCTCCCCACCAATAACCTATCTAAAATCCCTTAATTCTTTTTCTAATAAAAATAAGTAAAACCACGATAAAAATAAGTAAAAATAAAATGCTCAGTAAACTTATTCAGCATAGCACTATATTGAAAATGATAAAATACTTAAGAATTTAACAACACTACACCATTTACATTGCTTTAAAAAACCAAGTTTTAAAAATACCTGTGTATATTGTATTTTTTTGTTGATTTGAATTTTTTTAATTGGAATAATAAAACATTGCAATAATTTAATTTTATAGACAAAGTCGAGTTTGTTAGCTCTTTTTATAGAGGTTGATAAACATCAGATGTCCCTCAACAAATTTTTACTATTACTTTTTAATCAAGAGACTGTTGATAAGGATGTGTGTTGTAAGGACAAATCAGTACTGTTCCAATAACCATACCCACGCTCATTTTCAATATTTCGATTATGTGATTACTGGTATCGATATGTAGTGAATATCGCATATAATTTTAGTTAGATGAAAGAATCTGTTAAAATTTACATGTGTATGTTATAAAATAGTTTTTGTCAGTTGCAATCATTTTCCTTTGTCATATTTTTCATGAAAAATGTTTCTAGCACTAATAACACCAATGTGTGCCTGTGACACCAAAAGTTGATATTGTTAGGTTAACATGTAAATTGAAATTGCAAAAGAAAACCAATAAGCCTTTAATGTAATACTCGCTTTTTGTGAAAACCATGTTAAAAAACCCAACTCGAAGTAAGGGAGGGCATGTTGCTATACATGTCTCCCTTTTGGTGACAGAACTTGTTTTCCACTAGTATTTGTTTTTTCACTAATACTCGGCCTTTGAACAGATCAGAGAAAAAGCCATCAATACGAAGTAAGGCAAGGTGCTATATGTCTCCCATTTTTTTGTGTGTTTTGCACAAAGTTCGCTTGCAGCTAAGTTTTTGAAATTTTACTGAATAATATAAAAAGAATATTGGCTACATAACAAATCTTGTTTTTTTTTTAATCTTAACATTCAGAAATAATTGTATTTTTCACTTTACATTTTCTTTTGTTGCTTTTGTTAAAAAACGTTATGTTCTTTATTTTAAATGTTACTTTGTTATAAGCACTGTTTATAAACATAAAATGTTAATGTTTTTTGCAACCATGGCTTCTATTTCTTTAAACAGTAAGGTAAAAACCAAAAAAACATTACCTAACCTCACAAACCAAAACCTTATGGATTTGCACTTTACATTAAGAAATAGAATACTTTACAATTAGTACAGTTCTTCTTCTTCTTCTTCTTCTTCTTCTTCTTCTTCTTCTTCTTCTTCTTCTTCTTCTTCTTCTTCTTCTTCTTCTTCTTCTTCTTCTTCTTCTTCTTCTTCTTCTTCTTCTTCTTCTTCTTCACATTGTGGTATATCGATACAATCTTATAACGGAAATATCAACAATTTAGTGTGGGTACAGATATTGGGAGAGTACCGATAAATCATTAGTTCACAATTAAAAAGACATTCTTCTTCTTCTTCTCTAATTTGTTTTTATTTGAGTCTTAAAACTGTTAAATAGTGAAATAGACTGATTGTTATACTCCAGTTCTAGGTGTTATCAAGACAGCTGGTGCAACAGCCATATAATATAGGCATAAATGTTTAAAAATTTGTTAAAAATACAAAAAAATAGTGTGGCATCAACTGCCCCCTTGCTTCCCCTATTCACTGCAGTGGGTGTGGCACTTGCCTATTATTCTAAATGTCATGGGTTTGATTCACATCCAGACCTAAAAAACATTAGGCCACACTACTTTCCTTGTATGTGATACAGCTTACACAAGACGGCCTTTCCTGCCTGGTCTCTAAGCTGTTTAGACAGTAAAAGGCCCCCATTATTATTATTATTATTATTAAATATCACTATTACATTAACAACTCGGAACACTAGGTTTTTTATAAGTAAAAGCAAAAAGTTTTACCTTATAGCCTGAACCGGTTTTCTCCTTTAAAAGGCTTCTTCAGAGGCTGCCGCTGGTAGCGCTGTCCGTCTTGTTGTGGGTGACGGAATCGAATTTTGAAAGATCGATGCTGTGTGTGTGGGGTGAGATATGTTCGAATAATGCGTGCGATTTGAATTGTGTCTGTTCGTTTAGGATGTAGCTTTTATTTGTTTTTGTGTGTTTGTATATTTCCAATTGTTCTAGAGTGTCTAGTTTCGGCCTCTTGTGTGTACGTGTAGAATGTTCATGTTATTGTCGATGTTTTTTATGTGTAGTTTGCAACTACAGAATCCACCTTTGCAAACCACCTCATTGAAGCAAACCACACATATAAAAACATCGACAATAACATGAACATTCTACACGTACACACAAAAGGCCGAAAACTAGACACTCTAGAACAATTGGAAATATACAAACACACAAAAACAAATAAAAACGACATCCTAAATGAACAGACACAATTCAAATCGTACGCATTATTCGAACATATCTCACTCCACACACACAGCATCGATCTTTCGAAATTCGATTCCGTCACCCACAACAAGACGGACAGCGCTACCAGCGGCAGCCTCTGAAGAAGCGTTTTAAAGGAGAAAACCAGTTCAGGCTATAAGGTAAAACTTTATGCTTTTACTTATAAAAAACCTAGTGTTCCGAGTCCTTAATGTAATAGTGATATTCAGTTAAGTAACGGACATGTCATGGACAACGAAATCCAAGAATTATTATTATTATTAGAGTTACTAACAATGTCCATTTCTTTTCTGTTATTTGAAAGATTATTTTTTACAGAATTTTTCGTAAGTAATTAATTTCAGTACTTAGCACTATGATACAATTTTTTTGAAGAGGTACCATGTTCAATTTATAAGTAACTAACATTATTTGGCAGTTTTAAATTATGGATTATGGATAGTTAAATTTTAAATTACGGTTTTAATTATTTAAATTATGACCTTGAACTAATATTTTCTTTTTCTTATCCAGTTAAAAATTGAATTTTACAGCTGCAATTACAAGGTTAAATGTACAAATTCAACATTCAGGGATAAAGCTCAACTAGGCATTGTTTACTTTATAAAACTAAACTAAATCCATTCTGTAAGTACTGCACCTTGGACCTGATTTTAATGAAACTTATTAAGCTGTCAACCTGCAACTGTCGGTATTTTTTGGAAGTAAAAAACTAACCCTTTAGGAGTAACCACCTAAGACCATGATGCATGATACAGAATGTCCCAATTTAATATCACTACAAAGATTAACCTTATGGTCTTTGATAAACAGTGGAAAAATGATTATGACATAGTTGAGGCCTCACGATTTAAACTGAAAACTTTCTATCAGTTAAAGCATTTGGGTGCTTTAACTGATCAAAAACATGTTCAAATGTAAATCTGTCAAGACACTTTGGATCATATTAAAGAGAATGAAACGGATTTGTGTGCCAGATTAATTAAAGATACAATATTGATTCATTACTATATATCAGAAACAAAAGAACTCTTAAAGCAATGGTCAGAACCTGGTTATCCTGCACTAGAGGCTGTTCACGTAGGCAGAATTTCATTTCAGAAGATTCAATACAAAAAGAAGAGGGGATAAATATTATTGTCCTCTTTTAACAAGGCCGCAAGTCTTTAAACAAGATTTCTACAGATTCACAGAACTAAATTATTATTGTTAATCAAAATAATATTTACACCTACTTTAAAGAACCTCGCAACCACCCCTCCTGCGTATGTCAATGACTGAACTATTAGTAACACAATGACATATTTAAAAAAATATTTCCTCTTATTGTATCCAAACTAAACAAAACACAGATCTGCACAAATTGCAGCAACAGGTAAGTATATCCCTGAGTTTTCTTTTTCAATATGTTTGTAATGTACATAACATATTAATAAATATATAAAGTTATTATCAATTTCAACTCAATAAATTTTTAAAAATCATTGTGCTGAGTATACAGTACAGAAATCACATTATTTGTAACTGAACACTTACACAATTATGTATGTTTGTATCTGCTCTAACACTGCAGGAACACTAGAAAAAACAAGCAGCAGATTCAATGACGTACTTCACAACAGAACAGTGATATAAAAAAAATTGTTAATGAAATTAGATATCAGGAAGTTTATGTTGAATTGTAATTTTTTACCCAAATAAATTTCAGTTTGTATCTAGATGTATAAAAAGGCATGTATAATATTATGCATTTTATCCAAGGAGAAAATTTCTAGGGGTTTGAAACCCTAAAACTCCTCTTCCTACTACCATACCAAAGTAAGTTCCATTCGCATAATTTATGGCTTCAGTTTCCTGGGAGCAAAAGAAATTTAATTGATTGATTTTATTAGAAAGACAAAACAATAATGGGTGAATATGACACACATCTCTTGGATAATCTAGATGAACGGGGTTCATAAAGAAAAGTGAGGGTTATGAAGTATGGAGAATCTCACCTCTATACTATATTTGGCTAAGCTGGATATGAGAGGGGACCCAAAAATAACTGGAATCATTGAATAGCGGGTGCACCGATTTAAGTATATACTTTTATCATTACGTATAGTATAAAAATATAAAAGTAGTGTTTATGTTACATTTAAAATACCTACAGGGATAGTTAGAAATTTATTTTTAAACAATCTTTTTATATCCATTTCTTATAAAAGTTTTTAAATTTTTTTTTTTAAACATAAGTCTTTTTTCTTGCAATTTTGGAGGAGCTGTGGTCCTTTTAATTTGGTCGCGTACAGCTCAAATTATAAATTATTATAATAAATATAAAACAGATCCCACAGGCCATCTTAGCTGAAATAAGTGCAAAAATTGGTGAACACCTGCAATGAGCGACAAGAACCAAATTTTTAATTACAAGGTGATCATTACATTTTTAATTAATTTTAATATAATCTATTAAAAAGTTTTAATTTGTTATTCTTTTTTAAGTAGATTATTCATTGTTATACATTGATTCATGAATAAGGTTCAAGGTTCTTTACCTGTTTGAGTGTATACATATTATGTACATAAACATATGAGTTTATTACTACTATTCAATAATTTTTTATTTGAATTGAAATTTTCTATACTGTAAGGCTGTGGTTCAACATTGGTGTTTGTTGCCAAACATCTTGATTGCATCCATAAGTCACATTCACTGGCATTGCAGAGACAAGGTTCACCTGATACTGTCACTGATTGCATTGCAGACACTGAGATTTTGTCTGCAGCATCACTGGGTACATCGAGATATTTGGTGTTGGACCACAGCCTTACCACACAAAAACTGTATCCAACTGACAATGACCATTTAACTGATGGATCATTTTTTAAGATAACACAAGAGTTAATTTTTTAGATCCTGAAGATGTTTCATTACAGTGGTGCAGGATCAACTGACACATTTCTTAATTTAAAATTAAAATTAATAGCTTAAATAAATTTTAGCTTTATACTGACGCCAAATTATAATATTTCAGTAGCAACTGATAGCCATTAAAAACAATTTAATAATCACTGCATGAGATGATTTTACAAAAATTTTATATGAAATTTTTAGCATTCAGTCTCACAATTTGTTTTGTGTTTTAAAACATGGCAGTATTTTTAATCAGTGCTGACAATTAACAGGAAATGTCTTTCTTTTAGCAAGCTAAACTACAATGTAATGATCATGTTTTCATTTTAAAAATCCAATGTTTTGTATATATAGAAAATATATATTTTTAGTGATTTTTTTAACATTAGAATTACTTGAAAAACTGCAATGTATAGTATGATGATAAAGACAGTATGATTATACAGAATATGATTGACCAGAACGATAAAAATATATATTATGTGTGCAAGGGATGCTTCATTCCAGTATGATGAAAATATGAAACATCAAAATTTAAATGATTATTATGTTATTTAATGGAAGGTGATGTATATACTAGAACTTCAGAACTTCACCTTATTACTATTAAACCACCCACACACACACACACACACACACACACACACACACACACACACACACACACACACACACACACACACACACACACACACACACACACACACACACACACACACACACACACACACACACACACACACACACACACACACACGCACGCACACCCACCCACACACACACACACACACACTTTATGCTTAAAATGCTTATGCTAATAATAATATCTACTTCATCTTGCAAATGTTTAATTAATAAATTAACACTTTCTAATGACAAGGATACATTTTTTGATTGATAATATACTTCAAGTGTTTGTACTGACATCATCATATATATACTGTGATAAAATGTAAACTGTTGGAATATATTTTGTTATAGATAAAAAATGTAGTATTAGAAAGTGTTAATTTATTTATTAAATTTAGTTTTATTGAACAGTTTGTACAATACCATAATTTAATTGTTTGTAGATTCACGAAAACATGACTCGAGTTCTATGACGCCACAAGATAATTGTGTGTGTGTGTGTGTGTATGTGTATGGGGGGGGGTACATTCATAGTTAACTGCATTCAAGTTCATTTGACAAACCAGTATGAAAAAGTTCTGGTACTATATTTAATAAATAATAGTCCTGGATGAGGATTTACTTAAACTAACAAATGGTAATAAAAATAAAATGAATGAAGTACTAGCTGCAGACAAAGATGATTTGATTAATTCAAATTGTTCATTTGATTAATGAACAATCAAAGGATGTATTGGGTTACAAGATAAGAGTAAGCTTTTGGTACTGTGCTGAGGAAGTCTTCCAAAGAAGATGGACTGATTTCCCTACAGTCTGAAAACAATATTATACATTTACCAGTTTTTGTGTTTGTTTTTTGTTGATAGTGACTTTAATGATACTGTACAATAGTTCACAATTGATAGTGACTTTAATGATATTGTACAATAGTTCACAATTGATAGTGACTTTAATGATACTGTACAATAGTTCACAATTGATAGTGACTTCATTGATACTGTACAATAGTTCACAACTGATAGTGACTTCAATGATACTGTACAATAGTTCACATTTGATAGTGACTTCAATGATACTGTACAATAGTTCACAATTGATAGTGACTTCAATGATACTGTACAATAGTTCACAATTGATAGTGACTTCAATGATACTGTACAATAGTTTACAATTTGTGAATTAGGTTAGTTTCATACTGTTATGACATTACAGAACATGCTATGTATTTCTCGGCTATTCCAGTGGAGCCCGGTTATAATGTGTGTATGCATACATATTGCTGCTACTTTGAGATGAAGGACAATTACGTGACACTTGTCACGCATCCGTATTTAAGACTGATCCAGATTTCACCAGTCTGTGCACACTGTACTTGGCAAGCAATTACGCTCTAGTGTTTTCTGTTAGGGTTGTTGATGCGTAGTATGGATTATTCTGGAATATCAGCGAGTTATAAATACAAGCACTCAGCGATGCTCACGTTAGTTTTAGTGGTGATTTATTCCAGTGCAGTTCGAAGTATTGTGGCGAAGCGTTATGGGTTTTATAATTGTGCGAGACTCTATTAGTTGACATTATTATTGGGTGTGAACAATCTTTATTTGATTTGTTGTAAGAGACTATCTTGTAGATTACAATTTAATTGTGTTAACTAAAGCTGGTGATTAGTGACTTAATCGGTGTCTTGTATTTTGTTTTCCACTGTACCATACGACGATCAGTGAGACTGTCGTAACAACACACACACACACACACACACACACACACACACACACACACACACACACACACACACACACACACACACACACACACACACACACACACACACACACACACACACACACACACACACACACACACACACACACACACACACACACACACACACACACACTTGTTCTGCATATTTACACAATCAAAGAGTTACCGACTGATGTAATTTTTCTTATTATCAGACAATTCCCACGTATTAGATAATTACTTTATGTTGGTTAACTGAGACTCTACTCTGTGTACGCATGTGTGTGTGTATGTGTGTGTGTGTGTGTGTGTGTGTGTGTAGTTCAATATTTTAAAGCTGTGTCACAAATGCACAGAGTTAACAAATATAAATGGAATAAGGAAAATTCATGTACCGAGGCTGACAACTTGAAGAAAGAAAGAATACAAAATAATGACTTGAGCTGTAAATAGAGAATTCAATAGAAATTAGCACAAGATGAATAAAGATACAGAAAATAAGAATTGCAGAAAAAGAACAAAACAAGTAGGGTTTCGTAGATCAATTAGACTTCAGCCATGAGAATTATTTTGTGAAGACAAGGGGATGTAAGAAACAAATAATACAGACATAAATAGAGAACTTCACACAGTGGACAGAAAAAGACACAGGCGAAGTTGTAAACTGACCATATTGAGGAAGTAAAGAATATTAGAGACCAGTGGCAGCTGGTGATAGGATTGCACGGTTACACAACCGCCAGAAAAAACTGGCTTCTTAATAATATGTGTTATTTAAACACACACATACAAACACATAATGATTAAAACTTTTCAGACTACTGTATTTTGAGAAAAAAAATAGGAGGCCTACAGGTTTTGTAAGACATTTTTGCGCGGTAAATTGTAACCAACCCATTTCTTCACTGCAGCTAGATTTGCAAGAACCAAACAAATGGGTGTTCATGACGTCACTTATGAAGCTTTCGCACTGACAAGAAGATGTGTGATTTTGACTGTTATGCATACGGAAAACAACATGCAACAGAAATCAGTGCTCAGCTTATAGTAGTTCTGCAACATTCTGACAGGTGGGCTGCATATGATCATTCACCAGTATATTGTCTGAATTCTTGTCATCCACCCATGTCCAGTAGTGTTTACAAGGGTCATTGAAAAGTTCATGGACCAACATCTATAGCTCAGTGGTAGAACTAAAATCTTTCATGTGCTGCACAACGTATATTTCACGTGAACACCTGTTAATTTCCAGATATGTCTGTCAATTTATTCACTTTTTACCAGCTGTTTGAAAATTTCCTGTCACGCGTGTTTTTAAAATGCACAAAATCAAACATCGTGTTGTGATGAATTCTCATTTTAAAAGTTTTAGCACCAATTGAAAATCAAAATGAAATTGTAAATGTGTTAGGGGATGCTGCGCCTTCAGAAACAATGGTAAGTGGGACACACTTGAGTTTAAATGTGGTCATACAAGCACTGAAAACTATCCCAGCAGTGGACGTCCAAAAACTGCAACAAAAAATGACATTACTGAAAAAATTTCAAAGGGTGTTGGAAGACTGCAGACTGAGGAGTGGATGATGTTGCTGAAATCATAGGGATCTCATATGAGCGTGTGAATCATACTTTAACTCAAGAACTTGGTGTGAAAAAGCATTGTTCGAGATGGCTGCCGCATCTGGCGTTGTTGCATTTTTTTGGGCGTCCAGTGTGACGACGTTTTCAGTGCTCACATGACCACGTTTAAATTCAAGTGCCTACTTACGAACATTGGTTTTGAAGTCGCAGCATCTCCTGACACATTTTAAATTTTGTTTTGAATTTCCATTGGTGCTAAGAAATTTTCAACAAAGACTCACACCATGATGTTTGATCTGTTTTTCAAAACACGCATAACACGTCAATATTAAACACCTTCTAAACAATGAATAAATTGACAGATAGATTTGGATATCAACAGCAGTTCACATAAAATACAAATCTTGCAGCACACGAAAAATTTTAGTTTTACCACTAAGCTACAGATGTCGCTCCGCGAAGTTTTTAACTGACTCTCGTATGGACAAGTAGAGCCTATCGTGTTCTTTGTATGAGTTTAAACACTGTGAATCTTTAGTGTTAACAGTGTAAAAATTATTTTAAATATTGCGTTTTGTTTATAAGTCATCATTTATTATACTTAAAAATAAATTCAGTAGCTTACAATCTCTATAAGAAAAACTAGAAATAACAAATTTATGTAGGTCTACAACATTTCAAATTCAATTAAACGATTAAAATTTATATAATTGATATGTTTTGTTATTTTTATAAAAATTGTGTATGCCAAAAATATTTTGTCTTAACCAATATCTGCGTTTTACATTGATAACATAATGAGGAATATAAAAACTGGCAGTTATCCTACGTTCATGGAAACTTGAGACCACAACTTCTAGACACCTCCAGCTCTCACTGTTACAGACAACAACGGGGAACTATGATTCACTTCTGTGTGCATTAGTCCCAGACATCTGTTACCTCTTTGCATACTCTGTGCAATTCTAGTTTATCTCCCAGGCTTCGAATGGTTAGGTAGACAAGACTGTAGGCAAAGAACCACTCAAGACTTGTGAGTGACCGTATAAAAGCCAGGCATTATTTTTCAGTACTTTGCCGTGACTACATCACAGCCACTCCTAAAACGGTATTAACTAACAAGAAAAGTTTAGTCTCATTTGACCATGCAGCCAGTCAAGTCACAAAGGAGTTTTTAAAGAGCACCATCAGATAATCATAAGCAACAAATCAAACCTACAGACTCTACACAAGGCAGTGGCCACACAATTAACAAGTCTTTTAAATACTGGCATCAAATGCTGTGGATGTTGGGGACTAGCAGAGTAACAAAGAGTGAGAGAGGAGAGAAGCTTCACGAATTGGCAAAAGACAAAACAGCTTTACTGGCCAGTCACGCTTGTGTGATACAGCCACTAGAAGCAAGATGGAGGAAGGAACAGCATCAAGAGGAACGCCTTGAGCTCAGTTAATCAGTTTCACTAACGTAATATGTTCATATCACTGGATAAAAGAGCTGGTATTACAGATGTAACCTGTGGGAGACCCAAAAAAGATGATACGTGTGTGCAAAATTATTTTCAAGAATATTACGTACAATATTAAGTACAGTAATTATTTTCAACAACAGTATATAAGTACCAATTACTAGCACTTATACAAAAATTTGTCAACACACACACACACAATCACATGCACACTATACATATTACTACTAAAAAATGAATTAATACACAATTCACTATGTGTTACACACTCCTTCTGGGGACTCTAATAAAGTTGGGAGTAGTCACATGACGAACGAGCAACAGTCACATAAATTTACATAAATTAGTGCAGAGGTATACTAGTATGCTACCTGACCTCCAGAACTCGTCACTAATATTACCAGGTACATTCTTTATTGGATAAATTTTGATATTAGATAATTTTTTAATTACAAAAAATTACAGAAGGATTTCTAAAATCTCAATTACCTTACTACTATTTGTTTAGTAAATTAACAATTGTAGAGTAGTCATACAACAAACACTAAAAATTCCAAACAGTTGGATTTGTGTCAAAATTCTCTTTGGTCTGAACCTCGGTGAAATTTTAGAATTTTTTATCCCATTTTTGAGCTCTGCAGTCAAAACATTTTTAAATTTCCAAAACCATTCACTATATTCAGATTTTGGTTGAAATTGTCTTTCATTTGATATTCTACTTGGAATTTGTGGTTTTATCAAAATTGTGCCCCACTTTTTGGGCCCTGGTATCCTAAAATTTCGAAATTTCCAAAACTAATCAGCCATTACCACAGTACTGTGGTCACTAACATGTGACATCTATGTTAGACGTAAGCTCAACTTGCACTGATGATGGCCATCAATGGCACAGCTGAAACGTCGACTAACATGTATAGGACTGGACCACGGCCAAACAGCCCGAAATCAAAAAATTTTAACGACATTGACTCCAGCCATGTAACCCTTAGAAGTTTTATATCTGGGTTACAATTCCTTTTAGTCCGATACCCTGATGGGTTTTTACAATAAAAAAATTTGGCTTTTTGGCCCCTGGGAGTTAATTTGATTTATACATTAAGTTGTGCCGTGGAAATTAAAATAGAAGTCCACAGCGTACGCTAATTGTTTTTAAACCATCCATATTTCGCGTGGGCTGGCGTCGTCTGCTGGGGCGTCCAGGAGCCAGAGACTCAAAGACGGACCACCATGGCTAACAAGGCGTACTTCGCATTGCTGCCATCATTTAGGTCTGGGGATGTGCACAGGGAAACAAAAATGAAAATATATAGGACTGTCATCAGACCGGTGTTATGCTACGGGTGTGAGGCATGGACAATCACACAGAAAACAGTCGGCATTGTAGACACCTTTGAAAGGAAAACCCTCAAACGCATTATAGGCCCAATACAAGAAAATGGCTCATGGAGACTGAGATACAACAACGAACTGTACAAATATATAAAGAGATACCAATCTCAAAATTTATAAGAATTCAAAGATTGCATTGGGCTGGACATGTTATGAGAATGGAGGATGGCAGGAACCCTAAGAGGGCTTTGCTGGGTACATGGGATGGAACGAGACCTAGAGGTAGACCGAGGAAGAGGTGGGAAGATGGCGTTGCAGAGGACGCGAGAGATATGGGGATAAGAAACTGGAGGAGGGTTGCAGTGGATAGAGTGGATTGGAGGCAGAGATTGGTGGAGGCCAGGGCCCGATTTGGGCTGTAGCGCCATAGGAGAGAAAGAGAGAGGCGTCGTCTGCTACTGGCCGGTGGAATTCCGCCGCACGGCCACTGTGAACCGTGAATTGCAGTTGTACGCTATCTGTTGCCAAACGCCAAAACACACTGGTCAGCTGTTCAGCACTGGCCACGCGGTGCATCGTAGCTCTGACCATGGGCATTCCGAATTCAGGCATCGTGACAGCCACTGGTCAGGGTCCGACGGCGGAATGGATCGTTCTTTATAATGTGTTCATCTTCTATCATGGGCGAGTAGAATCATAAAGTGCCTCTGGTAAGCTTCTTTAGTTATTTAATTGTCACTTAATAAAGGGGAAATGTGTTAAAGTATATTTATTGTTTGGATGAAGTTGGATTAAAAATGTGTGTGCGATCCTGAGATGGTTAATTCTTGATTTCAAGCCACGTGCCAATTTTCAAGTAATATGTTCAATGCTAAGTTAAAAATAAAATCCATAAACTATTTATAGTTGTTAATTGATATTCTGTAAAGTAAATGTGGCAAAGAAATATTTAACAAAAACCAGCAATACATTGACAGAAATTAACGTAACTGAAGCCAGTGGCGAGGTCTTAAATGAAAGTAAATTATGTTATGGAATTGTAACAGCTGTTGTTTAAATAAGAGACAATCATGATATTTTGTAGTGGCACAATTTAATTGTTAATTAATGCACGTGTAGGTAACTTCATTGTAATTGCAAGTATAAGGTGCCCATGATTGAATGGTGCGTATGTGTGGGGTTAAGGTCGAAAAAAGGAGTTGATTTATTTTTTTTTTGTGTGACGGTGTGCTACAGAAAACATGTGTTTTAGGGTTCCCGCCCCAGCCAAGAGTTTTTGGAAGCAATCTGATGGTGATGACTCCACCTTTCACCATCAACTGACCAATGCTGACAGGCTCTCCTTTCGCCATCAGACACACACCAACGGGCCCCGAATTACACCTAGATTAACCCTCTCAACTTCTGAAGTAGCAGACAGCTGAACACCATGGAGCTGCAGCAACCATTTATCAACATCATCCGGTATAATCATAACTCCAGGTGAAAGATTTCAATTATTCAAACTCGACCTCCGCGACACAAGTTTTGCTGTGAATAAATAATTACTGTGATAAACGCAAAATTACATTTCCTTTTTTTTTTATTTTTAACTTGAAGTTAGCACAACCGATGATCAAAACTGAACATGCCATTTCATGATGCACCAAGTTAGGCTCTAGTGCTTTAATATGTAATCTTTATTAATAATGTTGATAATTGTTTTGCGGGGCCAGCAAGCATTTACAGACCGATTGTTCTTTATCTTTAAACACTGATTTTTTTTAAACATCTGGTTGCCCTAATATAACATGCGCTTTCATGATCTGCCAAACCTGTGTATCTTGTGCTCATGTTTTAATACATCACCCTTACTTATTACGAGCTTTATAGTTTTCTTAAGCTGGAGACTTTCACTGACAATCCGTATTTTCCATTTTGGTAATTAATGATTGATTTCACAAATGCTTTCATTCCACTGGTACACATTAGTGCAAGATCTTCATAGTTAAAGCTTGCGGGGTGCTGTCGGTCATATTTGGAATTGGGCTTAACTACAATAGTAAATTTGTATATAAGAAACAGGCATTTACTGATGTTTTTTGATTATTCATTTGGTCACATTTATTATTAAGAGTTCTTGTTTTCGGGTTCCAGTCGGGCTGTTCATGTTTGCAACCTTGGTGAGCACTTGGTTGTCACTGTTAAATTATTTCATGACATTTACTCCATATATGTATTATTTATTAATTGTTGAGTGAATATAATTATTAATTGCTGGTATGCCACTTGTAAAATTTACTGTGAATATTATTTATTAATTGTTGAGAAGGCACATAAAGATTTAATATAAAAAAGATTATTAATTGCCAAGATGTTACTTATAAAATTGAATATGCATGTTGTTTGTTAATGGTTAAAAGGCCACATGGAGATTTAAATGAATGTAACTATTTATTGCTAATGTGTCACTTTACTATAAGGGTTAATGTTGATTGTTGAGAGGCCACATGAGATTTGATATATACATAAATATTAATTGCGGAGATGTCACTTGTACAATTTACCACAAATATTATTATTTAATTTTGAAAGGGCACATAAGGTTGATGTACATATAACAACTAATTGCTGATATATCACTCGTAGAATTCGCGATAAGTGTTAGTGTTATTTGGAAAGTGGCCATATAAAATTTTGACATTTACCTGTATAACATGCAGGGGAGATGTACACACATAATACCAAACACTAAATAAAAGGTTGTTATGTTAATCATGGAGTCTCTTTGCAAGTCCTGTCACCCTGAGCTCAGTGCATTTTATGCTTCCTTCTAGACCATGTGTCTAGTCTTAAAATTTAAGGAACGCCCCTCAAAAAAAAAAAAAAAAAAAAAAATTCGAATACAAATTTGTAGGGGAACGTTTCAAAGTTTAT
This sequence comes from Magicicada septendecula, assembly GCA_034769895.1. Lineage (NCBI taxonomy): Eukaryota > Metazoa > Arthropoda > Insecta > Hemiptera > Cicadidae > Magicicada > Magicicada septendecula. Next base: position 53,340,271 of record CM068375.1, on the reverse strand, counting down.
GTTATAAACATTATATTAAGCAATAAACTCCTAAACTCCTATTGATAAACATTGAATATGTATTACTATATATATATATATATATATATATATATATATATATATATATATATTGGACAGTACAAATAAGTGATGTACTGAGCATGAAATATAAAAATTTAAATTTACTTAATAGACTGTAAATAATTAATAATATATTAGAAATAAGCATGTTATGGATTGCAAGCTTGGCTCAGACAAAAATATGAACAGGTGTTTCGACCTGAATCAACGTGCACACACACACAAATGTAACTGAAAGTGTGTACACCAGTATTTTGCTAGTGTGTGTGAACGCAGGTCTCTGCAGGCAAGTTTGCCACCCCAGTATGAATAATTGCACAATGACTGTTTTTCCGTGATTATTTATAAACTAGAATTAAGAATTAAAATCCAAAAGCACCATAAAATGTAAATAAATTTAATAAATACTGTGTGCGAAAACCACGCGAAAGTGACACGCCGTACAAGTGCAATAGTGAAATAACTGTGTACAAATCAAAAGGGTTAAGTTGCAATGTCCAAAATTACAATGAACATGTGTTGTAAAATTAGTTATAAGATAAGTATAAAAAAATACTTACAGGACTCTGCAATTCGCAGAAATATAAAAAATAGTGAATTTGACAAAGAGTGGGGGAACTGACGCCAAAGACAGTTTCTAACATGTCGATTTTGTATCACTGAAGGGTGTCGACCAAGACATGGGTATAAATAGGACACGCAAGCTTCAGTGGTTCTCTTTCTTGAATCATCCACGATGCAGCGGGAGCTTATGCCCGTCAGCACGGCATATTTATTAATATTTTTATAAACAGTTTAAATTGCCAGTTATGTACAAATACGTAACCAAGCTATAAGACAAACATTATAATTAATAACAGCACTACTGAAGAAGTTCCATAGCGATACGACGCTGGACAAGAGAAGATGTTCTATAGCGATACGACGCTGGACAAGAGAAGAAGTTCCATAGCGATACGACGCTGGACAAGAGAAGAAGTTCCATAGCGATACGACGCTGGACAAGAGAAGCAGTTCCATAGCGATACGACGCTGGACAAGAGGAGAGGACGAGAGAGTGAGAGACAGCCGACGCTGGACAAGAGGAGAAGAGAGACAGCTGACGCTGGACAAGAGGAGAAGAGAGACAGCCGACGCTGGAGGCGAGACGAAGACGAACACCGATGGAACAAAAAATGATCGAGTATGATTGACGACAATAAGGTGATAGACAACTTATTCATATCTTAATCATACACAGTATACAAAGACAGTTAAAGGCATTAATATTTTATTTAAAAATAAGAGTAATATTTCTTGTATAGTAGAGTTAAAAATCATAGATGTTTTAGAAATACGAGTAACGTAACAAGAGCTCAAATTAATATGATATCAAATGATTACACAGAATATAAATAAAAACAATTAGTATTTGAGAAAACAGTACTGAGAAGTAATAACTATTAATCTTTTGAGTACGTACCATATACAGAAAAAAGATTTAAAAATTGATTTTGAAACATATTAATAGACTGAGTAGTCTAAAAATGAGATTTTTCTTTTATATACTATTTAGTAGCATAGAATGTTTAGTTAGTAAGGATGTATATATCTTAAGCCTTACGGCATTATAACAAATAATAACTAATGTTTTTTAAATCGAAGTCAGTGCCATGCGCACATATTTTTTTATAGTATCAAATAAATTTTAATTACTGTTTCAAGTTCCGTAGAGTTCTTATTGCAGATACACCTGACCCCCTATTTAAATGTTATATGTTTAAAGAATTTGTCAATCTTGAACATGAGACCGTTCACACCTATTTATGTATATGTAACGTTGTTTAAATTTGGTGCTCCAAGATCGAGGGACTCCACAAATTTAAATTAAATTAAATTTGCCAAATTGTCACGTTGCAATATATATATTCAATTATTATTCAATTTATATTCAATTGTGTGTGTGTGTGTGTGTGTGTGTGTGTGTGTGTGTATGTGTGTGTGTGTGTGTGTGATTCTGACAAAAAATCTACAAATCAAAGTTACATATGTCCAAACTGTATGCTTGAAACTGTGTAATGTGTAATAAAGACACACGCTTCCACCTGATAAGTCCCATAGAATGTTTGGCAGAATTTCTAAACAGTTTAATGGTGATCTAGGCTGTGGATTGGCTTTCACACGCACACACACACACACACACACACACACACACACATCGACTTCGTTTTTTTTAAACCTTCTGTCAAAAATATGCTGAATAAAATCAACATATTGTACTCTTGTTTTGAGCTTAAGTTTTATGTACAAATGTTGCAGTGAACATATGTATCATGTTTCTTGATTTGCCACATTCTTTACACGTACTGAACAAAATTCCCCCCAACAAATGACCACGATAACTGGATTGTGTGTGGGCGCACACGTACACGTACACACATAGCGTATTTCATGAAGTAACAGAAACAAATAAAGGACATGTTTCACTTGTGAAAATAAAGGAAAATGTTCATACAGATATCGATCTGGGAACACGGTATTATTTACAAATTACAGCTATCAAAACATTTTGCCCAAATTTCAATGCAGAAGTATAATCTGAGATTTGAATTTTTCAAAAACATGCTAATTTTATGATAAAGCTGATTTTTAAATTTTAGAAATAACAGAAAACTTACATATGATGACCAAAAATATATGATTTAATAATTTATAAAGAAAAAACCGTTTCTTAAAAAAAAATACACGAAAAGCGTAGCATTTTACATTGAACGACTGAACAAGTGTAAAAATTCTCCATCTACAGAATTCTCTCCTACTGAAAAATGGATGTTAATTTTTCTGTCAATTTTATAAAAATGAAGTGAGTAAAACAAATATATAACAGATAAAGTTCAATCTGTGATTTGAATCACAAGTATGAACTATAGAATGCCTAAGTGATATTTTGAAGGTAAAATAAATTGAGAAACAAATTTAATCACTCAAAATCATTCACAATAAACAAAACAAGTAAAATCGTAACTCATAAATTTGATCATAAAAATTCTTCTAAATTACTTTCCGGCCCTCTCTTATTACAAACTGTCCATCTATGTCCCTTTAAAAAATGTTCAATTAAATTTTTATTAATTAACAGGTGTTTCAGATTGCCTTCTCCTAATTTCCTGCTGTTTAGGTTCCAAAACCTAAAAAGATAAATTTTTCTATAAAATTAGTACAATCGCACAAGACTTGAATCCTAAGTTATGGTTCTGCATTAAAATTTTGGCTACATCGTTTAGAGACCATAATTTGCACACGCAGCATTTCAGGCTTTTATATAAAAAAAGTTTATATTAACTTTTCCTTTATTTTCACCTACAGCATATAGCCTGAAAATACTTTCTGGAATGCCCCCATATGTGTGAGCAGAGTCACTAAAACATGTTTCTTATAGTCAAATGGACTATAGTTAACCTGAGTTGCCTATGTTATATATGAGTCTGAAAAATTAATCCAGCACCTGTGTGAACTGGCATGGTGCCATACACAAATGATATTTTATTGATGACCGTAATGTCTGTTTCTTCCACACGTATGCATGTAGGAAACTCATAAATCCTGTGGGTAGTTTATACATGCAAACAAGTTGATTTTAATGTGGGTTTATTTTAACATTCATCTCTAATTTTAGAACGATTAAGAAGTTTGTTAAAAAATAATGTTGTGTAAAAATAAAATGAACTAATTCAATGTGTTTGAACGGTTGTGTGCTGGGCTATTAGGCCATGGTCTTGGGTTATTAAAACCAAATGTTTCCACTTCACCAATGGCGGCCATATTCAGTAGCAAAAAACACATGGCAGATGTTTGTCTAAAACCCTAAGTACTGAGGTAAACCAGTACTCTTTGCATACTTTGGTTTGCTTGAGGACTGAGGTTCTGGTGAACATCAGCTACTTAATTTTGCCACTGAAAGTGGCTTCTGTTGGTGAGGCTGAAACGTTTGGTTTTAATAACTTAAGATCACCGCCTAATAGCCTGGCACACAACCATTCAAATAATAAACTGACACTGGCCATGAAAACATAAGAACTTTATTAATTCAGTTCGGTTTACAAATTTATTTTCTAATTTTATAATGTCTGTTTGGTTGGCATTTTGAGATTTTATAAATGGGTAATATATTATTTTATAAATTAAAAATGAAAAAAAAACGCAAAACAAAACAAAATATTAAATATTAGCAGCATGTATTTGAGCAGTGAAAGCCACTTTTTATAAATAAGAATGAATCCCTTTTTGTATTATGTAGGGAAATGACTGTAAAAAGCACCTTAAATATACACAATAATAATAATAGAAGGTAAATAGCATATTCATATAAAATGATTGCAAATTCAGGATGACTGAAACCAGTGTTGTATTATATTAAATCATAATGCGTTCTTCAAGTTTCATCTTACTAAGAAAATTAATAAGTTTGTCACAGTTTATGAAGTGCTTTTTGTTAATATTCTCATGTCTATCTGATGGAAAACAGCTGCATGGGTGTGTTAAGTGTGGCTCACAGATGCTTGAAAATTAGTTCTTATGGTTGAATTACATTTATAGTCACATGTCTATATTGCTAATGTCAATAGATCTGTATATATACGTAGTATTTTAATTTTGGAGTTACTAAAATTCCCTATTATTCTTCCTGCTTTCAGGAGATACAGTTTAACAATGGCTGAATTTGTAGAAAAGAACACCATAGACAGGTGTTTGTCAACCTATGTGAGCAGCCCACTACTGGGTCCCGAGGGGTCATTTGGTGAGTCGCAAAGTCGAGCTCAAAAATTTATTTACTGCGCCTTTAAAACATATTACATTTAGTAATAAACTGAATTAAGTATGCATCATTCGTTTAAGTGTAAAAAAGGGCATAAGATACTCGATGTTAGCAAAAATATGATTATATACTGAGTGGACACCCTACAAGTACTTCTGTTGGTACTCAGTAAGTGTAATACCCTTCAAGGTGGGGCCAGCACTTAAACAAGGTTGACAACCACTGCCATATACATTACAGTGTATAGCTAGTATCCCTGTTTTTACATAACAAAAATTTATAAATTCCTTGACAGTTTCTATTGCTATTTGACTCTATATCAATTTAAAACTCTCTCTCTCTCTCTCTCTCTCTCTCTCTCTCTCTCTCTCTCTCTCTCTCTCTCTCTCTCTCTCTCTCTCTCTCTCTCTCTCTCTCTCTCTCTCTCTCTCCCTCTCTCTCGATTCAACACAATGTACACAAATTCTAAATAAAAACTGTATTGTTTCCATCAACACTAATTATAAAGGCTCATACGACTGGTTGAAAGGAACTACTTCCAGTACAAAGAATCATAAATATTAGGACAATGTAAGATGGTATTTAAAAGGTTTCTTTACATATTTCTTTTAATTTAATACTACACGTCATAAATTAAGATTAATTAAATTTTGATTATGTACATAACTCTTTCAGAACCATGTGCACGTGCACACACACACAAGCACACACAATAATCATTATACACAGACTTCCACATGTTCAGTGTCTTTACTATCCCGAATGGATAAGTAATGTCTGAATCCTTTTCTGTAACAAAGGGTGTTGGCTGGTCAATAAAAGATAATGATAAGAAATATTTGTTGCCTGAATTGAAATTTTTCTTCCTTTCATGAGGAAAATTTTAAACTACATTACCAGGAAACTCTTACGTACAACGCATGTGATGGAGTACTGTAGCCACACTGGGGAACATTCATTCTGTATGACATTAATTTTGTATTGAACTATGAAACTGATTTACACCTAGCAAACGACTGTATAGAAGCAATATAATTCCTGACATAATGCATATTAACACTAAAAACTTTGATAAATATTCAGAAACAAGTAACAAAACAAACCCCTTCCTGCCACTTCTCATGGCAGGGACCATAGAAAACTCAATTACTGACAATGGCAAATTATAAATGATTTCAAAATATAATCTAAGCAGTTGTTGCTTTCTTATATCAAAGCACTTAATATCGTTATGTTCTGTTATTCATGGTCCTAGAGAAGCATGTTTTTACACAAACCACAGAAGGGAGAGGGAGAGGATGGATTTACATGTCTGTCAGAGTCTCCAAGTTGCATGATTTATCAACAAGTCTTTTATAACTTATCTTTTGTGAGTAAATTTATATTATCCTCTTTACAACTTATTTCTATAAGAAAACATTTTATTTAAAAGTATTAAAAAATTAACTTATAACATTTTTAGGTAATTGTTCGATCTCAACAAACCACACCGTTTGTCAACATTTTTGTGAAAACAATCCTAAATATACAACTGCATCATTGTAGCCAAAAACAAAATATTTTGAAACATTTCACTCATCGCACTACTGATTTTTTACCACATTTCATTATCATTACACACATTTTTTTTTTAAATTACACGCTACATACTGAACCCATACCATATATGAAAGAACTCAGCACTCACTTTGCTCATCCTACATAGGCATCTAAATGGCTGCCTTTGGCCACCTATCGATTTATGGATTACTAAAAATGTCATTCATGTGCCATTAGGCCTAATAGAGGGACAGACTTCTTTCATCACTGCTTTTTTAAAATAAAGTGATGTTTTGGATACCCAACAAATCTGTCTGTAGCCATCTTCAGGAAAAAAAAACACTAACACATCACAAATAAAAATAAGCTCATTGATTTTGTTGTCCATGACGTGTCCGTTGATTAACTAATTATAAGTATAATAACTGACTCAGAACACTAAGTTTTTTATTGGTAAAAATGTAAAATATTTACCTTGTAGCCTGAACCAGTTTTCGCTTATTACAAGCTTCATCAGACAAGCATGCCCTTGCAAGCTGACAAGCTTGCCCTCACTGACTAGCTTATTACAAAAATTCATAAGCTTCATCAGCAAGGGCAAGCTTGTCTGACAAAGCTTGTAATAAGCGAAAATTGGTTCAGGCTACAAGGTAAAAATTTTACATTTTTACCAATAAAAAACTTAGCATTCAGAGTCAGTAGTATTATACTTATAATTAAAAAATAAACACCACTGTGTCCCACTTTATATAAAGCAGTAATGGAAGAAGTCTGTTCCTCTAATAGGCCTAATGTCAATATTCCATCACTGATGTCTTTTAAAGAAATTATCACTCATGTGTCACATACATTGCAAACACTTGGTCCTTTAATTGAGCCATTTCTGTTTGCTCCACTTGTAGCTAAGAGGACATCACATGTGCTATTCCCAGAAAATTTTACATATAACGTGTGATTTCTAATATGCCCCTCGCTGGAAATGGCATTCAATACCTCGACTCCCAGTATTTCCAGAAAATTTTGTTTCAAGTGGCTCTTCATTGATATCAAACAAATACCATTTTTTAAATATAAATAAATTTTGGAAAAAATGTGGTTCGTTGAGATCGAACAAATACCAGTTTTAAATACATTTTTTTTTGTAGAATGTTTTTACTATGATTTGGGAAAGTGTTTCTTCTGTGCATACTCAATAGTTACTTAACACGTTTTGTCCAACTTTGCAATGTACAACATTGTACAAAACAGATAATGCGATATTCTGCAATACTTTCTTAAAAATACTGCAGAAATGTTCAAACAATATTTTATACAGTACCAAATTGAACTTTAAATGAAACAGTTTCTAAATAATATAATGCATCACCAGTGTTTCAGTCATTCTAAAATTTAAAGCAACAATAACAATAATTTTTGTAAAAATATACTAGTAAATATGTGTGCAATTAAATGTATATATAAATTCTGCATTGAAGCAAACCACAAAACATATTAAATACAATCATAACAAGTAATAATATTAATTAAGAAAATAATTTTATTAGAGGTATAAAATCACCTACCATTAATTAGTTCTGTAGAAAATTTCATTAGTACCACAGAAAGTGATTTTGTTAGTAATTGAAATAGAAGAAACAAAATTAATTTTGAACTGGAATGAAGTTATTTTTCTTAATTATGTTTTTTTAAATTTTAGTTTATATTAATATGTTAGTCATATTTGTGAACAGAGCCTGATTTGGATATAAAAAATTAGGAAAACACTTTTTAATGAAATTCAGTATACTACTGCATGCACGACCTGACTGCAAATTTTAATACACTGAATTCTTTGACATTTAAACTGAAAATAAACAATAGAATGCATGCATTTCTTCTGCCAGCAAAAAGAGAAATAATAATTTATAATACCTAATTCATTTTCTTTATTATTGTAAATGTACAGTACCTCTACAAAAGAGCAAGATGAAACCAGAATTGCTAATATTTTTACCAAATACTTGGCAATATTTACTACATAGGCTATCACGGCAGGAGTCATTGATAAAAGAATTTATATCAGGGCTGTTTGTGCATGCTAAATTGCTTTGTTCTGTCTTTGTCTAAACATTTCAGCCACTTACCGGAGCCCTTCTTCAGTACGAAAAAGTTTACAAAGTGTTCAACAAAGGGTGGAGAGCCGAACGTATCCCTAACCGAGGTAAAAGCAGACTCATTGCTTTTACCTCGGTTAGATGTCACTGTTTTTACCTCTGTTAGTGGTACATTCAACTCTCCTCCCTTTGTCAAACACTTTAAAAAAAATTTCTTCTACTGAAGAAGGCTTCCAGTGGTTGGTTGAAACATTTAGACAATGACAAATCAAAGCAACTGACCACAGCCAAACAACCCGGATATAAATTCTTTTATCACTTGGCAACATTATTTATTAGTTTAGTAAGCCAATTACAGGTAGATCAATGCTTACGATGTAATTCCCAGAAAGCAGTATTCCGCATCAGACTCTGTTACAAATAACAAGGTCTGCCATTAATGTTGTTAACCTTTAGTTAACAATCCAGACAAAGTTCTGGATTGTGCAAACACATGGTGTAAATGTACATACAATTGATTATTATTATTATTATTATTTGTTGTTATTTACCTTCAGGATCTTTAGCAATGACAGTCGAGCTACGATCCACTCCGCCTTTTATCTTATCCTCTGCACGGTTAACAACAAACAAGAGACAGATAGATATCGGTTTGTGTTTCATTTTTGTGTGCCGAAACCCAAGCAACAAATAGAAAACACAGAAACAGAAATAAAATAAAAGAATTGTTTAAATTGTACACAGAGCATTAGAGAGTACAGAAAAATTAAAAACCAGTTACTCGAAATATAAACCAAAGTACAGAAAGCAGAACAGAAATTCAGAGAGAGAGAGAGAGAGAGAGAGAGAGAGAGAGAGAGAGAGAGAGAGAGAGAGAGAGAGAGAGAGAGAGAGAGGATTCAGTACAACTAAAGGAAGTCAGTCAGTAAATAAGAAAGGTACAGACTGAGAACAGATCGAATAGTATTTACATCGGGAAGAAGGAAATATATACATACACACACAGCAATGTATATGCACAACATACATAAATACAATATCGAAATTACATTTAAAAGTTACTGAGGGTGCTTTTTTAAGTGAACATCTAAATGCCTATCAAACAGCAAACGTTTAGAAAGCAGCATTTTTGAACAAGCACAAACTAACAAGCACAATAATTCAGGCTACAAAGAAAAACAGTTAGAAAAACATCATGATAAAGCGATTATTTCAAATGCTATATACAAGAATTCCTTAAATAATGGTGACAAATTTTTATAAAGTAAAAAAAAAACATTGACAGCAGCTGCCGCATTTATAACAATTATCAATTTATACAAAAAGTTGAAGGATATCAATTTATCATTTGATATTCAAAAGTTACAACTACATACATTCATATATTAATCTTGATTAACTTGAAATTATAAATGGGGGAACAGCATTCATATTTTTCAAAAAACACAAATTAAAGAGTATCAAGTAAATATTTATGCATCTCAATAATAGATGTTTTAATACCATGATATACCATTAAAAACATTAATTACTAATTAGTAATATATTTTGCCCTTTATTTCAGTATATCCTCTGTTGACAGGAATCATTTCTAAATTACGTTTATGATTAAACACAAATACTTTGCATCAATATATTGCACATATTAATGATCTGAGCAACCAATTCATATTATCAACTAACAGTTTTTATGATGGCTGTAGTAACAGTAACTTTACACAGATTTAAAAAAAATGGTTGACGTTTTCAACACTAAAACATATGTAACCTATTAACGCGGTTAATTAAAATTTTCTGACCATTTATTATCTTCGCACTTCAAGTAATAAATTAACTATGAATTTACATATATTCACAGTTACTAAAGTTCATAGTTGCAGTTTCAAAATCATATTAACTACCGGTATTTGAGTTACTTTTATTAAAATTTTAGAGACTTCAAAACTTCAAAATGTCTTCTGCAATTTATCTCTTCAGTTGCCCCAGGCAATCCCTAAATGAATATTTCGTTTGTATAAGTTTTACCTGTTGAATTTAGTACTCTTGTTTGTTTACTTTTCAATATAATAATTTGGGATAGTGAATTTAAAAAGTATTCCATTAATTTAAGCAAATAAATAGATAGCAAACAAATATTTTAATTATTTCAAAATATAAGAGGCCACAAGAGGGTCTCGTATATGAATGCTGTAACGGTCACAGTGGTTTACAAATGAGTTACTAAAAGCTTCTATCAAACCAATACAATGGGGGGGGGGTTCAGACTGTACAGGGACTGCATGCACTGCAAAACTGTTAAATCCATACACTCATGCTGTTACAAGAAAATTAAAAACAGAACTAAAGAAGTCAAGTTTGTATACTGACTGTATAATTACTTTCACATGCGTATAATCTGCATGCCTGAAATTCCAGAAATGTACAGAACGTTAAGTTAGTATTCAAGATTTTTAAATACATGGCTTTATGAAATGTAAACTATTTTTTTAAATATCCGTAACAAAAGTGCCAACCTGCAATAAAATATTTTAAATTATACCATGATCCATTATCAATCTACATTGTACTAATAGATAGCAATGCATTAAACATAGCATAGTAATAATAATGCAATAATTGAGAATCAACAATTTTTTTTACATTTAATTTTATATCTCTAGTAACCATAATTAAATTATTTATTTATGAAAATTTGAGATCTTTTTTTAGATTTCCAATCGTACCTTTATGGAAAGCAAATGTTTAGAAGCAGCATTTTCAACATCATATAAATTACAAAAAAAAAATTACAACAAATATTGAGACCTGAGTGGATTTACTGGCTAATAGAAACAATGCAATTCCTACTTAATAAATAAAATGTAAATCTTCATGTGGTAAGCAATTTATGAAAGTTTATGAAATATTCCAAACCACATGACTTACAAAGTAGGGAAAACATGTCCTTAGGCAGTGGAGTTCAGTGTACCAATGAATATCAAGGCCCTAACAACTACTGACTAGTTACCAACAAATCATTAACCAGAAAATTTGTCACCTTCAATAGCTAAGATGGCTTAAGGGATTTATAACCTTCTCACTGTCTCCAATAGATTCGTATGGGTAAAAATCTGTCGCCAAGCAGTACCAAATTGCTACCAACCTAACATAGTCGAGGTGTGGCTATTAACTAACTGAACTGGCTTCATAAATGTGGTTTACTTATAAAATATTACTTTTTAACATTTATTTCCTTGAATATACTTGCCTCCTTTTCACACAGCGATCCACATGAATTCTCCACTGTTGGAAGCAATACTGTAGTTGGCATTTATAAGCTCTTATTATCTTTAAACCTAACTTTTGATGGTACATGAACATTATTAGAAGGGTTTGGTCAGACAATGGCCATTGTAAAATTTATAACTTGGTGTAACATCATAATATATTAAACCTTCAAGTCCTATGGAGGTACATCTGGCAGAACATAGGAAAAACATTAAAAAAAGGAAAAGACTGACATAAAGCTGAACATGTATGGGATAAGCAACATAAAATCCTGTAGAAGCAAGTAGAGATCATTGGCAGGACACTAATACATATAAGCATAAAATCATAGAGGCATCTTCAATGGCTGTAAATGATAATTGTAACATTCAACCTAGTAAAGGTGTATCTAGGACCTGGATTAGAAATGTAAAAGAGTATCTATGTCGTGGTGGGCGGACCCATGGGGCTTAGATTTGTATGTTAACACGGCACTGCTTGTTTCTGACATGTTCATTGGGCTAAACTTATGTCAGTGTGGTTGTGCTTTCCAGTTCTGACCAGCGGACTTGGAAAGTAAGTAGTGGTTCTTTTTTTTATATAGTTTTTCTTTAGCTGTGTTTAACTTTGTAGGTAGTTGTGGTTTATTTTTTTTTTTTCTGATGGTTCATGCTTGTTAGCGAACGAGTAGTACGCTTAGGTTTATACTTTGTTACTTACACCTGAAGGCAACCAGATTGTTTAGTGGTTGAAACGCTATGTGATAAATTTTATAATGGTTACTGTCCGATCTAATCTTTCTGATCTGTAAGTTTCTTTAGTACATTTGCCGTTTTTCACTTTAACTTCTTCCATGGATTGAAAGTAAGCGCCTTTGAGGCTACTCTTGATCACAGGAAATAGGAAAAAATCTGTCACATGTTATAACTTTTTCAAGAAAGTTCAGCTGCTTTTAAAGTTTTTTTTTTAAATGACAGAACACACATTCTTTTGAAGCTCCTTCTGCTCAAATGTTAGCATTTTTGAAATAATTTTAGCACATACTTTCCTCATGTTTAAATTTTCATGCAATACTTGCATGACTATTTCTTTGTCAGTACAGTATTCACTATTTCAACATTCAGTGATTACTTAGGTGACCATCATTTTGTATGTGTTAGTCAGTTCTTGATGTGGTTGGCCGACCTGGATGTGAATTGTCTCCCACCTATTCCCAACCTTCACTAAATCTTTTGTATCACTCAAAAATTTGGGTACATGACATATGTTCATCCTTGAACATTTCTTTCAACAAACTAAAACACTCTGTTGCACTCTTTTTTAATTTCACTAGAAAGATGAGGTTAACATGCTCCTCACTTTTCAGACAAACAATTATTCTGGTACCACAGCTACAAACAATGTTTTTCTAATCAGCGCTCATGACACTACTCTGCATTATTTACAAACATGCTCATCCAATTCGGAACGGCTCAAGGTTAATGACCCGATAAAATAAAATAAACCTCTGCTCAACAGTACCTAAAGGACCAAGCCATACCGCGCGGCTTTTATGTTTAGTGTGATGGTTGCATGCCCAGTACAACGCGCCGACATCCACTAGTTGCAGTAATGACCCAATCAGTTCCCAAATACATCTAGTTATTTAATAGCTACACTTTGTATAGTAGGCTGTAACTGGTAAACCTCTTGCTAACAAAAGCTGCCTCCATATATCATTAATAACTTTCCGCTACAGATAAATCCTGGTCTATAACTCCATTCCCATAGAAAAACCTTTATCAGCTACCCACCCATGCAAAAATCTTAGTTACATCACTGTTCAAAAATTTTTTTTTTTTGAAAACTGAATTGCTCAGTAACTGTGTATTTTGTTATGTTAAATAGCACAGATATGGTTCTGTTCTCTGTTAGTCACCTTTTGTTTTGAAAACTTATATAAGATTTCAAGCAAAAGTGTGTGATTCCAAGGTAACTAAGCTGCCATATTTATATCATTACACTGATTCGTATTATCTTTCAGCCAAACAGATGGTTTGTTTGCATCTGTCTAAGTGTTTGATGTTCTTTATACTGGCTTCTCTCATGCCAACATCTGTTGTTTTTGACTGGTCATAATTTCTTCCAGTCAGATTATATTTTTGTTTCAAGGAATCAGTTTGAATTTAGGCCAGGGTATGGTCTGATGATAACAAAGGAAAAAATATAAGCTAATATAATGATGTAAGTAAGGCAACTCGACGCAAATAATCATCATAAATATATGGTCAAGTGTTTCCACTACTCGACTGTCTGACTATGTCCTGAAAACTATATAAGATGACAACTGGCATATACTGACCATCACCTACAATGCTACAGGTTGGGAATACCTTACCACTACTCAATAAGGGACTTTGACTATGGCCAAATCCCCTGTCATTTCTCTTTTTGCTTGCCGAGAAGTGGATTTCAAGCTCAAGATATCTTGGATGTACCTCTAAGATATCTTACACATACATTTTATGTACGATCAGCAAGGGCCTAACACAACCCCCTCATAGTGGCCTTCGGCAGGTACCATATACGTCCAGGTGATACTTGGAAATGTGGTACTTTAGGACACGTGGTACTAAAACGATTTAATATGACCAGCCCCTAATTATGGGGAAACTTCTCCCTAAACAACAGAGTAGAGAAGAAGTTCTCATATTTTAATTAAACAATATACTGTACACTAACTGTATTTACAATATTAAGAAAAAGTTAAACAACTTCTGTACGTGATATAGTAAAATTCAAAGTAATTCAACAAGAAAACAACACAAAATCCCAGCTGACTTAATTATTAGTAAATAATTAATTACTCAATCAATTTTATTACAATTAATTATTAGTAATTTATCATAAAGTAGCTAAGGAGTAATTTATTTCATCAGGTAACTGCTATCCTCGTATAATACCACGTTCCATGTCACAGAATTTTTTTTAGTACTGTGTAAAATGAAAACAATACAGCTAAGAATCAATAGTGGTTTCCTCATTATTATAGAGCAGTATTGTAATAATTAGATGAGTAACAAAAGTATAAGAGATGACATGCAAATGTTTCTTATAAACAAACTGATTTCAAAACAACTAAAAAATGAATTTTTACGTGGGCTTACTGTATAAATATGTTGTTGGAAAAGTGTTGGTAGACTGAGGATATAGAGCAGTGAGGCTGCAACAGGTGGGAATCCTGAATCTTTAATGACAAAAGCTACATATACAAACCTGAAAGCTACATACGCAAACTTCTAATGTATACAGAAACATATGCCAAGACTCTCTTATAGTTTTGTATCATAACCAGTAAGGTATACTAAAGATGTTTTTCCAGACCTCAGTAAGATGCCATTAGATTATAAGCACTGTAATAATATACAGCACTAGGAGTCCCATTGGCCAGTGTAAAACTTGTCTATTCTGCCTACTGATAGCCAAGAACAAATACAGGGTGATTTGTAAAGGATTTTACAACTTTGAAAGCATATCGAAATTTATTCAGATTACTTACAAGAGTCAGTTTAGATGCCATTTTAAAGCAAAACACATCAGGTTTTTCATCAAACAGTCACTTTGGTTCAATGTGAACACCATTTGTGATACAGTAGCAGACATCCCAACTGAAGCCAATTTTATTCCAAACTCGCATCAGTACATTGGGTGCCACTTCTGCAACTGCTGCATAAATGCGATTTCTCAGCTCGGGCAGCAGGTAAAGGTGGAACAAACACTCAATTTTTAATGAAACTACAAAAGAAAACGTCAACAGGGGTCAAATCTGGGGAGCGAGGTGGCCATGCACAAGCCCTGCACGACCAATCCAAAGACCTGAAAATCAGTTATCAAGGAAATTCCGGACGTGTAAGCTGAAGGGAGGTGGTGCCCCATCTTGTCGGTAGTGAAGCTGGCAATCATGGTCATCTCTTTCTAACTATGGAATAAGGAAATTTTCAAGCATATCCAGACAAACGATACCATTTATATTTTTCTTCATAAAAAAGAACAGGTCATACACTTCAAATTTGCTGTGGGCACAAAAACTTACTTTTGGGTTGTCACGCTCATGCTGCAGTGTTCCATGTGGATTTTCGCTACCCCAGATCTTGCAGTTGTGGTGTGTTCACTTTGTCAATGATGTGAAATGTTGATTCATCACTAAAGACTACATTGTCCAGGAATGTCTCATTAGCTCCTTATTCAATCCAATATTTCTGCACGGAAGTCGGCTTCATTAATTCTTTGTAAAATAGAAAGTCTCTAAGCTTTCAAGTGCAAACGTTTGCATAATACACACCACGTGGTCAGCTGTGGTATGCTAGTCTCATGAGAAGCATGCCGTCTTGATTTCTTATGACTACAGGGAAAGATCTCTCTCCAAGTTCTTCCACAGCGAGTGGCATCAGGAACTTGCAGGCATCCTATTGATTTTGCATGTCATATCACCCTCAACAAAGGTTTGGTCCCAAAAGTAAATTATAGTCCTACTTGAAGGACTTTTACTATACTCAGTTCAAAAATTACGTTGGACTGTAGTAGCTGACTTCGTTTCATGAAACCAAAACACACAACAAGTATGTTCCGCACCAGTGAATGTAGTCATTTTGAAAAACAATGGTGCTAGCGCTTCGGGTGGCTGCATTTGGAACTATGGCACTATGTCAGTCGAACTTGACGTGTTTTGCTTTACAATGACACCTCAACTGACTCTATAAGTCAACTGAATAAATTTCTATATGTTTTGAAAGTTGTTAAGTCCTTTTTGAATCACTCTGTACAAAAAAGACTCTCACTGCTTCATTTGTCAAAAGTATGCTTACAAGTCCACTACACATACAGGCTTCAATGATGCTTAGTAAACCTATAAAAATTAATTCATATATTCTGTATAAGTAAAATCGGCCTATTGTACGGCCAACCACGCAAAATCAATTTTTATGACTGAGGTACTTATATGAAAACATACAAAATTAATTAAAAACAAGAAAAAGTCTTGAAACATTTTTATTTTCTGGTGGTGAATTAGATCTAACACTATATTTTATGAGTGACGTAGCATGGTTTCACTTATCTGGACATTTCAGTTCATTAAAAATCAGGTGTTTGTCCACAGGTATTGGAATTTTCTTTCAACTATCTGAACAACAAAGAACTACAATGAAAACTTGGAGTGTGGTGTTTTACCCGGTAATGTATTGTCTTGAGGATTCCATGTTGGGAATTGGAGGCTTCAGCCAATTCGAGCTGGGGCTGTTGTGTTTGCAGATGATGTAGCCTTACTCTCCAGTACAGAAGAGAAACTCCAAAGGAATCTTGATGTTTGGATGGAGGAGCTGGAAAGAAGAGGACTGAAAGTAAGTTTGGCAAAGACAAAGACAATGACTGCTGCAGAGAACCAGCTCAACACCGCAGAACAGATGTTTTGTTACCATCAAAGGGAACCAACTGGAATAAGTCCAAGAGTTTAAATATTTAGGTTCTGTAGTAAGCTTAGATGGTAAAATCAATGCAGAAATTAATTCAAGAATAAGCAGTGGCTTGAGACTTTTCCATGCACTGAAGACAAAGTCCACGGGTAAGGCAGAAATTTTGAAGATAGTGAAGACGACCATTTTCAAAAACACGTATGTGCCAGTATGGGGCTGAAACCTGGGCTCTAATTGAGAAGTATCTAAACTCTATCCAAGCTATGGAGATGAGATACCTCAGGAAGGTTGAAGGAAAGACAAGAAGAGATCGAGTCAGAAACACTACTACAAGAGTGAGTCTTAAGACAGTACTTTTGAAAGATCAAGTTAAAAGAGCACAGTTGTACCGGTTTGGACACATTCAGAGGGTGGAAGGGGATAGACTTCCAAAACAACTGTATGCGGCTAGAATTGCTGGGAGAAGACCCAGGGGCTGGAGAAGAGTGACTTGGGAGGACAATGTGAGGTGCTCACTGCAGGGGCTGAGAGTGCAGTTGAATGAAGCCAAAGCCTGGCCATCCAGAGACCACGGTGGCTAGACCTCTGCTCAACCACTACGCCTTACAGTAGAAGATGATTGGAATAAGAAGGTGTATTGTGTTGACATTTTTCTTACAAGAGAGGTGTTACCTCTGTGGAGTGTTGTTAATGCAGACGTATAGCTACAAATTTTCTTTCAAGTTGTTCACTGTGCATAAGTGTCAATTAAATTTTGTTTAAAAGTTGTCCTGCGTATTCAGCATTTTACAATTTGAATGTATAAAACACAAGCAATTCACACACTATTACGTTTTTAAACTAACAAGCTCTGTGAGCTGCAGAACTTGCTCACTATTTTGAACCAAGTACATTTATATTACATAAATTTTGGTATTAGATAATATTTCAATTACGGGAATATGTCCTGATTTCTTTACTATTTCTTTAGTCATAATATAATAATTGTAGAGCACACAATCATACAATAAACACTAAAAATTTGAAATCCTTGGAAATTCCTTGAGATCTTCCAGCACATCATCTAACCATCTTATCCTAGGTTGATGCTTTCTGTGCTTGTGTTACACACATGTGCTTCTGAGGTTTGTTTGTTTATTTCATAACAAGTTTATTTTTACTTGGACGTGATATTAACCCATACAAAACCTCCAACCTGGAGGACCAGTTGATTTTTTTTATGTGTTTCCTTCCCTTAGCCTTTGGAGAGGCAACTTGTACCTGCAAGGCAGCAGCTCTTACATGCCTTTATATTGACTCTAAAGGCAGGGTTGCCACTTCCACTGGATCTACCATACTCTTCTATGCCTTTACCACCATCGTTGTCATTCACATTATAAATTAAGACTTTTTTAAAGGAAATTTACACTGTATGTGTACAGTCCAATGTAAGATTAATAGCTTACTTTCAAAATTATCAAAAATAAAAACTTGTGCAACTAAAAAAACACGTTATGAGGCTTCACTGATAATATATAAATAAATGTTTTCTTAACATAAATCTTCTCTGAAATACAGGTAAAATATGATTAAACTGTCATCTATCCTTGGGTTACTTTGTACTCCAACTGTACAAGTCTTCTGCATACCAAATTCCAAATCTTATTAAATTCTCCTGACCACTAACAATATAGGCCTACTACAACATGTGTGTTGGGCACAAAATTCAACAACATTCCAAGTTTATAAGCAGAAGGAAAAACAGAAGTCATATTAATAATGAAGGAAATTTACATTTCATGTTGACGACTTTATTAATTTAACATACAAATCCTTTTGGCTACCATATCCCATAGGACTTCCTTAATTCCCACTACTAAAAATCATTGTTAAATAAATTAATTTATATTCCTGACATTATTTATGATCTTTAAATTCGCAGTGACCGTCAATCAATGAATTTTTCCGGTGAAGGGTTTGTGAGGATTGGTCAAAAAGTATAACAAAAATTTTAAATTATTTGTGTCGACGTTTGACTGATTATTTCTCAGTGTATTTAAGGAAAACATTTGATGATGTAAAACAAACTGTTTCAACTCCTTCACATATACAAGGATGCACACATACACAACCATGTTCACTCAAATAACTGAGCTGTTGTGTTTGACATTTTCTTTTGTATTCATACACAGGTCCTGATATGGACAATAAATATTGTCGAAACATCACCACAAATAATTTAAAAATTGTGTTATACTTTCTGACTGATCCTCATAAACCCATCACCAAAAAAATTCATTATTTATGATGTTTTTACAGATATTTATTGTTGTTTTCACAGACAGTAACCTCTGTATGAGTGTTCATCAGTCACGAAAAATGCTGTACTAATGTTTTACTTCAATTGCATATGTCAACTTATGACTGAGACCTACTCCAATGATCCCTGGAGCAAAATTTAACTAGAATGTACCACATAGGATTGTGAAACAGAAAACTGATACTGTCAGATCATCTGAACAACTAATGTATGGGCAATCTTGTTTGGTAAGCTTTTGCAGTTTTTTAATTAAGAAAGTTGTGCTAGTGGTTATAACCACAAACAGAATTATCACTATTGCACACCACTATAGAAAAATTATTCCAATTAGTGCTTTCAAGCTTTCCAAATCTGATTTTCCGATCTGACGATGAGCTGAGAAGCCTGAAAGCGCTAATCGGAATTCTATAGTTGTGTGCGACAGTGATAATTCTATTTTTGCAGATTTAATTTTATGATGTTTTATTTTATCTTAACATCAGATGTTTTGCCACAATATAATATGCCCATCCTCAGCAGCACAACTGAAATTGACCACAAAGTCAGCATAAAATGGGTTATTTCAGCAGGAATTACTTTGTTATAAATTATGGGCTCATTTGTATCACTGCAGATATGGTTTGCTTTAAAAACAAATGTAGCCTAAGACTTTGTGCTTAATCTAAGTTGAACCATTAAGAATGCCTCACCGAAGTTTGGGCAAAACGCGTGGTGTTAAGAAAGAAACATGTGTTCGACAGAAATAGAAATTGTATTAACTACAAGATGTGGTCACTATTTATGACACCAATAATACCCGCAATTTGTATAATGGATTTTATTTTGCTATATTTTTATTTTGTTTAATGTAAAAGTAATTTAATATTTTTTAATAGATTAAAAGAGGTTTTTATTCTTGTAATACACTTTGAAGCTTATATGAAAAAAAGCACCACCATTCTAAAAACAATCAACCAGTAACTACGGAAGATGCATGATATATATATATATATATAACTACACAATTTCAGCAATGCAAAACGCCTACTTCTACGTCTATATCTTCACAGCATCACCAATTTTGTTCCGCAGAGCACAATGATTTCTATAAAGCAATATAACAATGTTTCACTACAGAGGCTCCAACTGTAAAGCGGAAATGGTACACACACAGTATACAGTATAGAGTAGTCTACGCTACACAAGCATGCGTCAGAATGCGTGCATGTCAGAGTTTGTTTTGTAGTATAAAGTGAGTAGAACCAAATGAAAAATGTACTCTTAAGGTAAATAGAAAACGAACAAATAACAAAGAGTAGTATTCGATAATAACCCTCCTAAAACATAATAAAGAAATGAACAATTCACTTTTATTAAAAAAAAAAACATGTTTCATCTATTATTTCATCGGCAATAGTAGCTGTATTACTATTTGATGTTTAATTTCAAAACCATAAAAACTACATATTAAAATTAGTTTTTTTTAATTAAATCGCTTACAATGTGGGATATTACCTAATGTAATTTATAATTACCAATAAGTTTACACAACTTGTATAAATATACATATTGTACAACAAAAAAAAGTGAAACAGACACTTGGTGCGACAAGGACATAATAAATTTAATATGATTTAATAATACAACTACTAATATAAATAATTAATAATAAAAATATAATTAACTTCCTTATAATAATGAAACTTTCTAATCAATAAAACAATTTATTATATCTAGCAATAATATAAGGACAATAATATGAACAAGAAGTAAAAATATGGGTGCTGTAACACAAGTTCATTAGCGTGACTTGAGTACTGTTAATACTGCAGTAGCGGCGAATGTTATTAACTCTTACAACAAAATAGAGTTAGCAAATCTGTATGTAAAACGTATGCACAATAAATGCAAGTTATAAACAGAAGTAGTAAATTGATAAAGAAAAAACATATTTCAGTTACAGCTGAGACTAAACTACATTGACAACGTGGGGGGGGAGTACAAAGCACCTTACAAATAAAACCACACCACCTTCACATATATCTGACACACGCACGCACACACACACACAAACACTTTTAAATTTTAGCCGTTTGTTAATAATTAAACAAACTGAGCTTTTAATATCTGACCATCAAATTCTAATGTCTCTACTGACTTCAAAAAAATTCAAACCAGTCGATACAGCAAGTTCTAAACAATTAAAGATATTCCAACAACTATCAGTAGGAATAAAACTGATGGTTATACACAAGCTGTTTCTCTTCCAGAATACATTTTCAACGGAAATTTTATTTTCTGTTTACTTGTATTATGTGATTAAACATTGAATTATTATGACCACCTTAGAAAGACAGGTTAAGAAGAGTGTCTAACAAACTTGTTTACTAACTGCTTGCAAAACATCTACTATCTAATAATATCCAGTGTTCATTCAGCAACACACTCATACCGCCACTAATAACTAAGCTAATCGATTTCAATTTTCTACTCTAAAATACACATCAAATGACAGTGTATACTTTTATCTAATATGAAATCTACGGGAATGCTAAAGTACTATCTATTCGCTGTAACAGAATAAAGAATTCGTTTGGGAATGGGAGGAGGGAATAATTTAATTCATCTATTTAAACTACATCATACGTCAAAAAAAAAAAAGAACTACTTCATAATAGATGTGTTCATTGTTACATTATAAAAGCATTCCATGGCAAAGCAAGCATCCACGCCTTCCTCATGTTAAATTTACGTAGACGGATCAAATTATTGTCCATTAAAAAATATACAACATTCTTTTTTGTGTTAAAATACCGTATATATATTGAACTTGCTCATACTTATTGCTTCTACAACACACCACTTTCTACCCTCCACACACATACACACGCGCGCGCGCAACAGTATCACATGAGCTGAGATGCACGTCCACACACAGTACTCATAATATAGATTAAAAAATAGATTAAACTATTTATTTTTGTGTTGTATAATGGTATAAATTTAAAATGGGGACCATACTTGTGTTCATTTTTTCCCCACAGGACAAACAAACAATACCGAGCAAAAACATACTGGTTTAGTGCCCAAACAGCACACTTGTACTTCCGTTAGAATACTCATTACAGTGCTACCTCTTGTACCACTACAGAAACTCTTCTCTTAACTTTGCTGTTAGATTCTTAATGAACGTTTCCCCGTACAGACTACACAAAAGTAGAACTCAATTTTCAAAACACACAAAATTCTGATAAACACACATAAAAGGAGAACAATAACAAACACCGTTTTACCAGTGATTCTGTTCTTTAACTGTTTTAACCAGCAACGTTAAAAAGGAATGCACACTGTTGAAATGTAATTAACATGAGGAAGGATTGGCAGTAAAAAATTTCAGACTCGTGAAAATCAAGAGCTAGTGTATTTAACATACTAACAGATTATGTGTTCAGTTGAAGCAACTTACCTTTAATGTCATCGTCTTCTAGGGTAGTGCTACTGTCTGTTGACTCCTTGACTTGAGATCCATCTCCTTTCTTGGTGATAATACTGCGGCCTACATGATGTCACATAAATCAAACATGTAATTATCGTTTACTTTAAATGACCATTATATTTCTAAAATACATAAGAGCTAACTTGTAATACGTCGATAAAATTAGTTTTTCATACAGTTTGCATGTTCACTGTTGAATTAGAGAAAATTAATAAAATGGATTATAAAATAAGTTTGGAATATTCATAATGTAATTTTATTACAAAAATTTATTAAAAATGGAATAGGCATTTCATAGTTATAAGCAGCAGCATGGTGAGAATGATGTATTATTTAAGGTGGTTATAATTTGACCTGTTCTGTCAACGTTACATTGTCTCACAAAGATTGTTACTTTCAGATGTCTGGTGCCTAAGAAGTGCTTGCTAACTCAAATCATTCTTCACAAATTTTGTATAGGCCTAGCTGTACTGCAGTAAAATATCTGTACGATAATTAACAATATGCAACTGTTGTAAAGAAATAAAAATGTTCAACATTAAAAGAAAATATAACATATTATTACTAGTATTATATCATTTAACATATTCTTAAAGTAATATTTATATTAATATTATTAGTTAAACAAAAGTTTATTATAATATTTCACATTCATTTTTTCCTTTTTAATGAAAATTGCAAAATCTGGTGTACTTTCTTGTATTACTGGATTGATCCTGTTACACTGTGTACTAGAGTGTCAATTTATCCAAAATTCCATGATTACTTTTCAAACATAGTTTTTAAATTGTTTTATGTAACTATCAAATTTTTTTATCACGCTGTTGTTGTTATTATTATTATTACTACATTGGTGCTTTTATTATATATATATTTTTTTTACTAATCAAATTTCATTCACTGAGATCCTCAATGAATCTCAGTCCTGAAATAAGATTTATTATTTATTTACTTTTGAAAACTGAACTTCTTATTTAATTTAATTTGTCATTGATATTAGTAAATTGTTTTATTTTTTTAATGATGATTTCAAAACAACATTACTAACTCTGATTGTCAAGTGTGTTTAACAACATTAGAATACTAACTAACCGTTTTTGAAATCAAAAATCTCATTTGTTAATGAATTTACAATTTGTCGCTTAGTTTTGTTTACTTACCTGCCTTACAGACTATTAAAAACTATTCATCAGCATTTAATTAGTAAAACTAGTTTATGTGTATCAATACATTATTATTATTATTATTATCATCATCATTATTACTGTGGTTGTTGTTATTATTATTATAGTTATAATAATTAGGTAAGAAAAACACATAAACACGCTATTTTAAAATAAACACAAAACCTCAAAGAGAAAGAAATTACTGATGCACTAATTCATTTGCTATATAAAAAGACAGACAGCATATAACCAAAGAGCAAGTACAGCCATTGCATCACTGTACAGTTTGTCGTGTGCATTACGTTTAGTTTAAACAGTTTAACTTTTATACTGTACTCTGTTCATACTATACTCAGGCTTTACAAATGTTTCAGAGTGACTATAGGCTAATCGGTAGGGTCCAAAGGGGATGTGATGCGAACATATGCTTTCATAGAAGAGAAATGCACCAGCCTCTACACCCCAACTCCACTGTCATCTACATGTCGGTGGGCCCTGTTACGTCGAACAATCCACTCCCCGGTTGTGGTAACCAATCCCTTCGGCAGAGTAGATCGGTACGCAAACGAGAGACGGGGGTTCTGTCAGGGCAGTCTGAGGATATCCTGGGTCCTGGTCTGGCAGGATGGTGCACATCGGCAGGAGGATGTGCATCTAGTGTGGAGGCGGAGAAGGCTATAGTAGCCCAACGGCTGCACACATGGACTGAGTCAGTTAGCGTTCTGCGACCAGGCAGAGAGAACTCATCAGCTGAGATGAAAGCAACTCTCTAGGGGAAGAGCACCCAGAAATCAAAGTTCCTGATCCTCCAGGTTGGGGGTTGAATTGGAAAATTCACAAATCCCATCTGTAAAACTTTTTTATGTGCAGAAATCTAAAAAAAAACAGGAGCCTTGACTCATTGACTCAGTAATGGGTTGTCGTGCCGCTGAAGAAGAAGAAGAAGAAGAAGAAGAAGATAGGCTAATAGGTAGTAGTTTATACTTCTGCTGGTTCATGACTGTTAGTAAATGAATGTCAGGTAGGCCAAAGTTTGTATTTAATGTATTAGTTGAACTTACACCTGAAGACAATCGCACAGAATTTTTAGTAGCTGAAACGTTGTGAGGTAAATTTCTAAAGGTGGGTAATAGTGTGACCTAACTCGTCTAATAAAACAGAATTACCTGACAAATTCAGAATATCACCATTCATCAAATCTTAGATTGAGGCTGCCATAAGGTGTGTGTACACAAGATGTAGTACAGAAAGACTGTGTAAGGTCAATGTCAGACAGGCCCACTTGGGAGGCACTACTCAATCTATTGAGTATGAATATTGTTACGCAATTATGGAATGTTCTCGAACAATGGAGAGTGTCATTCTACATGTTTCTCGGCTAGCCCAGCAGAGGTGTGTGTCTGCCAAGGCCGTGCTCAAGTATCCTCTAGAGTTTTCGAGTGCTTGTTAAGGACGCATATTATGGAACCCTGCAGGCTATAAATAAGCAACAGCTGCCGCTTAGTTTTCAGTTTACATCAGGGGATTTACTCACTGCGCCTCAAGTGGTTATTAGTGAAAAGTGATTATTGTGCGGGACTCTGTTACTTGACATTGCTATTGCGTGTGGACAAATTTAACTTGAATTATTGTAGGAGTATAATCTTGCTGAATAACTTGTTGATCATAAACTGTTATTTATGATTAATTAAAGCTAGTAATTAGTGAGTTCATTGGTGTCTGTATTTGTTTCCACTGTACCATGCGATGATCAGTGAGTCCGTCATAACAATATTTTCATTACAAGGTGACACCAAGACACAAGATATACATGTACGTTTGGGTGAACAATCTGAAACACAGTGCACCACTTGCAGACAGCATGCTGCCTTGTCTCAACCTGTTGTTTTGCATTCAATCTGTCATAAGGTATCTAAAGAAGTGGCTTTTTTTTTTTAATGGAACATCACGCTGAAATTCAACAGTGTCTAGAAACATGACTGGTTACCTAATACAATTATTCAAACAAGGGAAAGAAGAAAAAAGACTTCAGAAGAATTTAATAAACTTCATCAGAGAATAAAAACATAAACAAAATATCACATCAATGGATACGTCAAATGATGCACGGAACATACATAAAAAATTTGACTTGGCTTTATCTTCTTTTACATATGAATACACAATAGTACTACGTTTGTTGAGATGGAAGACAATTACATAACGCTCTTACAAATTTTAGACTGTCTTTTGACACGTTTCTCGACTAGCCAGCACATGCAGCCAGCGTCATTCGAGGTTGTTCTAGACGCGCCATCTGTGTCAAAGCCATGCACTGACTTAGTCTCCAGACTGTTCAAGTGCCTGTAACTATACACATTATCTCAGTACACTGCCCAGAGAATGGAAAATTATTCTGCAATTTCTGCGGGACATACGTAAGCATCAACCGCCGGCTTAGAAGTTAGTTACAGCTACTGATTTATTCAGTGCAGATCAAGTGACTGTTGTGGATTAGTGGAAAGTCATTAGCGTGTTAATTAGTGTAAAACTGTAATAACGTGACATTAATTGTTGGATAAAATTAACTTGAATTACTGTATAAGAGTGTGTTGTTGATTTTTCATTGTTGTTTGTAACTAATTAAAGATGGTAATTATTGACTTCATTGGTGTCTGTTATTTTGTTTACACTGTACAATACAATGATCCATGAGACCGTCATAACAATATAAAATAAACCTTGACATATTTTTCTCCATTAGATTATAAAGTGTCCAAATGCACCAATTCTTCTACCCATATAAATGAGGTTGGCTATCTCTTCGGTGTTCAGGAGCCACTTTTAACTAAACAATTAAAATCTCAGATCACCCCACCTGCACCACTGCACCCCAGCTGGTGGCCCCACCTGACATGGGCCTGTTTCCACTTTCTAAACATAAGCATGCACATAAAAGCAAACTAACAGACGTGACCACTGTACAGGTGGCCTGCTTGTGCCTTACGAAAATCATCTAATCAACTAAAATGTTATTATACAACATACAAATATCATGTATTTACAGAGAATTTCATATTATTTCTGTATTTTGAATTTAATATTTTCATTAACATGAAATGGAACAGAACTAAAATATACTATTTTGACATGGAACACAAGTATTTTATATAAAAAATTTCAAAATTTCTACATTATTGCCTACGCTTCATCAGAGGCTGCAACGAGGACCACTGTCTGTTTTTTTACAAAAAAAAAAAACTGACAGTGCTTCTAGTGGCAGCCTCTGATGAAGCTTACAATGAGCAAAAGCTAGTTCATACAATTAACTGAAAATGTATACAATTTTATCTAAAATACTTGTGTTCCATGTCAAAATAGTATATTTTAGTTCTTAATAATAATTGGATACATCATGGAGACAACAAAATCCACCAAATTAAAAAGTCAATATGCAGTGGATTTTTAGTTACATTTTTTCTGTCAAAAGCTTTTATCATATGGTAAATGTAATGGACATCAGTATTTAACATTGTAACAAATATTTTGCCACAGTAAGAAACCAAATGTAATGTATAAACAACAAACACACGTAACGTCATATCGTTGCACCCACGCTGTTGTAAGTAAGTGTAGGTCACAGTTTTTACTTACATTTAAAACATGTTTGAGCGGTGTTGATAATATGTACAATTTATTGGACTGTGCAAAGCCTCAATTAAATCTCTGTACAGGTACAATGGCTGTCCTTTCAAATTTGCATCATGCAAGAAACACTTTTAAGATTAAAGACTATTTCAGCTAGTCACATATGAACCTTTATAGCTCAACCCTATTCTTCAAGTATCATCTAATAAGATGTTTAATTTTTAGGCAAAGAAAAGTATATATTTTTAAGCACGCACACGCACACACACACAAATTTCTGATAATTCACACTGGTCTCATACTAAATTTTTGATAATACATTTTATTATTATTATACTGTAGTTTACAATATTACTTTAACCGAAATTCAAAACTTGATACTTTATGAATAATGTGCGCAAAGTGATCAGTCATTATATGTTAATCATTGTTATATGTTAATCAACAACTTGTCACAGACTGGCAAACTAAACAATTTATATTACTTGTGGCCAGCTTCTGGTAATTTGGCATTTAACTATAATGCGACCACTGTGGCTGTTGAGTCCATCAGGGTGCAAAACTTTTGTAGACTGCTGAACTTGAAAAATCTGATGAGACAACGTTTCTAGTTACCAACAAGATAACATTTTTTCCATGTCCTGTTTAGTTTGGTTGTTACATTTTACTTTCAAGTTAAAAGACATACGTTACTAACATGTTACCTTATGTGTGGGACCATTAGGCGAACCCTTAAGTCAGCAAGTAAAGGAACATGCCTAAAATTTTACAAGGTGATGGCTTTTCCCATACTTCTTTATGGGTCTGAAAATTTGACTTTAACGAAAGGCCAGGCCAGTTGCATTCAAGTGGCTGAAATGAGATTTCTCAGGCACACAGCAGGGTGTACTCTCTATGATCATAGAAGAAACACAGATATACGGCAGGAACTGAATATTATGAGTATACTTGACAGGATCACCCAGTATTGGCTGAATTGGTGGGAACATCTTTGCCGAATGAATGACAGCTGCATCCCCAAACAACTATGGAACTATAAGCCGAGGGGACAGAGAGGTGTGGGATGTCCGAGGAAGCGGTGTAGTGACCAGCTCTAAGCTTTGCCTGTTTGAGACCGGAACAAACCATCCTTGGTTTAATTCTTGAAGATGATGATAATGTTACTAAAATCAAACAAACAAAACAGCAAAGAAAGAATACAGCCTCTGTTCATCAGCTGGTAAAAGAGAATTAGAATTACCACAAGTCTTAGTGACTACAGCAACATGAAACGTGATTATTGCTTAACATGGTTATTAATATTTGACACTTTTTATTTCTATATTAAAATTAACACAAGGAAGATCTACAATATACAACTGAGAATTAAATGCCCTTAAAAACATCCATTCAGATAACGTAAAAATTGTAATGGGCCAGTCCATGTAAAATTTTGTAATTTACAAATTAAAAATAAATAAATTATCAGATGTGTTTTGTGACAAATGGAATAATAAAAGATACATAGCATATGATGGCACAGAGTTTTGGCACCTGCTACCATTTATAATTTGAGATTTATAATGTTTCCAATGTTTTTGACTTATGGGCAATTTAGTGTACTAACAAAATGTCCATACCTGCAATAATTACTAAGAATAAAAAAAGCATTTGCCAAATTTTATCCATAAAGAGCCAATAAGGCTACTTTCCTCAGTTTCAGTTTTTTGGAGGTACTGAACTTTTCCTGAAGCACAGCTGATACACATCCTTCACACAGTAGTGTATCTAGAATTTGGTATTGGTAGGGGGGAGGGTTCCAGTCGAGCCAGTTTCACACAAACGATAAAAGAAATTAAGACTAATGCAAATGCTGTGTTTTAAAAAAGGGTTACTGTATTAGTGTAAACAGCTGAGGAATTAACAGAACCAGCTTAAAAATTAAGAGAATAACAAAGTTTGTCATCAACTTTCGTCCCTCTGAGGGGGGGAGACACAGCCACATAAAAGCTGCCCAACTAATTTATTTACTACTAGTAATCAGCCAAACAATTTTCAGTTTTAATTTTCAGTTAAAGTATTTCATGTAAAAGTCTCTCTTTCTCACACTCCTTTTTTGAAAAATGTTAATGTGTACCATGCTCTCAGCGACATTCTAGATTTACATGTAATAACTATTTTATGTTCAGTTAAAAAAATGAAGTAAGCAATTTTTATTTTATTAATTCAAAATTATATTACTGGGTTAAATAAGGTTTCTTTCTGTACTATTCCACCATACAATAAACAAGTACATAAACATAAACTGAAAAATACATAATTATAGTTAACTTTTACTTGTATTCTACTAAACATATAGTTTCATTAAAATAACAATACTAATAATTTCTGAAATACAATAGAGGCTATAAGAAATATTTTTTCCAAATGAATGGTTAGACATTGTGAAAAAATAACCAAATACTGTGAGCATGCTCAAGGCACATCTGCAATTGGAAGCATCAAAGATTATCATGCAAGCTGTTAAGCAGAAATCCATTCTACAATACAATGTTACAGATATGTATTGCACATTCAAGAAATATATTTTGTAATGTTTCATATTAAATTTATAACTGACACTTGTGGTAGATTTTTGGAAAGTAATTAAAGTAATTAACACATCTAAAAAATGTTCGTTAATGTAATGTATGTGGCCTAGGCTATATAAACAGAGACTCCCTTTCACAGTATGACAACGGTTAATCGTTTCATATTTCATCTTGTTTAACTGGAGTTTTTTTGTTTTTTTTTAACAATTTATACCTAGTGATGTATGGCCACTAAGACACTTACCAGACCGGTTATTACTTATGGAGACAAGATGTGGATATTAACAAAAGAGTAACAAAAACTCCAAGAAGGTTTGAAAGAAATACTGTAAGACGTGTTTATGGCCTGGTTAGAGAAGACAATGAACAAAGAATAAGAAATAACCAGGAGATAGACGAGACGCTGAAGCATGAGAACATTGTGAGATTCATAAAGGCTCAATGAATATAATGGCTAGATCACCTACAGCGGATGCATGATCAGCATATGCCAACGATAATCTTGAGGGAGCAAGTCTATAAAAGCAGACAGAGGGGCCGACCTAGGATAAGATGGTTAGATGATGTGCTGGAAGATTTAAGAAGAATGGATGTGAGGGGTTATGCTGACATGGCAATCGATAGGACATACTGAAGAATGGTTTTGGAAGCCAGGGCTCTGTAGCGCTAGAGAAGAAGAAGTGAAGAAGATGTATGGCCACTGTAACACATTTGTAAATTTAACAGTACCTATTTTATTTAATTAATTGTTTTGATATTATGTAACATTTCAAGAAAAATATCTTATTCAATTAAACAATTTGGCCGTGTCTTTTTTTTAGACTTGCTAACAATGTTTCATTAAGCCTTTCTAGGAACCAGTATAAGTACCAGTACATCAAGGAACTCATGAAATTAACGACGCTGTAAAATGACTCTTAACAGTGCACACAAACTGTCTGATGACGAATGACCAAATTATAACATCAAATGATAAAAACAGCACACATATATTTGCGGATGTAGTTAATTTCACAGGCGAAAAATGGGAATATTGGTTACTGATTGCCATTTTGCTGTATATGATGCTATCCTGTAAAATGATGCTTCTGCTCACCTGTCCAAAACACTGACTAAACGAACTGTAACAACTAAGAAAATAAGAGAACAATCAGTAATACAGTTGTCATAGTAACCTGCGTGAATAACTTCTATCCACTTCCCACTGCTCTCTCAGTAAGATCTAAATACTATACGAGGTTTGATCAAACAGTTCATGGAATTTTTGTTTATTTGAAAAATTAAGTATTGGTTCATCTACAATTATAATACTCCCTTCAACATACCATCAATTGGTTATAACATGACTCTGCCAATGTTTTTTCAGTCTTAAAAACAGTTCTTGAACACACTTTTTTGTGTAGCCTTTAACTCGCTCAGCGATTTTCTTTTTAAGACTTCAACAGTTACAAAACGTTGACCTTTCATGGTGCTTTTCGTTATGTGGAAGAAGAAAGATTGTGTTTGGGGTAAATACGGCAGTTCCAGTGTCAGTACAATGTTTTTCTTTTGCCTAAAATTCTTGAAGAAGCAATGACTGGTGCATTATCAGTGTGACTGTCCCTCCATTTTGCCATTTCCTATGAACACCTTAATGCATGTGTGACTTAAAATGACAGAATAATTTTTTTTTGTATCTAACGTTGCACCTAGTGATAAAAATTAATAGAAAACAAAACTAAACTCTTCATATAATTATAATGATCTTCAAATTGTTCACGACAATATTTCAAGATTTGAACTGCTTGTTCATGCATAGCAGCCTTGCCAGAAGCCTTCCGCAACCTTCCTCCATGACAGAACAGTTTATCTAATTCTATACACAAAAATTATTCCATATTTTTCAATCTTGCATTGCAGAATATCAAAAGAATTGCCAAATACCCCAAAACATAACTTACTCAATTAGTTCTCAAATCTAAATTATCTGTCCAATAGCGTAAACATTTTAGGCGATTGTGACTAAGATGGGTACAAACATCACATAAAAACAATCTTTTAATTGGACATTTATAGCACACAAAATCCAAAAATTGCACGAAATTTTTGATCAAACCTCATACATACTGCTACAAGTTAGCACCTAACTAGACAGTGGTTAATGTTGGACTTATTTTTACCCGATTCAGAATGTATTCTGTAAGGTTATAGTAATTTTGTTAAATTACTGTAGACTGTAATAACCATTAAAAGGATACGCACTGGGTCCCAATGCAGTTTGTTTCATAAAATAACACAAATCGTAGCCCCGTGGTTTCGTAAATCAAAGAAACATTATCACTGTGTTCCTAACATAAAACTCTAAAATTTACAGGTTTTTTTTTGTCTGAACAAAACAAACTCTTATTAACTTATTCTTAACTTAAACAAACAAATTCTTAACTTATTATTATAAGTTAAGAATAAACACAGCTTTCTGTGTAAAAAACAAGAAGAAAACAAAATCTTGTAGTTTGGCAAGAGTCCTACAAAGTCTTTTATTTTTAAACCAAATGTGAACCATTTGTATAGACGGGGGAGGAATCTTATGTGATTTGTAAGACACAAAAGAATCTCGATTGTCCTTTAATAGGGTAGTTGACATCTTATACGTTTCCGATACAAACCAGTGAGAGACCTTTTGAAACACAATGATACATAATAATATATGTGTAATAATGTATTTCTCATATCATCAGAAGGAAGACATTTTCTCCTCAAACTGTACGAAAGTTTAGTTTTTAGTTGTTTTTTTTCTATCCAGGACTTGATTTCAGGGGGAACGCGCCGGAACGATGTTCCGGAAACTCTTACAAAAAAAAAAAATATATATGAAAAGAAAAACCTAATTAGTACAAAAAATTACTACCACTTTTTAAATTGTGCCCCTCATCAGCCCCACTACAAAACTAAACATTTGTCAAAATCAAACACCAGCACTAATCTTTATCTTAATTACTACCATTCATTTTTTTTTTTTTTGCAGAATCACAATGTTAGTCTGGGTTTTGCTATATGAAAAACTGAAAATTACAGCTTCTCAATTTGAAAGCAGAAAATCAGTACCAGGCCCCCATTATTCTATGTCTCTGAAAGTAGTACAAAACTTAACTTTTTTCGGAGTTCTGCTTCAAAAAAAGGAAGGTAGGAAAAACAATAATCCCGTAGACCCTGAAAAATTTTATGATTATGAAAAAATCTACTGAAAACAGACTGCTTAGTGAACAAGATCTCGAGCTAATATAAGTACATTTGTGTCTGTACAACTTTTGAATTGATGCGTTCTGGCACCTATCATTTTAGAAATCAATCACATCAATGAACCGCTACTGATACAGAAGTACATGATCCAAATTGAACATTTGTAAAACCTCTTATTGTTACAGAACCGTGTTTTACTTCAAAAGATTTGTACAACCTGTTTCTAGTTTTTCGCACAGTTACTTAACAAAATCGGCGGGCTTCCCTATAAAGTGTATAATATTTTATTAATTCATTTGAGGGAGTACAAGATATAATATTTCATCAGTCAGTTTCTAAAGAGAGGATTACAACATAATATTAATTATTTTCTTTGTGCTTTTGCTTCAACAATGGATGATCAACTTGCATTATTAAATATTGTAACTCGCCTATATATACTAACCACATATCAGGCCATGTCTCATCTCATTCTCTTCTTTAACAGATAATTATCTCATTTTTTGCTAACATATCTGCTCATTCATATTTTCAAAGCTCTGGTATTGTGATGTGATTATACTATCAGTAAAGTAGTAAAATCCGATAAACTATTCAAAATGTAATTTACCCACCAAATAATACTATTTAAAAATGCTTCATGGATAGTAAGAAAAACATGTCAACAATATGTGTTTATAGAAACATCTATTAAACGCTACTAATTGTTCAAATATGTCTCATGTAACAATGAAACATTACAAATATATGTGATTTTTTTTAATAAGAAAAACACAAATTTACAATCCATATATACACAAAATATTTCTTAAAATTACATTTGTATAAATAAAAAAAAACATTCAATTAAAAAGAAAACACAGATTATAAATGAAGTAGTATTCAACCATGTAAAATAAGAGAAATATATAATAAGTACTTTTGATTTAATATCAATAATAACAACTTTATTAATTATAGTTAGAAAAAATGGGTTTCAAAAAGGAAAATAATAATAAAAACGAAAACAAAAATCAATTAAATAATAATAATAATAAATAAACTGTTGTTTCTTACCACTTTCTGGAGATATTGTTGAAAGAGAGAGTGTGTAAAACCATTGGCAACAGACACAGATAGACAAAAGACAAAGACAAAACAAAACAAAGGAATATATAAACAACAGAAAAGAGAGTACATCGCAATTATACAATAAGTAAGTAGTACATATGTAATCAATAATTTACCAAAAATCATGGATATACTGTATATAGAACAATAAAATCTGTTGTCTAGTCTATAAACTATACAATATACATACGTATATACATATATACAGTACGTCTACAACATTGTGTTCACTAGATATTGTGCTAACTACAAAGTTCCTTGGAAGCCAACTATAACCACCATTTTTTTTTTTTTTAACTATTAACACGTTTTTTTTATCTACACTAAACAAATCTAAAACACATTCAAAACCTCAACAGTCATATGATCATGTCACTTTGGGAAAAAATCAGACTAACTGAATGTTAAAATGGTATTTTCCAAATAGCAAAAAAAAAGAAAGGAAACTTATCTGGCTCTTGACAGAAAGGTATCTTATACTGAAGTAAATTCCTGATTTCAGTATAAGTGGTCCTCTTCTTGTAAATCCAAACGTTTCGACTGCAGCTGCAGCAGTCGTCTTCAGTGGGTCTTCTGTTCTGCTCCTCTGGCAGTGACTGACGATTGCTTTAAACAGTGCATCACTCTAAACAGTTGCACTTTTATAGCTGTACGGGTGTGGGCTGCTATTTGATTGGCCGAGAACTTGGCCAATCCTGTTGCTCGTCTGTGCCAATAACGGAGTTAGACATTATATCTGAGGTAGCGATCCGAGAACCTCTGAGTGCCGGATACCAGGCCAGCTTAAGCTCTCCTACCTCCTGTTGAAGCTATTATTCTCTTCATATACCTTGCTCCCTTCCTGGTGTAGCTGTTTATGATAGTGCAACACAGAAGGAGGAGAGCTTGCTGGCCTGGTATATGGCACTCAGAGGTTCTCGGATCGCTACCTTGGATATAATGTCTAACTCCATTGTTGACACACTCAGATAACAGCTGGCACCCAGACAGCTATATAAGTGTCATGGTTTGGAGTGTCATGTTGTCAGTCACCAGAGGAATAGAACAGAAGACCCACTGAAGATGACTGCCACAGCTATATTCAAAATGTTTGGATTTACAAGAAGAGGTCCATGGCCCAACAGGCTGCACGATAATTTTACTGTAGATAGGGCCAGCCAAGAAAGATACAATGCTATGATAAATTCCTGACTATTATCTGTTGAAGTAAAAAGAACTTTAGAAATAATCAATAACAGTCTAAGATGGATGGCACAAAATAAAACATTAACAGAAGAAGTAACTTATAAGAAGAAAACTTATAAACCAATACGAATGTAGAAATTAAATGGACACACTCTTGAAACAAAAAAACAAACACGATGTTCAGTCAATAATGAAATTCTATGGAATACTTCAAACAGTTGAGGCTCTTCTTGTAATTCTTCAGAAATTAACAATAAGACAAACTGTTACTCTTATTAACAGAGAGAAATAATAAAAATATCTGACAGAATCAAAAAACGTTAATGATAAACTGTCATTTACTACAATATACGAGTACAATAGGAAATACGGTGTGAGCATACAATATTTTTTTCAACATTTTAAAAATTTATCACAACCACTACACAATTTGCAGTTTTTATCAACAATAAGCCCAATTCTCCAAGGTTTTAGAGTAAAATCCGTATATAGCAACAGGAATGTTAAGATAAACGAACGAATAAAAAAACATGTCATGAACCAAATTACTTATTAGCTGTTAGTTGTTGTTTTTTCAATGTTTGACAGCTTCCGTGTAGCAAAAACTCTTGTGCGTTTATGGGCATCACAGAAAAAAAAAATCATCCACGTAATTCAGCAAGGTTTTAGAATTGTCTTTGGAAGACATCCTTCAAACATTAAAACCATCAACCATCGCTCGAGCTGAGCTCGTTAGCACAAAACAATTAACATGCATATAAAGTGATTTTTACCTGAAGATGGGACTGTGAGCCCAAAACGTGTTATACTTAACGACAGAAGTTGCAAGAAGGACAATATAATCAGGTATCTACCTATTATCTCAATTAATTAATGCAACTTGGAGACCACACACAATGAAAAAACTGGTAAGGTTGGCGATCTGAAAATAACCGGTAGGCCTAGTGGGAGTTGCCGCGATTAAGATATGCTTTTCAACCTCAAGCTCCCACTAACCAACCTGTCAAACTTCACAGTCCTCAGAAGAACTAAACCACTAAAATTTTCTTAGTGGTTTAATTTACAAAGTGCAGACCTTTTCAACTTTGAGAAAGACGATCATTACTGATGATGATTTCAGGGATTATTTTTTTCTTGGCACACAGGAGTGTTACATTGCACCCCAATTAGAAGAGTTTGAGTCAACAAAAATTTTACTGGTTCAAAAGTTGATCAAAAACTTTCCAAGGGAGGGAGACACAGGTAATAACCATAACTGTCCATCTCAACTTTTTATGGATTATGTTAAGGAAAAACTATTCAACACTGGTTACAGGTGAATATTCTTTGAACACAAGAATAAGGGATTCAGCAGCAACAGTATCTGAAGGAATGGAGGGGGACATAAATTAAGTATGTGCTCTGGACATTCTCCAACCAACAAACAGGGCATATGTTGAAGTTTATTAGTATAGAGAAAACCACTTTTTGAGGTTGGCTATACTGTAATTTGTAAAAAAAAAGAAACAGCTGTACTTGTAACCTGTACATTTTCTATATAATCATGTGAGCAAGACTTTCAACTCAGCCCATATATTACCGAGCACATTCAGCTTAGTACATTACTGATGTTATGCCAAATACACACCAAATAGCAAGAGCTGAAACATGCTCATTTGTACCGCATAGAGGTAGGTGTTTTGCATGCTTCTAAAGGATTACAGCATGTTCAAATGGTTTGAAGAACATTCAAGAAACTGTAGTTAATGGTAAATTGTTAATTATGAATACTGATATACTTGTCATAAATCTATGAATATGTGCAGTCTGTATCATAAAATTTTCATCCATTTGCAAACTTTATATCTGAGCATAGTTCTGTACTCTGTAAGCCATGGTGGGTTTTTTCTCTTCGCAGAATTTTAATTCATACAAGTGTTTTTTGAAATACATTTTTTTTTGCAAATCTGTTCACAACAGAAGAAAGATGTGCCTTCTAAATTACAGCCGCCGATTTGTTTTTTGATATCAATATGAAACTAAACTTGTAATTTTATTATGTTAGACACAGTTCATCCATCGATTCTGAAGAGTCACGTGCATTCAAAAAGTGGAAATGGACAAAGAAATTTACTACAGGCGCTTTAATTATTTACATAAACGGGGCTGGAATAAAATGTTAATAAGAAATGTAAACATTTATGTGTTGAAGCTGTTCAGGACAATATTCTTTACTGTGTTCAGTACACAAGTATTGTGCAATTACAGGTCCAGGAAATGACTAGGAGTCTAGTACAACACTAAACGTATTGGAGTATTTATATAATGTATTACTACTCTCAGTGACATGATCAAAATATGAGATTTTTATGTGAGTGAATATCTGTACACAAAATAACAATAAAAATATCTTTCGTAACACTGTCAACATAACCAAACCACTTGTGGAGTGCAAACGTCTAACTAAATAACTAAATGCAAATATCCACTTGCACTAATCAAAATAAAAGTATGTATACTATATACAAAAAAAAGAGTAATTACCACAGAAACTAAACAAAACAAAATGAAAAACAGAAGAAAAATGACCCTATCTATCTATCTAGCTAATTAAAAAGCCTAACTTCTTGTTTTATTAGTTTAAGAAGCACAGGATCTCAAAGATCTATATCTGTTTTGATGACTCGAAGAATTAAAAAAAAGTGTATAATGTGTTGAAGAAAGTTACAAAACAATAATGATTTTGTTTTATGTGATGTTTGAATACAGGAACATGCGTGCGTGTGTGCACACGCACACACACATTTATTTGCTACTTACTAGTAACACACAACCATTAGTTGTTATTTACTAAAATATGTGTCACTTTTAGAAATGGCTAATTATGACTTCTTATCACAAAACAAAAACTGCATATTAGAATTTCACAATATTATGCTGACATAAAGAAATAAAGAAAAGTTTTTTTTTTAAATATTGTTCCACAAGTTGAATTTTATTTAGAAAATATTTCAATAATTTTTTGTTTACTCAGAAGCATAAGTTACTGAAATTAAATACAAACAAACGCTCTAAATTGTGTTTTATCTACTGGTGGTGGTCGTGGTCGTGTAATACTCTACAGAAACAGTATTTTCTGTAGGTATTTAAAACGATAATAATCAACTAACTTGCACATTCTAATGACTACATGCTGCTCAATCTTGTTTGCTAAAGCATTTTACGTTCCTAAAGCTATACACTGAATTTAATAAAATTAAAAAAAAAACATTATCTATGGACAGATGTTTATCATGTTTTAAATTATAATGTCTACAACACTATTTTTTTGTGGATCAGTAATTAATTACAGACAGACATATTTAGATACTGTGTTTAACGCTACTTTCACACTGAATTATTAATGCAGGCTTACATGTGTGAAAATGGTGTAACAGAAAAAAAAACAAAAATTAACTATATTATTTATAA
Source organism: Magicicada septendecula (assembly GCA_034769895.1). NCBI lineage: Eukaryota > Metazoa > Arthropoda > Insecta > Hemiptera > Cicadidae > Magicicada > Magicicada septendecula. The sequence continues at coordinate 53,300,984 of CM068375.1, read as the reverse complement.
TGGAAACCATATTATATAATATATATAAACACAAAAACATCACCAACTATACAAAATTACAAAATATTAATGCTGAAAATCTTTGAAAAGGGAAACACATTTATAGATATAAAACATATCACAATAATGTACCACTGTCAATATTGTCTACGTATTTATTTCTGTAAAAAATATATTTTAATTTATTGTAAAACAACCCGAGTAAATGCTGATACAGTTTCAAATGTGATACATAATTTTATACTTTAAGATCTCAAATTTTATAGTTCAAGATCTCAACCACTTGCACTGACTAACCTTAATCAGCACACACTGTATGGGCATTGACATTTTGCCATAGTTGAGCTGTCTTTAAAAGAAAAAAGTAACACTTGATGCTTTAAGTGAACTTTAAAAATATTGAGTGCGGTTAATTTATCTGTAATAGTGTGTCAATTCTTCACTGACTACATGTTTTTGAAAAAAAAAAATCACAAATAAATTAAAACATACGCTCAAGAAAAAAAAACTTCATATGTTCAGAATCTGGAGCTTAATAGACTTAGTCTGATTCCTGGGTACATTTTTGTATTCAATGTGCTTTTTTCAACTCCTAATTTCATGAGGTCTGTAGAAATGTGTATAGTTTCCTTGTATGCTGAAAGACAATCTATCCTGCCCAGCTCTTGGACTGCTTACAGAGTATAAAGGTTCCATCATTATTATTATTATTATTATTATTATTATCATCATTATACTAAGAAATGATTAGCAGCATGTTCAAATCGTGTTTTCAATTTAATACTCACAGAGATTATATCATCATCTTCACAACACGGCATAGGCAAGATGCTGCCTGTTCCACCTTCAAAGATCCTCCAGCCATCTCTTCCTGGGTCCACCCACACACCTGTGTCCTATAGGTCTATATAGATTTATACTTCTAATCAAACTAGATGAGACAATCTTGAATCTGACATTCTTTCTAAATTCTTTTCACCGTCGTTTATAATCTTTAAGTCTTTCAGTCGAGTTAAAACTTGGTAATTTTTCTCTTATGTCCTCATTCTTTGTACAGTCATACTTAGAACACCTTTTAACTCCTCTTAAGAACGGCATTTCTGAAGCCCGTATTTTACTTTCTTGTTTCTTGGTTGTTGTCCATAATTCACATCCAAAGGACACTCAGTACAGGGACTGCCATAACTTTGTAAACTTTAGTTTTGTGTCTTGATGTACCTTGTTTCTAAAAATACGGTTGATTGTCCACAAAATGTGCTCACGCTACTTTTCTGAGAAAAATGCATCAAATTCGAAATGACAGTTTAAAAAGTCCCATATTTTATTTGGACAAGACATGGGTGAACCAAAATCACAGCAAATCAATGATTTGGCAGGACCCAGAGGAAAGGGGTGGTTTAAACATGCCAGTTGGAAAAGGTGGCAGATTAATTGTACTTCATGAAGGGTCAGCTGAAACAGGCTTTGTGAAGGAATGCAAATTAATTTTCCATGCACAGAAATCTTCATTAAATACAGATTATCACAACGAAATGAATTCGGAACTTTTTAAAGAGTCGTTCGTCAACTTCCTCTATTTACTGGAAGAAAGTTCTGTCATAGTAATGGGTAACACGAGTTATCATTCTGCACTTGCTGAGAAAGCACTTAAATCAAACTGGAGAAAAATGGAAATTCAAGATGGCTGAGAAATCAATTCCATGCAGCGAATTTTCTATGCAAGATACGAGGGCTCAATTGCTAAACAAAAACAAAATAAAAAAATACGCTGAAAATATATGAAATTGATCAAATAGCCTACGAAATGGGTCATGAGGTTGTATGCCTTCCACTTTATCATGCACATTACAACCCAATTGAGTTGGTGTGGGCACAGATGATAGGATATGTGGCCAATCAAAATAATACTTTTAATGGTCGACCTTGAAAGACTGATGGATGAAGCGATAGCTAAAGTAACGGTTGAAGACTGCAGAAAATGCGTCTGACATTCCAAAGAGCTTCACAAGGATGACTTCAAGAAAGAATGTCCTAGATATTTGGCTATAGAACGTATGATGATTGCAGTGACAGAAGAAAGTTCAGAAGATAGTGAATCCAGTTCTGATTAAAAGAATTTAAATATAATTGTAATGCGTAAATTTTTGTGTATATTTTGCATTATAATGTGTATAATTTTTCTTTACCAAATTTGTTAAAAATAAAGTGTTTTATTAAATAACATATAATGAAATGACTGTTTTAAAAACAAATAAAATGTAAAGAGAACTGTCATATTAATAAAGAATAAAGAAAATAATTCTTGCAGAATTGAAAACATAATACAAAAATGATATAAAGAAAGAAAAAAAAAGAGGAAAGAAGAGGATTTATTTCTCTCTTTGTTCGTAATAGCTCACCGATGTAGTAGCGTGAGGTGTGTGTGTGCGTGCGTGTTATGTCTATTGTACGAGAATGCGCTGATGTTGTTTGCTTGTCTTTGTAATGTAACACGCCCGTGAGTGTGAGTGTAGTGCGTGAGTGAAGTGACATGGCAATACCGCAGTCGCCTCGAAGCTTATTATGATACGTCTCATAAAAAAAAAAAATTGGAATACAACTGTTTCAATAGTTAATTTAGAAATCTGTTGTTCCTATGGCAGATGTTGGAGAAGTTATCTCATTTCACATCCCAGTAGAATTTGGAGGTGTTTTACAGCCTCTACTGCGTTAAGGCAGCAGAGTAGGTGTTCTTCATCCATGGTGAAGTTTGGCCGATCATGTAGCATGCATTCACAAGTCTAGTATATCTCAGATTTTAAGTCTTCTTTATCTAAATTTTTTTGGGGATATAACTTACTGTAAATTGTTGTGAAGGGTTCAATGGTGCAGTAACTCATTACTGTGTCTGCATCACTTGAAGATCAGATCAAGGTGAGTTAAATCCAACCGTTTTCCTAATGCTGACCTTATACAACCTAGTCCTTGTAGTGAAGGAGAAGAAGGAGGCGGAGGAGAAGAAGAAATGAGTCTTGTAGATAAAGCAACATACCTTGGTATACAAACACAACAATAATTCCTATGTTTTTGAGAAACTACAAAAAAGACTTTGTGTGAGATTCCAAACTGACTGCTATTGCAGAGCATTTTACGACAGGAGAACACAAGTCTAAACATCTGGTTCTCAAGGATATGGAAAAATCGCCTTGGCCATAATTTTAATCCAACTTCTTCACAAACTATTTTTAGCAATATTTATTTTGTAAGTTTTCCCTGTGTTGTTTTCATATGTTCTTGTTTTAATTATACATCTCATCAAAACAACCAGAAAAGCCTTTACAAAACGTAACCTAAATTTATCAGCAAACATCTGTTGCACGAATGAAAGCAGTTATTGAGTATAACAAATTAACAAAATGGAGACTGTCTGAAGTTACTAGACTAGAATTTACACAACTATTACATATAAACTTAAACACACACGCACTTAATTATAAGCACCATGACTTTTGAACTATGAGTAATTGATTTAAACTAAATATTTTACATTTTGATTTATACTTTAAATAAATATATGTTTAAGATTTTCAACTAAACTGAGATAACTTTTATATATGAAAATTTTGTTTATTTTCTTAAAGTTCTCACATATTTTTAAGAATACAAGTAAAAAAATTAACACACAAAAACTGTAAGAAAACAATATTTTTTAGTAATACATAATTCAGTGTTCATAGTATTATTAAAATTAAAAAAAAAAAAAACAATTTGTATTAATAAAAATTTTTTGTATTGTACAGCTTTACACACATATGAACAGATGTTCAGTAAAATATTTTATAAAGGCGTAGTAAAAATTCATCATTTTGATATCAAAGCAATTTGTTGTGACTACATTCTTGATTAATTCTCATATTTTTTTGACAAAATATGATAAAAAAGATGATTATCATGTTATACAGGGTGATTCCCTACATATTAACATCCCATTTTCTGAGAGTATTCTGCAAAATAAAATAAAAATGTCTTACAAACGTATGGCCAGAAACATTTGTTTTTCCTAGTTATGGCTAGTCAAAGATTTTCCCATTGTTTGGTCCCAAAGGCAAAAAATACAATACTCAAATTATTTGGGAAATTTTTGTTTCATAAGTTGGCTGACAAACACAGCTGACAGCTGATTAAAAATTAAGTTTTAAGTATTGTACCTGAATAAATTTTGTTGGCTTGTAGAAGTGTGTAGGCCTATCAGTTATGGGATGTAGTTTGAGAACAAGCAGACAGCCTGTTGTTCATTAGTGCAGTCAGCTGTTCTCTGACCTTTAATTAAAAAGATTTTTAAGATAATGGAGACGCAGTTCTGGGACTCAGTAGAATGTTAATATCACCATTTTTTTGCCTCTGAGACAAAAAGTGGAAAAATATTTGACTGGTCGTAACTTGAGAATGGAATGAAGCATTCCTGGAAATATGCACATATATGATCTTTATTTCTTTATTTTTACCTATACAGTAAGCTCTGAAAGAAAATGGCAAACATTCATGAATCATCTATATAAAAGAATATTACAAATAGTGTTTACTTTGAATGTGAGAATAGTTACGAATTGTGTGTTTTACAAACTAACCATAAGATAATCATAATTTCAAGACTAATGATTAGTATTGATTCAGAAGTCATTAATCATTAAATTGTTTCTGTAAAAAATTAACCAGAATAACGTCTCAAATGCCATTCCCATCTACACACTCATAACTTTCTGGACAAAACGGGGCCCTGATTTGGGCTGAGAGAGAGAAGAGAATCTCTGAGGATCTTAACTTGAATCACAACTCAAGTCAGCTGCAGTTATTCCGGCTATGCAATTATTCTCAGCATTATAGGCGGCATTTATTACAGGTTAATATAAATTTTAAATTAATAAATGTTGAGGAAGATAACTTTATGAGAAACAGTATATTCACATAGTCCTCATTATGACACACTCACTGCCAAATTACACTGTTGATTTTCTATTAAATTGATAAGACAATTTTGAAATGTAAGACATTAGTCTGGTGCACGCGACCCACTTGTTGACTGTTGGGATGGATTACCAGTGTTAGATTGTTTTGATTCACAGACGCCAGCACGCGGCATATTGACACAGTGAGTATACTCAGCTATCAGACTGCAGTGTACCTACATTCAGAGTCACTTTGGCATATTACATATTTCACTAGACAAATATATACAGTAATAAAAAGCATATTTTGCATGAGATGTAACGTAAGTACTTTCTCTTACGGCTTCTGAACTGTCTGTAGATAGTTTATGGGGCCTACTTTTAGGACACCAGATTAAGTTGTTTTGGGTCCAAAGCGGGTGTTATGCGAACATATGCTTTCATAGAAGAGAAATGCACCAGCCTCTCCACTCCAACTCCACTCTCACCTGCATGTTGGTGAACCCTGTTATGCTGAGCAATCGACTCCAAGGTTGTGGTAACAAATTCCTTTGGTGGAGTGGATCAGTAAGCAAATGAGAGATGAGGGTTCTGTCAGGGCAGTCTGGGGGTATCCTGGGTCCTGGCCTGGCAGGATGGTGCACATCGGCAGGAGGATGTGCATCTAGTGTGGAGGCGGAGAAGGCTATAGTAGCCCAATGGCTGCACACATGGATTGAGTCAGTTAGCCTACTGCGACCGGGCAGAGAGAGCTCATCAGCTGAGATGAAAGCAACTCTCTAGGGGAAGAGCACCCCAAAAAGTTCCTTGTCCTCCAGGTTGGGGGTTGAATCGGAGAATTCACATATCCCATCCGTCAAACTCTTTTATGTGCAGAAACCTGTCAGTTTCTCAGCCAGTCAGTTCTGCACTTGACCGGGACAACTAGCGGAGGCTGTTAAATGAGGCCTTGACTCAGAAATGGGTTGTTGGTCCACTGAAGAAGAAGAAGAATAAGTTGCTTACTTTTAACACACAGTAAAAACACCAAATTTAACCAATTTCGGACTTTCTGCAAAGTGACTCTTTCATTCCACTGTTTACCCTATGTCTTTTATTTTTTATTTAAAACTATAAATTTACCCCTGGATATAGTTAGCACTGGAATGCTTTGACAATAGTGTGTATGAAAATTAAGAAGAATTATTACTGGATTCAGTGTAATGGTTATTCAAAGCTGAAAATTATTATTATTATTTCTAATCCAAAATGAAACTTGAATGACACTCTCATAACCAGTAACGTTAATACTGTTCATAAAACTTTGCTTAGCAATTGTGGAAACATATAATTTCTTTGGAAAAACAGATAGGCTACATAATTCTGTAACAAAACATTTACAGCTATGCACTGTTTCAACATGTACTCTAGTGTCTGGTGTTTTTACCTTAAAAATATTAAAGTATATCAGTGTGACTGTTATACTTTACGTAATTTTTATAAAATATTTTAACAGAACACAGTTCATTTGTGAAAGAAGAATACTCAAATTAGTTGCTTAAAGTAAACAAAAAAGAAGCAAATACCTCACAAACCCCAGCAGCATATGATTTTGTTTATTTTCAATTCAATTTATATTCCAAAAAACAACTGTTCCATAAAAACATTATTAAGTGATCTTTAAATTATTCATCTTCCCTTGCTTTTTTAGTTTCTTCAAAATTTTTAAATCAAAATGATACACAGTTTAGATAGAGGTTCCTGAATACTCAGACTCTGAAGAAATGTCAGCCGGCTTGTTGAATAAATTCTGATTCAAATGACCTGAAGAAAAACAGCATTTTATTCGCAAACTTAAAAAACTCATTTCTTAAAACAAACTTTTTATTCAATTTTTTCTAATAAGTTTTCTGAATCATCAAAAATTCTTGCAAAATGCTAGAATTTGTTATAAATTTACTTCATAACCAGCACAAGTATCAATCAATAAATATTTGTAGTTAAAATAATATAAGTTTGTTAGATAAATTTATAATGACTTTTTGTTACAAATTTGTAGATATAAAATTTAGAACTTCCTATTTATGTACAAATAATCATTTCTTACTTGCAGGAAAAATAATTATACTGATTATCTTAAAATTTAATTAAAATAAATGGTTGGAATTTACACTTTGTTGACTTCACATTCCAAAACATAAAGGCAGTTTGAATTAAAAACAATTTCTTCGTATTGTTTAAATTAGCAGCCATCCTTACTATTTCTTTTATGAATTTACTAACTGCTATAATTTTGTATTGTTCGACTAAGCTTTTCGTCATTACTGACATCTTCAGGTCTTAAACAACCTTTAAGATGGTTGTGGTTGTTTAAGACCTGAAGATGTCAGTAATGACGAAAAGCTTAGTCGAACAATAAAAAATTATACCAGTTAGCAAATTCATAAAAGAAATAGTAAAAACAATTTAATTAATTAGCAATACATTTGAATTAAAAACATGTTACACCTTTTCTTTCAACACATATGAATGTCTGTCATAAAATGGTTCTAATTCTTTAGTACGCAAACAGAATGTTGTAACACAACAGTGTTTTATTTTATTTTTTTTAATTTTTTGTACACAAGATACTGTCTGGCCGCAACTGGATGATCAAAGCTCCTCTCCCCCACCATGCGGCTGCTTGTAAGCGAGGTAGGGTAAAATATGTGTACTAGCCGTTTGGTTTACCCCCACTTAGCCTACCATAGTACCCGGCCATGCTTCTCCCACCTTACACAATGCTCGATCATCGAATCGTGGCCAGTCAGTAGTAAGAAAGGAGGGTACTATTTTCACAATCAGTACAAACCCTAATGGATGATGTTAGATTTGATTTACTATCAAACATGTCTGCTGGTAATGCTCTGATTCTAAGAGAAAAACTACAAAAGCACTTTACAGTTTCTCTATTGATTAATTACTAAGCTAAATTAAGATTTATTAATTTCAGAAAAGCAGTTTCAAATTTACAGTCATAAAAATCGGTTGTCTTTTAATCAAGCGTAATTTCATCTATCTGTCAAGCACTTAAAATAACTGTCACACTGTTTTGTATAGGTACGGTACAGGGAACTGCAGCACGCTCAACCGGATTCAAAAAATCAAAAATTCAGGGTATTGACTTTCCACTGTTGTCTCTTCTGTTAATGTTCTGTAACACTTTTAAAGATATATTTAAACCTCCTGAATTAGTGTTGACTGATAACTTATCTCTTGGCATTTGTGCTACCTGTTGCAACTACAGCGAGTTAATGGTAAGTTATACCATTTACTTAAATCAGATGTGAAGCTGATTTAAATCTATTTTGCAGCTAATTAATATTATTGTGAACAATGAAACAATAATATAAACTACATATGGTGACATGTGTTGTAACACATAAGCGATAAAAAAGGCAAATGCTGTTAACAAAACTGCCAAGCTATTAAACCAAGATCCACTGATTACAATGCCAGCCTTCACCTGCGGATGTTATCTGCGATAGCAATGTTCTTGCTTCCTACTTGAATCTTCCATCAGCAATAAACACTGCCATTATCAGTTGCTGCATGCATAATTACTTTTCAGCTCCCAGACAGTTCCTGATTAGCTTCCCAGCTTTTATTTTAGAGACTACCGCAAGCACAAATTGAGATAAATGCTGCAATTCATAATGGCAGACAAGATACCAAAGGAAGAGCCGACTAGGAAGAGTACACTACTGAAGATGACTGCCATGGGTGAAGCTAAAACTCCTGACAGGCTTCAATCGCTGACAATTAACAGCCCAGCAGTTTCATCAACAAACAGCTCTAGCCATGAAAGGTTCAAAATTACAAAAAAAAAAGACAAACACTTATATTAGTTCCAACTTTGTCGTGTTTACTTGCTGAACTGCTACTTGTCATGTTCCGGACGAGGCCTTTCAGTGTTTCCACAATTTTCAAGTCCTAAACCACGACCATCTTGAAAATGGTGGAGACAGTGAAAGGCCTCATCCAGAGTATGACAGGTAGCAGTTCAGCAAGTGAACACAACAAAGATGAAATTACAGAGACTGCTAATCCAAATAACATAATGAACTTATAGTATATCTTGCAATCCTGTAACAAAATGTCATCAAAGGAGAACAGGTATCACACCTTATGAAACTTAAACTTATATTTCTAGTTCTCCATATGGGCATACTGTCCAAAATACTCATGCCCAAAAAGATTCTTGATCGGCATATTTAGGCACTTTTGGTTTGCTCTTTACCATCACAGAAGGCTTCTACTGTAGTTGAAAGAGCATTAAAACTTTCATGCCCAGAATCAGTGGTATTGAAATGGGATACTCAGCCATGCCCAAACTCACACTACCCAAACTGATAGTTTGCAAAATTTAACGGGAGATTCTAACACAATATATAGCTGAATTTCTATAATTGTATGTTATTGTGCAAAGATTCAGCCAACTGCACAAGCTCCAATTTGGGGAGCCTGTTACATCATGCTACCCAGCGTACATAATCAGTAATATATTTAATTAGCGTCACTATTGTTGTTAGTAAGTGGTGGCAATGTGAGGGGATATATCAACTGTGGAAAGTCAATACCTTATATCTGATTTATTTCACACTGTTAATGGTTTTATATAAGACTTGTCTTTGCTATGAAAATATAACGGCACACAAAACTGTACAAAATTCAACAAAAAAAGATGTTGATCTGTCTCCATGGCTCTTGTTCTAAAATAAAATACTACTAATATTAGTTCTAAAAAAAAAACACCTGAGTGACTGCTAGAAAAATGAAAGCTTAAAAATGCTCAAGTAACGAAACACTTTAAAAGCAAAGTAAAACAACTTTTTCAAAATCACACTTGGAAACTTTCAGCTACAATGTCAATGATATGTGTTATGTGTATATATATGCAGATGTACATGACATATGTTGTGTGTGATGGTGAATGGATATTCGATGAGAAATGGCAAATGAATATCGCTGATTCATAATTAATAATATTTAACATTTTCTGATACGTTTTGCACAGTTTCAAACAAACATGCCCATGAATTTAGACCTTGTCAAACCATAAATGCTGGCCTCAAATTAAACAAAAAAATTTAAGTTACACAATAACAAAAGTTCCTTTCCTTTTTACAACCCTAATTACATCCTGTCCTTTGAAGAAACTTATATACTGAAATCTAACCCTAGTCACCTTTCTTTATAGTTAGCTTGGTACTAAATCTGTCTCTAAATTTACAAATGGTACATGGTAACAAAGTAATTTCTAGAAGTACCGTAATTATAGTCATTAAAAGCTGTAGGCCTATAAATTTCAATCTGCCATCTGTGTAAAATACACAGCTCTACAATTTGCTGTACAATTTATAGGTTATGAATTACAATTTTTTGGAGCTGGCAAAATGAATGTATAGAATGTTTTTTGTGCACTGTCTTTACAGCTACAAGTAATTTTTATCTAGAAAAGTCACAGCAATTTTACTGTTACTCTTCACAGAATCTATGCAACATAACCTCCCAACATAACCGCATGCTATGCAACATAACGAAGTTCTGCAATTTACCAGATGGGTTTCAAATTACAAACATCAACGGCACATTTTTTCGTGTCATTTTCAAAACTGTTTTTAAATAAACTCATATTTTGTGCGTTCTCATGTTAAAAAAATAAGTACTGCCAACCTCTGAATATGTTAGTTTACGGGGATGTGAAGTACAAATTAAGTACGATTTTTATTTAAAAATTAATTATACAAATGAAATGTAAGTAAAATATTTTTAATTTTTAAACATTTTATCCAGATTATAACGAGAAAAACATGCCTAGTAAGTAAGATAATTGTTTTGTTTTTGAAGGTTACCTTATGAAAATTCAAATATTTCCTTTTAATTTATAGTAAATTTAAATTGCTCTTACATATCAATTTTATAATGTGTACACTATGTAAAGGATGTCCCATAAAGTACGCAAGATTTAATAATGTTGTAAAAACTTTTATTTATTGAAAAATATCAGATGTTTTAATGTTAATACAAAGTACACTTTCTGCGGTTAAATGTGGAACACAATATCAGACAAATGTCCCCCGCGACTCTGCTGGAACACTGTTGTCCGTCGATCGAAATTTTCGATGACCTTCTTGCACAATTCCGGTTCAATCTCACCAATAACTCGTTGAATCTGTTCCTTGAGTTGAAAAATTGTTCGTGGATTGCGGACATAAGCGCTTGATTTCACATATCCCCAAAGGAAGGAGTCGCATGGTGTTAAGGGGGTTCGGTAGGTGATTTTCTTAAAAAAAATCGTTTTTTTTATTACATTTTCGTATTCTGCCACTTTTTAGGATTAATTTAAGACCTCCCTCATTAATGTCTGACAAGTACAACAAATGTTATGTCACTTTATGTAGAGGAGTGTCAGGGATTTTCATTGAGATTTCAGTGCACAGCGCGAGTACAAGATCATTTTCACTCCATAGCGAACACATTATCTCTCTAGCATTCGTATTTTTACTCAAGTATACTGTATGTGTATAGTATGTAATAGTAAGTTTTATTGTTGTAGTCTTTGTTCAGTTGGCTAACCTGATGTTTTAAAACAGCTGTAGTGTTAGTTCTGCTTTTAGGTTATGTTGTCTATCAGCTAAGATTTGTGTTGTGAGTATTATCGTGAATAGTGGTTTTTTTTACAGTTGTAATTTATATTCTACCGAAATGACTAGGTCTAAAAGGGTTTTTAAGAAAAGGAGAAATGTTGGAATACCAAAATATAGTCCTACCGCTACTGGGAATGACCAAACAACTGCTGCAATTGTAGGCCTAAATGTGGATGGCATGCCAAATTTAAGTCCATCACAAAGCAAGATTGGAGATAGGAAAAGTTATAGTGAGTTCGATGCAAAGAATGTGTATGATTTAGTAGACATAGAGTCATTCTTGAATATATTATTGACAATTTGTGCCTGTAAGTCATGTGGTGAGGAACTAGCGTACAGCACAAATAGGTTATGCGGGTTAGCAACGAGCTGCAAATTGCACTGCACACAATGTGACTTAGAAGTTAGTTATACTAATTCTGAACAAATAAAGGGAACTAATTTGTATGAAATAAACAGTAGGTTAGTATATGCTTTACGAACTATTGGGAAAGGACAAACATCAGGTACAATAATGTGTGCTGTTCTCAATCTTCCAAAACCTCCAACAAAATTCACACGTTATAATGAAGTTCTAGGTAAAGCAACTAAGACGGTTTGCACTAATGCAATGAAGGAAGCTATAGAGAAGGCTGTCCAGGAAAATGATGGAAGTAGAGAATTGAGTGTAGCAGTGGATGGCACCTGGCAAAAAAGGGGTCACACTTCGAATAATGGAGTCGTGACAGTAACAAGCGTCGATACCGGCTGTGTTCTAGATGTGGCTATTATTAGTAAGTTCTGTACTTGTAAAGACAAGCTAGAGGGTGTACATGAACAAAAATGTAAAACAAATTTCATAGGACCTAGTGGTGCAATGGAAGCGCATGGTGCACTAGAAATTTTTAGGAGATCTGAGCCTGATTTTGGCATTAGGTACAAATACTATTTAGGAGACGGTGATTCAAGCGCATTTAGTTCTGTTGTAAAGAGTCGGCCATATGGAGACCAATATACTACTGAAAAAAATGGAGTGCTGTGGGCATGTGCAAAAGCGCATGGGTACTCGCCTTAGAAAACTAAAACTAAAATTAGGAAAAACAGTTCTTTCCGATGGAAAAACTATTGGTGGAAGAAATCGACTAACCGACGAACGCATCTTGGCTGTCCAGAAATATTATGGCTTGGCGATCAGGAGAAACTCTGGACGGTTGGATAATATGAAGCGAGCAGTTTGGGCGGAATATTTTCATTTATTATCCACCAACGAAAACCCGCAACATGGACTTTGTGAAAAAGGCGAAGAGAGTTGGTGCAAATACCAGTGAGCCATTGCTAAAAAGGAGCAATACGATCACCTTGAACACATGCACATACCGGAAGTGATTATGAGTAAAATTAAGCCTATTTTCCAGGATTTAGCAGACCCAAATTTGTTGAAAAAATGCCTACATGGAAAATCCCAAAATCCAAACGAATCGATAAACGCGGTAATTTGGTCGCGATTACCAAAAACTGTATTCGTAGGACTGCAAACCATGGAGTTTGGGGTTTATGATGCCATTTTAAATTTTAATGAAGGAAATGTAACAAGGTGTCTAGTGATAAAGGAACTTGGGATGACTGTCAGCAAAAACACAGCCTCAGTTATGAGTCAACTGGACAAAATACGTGTGCAGAGGGGCAGCGAATGCTTTCCAAGCTCCTGAAAAAAGCAAGACAACGCCGTGAAAGTGCTAAAAGGAAGTTAGAAGAAGCTTTTCTTGAAGATGAGGACCCAGACAACCCATCCTATGGTGCTGGAATGTACTGAACTCATTTTATCATGTAAGGAATAGCATAATAAATCTTTATTTGCGTTTTCCCGAAAACTGTGTTTTTTTGTATAAATGACCCGTTTTCTCAGAAACTACAAAAGATACAGCCATAAAACGTTTACCACATACTCTTGTAGTACATCTACAAACATTAACATAAGCGTTTTGAGTTGTATGTCTTAGTTTTGTTTTTATCGCCAAAAACATTAACATTTTTTCACGTTTTTATTCATACAATATTATAAAAATCATAAAACCGTAGCAGAGCATAGAAAAAAAATCCCTGTGTTAACGTTCTAAGAAATAGTCATAGAAAAGCCATGAAAATTTTAAACTGGATATCTTCAGTAGTTTCCGAAAAAACGGGTCATCAATGTGGCAAATTTAACATGGGTAATATAGGGCCTACCGAACCCCCTTAAATCACAAGACCTCGGTGGCCAGTTCTGATCGCCGTTGCATGAAGTAAGACGTGCAGGAAACTTTTCAGATAACAAAGCAATTGTTTCGCGGGGAGTATGACTGGTTGCGCCGTCCTGCTGAAACCACATATCTTCGAATTCCATACCTTCCAGTTGAGGCCACAAAAACTCCATTATCATGTTTCGGTAACGTTCGCCAGTCACTGTTACTGCATCTCCAGCCTCATTCTCAAAGAAATACGGCCCAATCACGCCACTAGCCCAAAACCCGCACCAAACAGTTGCTCTTTGTGTATGCAAAGGCTTCTCGTGAATGATACGAGGGTTCTCTGTAACCCAAAGCCGACTATTTTGTTTATTTACAAAATAAAATAAATTCCGTTGAGGCGGAAGTGTGCCTCATTGCTAAAGATGATTTTGTGGGAAAAATCACCGTCCGTTTCACGTTTACCCAATATCCAACTGACGAATTCTCGGCGCTTCAAATGGTCACACGGTTTGAGTTCTTGTGTTAGTTGGATTTTGTAGGCATTCAGATGAAGATCGTTTTTTAGAATTCGCTGCATTGTGCTTCATGGAATGGCTAGTTGTTGTGATCGACGGCGAATTGATTTCTCTGGACTCACATCGACACTATCTCTCACTACCGCGACGTTTTCAATAGAACGGGTAGCGCGAGGACGTCCAGACGATTTAACGTCTAATAACGAAGCTGTTTCTTCGAATTTCTTAATCAATCTCTGCACAGTTGACAGATTAGGTGCTTTTCGTCGTCCAAAAATTCCACGCAATTTACGAACGGTTTCCGCATAACATTCACCGTTCTTATAATGTGTTTTCAGTTTTCACAATAATAATGATGAGCATCGATGGCCGATGTTCCAAAAACATCGATGGTTGATGTTCGATGTTTTTACCATCGATGGTTCAGTTGCGATGTTTTCATACTATCGATGGTTTCGTTTCGATGTTTTCCTTTGAACACTTTTTTAAAATTTGTAATGAAGACTTTTTTAAGTTGATTGTTAATTTTGTTTATTTTAAATCAACATATTTTTATTTTAGATATTAATGGCTACGTAGTTTGCTCCCTAACCTAGGAAAACGATAAGTACCATGTAGGCTATATGAGCTACGTAGTAGCGTAGTGACGTAATAATATGGTAAAACTAAACAAAACCATTTTATTATATATTTAAACTTTCACAATATGAACTTACTTTCATTTATCTTTCCCGAACGTTTCGAGGTGATGTTCCTCTTCCTCAGTGGGAATGAATACTGAATGTCATTTTAACAGTATAACGGTTATGGACTGGTGTGTGTGGTGGGGGTTGATGGTGGGAGGGAATTGGCGCTGAGGTTCAAATTGTGTGTTTGGATCAATGTATCGAATAGTGTATGTGATCTATAATGTAATTGTTCATTTAATATGTTGTTTGGTTGTAGTGCGTGATGTCTGTATATTTCAAATTGTTCAGCTGTGTTTAGTTTTCTACTTTTAGGTAAGTAGTGTAATATTTCCATGTTGTGTTCTATGTTTGTGTAACTGTGGTTTTCATTTTGTAAATGTGTGGCAAAAGTGGAATGTATGTAGTTTGTGGTGAGGGCTTTTAAATGTTCTGAAAATCTGGAGGAAAAAGATCTTCCCGTCTGGCCGATGTAGAATTGGTGACAATCATTACAATTTAATTTATATACCCCTGTTTTGCTGTATGTGTCTGTGTTTTTGTTAGTTTTATTTATGTGTTTCCTAATGGTGTTGTTGGTTCTGTAGGCTACTTTATAATTATGTTTTCTAAATGTGTTTGCAATTTTGTGCGTATTGGAATTGTAGTATGTAAGTGTTATGTATTTACTGGGTTGTGTGCTGTTGATCTGATGTGTTTTACTTTTTGTGTTTAGGATGCGTTTGTGTAGTTTATTTATTAAATCGGGGTTGTATCCATTGTTGCCTGCTATATATTTGATTGTGTTTAATTCTTCTTGGTAGTCATGTGTGTTTAGGGGTATTGAAGTGAGCCTATGGAGCATGTAGTTGAAAGCTGCATGTTTGTGTTGAGTTGGGTGGTTGGATGAGTTATGTATGACCATGTCTGATGTGGTGGGTTTCCTGTATATTTTGTATGTGTGTGTTGTTTGTTTTGGTGATTGTAAGGTCTAAGAAGTTTATGCTATTATTTAGTTCTATTTCAAGCGTGAATTTTAATTTATGGTGTATAGTGTTAATGTATTTGTGGAAATTTTCTATTTGTCTTTTGTTGCCGTTGTAAAGGAGTAAAATGTCATCAACATACCTGTGCCAATATATTATTTTATCGGTGTATTTGTTATTGTTCAGTATGTGTTCCTGTTCTATGGTGTGTATAAATATTTCGTCTAGTATACCTGATATAGGGGAGCCCATGGGTAGTCCATCTGTTTGATTGTAAAACATGTTATTGTGTGCGAAATAATTAAAAATGCGACAATCCAATTAAAAATACAGGAATAAACAAATTAAAATAATTTAAACTAGTATTCGAAAGTTACAGGTACCAACGTAACCGTTCCAAAAAAATAACAGGTAGGAATTATGAATACCTGTTATTATATACTTATTATACATATACCTGTATAATTTGTTATAATAAATAAATTGAAACTAAAAGTATTAACAGTGTTACTTTACACTGTGATTTTATTAAGCTTTTACTGTTTAAAAGAAAATAAGAGAATTTATAGGCCTATCTCTCTTTGGGAATACTAATTTAAACTGTCACAAGGAGTAAACAAACCTGACATAGTTTTAAAGAGGTTTCTGTTTTTGTTAAAGGAGGTGGTTTTATGTATGTTTGTTCAAAACACTTTATAATCCTTGGATTTCATTGTCCATGACGTGTTACTTAACTAAATACAACTATTTCATTAACGACTCAGAACACAAAGTTTTGTATGAGTAAAAACATACAGTTTTACCTTACAACCTGAACCAGTTTTCACTTTTAAAAAGCTTCTTGAGAGGTTGCCGCTAGTAGCGCTGTCCGTCCTGTTGTGGGCGACGGAATCGAATTTCGAAAGATCGATATTGTGTGTGTGGGGTGAGATATGTTCGAATAATGCGTCGATTTGAATTGTGTCTGTTCATTTAGGATGTCGTTTTTATTTGTTTTCGTGTGTTTGTAAGGTAAAACTTTGTTTTTACTCATAAAAAAATTTTTGTGTTTCGAGTCATTAATGAAATAGTTGTATTTACTTTATAATTATTATAATAATAAATAATAATGAACAGATTTAGTTAATTATGAATGTGAGTTAAATTATTTTAATGTCACCCCGCCTTTACCTAAACTGTTCTCAAGTTCGTCAACGGCTCTGGAAATTCTGATACGGGGAAGTTAGATGTATTTAAATTGTTTTCTCGGGTAGAGTGTTGAGGTATCCACATTCTGCCTGTCAAAATGTGGTGGTGACCCAAGGGCTTTTGGTTTTTCAGAATCTTCTGATAAGGTAAGTGAGTATATTATTCTTCTCTTTAATTATTTTTATTTATTATTCATCCCCAATTATTTGTACTATTACAAACATGTAAAAAGGATAGATTTTTATTTGAGTTGCAACATTGGCAAAAGCATCGATGTTTTCAGTCTTAAAACATCGATGTTTACATACCGATGTTTTTTAACATCGATGTACTCTTCACGATGTTAACATCGATGGTTTTCTGGTGATGCTCATCCTTACTAATGGCGAGTAAACGGCAACAACAATACAACAGTGGCGCGTAATTCAAATATTGTGTACATTATGGGACACCCTTTATTTACCTTTTTTCTACATTATCCGTAGCATCTTAGATTATCTGACTGTTGTCAAGTGAGTTATATGACTTATATACACAACACGGTGAAATGATAGTGGTTTAAACCTTAACGTTTTGTGGTTAAAAAAACATTGGTGCAGAATATTAGAAGTAGTAGCCTTGGTATATTCAGAAAATTTAGTCGTTTTCACTGAAAACTTACGAAAAAAGTGCGGGTACTGTCCCAATAACCGTAACAGAACACTTTTTCGATATTTCGATTATATGATTATTAGCGTCGATATGTAATGAATATCACATAATTTTATACAGATGAAAGAATTCGTTAGAATTTATGTGTGTATGTTATAAAATAGTTTGTTCACGATTTCAATCATTTCCATTGTCACATTTTTTACGACAAATGTTCTAGCACTAATATAACATTGATGTGTGCTTGCGACGCTAAAAGTCAATGTTCTTAGGTTAACATGTAAATTGAAATTATACATGAAAACCAATACGCCTTTTATGTAATACTCGCTATTTTGTGAAACCAAGTAAAACAATCTGCTGCCTGTTGCAAACATGTCTTTCGTTTTTGTGACAGAACTCATTTTCCGCTAGTATTTGTTTTTTCACTAATACTCGGCCTTTGAACAGTTCACAGGAAAAGCAACCAACTCGAAGTAAGATGGCCCAACAACCCCTTGCCTGTTACTATAGCCTACAATGTCTATTTTGTGCAAATCATAGGAAAAGCAACCAGCTCATTAACTTGAACACGTTATGTTCTTTATTTCAGTGTTTCTCTCAAGCATTGTTATATACATTAAATGCCATTTCTTTCCAACCATACCTTTTATTTCTTTGCGCAGCAAATTAAAAGCAAAAGACAATATTACCTAACCTTATAAACCAAACCAAAACATTATGTATTTCTGCTTTACATTAAGAAAAGAATAACTTACAATTAGTACACTTCTTCTTCTTCACATGGTGGTATATCGATACAACCGGATGTCCAATGTCGACTACAATCGAAAATGAAGTGCGGGTACGGATATTGGGAAAGTACTAGAATGTGTATGAAATACAGATTAAACGAGTTTGACACAGCGGTAATTTTTCAAAATTTTGAATCATTTTTGAGAAAAAAAATGTTCAAAATTCAGAAAAAACAAAAATATATTAAAACCGGTTTTCAGATTTTACAATATTTGGAATGCCCAATTTTTGTTTTGCAACATGAGAATAAAAATAATGATTTTGGGGCACTCACCTTGCTTATGCTGATAGTGTTATAGTACGAACACTACCTACTAACAGAAAAACAAAAAATCCTGTTAGTTTAGATTTTCATATCTGTCAGGAACCAAATGTCGAAAATAAATTTTAGTCAACTAAAAGACTGCTAGAATTTATAGCCGTACATACAAATAAATAAATGATGTATGCAATCTAAAAAAAAAAAATTAAAAAGGAACTATAAAACCACACACACACGCGCACGCACGCACGCACGCACGCACGCACGCACGCACGCACGCACACACACACTATAATTCGACAAAAGCGATTTGGCAAAACAATCAACTGAAATGGTAAAATAGAGAAGTTTACTGTGATCTAACAAGCAGCAATGGCCCTTCTAAGTACACATTAGTGCACCTGGTACAGGTTGATACAACTATTTTGTGTAAAATATATTTTCTTTTACTTGGTACATACAAATAAAAAAAAAAAACTGTTAACTTAAATGATACAGTGAACAGCTTTAGTACGGTACGTGTCTACAACAATTCTACGCTACTACTTTCATATAGATACTGTAGGTATGTATAGATACCCAATGCAACACACCACCAAAAATGATAATTACCAGAGCATTATGTACAGTTGTGTTAAAAAATCATACCACAATGCTAAAAACTTACAACACACACAACGGTGCATAATTTTATTTTCTACGCAAACTGTACATCCTAGAATTATGTGAATGCGCATATTGTGCATTAAAATATACGCATACATATAATTATATGTATACCACACATACTGTGACAGACTTCTCAAAATGCAAAACAACTTTATTTTTGTGACAACAGACACCAACACAGAGAATGCAAGGTATAATACAAGATCTGGAAATGTAAAATCTGGAAAATTTGTATTAATAATTTATGAGCTATCTGATGAATCAATAATGATAATTATCTGAGCATAAAAAGCAGTTTACATATAGTATATATAAAATAAAAAACTTAATGTTTCTGTGTTCTCTGAGCAACTGCAGTACATAACGAGTTTCACCCCTGAATTTGTACCACATTAACAGAGTCCTGTTGCTACTATTATTATAATGGTTGTCGTTGTTGTTATTATTATTATCTGTTACTACAATATAGTGGATTACAAATTTTAATAACTGATGAAAGTGTTAAAGAGATTCAGCAATTAAGTGGACACAGTTTTTAAATATTTTTGTCACCATTTTGAACAATATGTTTTGTATTCTTGGATTTCGTTGTCCATGACGTGTCCGTTACTTAACTAAATACAACTATTATATTCACGACTCGGAACACAAAGTTTTTTATAAGTAAAAACATAAAGTTTTACCTTACAACCTGAACCAGTTTTCACCTTTAAAAGGCTTCTTCAGAGGTTGCCGCTGGTAGCGCTGTCCGTCCTTTTGTGGGTGACAGAATCGAATTTTGAAAGATCGATGTTGTGTGTGTGGGTTGAGATGTGTTCGAATAATGCGTGCGATTTGAATTGTGTCTGTTCGTTTAGGATGTCATTTTTATTTGTTTTTGTGTGTTTGTATATTTCCAATTGTTCTAGAGTGTCTAGTTTTCGGCCTTTTGTGTGTACATGTAGAATGTTCATGTTATTGTCGATGTTTTTGTATGTGTGGTTTGCCTCGATGAGGTGGTTTGCAAAGGTGGATTCTGTAGTGTAGTGGAGTGCCTTTGTGTGTTCAATGTATCTCTGTTTGAAGCTACGTCCTGTCTGGCCTATGTAGAATTTGTTGCAATTGAGCAATTTAGTTTGTAAACACCGGGTAGATCGAATTTGTTTTGTGTGTGTGTTTTGATAGTGTGTGTTCTGTTTTGTTAGTAGTTTTGTAAGCGATTCTGTATCCTGCTTTTTTGAATTTGTGGGCTATTTTTTCAGTTTCTTTGTTGATGTATGTTAGTGTTATGAATTTGTTGTTTTCTGTCTTTGTCTGTTGTTTGTTTTGTATAGGAGTTTACTGACTATTCTGTCATATCCGTTAGATTCTGCTAGATATTTTATCGTGTTTAGTTCGTCTTTGTAGTATTTTTCATTAGACGAACTAAACACGATAAAATATCTAGCAGAATCTAACGGATATGACAGAACAATAACATGATATTTTACAGAAATAAAACTATAACTTACAGAACTAAAACTTACAGATATTAACTATGACAGAAATTTTACTCATTACTGTTTTGAAAAATCGCAAAATGATTATCGAGTGGACATATGGTCTGTAGGGTTGCAAATGTTTATGTGTATGAAAGTATATATAATTTATAATAAATTATAGTAAACTAAATCTGAATCATATTTCTGTCTGAATATTATTTTTGTATACTTCCAAAAATAGTAATTTAAATATAATCAATTTAAATAATTATTGAAAAGAAAACTCAAATTTTATAATTACCGGTATGTGAAGTATCTAATAAATGGGGCTACATAATTCTTGCTATTGCATCAGTGAACACAGAACGAAGCACTGTTTACTACTGTTTGTATCAGACTGCTCTTTCTATTACATTTATAAATATATTTACAACAAACTTTCCAGATACCCTTTACTGACATAATTTTTAATTTTTATCTATGTACTCAGTTCATACGATTAACAGACTAAAACTTTATCACGTTTTGTATACGCGTTGGCACTGTTAATCATATTTACATTGTTTTATTGTTTGCTATTCTGTAATCATAAAACAAAACACAACTTTCAGTCCTTCAAGTTGTTATGTTTTCCCATATACGATTGGCATTTCAAGATTTTTCCATTTATGACGATAAGTATGCGACAACAAACAATAAAACAAATATAAATACAGTTTAAATTACCACAGTGGTCTTCAGTTTTATTAACGTACGTTACCAAAACTGTTGTTATTCAGTGTTTAGATCAGAACATAGAATAGTGGAACAAAAGATGACAGGAAAGCAAACATAAAAGTGGAAAATTATAAAAAATAAACAGAAAATTATATTAACTTGTGGATAAAATAATAATTGATATAAAGTACAAGTAGGTTATTAGAGTATTTTGAAGCTATGCCCTTTAATGCTTAGAGTCTGCAGTTTGACTATAGACCCTTTTATGTCCTCATATACAATGGACTAATGTATACAAAGAAGTCTTTTACCAAGATTTTGATCACAACATTACTTGTTACTTTTCCTAAAGTATGTAGCTTCCAGGATTTATGAAAGATAGGCAAAGTTAAACAATAAATAAATAAACTGATAAACCAATTAATCACGTGAATATTCTCACTTATGCTTCCATGGCCAGTGTCCATTGTGTTTCTGGAGTCTTCTTACGCTAAGGGTTGTGTCAAAAATGTCTTGTACCATATTGTGTTTTGTACCAAATGGCAAACGTTTCATCCATATTATAACATTACATAAAGTAGCCCATCTATAAAGAAACGCATACCATTTAAAATAGATATAAGTTACAGCATTGAAGGAATGAAGAAAACCAAGGTACCAAAGAATTGGTGAATAGAATTATTAGAATATAGCACAATACTGACTTAGGAACTAGACAAGGACTATGACGATGACAAAACCCAATCGATTGGCAGAGTGAAAGATAAAAATGAATAACATTCTGACCTTAACACAACCCCTTTTCCAATAATAATAAAATAGTAGATATAATAATGGAAGTACAAAGCTATAGATAAAAGTATAAGTAGTTCCATGTAAAACTATCAATATATAAATGTAGATTGAGTAATGATAAGTAATATTGTTATTAAAATATAAAGGGAATAAAACTATTATATAATAAATATACAATTTTTACTGATAAGGTGAGTTGTGTGATTAGCTCAAAGTGAATAAAAGGAAGAAAAAAGTGAATAACATAATTCTAAAGTGTATAAAAAGAACCAAGAAAGTTATACTAACTGAAAATCAGTAGTAGGAATAAAGTGTAAAGTGAATAATAAATAATGCTTGATGAAAAAATGATAAATGTATACAGTGAAAAAACTAAAGCATGATAAGCCTATACAAGTGAAATAGGTAGAATTGAGGTTTATGTTTTAGAATAAGGAAATAATTATAATAGTTTGTTTGTTAAAAAAAAAAAATTAGTATATAAGGGTAAAAAAGCATGTTTAATGAAGGATAATTAATGTGAGTAGGAATGTATGTTATGTATGGAAGACTGGCATTTGCATAGAATGTTTAAAAGAGTTGTATTATTTCTTAAAATGATTATGAATAATCAAATGTTATATGTTAGTTTATTGTATTTGTGTTTAAAATAGTTCAGTTTCATAAAACCAAAGGAATCTGTTATAATAAATGTCTAAAGAACATCAGATGGACTAGGCATAAGAAGCCTATGGTAAAAATCAGAAATTTGTAAAATTTGATATTATAACAGTAGTAATTAAGGGCAAATGTAGGTAATACTATTAGGTTTAATTATATAACTTTAGAGACACATAATGTATACTAAAGGAATTAGTTATAAATTAATTAATAATAAAAACAAAATTGTTAAAATAGTAACTTGGTAAATACTGAACAGAAACTATTCATGTTTGGTTTCAAATTAATTTATGAAAGAAATGCAATGCAATAGTGTTATTATCTTGAGAATTAACAGTACTATAAAAAGATTATACCAAGTAGAAAATATTTGTTAATTTTGTATAAAAATCAGTAGCTATGTCTAACAATGTAAACAATTTTTCAACCAATGGGAAGGATAGGCTTAGTGCCTTAACAACCAAACATTTACAGAAAAATTCGTTAGTTCATTATTGGATTCAGAGAAGAGAAGATTAAAAAATCCAGGCAGCTCAATATAATTACATAAAAGAAATAAATAAAAATAGAAATGAGATTGTAATGAACTGAAATGATATTATGTCTTGTAATAGTATGACAAGAAGAAATATTTAAAACCAAATCACTTTAAATTGGAAGAATAAATATATCTTACAAATTATAAAAGAAAATGAACATGGAGTAAAACCTCAGATAGGAAGGAATGTGCTAAGTATAAAATTGAATTAAAAACTAAATAAGAAAAGACTAGTCTACACTGTGACACTTTTTCACTCAGTAATAAACTTTATTGGAACACTCAACAAATGAATAAGATATTAGTATCAATTTGTATCATTAATCACTTATTAATTTATGGTGATTAAATTTTAGGATGTTGTAATATTATTTTTAAATGAGTAGATAACCTACATTCACTAAAAGTGATTGAACAAATACTTCATAACATAAGAGTTAGTTTATTAAGAAGTTGTATATGTTTTAATTATAATTTATGTGAAGCTTTGTACTTCCTAAAAGTATTTTTGTTAATTTTTCCGTAATCACAAGAACCCGACAAAATTTAAACATAAAGAGAGGAGTATAGCATTTTAGCTCTCCATCAAGGCCCTAGTCATTATTGCCAACCGCTGAGCAAGTAAAAAACCAGAGCTGGAGCAAAAATTATATTATAAACTATTTTATTTGTATTAAATGAGGAAAAATCAGAAACACTAAAGCAATAAACCAATATTGAATATTCCCAATTGTATCTTTGTTTTATTTCATGTAAATAACATTTTATTTTTTTTATATAGCCAAGGTGAAAATTTTTTATCAGAAAATAGAGGTTGGTAACCCCTATTTCTAGGAACAAAATTTGAATTCAAATTATAAACAAAGGTAAGTTGGACAACTAACACAAGAAGAAAAAAGAAAAGGAATAATTTTAATTGTTTTTAAAATAAAACAATTTGGTGCCTAAAACAGGAAATAAAATTATATAACATCAGATCAGAGGAAAAAACGGTGTTGGGATTTATACTGTTCTGACAGGCTGACAATTACTTGTGAAAATTATAAAATATAAATAAAATAGACGGAGGAAACACGTTCTAACGTTATGAATTGGCACCACAACTTGGGGCTTTCACGGGAGACATCAGTAAGATTATAAATTGGCACCAGCAAGTTGGGGCTTTCACGGGAGACATCAGTAAGATTATAATATTACAATGAGTATCCTCACGTCTATGTGATGTGATGAGGCTGGCAAGGTATTATGACAGAATTGTCCTAGAAGCCATAGAAATGACTAAACACGAGGATAACAGAGAAGCGGTAATGCTCAGCACAACTTGGTAGCCTTTACTTTCTGGCTTTGACTGTATGGGAGTTGACTGACGACACAGATAATGCAAGCAGTGTAACACCAACAGGACAGGATCCACTTAGTGGTTCTCCCTCCGCCCCACTGTTATACTATATGCATGAGTTCACTTGCCAGCCTCATCATCACATAGACCTGAGGATACTCACTGTAATATGGGTGACACATTGTCGTACAAGAGATTTTGATACAGTCCATACTGGAAGACAACTTGTAAAACATAATTCAATTAATTAGTTGGCAGTAACAAGTACATAATAAATCTTGCAAAAACTTTACATGAAAAGACAAGTTTTGCCAAATAGGTCTTACAGCTAGCAGCTGAACTATTTCTGACTGTGAGAACATTTTCTTATAATGGAAGCCCATAGGCCTACCTACACACAACAAACATTTGATGTGTATTCTATAGAAATAAATAATCTGAAAATAAAAATCGTATAGAAGGAATCAAATGACAATTCTAAGAAGAAGAATAATTAGATAATGAAGTAATGAAAAAAAATAGGAATGGAGAGAGAAAATGGGAGCAAATATAAAAACAGAAATAAGAATAATAAGGAAAAATAAGAGTTCTGCAAATTAATAATTAAAGAAATTGTAGTTTTTGAATTGATAATTCAGCTTGTTTGTTAATTATTAGGATTTAAATTACTATATATATATATATATTTTTTTTTTTTCAAGTTACAAGAATAACAATTCTTATTTTAGTGAAATAAAAGCACTGAAATAATACTTTCTAATAAACTTATTTTACGATATGAAAATGAACTGAGTGATTGATTGATTGATAATGTTATCAGAACATGATTAATGTTACATGAGTATGAAAAATGTTAATTGGAATGAAAGTGTGACGTTGCTATTATTAAGCACAAATTAAAAGTATTTAGGATTTCAAGTCATGATGTAATATAACAACAAATCACCACTTGTCAAATACACAAATATGTTATTCATTCAAAGAATAATAAATATACACAACTACAGTTTTAATGTTTAATATCTAATTGTCACTATTATTTACAAGCAGAATATGGCAGTATATATTGTCTTTCACTTATATATCAATTAACGATATGTAGGCTTTGAGATTAACAAACTGTCAAATGACAAAAGTGCAGTATCTGGCTTTTATAATAAGTTGATAATATTTTTTTACACAGGCAATTGGAAGGGACAATAAATAAAGGGTGTCTAGATATCTAATTTAATTATAAGTATAACACTATCGACTCGGAACTCAAGTTTTTTAGTGGTAAAAATATAATTTTTTTACAATATAGCCTACACCAGTTTTCACTTATTATAATCTTTATCAGAGGCTGCCACTAGGAGCGCTGTCTGTCTTGTTCTTGGCAACGGCGCCGTCTTTTGAAAGATCAATGTTGTGTGTGTGGGGTGTGATGTGTTTGAACAATATGATGTGTGATTTGAATTGTGTCTGTTCGTTTAGGATGTTTTTTTTAGGAATGACATCCTAAACAAACAGACACAATTCAAATCACACATATTATTCAAACATATCATACCCCACACACACAACATCGATCTTTCAAAAGACGGACAGCGCTCCCAGTGGCAGCCTCTGGCGAAGCTTATAATAAGTGAAAAGTGGTTCAGGCTATAAGGTAAAAACTATACATTTTTACCAATATAAAACTTTGTGTTCCGAGTTGGTAGTTTATACTTCTAATTAAAAATTTTATCTAAAAATGTAATTTTCCACAGACTACTTCCACAGGAGTAAATGCCATTGCATTTATTGAGTTTAAATTGAATTTAATAAATAGTATTAGCAATATAATTAATTAATCTCCTGGACATTGGAGAAGTATCTGCGGGAGAATTAAATCCACATTACTACACAAAAATGTTGATAGGCCATAGGACATACTGGGACATGTTATACTTAAAATTAATATAGCAATGTAAGTTCATTAATCTCCATGACATCGGACAAGTATCTGTGGCAGAATTAAATCCTTGTTACTACACAAATGTTGATAGGTCACAGGACATTGGAACACATTACACTTAAAATTACTATAAGGAAAGCTGGCAAACTTTTTTTCAAACAATGTACACACATAAGAAATACAAACAAACACAGGCATGAAATGTTTCACTGTCAAGAAAGCTCAGTGGGTTGTGAATAAATATAAAAAACACAAAGAAAATGTAAAAGTAACATGATTTATTTGTCTGATTTATACATATTTTTTCATGATTGCTAAAGCTGGTGAAATATTTCAACAGTTAGTGTTGGTAATGAACAAAGGCTTTCACACCTGGAGTCAGAAGTCATAAAACATTCTAAGCTTGTACGCCATGGTTGGTCTTCAAATCCTCTACCAAATGTTTATGTTACAAACACAGAAACATACAGGGTGTGTGTGTGTGTGTGTTTCTGCTATCCTGCAGCAGTGTTATGGACAAGGCAGTGGAGTTTGTACAAAACTCACATCAAGGAGCAATTACTTGATCTAAATTATATATAGTATATAAACAAGTATATATATATATATATATATATATATATATATATATATTTGTTTGCTTAATGCTGTGAGTTCTGAGGGTACTTCACTAACTCATCTACAGTAGAACTCTGTTTATCCGAACTCCAGTTATCTGAATCAATATTGGGAAATTAAAAAAAAGGAAATTTATAAAAAAAAGTTTATTCAAACTGCAGTTGCTTTATTAACAAGAACATTGTAAATAAATGAAATTCATATAAGACTGTGTTAACTATGCATCATAGTAGACGTACTGATCAGTACAATGTTTCGTCGCACACTGTCAAGGACGCACCCAACCCCCGCCAGGTCAATCACCTCTCTCACATTTACAGTTGATCAGTGTCTTGCTGTCTATCGTGTGGTGTATGTCGTACAGCACAGTACAGTAGCATACCATAAGGGAATTGATTTAAAACCGATTTGTAGAAGTTATTGAAAACCGTAACAAGAAAGAGAGCATGGAATAAAATTAATAGAATTTTGTCAAAACAACAAATCCAGGGAGAAAAAGAATAGGCACTGAACAAGAAGGAAGAGGAAAAAAGAGCAAAAGAAATTGTCGAAGAAAATGAAGCTGTATCAACTGAAGACATCCAGAAAATCATTGTACAAATTTCTGGCTGCTCTGAGTGTGACGTGGACGACATAAACGAGTGGTTGCAGTGCAATTCACAGAACCCTGGATATCAAATTTTGGATGATGATGAAGTCAGGAGGTGGATGAAGACAATGGCAACGTTGCTTCAGTTGAACCGGAAAAGGAACCTACGGCGATTGAGACATTCGCTTGTTTTGACACTGCCTTAAAGTGGCTGGAACGGCAGCCTGAATGTGACCACGTGCATCTTCTTGCCATCAAGCGTTTGCGGGGCCTGCCTACACGTAAACCATTTCTACGTCAAAACAATTAACTTTGTTTGACATGTTCAACTGAAAAATTATAATTATGTGTGAGTATTATTTTTAATTTTTTTGTAATAAAAGTGAACTTTTTCAAAACACGTGTGACCTGGTTTTTAACAAGATACTGTACTATGTAATAAAAATTAACAAAAGTGATTCCTGAGCAATTTTTGCGTTTTCTTTCATAACATAACCTTTTTTTAAGTTTGTTAAAATTATCCAAATTTCTGCATATCCGAATTACGTCTGAGACTTATTAGTTCGGATAAATGGAGTTCTACTATACTTATGCTGCTGAAGATGGGTACTATGGGCATATGTGAGATGTTTAACAGACCACACCCTATAAACCTGGAATATTTTACAACTAGTCTGTGAGTTTTTATATGTGCATATTTATTTGGAAAACACTTAATTTGATAAGGTACTAGCTTTTCCTAAAACCATTTCTTAAAAGTACTCAAATGTGTGATCAAATCACAGTGCCATACTGTTACTATAATAACAAACGAAAGACAATAACTGTTCTATTCTACAAAATAAATGTACATATTCTAATTTCAATTATTTGTCACTTAATGTAAATTTGTTAACTGATTTCTTCTGCAAGTTATTATGCCTTCGGTTATGTTTCACACAATTATTTTACATCATTAAAAATACTATAAGTTTATTAATGAACAATCAATATGAACATTTTGGTTGTCATAACGTTTATTGTAATTGTTTGTAACTATTTCATTACAACAATCAAAGTATTTAATCAGAATACAAATTGATTATTCAATAATACGTTTTATAGTCTTTGATGATAAGAATAATTCTATGAGACATGCACCAAACATAATAAATCACAGTTTAAGTTAATATTAAAAATTAATTGTAAATTAAGATCATGATTGGAAATCCATTGTGTGAAGTCGCTGGTACATTTTTTTTTTTAAGCAAAGGCATGGCTTTCTATTTAATGTTCATGTATTAGTTATTATCTTGCATAATACAGAAATTTTGACGCTCTATTTTGTGTTAAACGGATACCAAAAACAGAGACAACAACTTGTGGTTAATTAGTATATATACACATTTAGAGGTGAGGTGGGAGGGAGGCAATACGGGGTGAGCTTTGTATAATACACATAGCAAAAGCAGATCTAACATTCATCCCAGAACCATTTAAAATTTGTTTTATTTTATTTTTTTTTATTACTTTTTGCAGACAGGGAAGATGAAGAAATTTGTTTTTGTTTAGTATGCAATATTATTTTATACGCATTTCTTTGATTTATGTTTAACATTTACGATTGAAGCTAATATTTACACTGAATACAAAGGATAAGCCCTGAAAACGGTTCTCAGCTACCGTTATTGCGGTAGAGAGAGAACTACTGTTTTCTGGGCTTTACCTTATTACTGAGTAACATTCAAACTGGGGCTTGCGAGGTACTTACCATGAGCGTCATACTTACTGGAGAAGTTACGCGTTGCCAACATCGTTGTTAGTATAGCACCCTGTACAAAATCACACACATTTGTAGATACAAATTATATAATTATATATAAAAATAGCTCGCGCGCACACATGCACACAAAATGGCACACCTACCAGGATGCTTTGTGTCTAGAGTAACCCCTGGAGCCATGAAATATTTCTATACCAGTGAAATAACTAACTGCTAAAACTATCAAACAGACTTGAGGCTTTCATGGCCGACTTCAATGGTATGAGTACTTTGGCTTGCCAGGCCGTAAGGCCATGGTCCATGGTTGTATTGTGGAAATGTGCCTCTGACAGCCATATTCAGTGCAGAAGGCTGCAAAACACTGACAAAGTACTGACAAAATACTGACAAAACACTATCAAAACTATAGAACCTTTGTCAGTGTTTTGCAGCCTTCTGCACTGAAGATGGCCATCGAAGGCACGGGCGAAACTTTTGCACAAAACAACCACGGACCACGACCTTACAGCCCGGCAAGCCAAAGTGCTCAGACTTGAAAGTATTGAACTTTATTTGCAGCCACACCACTGTAATAGTTTAATGCTATTTAAATCTTATCACAGTATGATATTCTTATACTAAGTCAGTGGCATAGCTAGTAGATGTTACTGGTGGGGGGGGGGGGGGTTATAAGGCTGGTAGCTTCTGGGGGAGGGATACGACTCGCTTGAAGGTTGGACCCCCAATTTTCCTCAGGAGAAATCAGTGGTGACTCCTGACCCGATGGGTAGGGCATGCATCGACTGTAAGCACAGTACAAGAACATGATGCACATAAAATTCCAATGCTAGAAAATCAATAAAAAGTATTCAGGTACGCACTTGTTTGTGTCACTGTGAGAAAAATATTCATCAAGTGTAATTAGTAATAGGATTAAAATAGTGGCATTCAGCAAGTTGTGTTTCTATTCCTAGTTTAAAAAAAAATTATGATTTCAGTGGTTAGTACACAGGGCACACTACAGGGTGCTAACCTCAAATAGTATATATTTTCTTGTTTACATACCTACGATGGACGAAACACTATATTAAAGTGAAGATAGTATAGTAAGTAAGAATTCTAGTTTTCAGCTTGCTACTTGATAAGATAATATTGAGCCTTAATTTAATTAACATTGATGGTGACACTCAATGTACACAGTGCATTCTCATAAATACAGTTCTACCCCCCCCCCCATACATACATATCCAAATATCACATGCATAAAAATAAATCTATTATCTTTACCTCCTATTGTTTGTAAAGAATATGTTAAAAATTTTCAGCCTATTTCTTATATGATATTCTCTCTCTCTCATACATATAATATTTTACTTATATTACAACAAATCAACTTACCTTGAGCTTACGCCGAGCATTGAATTTCTTCAAACAGTCGACAGTTTCTTGCCTGTGTACAACTGAAGCCACTCTCTCTCGTTGCTGCGGGAAAACAACACACAGTTAATAATTAGCAAAAAGTCCTGATAACTATGTTGAAAGTGCATGCAACTGATACAACAGGAGAAGAAAACACGCATCTACTCTAAACATAAATCAAATAAACTGACTGGATCAACAGCAGATAAAGTGAGGTTAATTTTGAGTACTGCTTCTTCTAATCATTACTAGTACAGAAGATGCACTGTAATTATTATAAAAATTTAATGAACGCATCAACATAAACATACAGGATTTATTAATAAGCCAGTGTTTATTTATCTGTTGATTAGTAATTTAACTGATAACAAACAACTAATTATAACTTTAAATGATATACTTATTAAAATTACTTTAACAATTATTTTATAATGTATTATCAGTGTAGTGTATATTATTATAAACTTAGGGCTGCCACTTATTAACTGTTATAATCTACTTAATATATGCCTACATGCTGATTATGATTTGTAATGTTACTGTTTTCTTCCTCAGTAATGCATATACAAATAAATATTAAAACTCTTTTTGCTACAGTCCGTTTCTTGATTTATATAATATATTTATTATTTATATTGAAATTACCTCAAGATATTTTATTTTCCTAACTAGGAACATGTTTCGAGAGCTATTGTGCTCTCATCCTCAGCCTTCGCGATTCTGCGTCTAGTGAAGTACCTATGTGTTGGTCTGTTGCCATTGTGGTCTCCTGTTGGTTTCTGGTATCTCAAAGTAGTATTTTTGTGTGTGGTTGTGGTGTATGTACAACCACACACAAAAATACCACTTTGAGATACCAGAAACTAACAGGAGACCACAATGGCGACAGACCAACACATAGGTACTTCACTAGACGCAGAATCGCGAAGGCTGAGGATGAGAGCACAATAGCTCTCGAAATATGTTCCTAGTTAGGAAAATAAAGTATCTTGAGGTAATTTCAGTATAAATAATAAATATAACAAATAAATATATGCACATTTATGTATATGTATTTACAAGTAGTTCTCTTTCACAGGTAATTAATTGCAAAAAATCCTTATTTTAATAATAATAATTATTTTATTATATATCTGATGATAAATAATACCTTGTATTTTTTAAAACAAGAATATATTTTTTATTGTTTCTACAATGTTTTAACAGTTTAAGATCTAAGTTTAAATAATTAGTTTAGTTTATATAATTACTGTTATACTTCTGGTGATCACTGTAATTTAAACTTGATCTTAAACTGTCAAAACATTGTAAAAACTATAAAAAATACATTCTTCTTTTATTAAAGTATTAGTTATTATTAATTTGTCTGATAAAAACATGAATATCATTATGTAGTTATAATAATTAATTGTAAACAAGTAAAATAATTAAATTTTATACAAATTCTGTAATAATATTCAATTTTCCTATTTTATTTAGAATAAGTTTTAAAAATGCAAGCATATTCTTTATTGGTTTTGTTAGAGCATTAGCAATGTATTTTTGACAAATTTTTAAATTTTCATGTTTCATGTACCGTTAGGTATTTGTACTGCATGAGACTGAACTCTGTGTGGAGGGGATAAAGTATGAGTGAGTGTGTTTGTGTTAGTAGCGTTTGTTTGTCAAGCCCAATGATTCATAACAGTTGCATGAAGTTGGTCACAAGCATCCACTCACAAAGGCGATCAGATGTTACAGACTTTGAAATTTTATTGCAGTCTGGTCTTCACCGCTGTTGAATTAAGTGCGTTCAAAGATGTATTATTGGTTTTTTGTTTACAACTTAGTACTTTTCAAGTAGTTGTGTTATAGTAACATTAAAATGTTGATCTGTCATTTAGGATTAATGCACTTTTAGTTACTTTCAGTTAGTAAGTGAATTATTTTGTTATTTGTGTATTTGTAGCTGTTTATTCACAATGTCTCTTCAAGGATCATCGAAAGAAAGAAGAAGTTTTGTTGTTCACAGTGAAGGTCTCGAAATAATTAGTAATATAACTGAAAAATGTGAGGAAGAAGAGGAAGAAAACCAACGAAACTCAGTGACATACCCAATGAATTAAGCAAGCAATGAGCTGCATATTACTGTAATAAATAGGAAGGCTTTGTCAGATACTTGATAAAGCAAAGGAAATGCAGTCCAGAGGAAAACTCTCCACACCAGGAAAAAAACTAACACATGTGAGAAAAGGAAACTTTTTCTTGACGATTTCAATAAGTGTGTAGTTAAGAAATATTGTTCAGGATTTTTATAAAAATTAAAACGTTGTGCACACTTTTACAAAACTCGTTCCTATCGCAAAAGAAAGAATCCATTTCCCATGGGCACTAAAATATTAATATGAGTGCTTAAAAGTGTAGGATTCAAGTGGTAGAAATGTAAAAGTAAAAGTGTTAATTGAAGAACCAGAAATTGTAATGATGCGTTACAAGTACCCTGTGTAAATTAAAAGTTTTTGGGAACCTGGGAGAAACATATTTTTTTTAAATGAGAGGAAATTGAGTGTTGAATAAGTGTAGATAATGTATAATGCAAATCGGTGTTTCTAAGTAGTAGTTGTTTGTTTACAACCACTACATATGCGCATGTCTATGCTTAATCTCTAAGTCACATTCCTCTCAGGGACACAGAGTTCAGTCTCATGCAGTATGTAGTGCTTACAAAATATAACACATTTTAAGTAGCTTGTTATTGTCAAGACAGAATTTGATTTCACTACATTACAGTTTCAGTGAAAACATTCATCATTAATGATTAAAAGAAATTGTTTAGGGCTATCTTATTACTGTCTAGTATATCACTAGCAGTATCGACAAGTAAAACTACAATACTGGCTCCAAATTTTTTAAATCTGCTTGTTAAATATTTTATAAATGGAAGCAATATTTGGTGTATGTAAAAGACACATTAAAGGCTTTCAAGAAAGTATAAAAATAAATTATATTCAAAATATCAAATTATTCGTTGAGATGACATACCAATTACTTAGTAATTATACAACCATTTTGTTTTATGTATAAAACAACATGTTTAAATTCTACAGTACGTTAAACTCACATCTGCACTGTGTTTTGAGTATGTATTTTGTCCACAGTCATATAAAACTGAATAAACACACACACAGTTTACCTTCTAAATATTAATAAATGTGAACTCTGAAGATGTCGAACAAAGCGACTCAACAAAATGTACATTAGGCATTACAGTAAATACTTGCACTGAAACTTTATATTTTAACACAATAAACAAAAATTTTGTAAAATGATGAAAGATAAATTTCATAGTTACTGATTATAAGATAGTTAAACTTCATAAGTTAAGTTTCACATTAGTACTGAACATGACTAACAAGAATTGTGATCTAACGTGATTGTGACTGTGATCATGAGTAATGAATGAGACTAAATACATCTCACAGGGAACTTCTTAGCTTTTAGTTTTAACCGTTACAGGTGCTGACCTGTTGAAAATACTATGAATACTTAATAATTACAAAACTTAAATTTGCAATATTCAGGAAACAATATTTTTGAAAAAATGTAAAATATTTTAAACTTATAATAAGATTTAGTTTACAGATTACCATATTATATGAATGATTTCAAAACATCTTACACAAATCCAAGGATGCTTCAGAGCTTCAGATGCAGTTATCCGTTTAGATGGTATCACCGTCAGCATCTGGTTGATTAAGTTCTTCGCTTCTGGCGTTACCGTGTCCCATTCAGGCGATGGATACTAACAACAACAAAAGCATCAATTATAAGGTAACAAGGGTCATCAAGTATGCCTCAAAATAACTAAACAAAAACTAAATATAAGAAATGCGTACATCAGAGGCAAGAAAAAATATAAATAATTGTAAAATTACAGATTAACCATTTGAAGGGGTGACTGAATAATGCAAACCATATGTCATAGAAATCAACACGAGGATAATTTAATTGGTAACTGACAAACCAGCATTCATTTAGTCAGTAAACATATGATTGTTACATTCAATGTAGTATATTTTAGAAAATACAATGGGCAAAAAATATCTGTTATAGATTGATAAATGTTAATCAGAACTGTCTATATTTTTAATGTCCAGTATAATTTTTAAAAATATGTATAATTATATGTACAGTGTTTATATAAATTGTTATACTTTACTTTCTAATTTAAAAAAACGAAATATATTATTTGTGAGAAAACTGTATGTGATAGACATTTTTATTATTTTTCCAGTAATGAGCGCCCAAAAGCTATAAAAATCAATCATTACATTTAGGACAATTTTTTCCGTCACCGACCTATGTAATTTTATATTGTCTTTATATTTCTAGTGTTATTCACAATTTTTAATGTGTTTGCAAAATGTTCATATTTTTTAAAATTTCATGAGTAGATGTCTGTATTTTGTGTTCTTCAGGTAGAAAAAAAAATCATGTATGTAATGCACTTTCTTTTATATGATAATAATATTTACATGATATAGTTTTCTGCAAGAGTATAATTAGGCTACACGTATGCTTCACATTTGTGACTTTTTGAACATACTACAACCAGGTGCGGATCCACAAGGGGGAATGGGGGAAATTCAAACACTAAATGGTCACTGCAGACAAAATG
This sequence comes from Magicicada septendecula, assembly GCA_034769895.1. Taxonomy (NCBI): domain Eukaryota; kingdom Metazoa; phylum Arthropoda; class Insecta; order Hemiptera; family Cicadidae; genus Magicicada; species Magicicada septendecula. Next base: position 53,264,984 of record CM068375.1, on the reverse strand, counting down.
TTTTTGACATCTTGTGATTGTAGAATGGTTTTGTGATTGTGAATGTGATTGTGTTGTGGTCGAGGGTGCGGCGAGGTTGTACATGTCTGTGGTTATGGTGGCAGTAAGTGGTTACAACGAGGTTTGTAACCAAGTATAGATGACATTCAGTTCATAACAGATAATATTATTTATTACATATTAGTAATCACATTTATGAAGTTTGTATCATGAACTACTTGGATAAAATAAACTGTAACTGTAAATTTTGATAGAATAAGGGAGAAAGACAGTACCATTTAAAAATATTTATCTGCAACCACATAAAAGTACAACCACATACTAAAGTTAAAGTTTATAAAATGATAGCTGCAATGACCTAATTTTATTACATGTAGTAAGACATGTACTGACTGGGAGGGGTAAAGCTGAAGCATGTTGGAACTTTCATGAATCTTCTTCGCCTTCAGCACTAAAGCCCAATGTAAGCCCTGGCTTCCAACACAAATCTTCTAGTTGTCTTGATTGTTCATCTCCAATGTCTCCTATCCATCGTCATCTCAGCATAACCCTCACATCCATTCTTCTGAGATTTTCCAGCACATCATCCAACCATCTTATCCTAGGCCAAATACTCTTTCTGCTTTTATAGACCTGCACCCTCAGGATTTTCTTTGTCATATGATGATCATCCACGTGCTCTTGGTGGCCCAGCCATTTGTATTCGAATCTTATGATGTACTCATGCTTCAATAGCTTATCTGTCTCCTTATCATTTCTTACTCTCCATTCTCATCTTCTGGACCATAAACTCGTCACAAAATATTTTTTTTAAACCTTCTCAGGTTCCTTGTTCCTTTTTTGCTGATGTCCATGCTCACCTCCATAAGCAACAACCGGTCTGATATGTGTCTTATATATTTTCATTTTTGCGTTACGACTAATGAGTTTGCTTCTCAACAGTCTACTGTTAGCATAATATGCCTTATTTCCTATTTGTATCCTGTCAAGTATCATTGTTTTTATGGACCCTTCATGTTACCCAGGTATCTGACCTTATTAACAGCAACAAATGAATTATCCTCTATATATAATTATACAGATTTCTTCTCCTTTTTGATGCAGAAATTAGCATGCATTTAGTTTTGCTTATGTACTTTCAGGAACCTGGGCACCACAATGACAGAGTATAGAAGACATTACTGACATTAAATCTAAAACAGCTTAACAAAAGTATCATTTGTGAAACAGAATGCTGCAATTGAAAACAAGAAAATCGCATCTTTTTTATGAAGTGTGGTGCCTGTATGGTTCTGAAAAATTGACCATAAGGGAAAGAGATAATGAACGACTAGAAACCTCTGAAACATGGTGGGTGTTGGAAAAGGTTGCAAGGGATCTCATGGAGGAGATATTTAAATTGATAAATCAAAGGCAAAGTTATAAAAAGCATTAACACTGATGGTTGGAATAGACAGACAGACAGAAGATGCATGGGGCGTTTTGTGTGTGTTTCCTGGGTGAACCCCAATGAACACCAGGTTCTAACAGTGCAGTGTGGTTGTTCGCTCGGCACAAGGACTTATGAAGCAGTCCACATATGCATTAATTGTGTATATGAAGTTCTGGGTTTGCTTCAGCCGACTACCACACCTGAGACGCAACTCTGTCTCTCCTTAGGATATTGCCCATAGGAACTCAGAGAAATGTTAGTATGGTCGATATGCTCGACTTGTGACCTGGAGGCAAGTCATCCATAATGATGGGTTGCTGCCATTAGATGATGGCTCCTAGAATTAGTCACACCTCGTGGTTTTCGATGCTCTGGCTTTCAGTCCAGCTGAGGTGGCAAAGCAGGTGCTGACTGGTTGGGACAGTTAATTGCCATGGGAAGACCAAGGAAAAGTTACCTGAATCAAACAGCTGAAGAAGTAGGGGTTAAGTGAATACAAGGTGTTTCAAGGAGCTGTCCACCAACATTTGGGCTCACGATACAAGAAAAAGAAGCATTAGACATAGGTTAAAAGTACAAAAACTGTAAACAAAATACTGTCTTCTGAAATTGAGTTTTTACTAGTCAAGAACATATGTAAAAGAGTTGACAAAATTGGAAAGTAATAAATTTTCTACAAATTAAATACAAGATATACGTAAAAATAAAGCAGCAAAGACACATAGAAATGATGTGTAATGACAGATTGAATAAACAATTTCTAAAACACAGAGTAAAAGAAGCAATTAAAAAACGAATGTAGGATGACCAAAGAAAAGGCTGGCAGATATGTGAAGATGGATCAGACAAATGCCTCTACCATATAGCAAAGAGGAAGAAGTCTGTATCAGTACATTTTGTCTTTCTCACTTGTAACTTTAGAACATTCTGTTTCATTTCTACAGAGATTTTTATAACAACAGATACTACACAAAAAGTTAGAATTGTTATCAACTGTTTTCTTCTGAATGGATAAAATATTTAATGTTGTACTCTTTGCAGACAAGCAAACTGGTAAGCTGTAAATATATAATGTAGCAATATAACTACACTGTGGTTTACAAAGTGAATAAAGAACACTTTGTGTCCTCCCTCCCCCACTCACCAGTCTGTGTCATACAGAAGTGCTAAAGGGAAATAAATATTTCCCCACTGCCTGTGTGAAAACACTGAGTAAATAAATACATATGTGGGTGTATTGCTTATACAACACTGATTGATACAAACAGACTTTGATGCAGTACCAGAACTACAACTTGATTATAGATATTAAAAAAAAATATATAATTGAATCTAATAAATTGACACTTGGTTTTTAATTCTATAAATGTTTTATTAGGTCTAACAACTGTTTCATCAGCTGCAGCAGCTTCAGAGGTTATACTTGAACTAATATGATCAAATACCAATAAATAATTCAGCAATTTGTTCACCATCACAAATACTTTGTTTATCAAGTTCTTGATATTATTGAAAATTTCAGTTTTTTTTAATAATGATTGCTTTTATAGAAAAAGTTTTTTTTTTAACTAATAAAATGTTAGACTCATTAATACCTCCAAGGATCCTGACGTGCTTTTGTAAAAAGCAGATAATAACATATTTTTTTCATATACTGATGATATTTAGGTAAAACATAAGTGACAAGAATAAATGATGAAGGGGAGGTGTGGGTAGCAATATCAATGAGGGAAACACAGTAGTTAAATGCATATACTTAGAAAGCAAGGAACAAGAAATTAGGAGTAGGACGGCCATAATTAAACACGAATTCGATAGAAAAAAAGGAATTTTCTGTAATGCCATTAATGTAGTCCTGAGAAAGAGGCTGGTGAAGTGTTTTATGTTGCTTTGAGACAGCTAAAATGTGGAGAAGGTTAGGGATTGGATTCAGTGAGTGAAACTATAGCTTAGGAGGTGATGAAAGGACTGAGGTGGATGAACAAAGTAAGTAGTAAAGACGTGCTCAAAAGGATCAGGAGGGCAGAACCTGTCTGGAGGTTGTACAGAAGAGGAAGGGAAATTTATGCTGTGATTTTATTTCAATAGATGTGAATATAGGAAAATGAACGTTCAACAATTAAGATATGCAAGTAGAACTCTTTTGATACCCTTAGCTAAAAAGTATACCCAAATAAAAAGAAAGTTTATTTGTGTTTTGTATCCCAGATTCTATAACCATTTACCTACTGATATAAAAAAAACAATGTTTTTGAACCAATTGAAATCTTGGCTAATAAATGAAATCAGTTGAATACCTTTATCATCCTGTATACCATTAAAAATCATTTGACCATACAAGAATCTATCACTAACAAAAGGAAATGTAGTCTGTGTTTTCATTTTATTTGCAAGGAGTACATCTTGATTTAGTTGTCACGTGAAAGTGTTCACGATTTGTTTGTTACTGAAAATTGTCATCAATTCTAATAATAATTTCATTTTATTTGAAAAGAGTAGGTGAGTAATATAAAGGCTGTCAAGGCCAGAGTCAATATTATTAAAAATATTGTATACAATGCTGTTTGGCCACAGTTAAGATTCTGTCTCTGGACATTTTGGTCACACCTCTGGAGGTTCATCATCAGTACTGTCTTGTGTAGGACACCACAGATTTTATATAAGGAACCTTGGTTTTGGTGTTTGTTCACTGCTTTCAACTCAACAGTAAGGTACATCCAGCCTGATACCTTTTTGAATGTTTTTCTACTGAGGATGGTCTCCAGAGGTGTGGTAAAAATGTCTACAGTCTTACTAATTTATATATATATCATATATTACAAGTACTTACGTCATAAGCTCCTGCTTTAATCTGTGCATACAGCCTATGTTGGTCCTCGTCCCAGAACGGTGGGTAGCCAACCAGCAGAATATAAAGTATTACACCTGTACACAATGGCAAACAGCACATTACAACTGACATTTATTCAACATAGTGTTTACATGAAAGCTTACTTCAACTGCTCTGACATGTGGTGTACAGTTTACAAATATATATAGTGATCAGGCAGTGCGAATGAGAGGAGATGAAAGGAACAGCACCTCTGGATACCAAAGCTGGGGCAGGGGAGGAGGTGACAAAAATATACAGCTCGCTTGATATCAGTAGTTATAAACAAATGCATGTTTTCAAGCGACTTATATTCTAGATTCTATTAAAAATATTTTATGAAATAGTTTAATGCAAAAATTCCATATGTATGATGTGGTGACATTACAAAATAAGGATTTTAATTATAGACTATATCTGTACAGCTGCAACAATGGAACATACTTCAGAAGACAATGTCTGTTTACTTCTTCTTCTTCTCCTCTTCAAGGATTAGGTTATATAAACCTGTTCTGGCACCCATCTCATCCTCGGTCAACCCACGTCTCTTCTACCAATGGCTTTATAGTTCAGTGCCGCTTTTGCCAATTGATCCTCTGTCACCCTTTGCAGATGATCCTACCATTGTCTTCTGTAAGTTGCAATAATTCCATTTATGTCATTTACTTTGACTTCTGCTCTGATATCCTCATTCCTTTTTCTTTCTTGCAAATGTGTAGTTTAAGTATTTGGAAGAAACTGCATTTCAGCACTCTGAATCTTGTTGCATTCCTTTTTTGTCATGACCCACACCTCACTCACATATGTCAATATGGGTATTGGGTAAGTCTTATAAAATTTAATCCTTGTGCTGTGCAGTGGCGAAGCTAGTAGTTAATGAATGGGTAGGCAAAAATCTTATCTTAAATTTTTTTAAGGAATCTGTAAAAGGACGGTGGTTCAAATCGGACGCTGAGGTAGCATTTGCTGTAAGCGAATGGTTCCACAAACAGCCGTAAAAATTTTACTAGCAGGGAATCTACAGATTAGTGCAACAGTGGGATTCATGCCTTAACGTTAATGGAGACTTCTTTTAAAATCGTTGAATAAAAAATGCTTTACAGCTCTATACGTCTTTCTATTGAACAATCCTTGTATTAGTCATACACAATAATACAACTGATTGAACTTCAAAATTTTAAACGTGATTAGTTTATATATATATATATATATATATGTTTAATGTTACAAATAATTCAAATAACAATCTTGATTATCTGTTAGTTCAACGGCATAACAGGGACACTTTTAATAACCGCATAAAATAAACACACTTATAAACAACACAGGCGCTTTAACTTAACTGTTTGGACCACAGAAGTGAGGCATGCCTCAACGCTCTATGTGTACAGCGCGGGACAATCCCCCCGTCCCTTCACTTCCCTATCGAACCCGCATATTGCTTACATACGATGTATACAAAAAATGCTGAGGCACGTTCAGGTTGCCTCATTCGCTTTAAACGAGCTATGCCGAATCTCACCTGTCACCATCTAGCGGTCGCTCAGTAAAGCACGTTTCGGCTTAATAAATTCGACAGTTGCGGTAACAAAGCATAATCTTTACGTTATGTAGTTCATACGTATTTATAATTTTTATTCTACAGAATTTTTTAGGGTAGGCATTGCCTCAATTGCCTCCATGTAACTTCACCACTGGTGCTGTGTCTTGTTTTATTTTAAAGATGTCTATGAATTGTACTACAAATATTCCTATATTTATTTATTTTCTCTCTTATATCATATTCAGATTCATAGGTTACTGCACATCCAAGATATTTGAAACTGTGGCTCACTTGTTCTAAAATGCTGTCGTTTATAACTACCTTAGTCCTCACTGGATATTTACCTTTAAAGGCCATGGTTTTGGTATTTCTTACTGAAATTGTCAGTGAGTACTCTCTTGCCACTTCTTGTAATTGAAACATAGCTCTTCGTAAATCATCCTCATTTTCTTGAATAAGAACTATGTCATCCACATATAGCAGGGAACCCATATAGATTGATTTGTTAAGCTGTATTCTTGATGTCACTTGGGATTTCCATGCTCTTGACATGCCATCAATGTACATCTGTTTACTTTCAACTGAGCTAGGTATAGTAGGATCATCTGATTTAGAAAAGACCATCGATGAATTTGTCTCCCTACAAGTAAGAAAGGTCACATTTAAATCGTTATACTTCACAATTTTTACAAAGTCTGCTAATAATTTCTGTTTGAGTTCAACCAGTTTTACAAAAATAAATAAATAAATAAAATAAAATAAAAATAATAATTTAATTAGTTATTTTAATATTGTTTCATTTTTTAATTATGTGTGTAGGTACGTATAATTATTCTATTGTAAGTAAAATTTTAGTGAATTTTTTATTTAACAGATTTTCATTGAAAACACATGATAGTTATCTGCTAGAAGTATCACACAGACAAAAACATCATATGTAATTGTTCAAAAGAGACATCAAATTCAGGTTCTGTCACAAAATTTTCTTCACACAGACCTGGTGATGATTAACTACATGATTCCCATGCATCAGTGGAATTAACTTCTGCCAGTTTCTATTTATGATATGTACAGAGTTCAGTAAGAAGAGTAAGGAGGACTACAGTGTATTTACAAGATACAGTGAACCTGGAGAGTACTGGTCAGATATATAGTTTGGGAAACATGACAGGCTAGCCACCTATTCCCCTATAAAAAACCATTTGATGAAATGCTGTTTGTGAATGTACTTTTAAAACAATCTGCCAGCTGTTACTTTACGGACTGTTCAGTTTTTAACATTTTGTTGAAATCCAGAAAGTTGCAAATAAAATAAAGAGACTGACACTGTTACAGCCAAAACTGATAAACATGTTTTTGTATAATCTGATAAACTTGATACTTATATTAACTTTTCCACATAACAGAATGTGAATTAAAAATTTGTTTATTAGTAACAAATAATATTTGTTCGGACTACTAATAAACACTGTAACGGTACATATCAGAACCAAATTACCAACCGTCATAAGCAACAGTAATAATACAAAGAAGGCCATCAGAACAACTAAACTTGATTTTAAAGGAAGAAGAAAATTAATAATAAACTAAAAGAGAAGAAGAAAGAGATCAGCATTAAGAAATAATTAACTGCTAAAGAAATGAAGAGAACTGATTAGAGACAAGACCAACGTTGACCCAATATACCCAATAGATCAGACAGTAAAAGAATAACTAAAACAAACACCAAAGGAATATAAATTGAAGGAGGTTAATGAACTAAGTTAAAATAGGGAAGGATTTAATTAACTCAACCAGGAGAACTAATAGATAAGGAAAAGAAAATAACAAATAAAGAAAATAGAGAATAATACTCATGATTGAGAAAAAGGAATCAGTTTAAAACAAGAATACAAACCCTATTAAATGACTTACCAATGACATCAAACCATTAACAGCCTATTATAAGTGACTTGACTGTGACAATAACTCTAATATAACATAAAAACATAGTGACCAGGAGAGTGAAATTAAAACTTTGCACTAATACGATGTAATAAGATATAAAAGATAACAACAACATTGTATCTTATCTACTATCTATGTAGATGATATAGAAACAGAGATATCAGAAAAACTGATAATATCCAAGAGTATTTTAAAATAATATAAAAGAAGCTGGAAAATAAATACCAGACAATAAATAATAATTAATAGTATTAATACATTTAAATAATTGTGAAAAAAAAGTATAGAAACAAGCCACTAAATGGAACTCATTGTTGCAAGTTAGTGTAGGACACACATAACCTAGTAACTAGCATTTTTCATGTATAATGACAAGAATTGATAACAAAATTGTTATCAATCCATATTCTGTTATATTGTAATTAAACTGGATGTTATAAGAATCATACCAATACCAAGACTAGTTTACCAAGGAAGAATTTATATTGTGATTGGTGTAAATCAACAAACTGAAATGGACAGAATAGGATTTACCCAATAAACAATCTAAAAAATCTTTAAGAATATCAATATAAAAGAGAGAGGTTGATATCAGTAGAATCAATGATATATAATACCACTAGTAGAATATAAACCAATAATTAGTAAAATAAAATTGAGTCTTAATAATGAAAAGTAAAGGGACTTGTCATGTAGCACTAGATGCAAGAACTAGTGATAAATTAATAGCAAGTGAGGACATACTGGTACAGCCCAAAACATTGTCAAACTTTGTAGTTATTGCAGTGACAAATGATGTAAGAAGCAATGAATTAAAAAACAAGTATGTAATTTCTAATGAAAGTAATACATGTAACACACTAGAGTACAAAACTAGGAGTGATTATAAAGACTAAAAATGAACAAAAGAATAATGTAATAACTAAAACTGAGATGATCAGAAGTTGTAATGATCATCTCAGAGTAATTGTGTCATAATAGAAATGGTTAAGAAACCACTATTAAAAGACAATAAGTAAAACTAATTGATAGTATCATAGGCCAATATGCCTAGCCAAGTTATTTGTAAAGTTAATTAGAAATAAGTATTTTCTTATGTCATGAGTAATATTGTAATGGTGATAAGAAGTTGTAGACAAAGATTATGAGTAATGAGGTTGCAGTAAAAGTAAGGAATAATAATGGAAAAGTGTAATTAAACTTAAGTGTAATTAAAAGTGTAATTCAGTAACTAATATTGAATTAGGCCTAAACAGCCAAAGATAACTTTTATCAAAATACAACCTTATAAATGATTGTAAAGAGTGCATACTCGACTAGTAGCGAGGAATACTCAATGTTTATTGAAATTTAATAGGCAAAATAACTAAAACAAACATTATAGTATATAATAAGCTAATAAGAGATATTAGAAAATGTATTTTTGTTAATAATGATCAAACTCATATGGTGTGGGGATCCAAATTATTCGTCTCAGAGAACCCTGAGCAATGGTAATAATGAATTGTTAATTAGAGCAAAGATAAGGGAATAACGTTAATTATAAAGATTTAATAATTTGCCAGCCCTTGGGCATCATAATGTAAACCAATTTATCTTAATCTCAAACCCAGACAACAGACGCGTTGAGGGCATCTATTTTGCCGAAATATACCGAAGGGTCATGAAAATTAAGAAAATTAACCAATCAGTGATCAGCATCGAGCAATAGATGGCAGATTCATAAACCGAAGAGGACACAGTTCATCACAGTACTTCGACGGAGAGGCCACGCTGCTCCTGAGACCAAATTTTAAGAAAATAACCTCAACCAGCTGATGGAAATCGATAACCTCAAAAAAGTGAAAGTTAGGTTAGGCCAAAAGTAAACAATGTTGAGTTAACCTTATATCAATGTCTATTTGCGGAGTATGTGCGCATAGAAAGTGAACTAAATATTAATAAAAAAGAAAAGTGCAATTACGAAAAAGGAAATACAAGCAAGTATAGTGACAAATAAACTATACTTAGAGCAATTAAGACTTGCCACAATAAAAAATTTTCATTGAGTATAATTAATAAGACTTATCGAATAAATCGACAGATAATTAAATACGAAAACCTAAGGAAGATGGGACCTTATCAACTTAATTAATTCATTAATTGCTAAAGGAGTTAGTGACAGTTGATTTTATTTATAAAAGTTATTCACTTATTTAATAGACTTCATCAAAGGTGATGAAGGAAACATTTTCATAGGAACACTAAGGGTGCAATGAACTTTATTATTTCAATTAATATATTAACAATTTAAGAAGTGTGACGAAAGCTAATTATAAATTTAGTAATTGCCCACACACATGATAAACTGTAATTATCAGAGATAATAAAATAAAATAATTTATAATGAACTTTAAGAAAGAGTTAAACAGTAGTGCATTAATCAATTTGTTCCTATTTAAATGAATTTAATAGTAAGCCGAACATGCTTACCAGAGTTATTTGTTTACTTAATCCAATTCATCCATTATGAAGAATCAGAGAATCTTCTCTGAACACTGAAGAGTTTCATAACTTTATTAAACTAATAATTTTAAATGTTGTTGAATAAAATATTATTAATTTTAAGGTTCACTGACCACAGTTCAGTACGCCAAATAAACTTCCAATGTTGACACAATGTGTCAGTGAATTTTTATGTTATTAGTTAAGATGTATTTATTAATGTAATCACTCTCCTACTACTCGATGATTATAGTAGTATAAAGATTCAGTTTTGTTTTTTCGTATCTTGCAGTCTAAAAGGACCTACACTTTAGATAAACTTTTAATCAAAAAATAACGTTTTATGTTGTGAATACAAAGAGTCAGAATAACCAACCCTGAGATAAAACTGAGATAAAAGATTTTCATAAAGCCAATTATTATTATAAAAATGGACAAAAATGTCAACTTTAAATATTCTTTAAAGTAAATTCATGAGCATTATTAATCAATAAATAACTTTTTACCCAATAAAAGGAGTTAACAAAATTATTTCAGTAGACTAGACAATTACAGGTTAGGTGGACAACTCTCAACAGTTGGTACTATTGGTAGCGGCAATTGAGATAGTTTAAATTACTTAAAATTTAAATTACCATCTCGACTCTGCTTAGTTAACAGGATTCCACTCCAAGTAAGTACACCACTAGTAAATTAAATCTACCTTCAGTGACAAGTCAACTTTGCCGATTCGCCTCATCAACTGAAGAACGTCGGATTACAAAATACAAGTGAACAATTTTTTTACAAATAAATAAGAAGAGTTTTACCACAACTAATCAAGATCAAATTTTAATTTTCTATACAAATTGTTAATAAAATAAGTAACAAAAATAATAATAATAACCGAACTTCAAAATTTTAATTAACCAACTAAAAGGGTATAACTTCGACCCGTCATAAATTGGCGTCGCAACTTGGGGCATAATAAATATGAACACGAGACCCCGCATACTCGGCAATAAGATTATAAATTGGCGCACCTACGTAAGAGGCTCGATTTAGGTAGGAGGTACAAACCTAATCGGTAGTAACGATCACAAAACCAGCCTAAGTTTAGCAAGCAGTTGCAATACGAAAACAAGATGCACCGGAGAGCAACATCAAAGAAACGCGCAGCGGACGCGGAGAAAGAAATAAACATGGACGAAAAGGAGACGACACCGACTGAAGATATAGAAGCGATATTACCTCCCGCGGAACCTAACCGACCTGCACGAACAGAAGACATGAGTTTACAGGAGATAATGAGGGTAATAATGGAAAATAATAAAAAAACAGAAGAAACCAATAAAAAAAAAGAATCATTAAATAAGAAAATAGATGACAATAATAAGGAATAAAAGAAGATAACCAGAAAAATATAGAATTATTAAACCAGAGAATAGACGATAAAATAGAATCAATAAAAGAAGATAACTAAAAATTAAGCAGAAGATGGAAGATAATACTAAAGAATTACATGAAACATTAAATTAGAAAATCGATGATAACCATAAAGAATTAAAGGAAGAATTAAGTAAGAAGATAGGCGACAGTATAGAAGATAGTAATAAGAAAATGGAAACAATAAATAAGAAAATGGAGGAAAATATGGAACTTATCAGTAAGAGAATAGAGGAGAACAACGAGAAAATGAATACGAAAATGGAGGAGGAGATAACCGGAGTTAGAAGAGACATTTCCGAAGTCAACGAGAAATGTGAACAGACCAATCAAGAGTTGCAGCAAACCAAAGAAGACATCAGAATAACCGAACTTAAAGAAGATAACTCAGTTCGAATGGAAGCTCTAAAGCAAGCGAATCAAGAAAATCTGACGAGGGTACAGACGAGTTTCGGGGAGAGATACGAAGAAATAACTGCCACGGTGAACAATGTACAAGACCAGGTTCACAGTGACAAGGAAAAGATGGCACAGATACACCAGCGAGAGTTTAACAACTTCCGGGAGGAACTCAATGAGATCCGGAGTCAACCAATTCAGGTGTCAGGAATACAAAACCTGGATAACTGAGAGATAATACATTTTCGAACGTACAAAAGGAACCCCATGGAATTCCTCGAAAGGGTAGAAGAGAGCATCACACGAAACCGAGAAAACAGATGGACGGTGATCAGAGGCATGCTGGACGAATACTTCAAAGACGTCCATAACAATTGGTGGACAGCAACCAGACATGAGGTACAGAGTTACACGGAGTTCAAGACACTATTCAAAGCCAAGTATTGGTCGGAGTCGACGCAAAACATAGTACGCGACGATTTGTGCAATGGAAAATACGACACCAGTAGAGGAGCGACACTGACAGCATATTTCCTGGGAAAAGTGTGCCTGGCGAGGAACCTCGAACCCAAAATACTGGAGGAGTGCCTCGTAACTAAGTTGGCATACCATTACGAAGAAGGCGTAGCACGAGCGCGGCTGAGTGGACAGATAAAAACCATACAATCCATGGAAGCGTTGCTCGAAAACTACGAGCACGAGAATTACTACAGGAGGAATCGCCAGAGGCATGATCGATACAGGAAGAGGAATAATCAAAATAACAACAACTATTATTATAACAATCGTAACAATTATCGAGGCAATTACGATAATCAAAATCGTAATAATACCGGCCAAAATCAGGGACCAAATAATAATAATAATTACAATGAAAATAATCGGGATAACAACAACCAACGACCAAACAATAATAATAATAATAACTATAGACCAAATAATAATAATAACAACTATAGACAGAACAATAATAATAGCAACCAGAACAGAAATTACAGAGGAGTAAACTACGTTTGAGCGGAAGAAAATGACAGTGGAAGGCAGTATTATCAGAGACGCTGCAGTTACAATGAACATCACAACAGAGCCAATCAATACGACGGAGGAAGAGAATCCAGGTATGAGAGACGAAGGAGTCGCAGCAGTGAAGACCCACAGGGAAATCACAGCAACGAATTCGATCATAATACGGGAGACAGACCGGAAGGGAGAGAGAATAGCACACCGAATCCACCAGAGACGAGGAATGAAGAGAGTGATATCTCTTTAAACGGACAACGACAGTGAAAACACCAACGGAACCATCACTGAACCGATCTATTGGGTACGACAATATAATAAACAGACGAACAAACAACAAGACAATTACGATAATCAGGAGCCATTACCTGAAGGATATTAGGGGAGAACTACTGGAAGAAGAGGATAATAAAACCAATAACAATAACAACGAGATCGCTTATATAACCATAGAAGTGAACGGAATACCTACCAAAATAATGATCGACACAGGAGCAAATGTCTCTCTGATTGACAGTACAGAGTTAAACAGAATACAAAATGAAAATAAGGAAATAATACCTACCTTACCAATAAATAATATTATATTAGTAGGAGCAACGGGACGTCAAAACAAGACAGTCAGGAAGCAAGTCAGATTGGAAGTAACTAATAAAGGTATAATTCCTATGATATTTTTGGTAGCCAATGGCTTACCCTTTAATTTATTAATCGGCTGTGACATATTAAGGAAATACGCAGGTATAATTGATATGAGCAGAGCGAAAGTGTCTCTGAGCTCAAATTGTGTTGAATGGACGGCTGAGATAATTGGAAGTAAGAAGCCCCTCAGGACCGGATCATTTATTATGTTAGGGAGGATAGGGATTATAGGAATCATACACCAATAGAAGAAATAAATTACGAAGATGAAAATGACAGCTTATGGAACGAGAAGATTGAAGAGATTAGAAAATTCCAATCAGAGAAGAGTGACAAACAAATAACCAACGATCAGGTAGAGGAATTAATAAAGATATATAATCAATACCGACACGTATTCTCAGGTACACCCGGTAAGGTGAAAATTTTTCAATGCAAAATAAAGTTTAAGGAACCAGTAGAATTTATACGAAAATCATATCCTATTGCATACTCTCTAAAGGAGGCAGTTAGAACCGAAATTAATAGACTGATAAACGATCAACTCCCCATACACCAATCCTATTGTAGCGGTACCTAAGAAAAACGGAAAGGTAAGAATATGTTTAGATGCCAGGGAAATAAACAAGACCATTATCAATGATCGAACATCATCAGGAGAGATCGAAGAGATCCTCAAGAAATTTTACAGCACTCGTTTCATTAGTACATGGGACACAGTTTGCGGATTTGGGAGGTGGAATTGCATCCCAATAGCCGAAAATATATGGCTTTCATATTCGAAGGGCGTAATTATCAATTTAAAAGGCTACTCTTTGGACTAGTAAATTCAGTAGCAGTGTTTGTGAAATGCATGGATTAAATTCTGGGACAAGAGGCGCTTCAATTTATGACAGTTTACGTGGATGATTTACTTATTACATTGGGAAACTGGGAAGATCATTGCAGAAGGATCGAACAAGTATTATTAAAATTATCGGAAAACAACCTTACATTAAAACTAGAAAAGTCAAAATTCATCGCAGATGAAGTTAAGTTCCTAGGATTTAATCTATCAGAAAACGGCATAACACCATCACAGGATAAAATAGAATCCATTCAATTATTTCCAATGGCAAAGAATAAGAAACAATTACAATCATTTTTGGGCATATGTAATTACTATAGGAAATTTCAGAGGAATTACTCAAAACTAACGTCAAGGTTTTCACACCAACTATCATTGAAGGACAAGTGGACGTAGGGATCAGACCAGGATATCACCTTTCAGCTAATAAAAAACAAATTTTTAGAGTCAGTAATGCTGCACCATCCTGATTTCAATAAAGATTTTTATATGAATTGCGACGCCAGCGATATGAGTTTAGGGTCAATATTGTACCGGGAAGATGACGAAGGGAATCACCTTGTGATTAGCTTCGCCAGCAGAGTGTTGAATAGATGCGAACGGAACTACCACGTAACAGAGAAGGAGCTGCTCAGCATAGTGTTTGCGTCCAATAAATTTAGGACATATATTTTGGGCTACTCAATAATGGTCAGGACGGACCACAAGTCCATATCATTTTTGAATAACTGCAGACTAAGCCACGGGAGACTGACGAGATGGACATTAGCATTGCAGGAATACAACATCAGTTGGGAGTATGTACCAGGAAGAAGTAACATTGCAGCATATATATTGTCAAGAATTAATATAAAGAACCAAACATTTGAGAGAGAAAAAGAAACAGTAGCCAAGATATACCACATCATTAAAAACAGATCCGATTTAGCAAACATTATTGGCGAACTAATACAACAACGGAAGAAAGACAGTAAACTAAATAAAATCTATCAAAGACTGATGGAACAAGATGACAGAATAACACAATTCTACTGTATACACAATAATCTTTTATTCATTAAAACAAGAAGCCATCACAACCAATGGAAGATAGTTATCCCGAAAGCGATCGAAAAAGAAATTACCATGGATTATCACATCAGATATGGACACATGGGAGCATTGAAAGTGATAAAAGCACTTGAAGAACACGTATACTTTAAAGACATTAATCGAAGCGTACGAACGATATTAAAAAATGCCACATATGCCAGTTAGTTAAATGTAACAACGATAGAAAGGAGGGGTTAATGATACCAATAGCATCTTCAATAAATTAGAAAAAGTATTTGTAGACATTTGCGGTCCATTCCCACGCAGTGGAGGACAACGCCAATATAAGTTTATAGTAATTGTTTCACTATACTAAATTTATCAAACTCTATCCAACAAACCGAGCAACCACCAGGAAACTTTTAGAAGTAATTATTCAACGATATATATCAGAAGTGGGAACGCCAAAAGCAATAATAACTGAAGACGGGACTCAATTTAAAGGTAGGAAATGGAAGGAAACGTTGTGGGATCATGAGGTAAAGACCTTTAAAACTTCAGTATTGTGCCGATTAATTAATATCGGCGCGAATAAACAAAAATCGTGTACGGTATTTAACGAATACGTTAAAGAAATATAGGAACTGTATT
The DNA here is from genome assembly GCA_034769895.1 of Magicicada septendecula. Taxonomy (NCBI): domain Eukaryota; kingdom Metazoa; phylum Arthropoda; class Insecta; order Hemiptera; family Cicadidae; genus Magicicada; species Magicicada septendecula. Next base: position 53,248,693 of record CM068375.1, on the reverse strand, counting down.
TAGCGGTGGCGTTCTGCCGTACTGTGTTTAACAGAAATACACACACAATCTACATGAGGTAATTAAATTGCGCCTGATTGGTGCTGCACTCTGGCGGTCGGCGCTGATCGCGAGTTGAGAAAGGCCAGAATAAACGATTCTAAGCCTGTCTTATTCTGGTCCTGAACCAAACACCACGCCTCGCCGCGTTCTCCGACAGAGAGAAGTTTTTTAATTGTACCATCTTACACCTATGGCAGGCTAAATTAAAACAGATCTGGGGTAAGTAAGTGCAGTATACTTATATATATTAATTTGAAGTAATGCAAAAGGAGTTTTGTTTAATAAGTACAGGAATGAATGAAATTGTAACCTATCACATTCACGCCAAGTGGCAAATTAGAGTATGTGTAAATTGTATTAATTGTATAGCAATTGTATAACAAACTGAGTAATTATATAACAGTAATTGAAATCTTAACTAAGGCACCGTAATTGAATAATGTTAACCCAGAGGGGTAAAGTTTATAAATGTATACATGCCAAGTGGTGAATCAAGTTAGTATGAATAATTAAGTCACCCCAAATTTATTGAGAATGTTAAAGAAAGAGAGTCATAGTAAAAATATAAAGTTTTAATGGAAACAAGTGACAAACTTTAATAGAATTGAGAATAATGTAAAGTCAAAGTAATATGTAATTTAACTAAACTAAATGTTTTCCAAGATAGGGCCATATGCCCGTATAACCTGTTGCAGAGTGTGTCAAACTTTCATTTCAAGTAGGCCTAAAGCAGTGTTTAATATTATAAATGGATTTTGGTGCGTGTGAGGGTTCTGGGGGAATTAGTGTTGGTGCTTCTCGCTGATAATATTTGTATGCTTAGGGTCCCTCGCTTCAAGTCGAGGAACAGCCCCAACCTGAACAAATGACCATCTAGACTCTCAACTTCATCTGCCGGAGGAGAACAGCGAGGACAGGCCACACCCACACTAAAATGCCGTAGACCAGAATACCAAACTTCACACCACGGAATAAATCAGGTGACAACAAACCATATTACTTTCACACAAGGGAATGTAACCCACTAGAACTCGTGGGCATATAGCTACACAACATACAATGACTTTAAGCTTTAAACATTTTAATTGGGTCCCCGGTTAACAGGACAGAATAGTGCGCGGACTTGGGGGGGAATCTTTTGTACATTTTGTAACACTGTTATATTAAATGTGAGCCCAGAGGTTGGCATGTATCTGTGGCTGATTACCATTCAGGCATATAAATTTCTTTCTAGTTTTCAGTAAAAGGGTTACCTTAGTGCTAGTAATTCTATCATTCATCATGTAATTTCACAGGTTAAATTTAGTTTTCAATTAATGCATTAATTTCATATATTTATATTCAGTTTGGGTCATATAATGGATAGGAGTTTCTTTTGGTAGTTTCAGTCGGGTCCCCAGTTTAATCCTGTATAGGCGGATTTTCATGCAGACTTGAACATGCTCCTGGGACAGGTTTAGTTATGCACGATCTTGCCTAGGAACATGTCGGCCTTTGGGCCAAATTAATTTCTAAAAGGTTATAAAGCATTATGACACATTACTGTTTTTAATATTTCACGAAATTTATCATCTTTAAATTCTTTTTAATTTATTATGATCACTTGTGTGTTTACTGAATTCTAATTATATTTACTCCAAGTCTAAGTGCTCAATGTGGGAGCACTTTATAGTAGTATCAGGCATTATGCCAACTCCTGAATTTTAGTATGCCCTGGGGGCACTGGTGTTACACACATATATCTATGAGTTATTAGGTATTAAGACCTTGCAATAGGTGTTGCGTGCAATAATATTTATGAATTGTAAATTATGTACCTCCTGGTGTGAAAGAGGTGTGGCAAGATTTTAATGATGAAAGTTGTAATTGTCCTGTGATGTGGAACGTGTGTATGTGTTGTAAATTGTAGACATATTTCCTTATATGTATTGTATATTCATGTGTATTTTTGGGGGTTAGGTATAGGGCTAAGTGGGGAAAAGTAACCCCGATTGGAAAAGAAAATTTTATATTCATTTAATTTAAATTTTATATTAAAATTTTTAAAGCAGAAACATTTTTAAGGAGAATAAAGAATATAAATTTTATATTTATTAATTTTTCAAGTAAAATTTTCTAAAGGAGAATACTATGATTTTGTTGGGTTAAAGAGATTTAAAGTTTGTTTATAATAAAAAAATTTATGGGTCATTAATTTTGTGAGTTTTAATTGCAAGTCCCACCTCACTGGATCCAGCGCATTTTTGGCTTCTCTAGGCTTTGGCCTAGTTTTAATTATCTTGTGGCCCCTCTTAAAAAAAAAAAAAGTTTTTCAAAAAACAATTTTTTTTTTTATAAGTCAATACAATACTTAAAGAGGGGTTACATTTGGTAGCAGAGCGTGGTTGAGATTAGGGTCAACCCTTGGGTCCTTTGGGTGTGACGGGGCTTGCAAACTCAGGAAACATTTTGGGGTTCGAATCGGACTTGGAATAATTACTAGAAGTCCCTATATCTATAAGTACCTATGTCTTGTTATGTTTAAGGTTTTGTGAATTATATGTGTGTATCATTGCCCGCCTGTTGGTATTGTTGAACTGTAGGTCGCCACGCGGTGTGAAATATTAGGGGGGAAATTCCTTGGAAACTCGAATTATCGCAGATCTGGGCCGAGGTGGAGAAATGGTTTTCACGTATTAGCTTGCCAATAATAGGGAAGGCGTTTTCATTTATGCGGTATGGCCCGATCGAAAGTCGGTCTCCTCCGAGATACGGGAGTCGAAGTTATTGCAAATTATGAGAATTTGTTGTTGTTCGTTGGTCGGTAATTTTGTCATGTTGTGTGTTAGTGTGTGTGTTGCGTTCCTTAGTGTGTAGTGTTGTTGAGAGCTAGTTCAGGTAAGTGGGCTGGGTCCTCGCAACGGTAGGGGGACCCGCAGTCTGCTTGAAAGAAGTACAGTACTCAAGTATTTCCTATGTTCTTATTGTCATTTTTTGTATGGTGTTGTGTTTTTGTGTGCCGACCGCGAAGCTCGAGGATGAGTGTCCTACATCCCGAGCTGTTTCTGCGCGACGAAATCGAGTTCGAGTTACGAGCCCGGGGGAGAGACCCAAAAGGGACGGTTATTGTATTACGACGGCAGCTCAGAGAAGCGCTGTCCGCGGGCGAAGCGCTCTCGATGGTCGCCATCGCTGACAAAGAGAGCGAATTAGAAAAATGTAACGAGAAGTGGGAGGAGCTGCAGGAATTAGCTCGTTGTGTAGACAGTTTGGAGGAGGGACCGGGGTGCTCCATCGGCGTCCGGCGAATCCGGCAACGCCTGCAGCATGTAAAACACAGGCTGCAGAATCTTGACGAACAACGGGGCGATCTTGAGCCGGCCCATGATGTAAAAGGTCTGATCCAACAGATCACCTCGACCCTGCAAGGGTCTCAAACGGGTAGACCATCTACGCCGGCTCCAGTTGCTGAGTCCGAGGTCTCGGCTGTAGCGTCCTCGTATAGAGCAATCGAGCCTGCTGCAAGTACCCCGGTTTTCGCCGGTTTGGGGGCGGCGTCATATCACAAGCTGCCCAACCCACTGTCTCATATCATCCAGCAATTACCGGTCATGGATGGGCTGGATGTGGACAAATTGTTGCCATTTTTTAAAACTATTTTCCAATTGGTTGATTTCCCGGGGATGTCAGATCGCACCGTGCTCGAGCTCGTTTTTCCTTATTGTCGCGGCCCCATGGCTGAGAGGGTGGCGGATGTAATGCATCGTAGAGGTGGAGTGGCGGAGTTCCACCAGGAGGTGTTGGAGGCGTTCGTGCCCGGGAGACTAATGGAGCAATTACGTCACCGACACTTTTATCGCGTGCAGGCGAGGGGCGAGAGTCTTGCCCAATTCGTACAAAGCATTCGAGAGGTAGCGCGTATACTGGGACTGGGCATGTCGGAGGAAGAGGTGGTCCAGAATATTCTTGACGGCGTCTCCTCCGAAGACAGATTGCGTCTTGTATTTGCTGAGCGGCCGCGGTGGTTTGCGGACTTGGACCGGCTGTGTGTGATGACCAAGGCCATTCAGATGAGCGACGTGGCGAGGGGAGACAGCAGAGGGGAACTACCCAGACCTCAGAGAGCGGAAGGACACAGTGAACCCCCCCCCCCCAACAGGCCCAGTCAATTCGAAATCGCGAGCGAAGGGGGGGAAATAATCTGTTACAATTGTAACCGCCCGGGGCACGTGGCTCGATCATGCACTCAAGGGCGCGCGCGTCCAGCACCTCCATCGTCAAGACCCATCCCAGAAAACTAAGTAGTCAGGGGAAGATATGTCGGAGGATGTCTTCCCCTTGCACTAAATCTTTACAACTTCCAACTACCTCCAGGCAATTGCTAGGATCCGACTCTTTCGACATCAAGGTCCGGTCCACTACCTCTCAACACCTTTCAGTATGCCCCTTTCTGTCGCTCGAGGTAAAAGGGGGTCAGCTCAGAGCTTTAGTTGACTCCGGTTCAGCCCGATCCATCATCTCACCTCGGGTATGCGCGGACCTTGAAAAGCAGGGCTTGATCAAGGGGTCGAACCTGTCGTCTGTGGTATGCTGGACTGCATCTCGAGAAATCTTGCCCATCTCCCAGGTGATTACCTTTAAAATTAAAATCGATGGGTTTTCTTGGGTGTGGCCTTTTCTGGTTTCTCCTGCTCTGGGAGTGGAATGTATTATTGGTGCTGATTTCATCGCGAAAAGTGGTCTCGTGCTGGACATCCAAGCGCACCAATGTTATTTTAAGTTTAATCGGGGAGCTCTTATTCCATTCCTTGGGTACCAGGGAGCTAAGCCGGGTATCCAAGAGGTAGCTTGTCCCGATTCTGCACGAGATCATCTCACTCCATCCCAGCAGAGGGCCTTAGACCGATTGTGTGAGGAATTTCCCGAGGTATTAACTCCTCCATTGGGACTCACACACCTGCTGGAGTATAAGATCCGTCTTACAGACTCTAAGATAGTAAGGTCGCACCCTTACAAATTCGCACCTCCGAAGATGACCATTCTGCGAGAGAAGGTTCAAGAGTTGTTAGAACAAGGGGTGATTGAACCTTCTCATTCTAGCTATGCCAGTCCAACGTTTTTGGTACCTAAGCCTGGGGGTAAGCAACGTATGGTCATTGACTATCGGAAGTTGAACTCAAATATCGAGGTGGATTCTGTTCCCCTCCCAGACTTACATTCGGCCTTTGATTGGTTCAGTGGGGCCAGGTATTTCACCATAATCGATCTCAATGCGGCCTATCACCAGATTCCTTTGGCCAAAGAGAGTAGACCGTACACGGCCTTTTGTGTACCCTGGAATTTGTACCAATACACAAGGGTTCCCATGGGTTTGACTGTGGGGGCCCAGACACTCACTCGTCTTCTCAATACCGTTTTTCACGACATGAAATTCAGGTTCGTCTTCAATTATTTAGATGATTTGTTGGTGTACATTGAGACATTCGAAGATCATCTGGGTCATCTCCGAGAAGTGATGTGTCGGTTGAGAAGATCTGGCCTTACTGTCAATCCCGAGAACGTTCGTTTCGCCCAGTAGAGTATTTCTTTCTTGGGCCATTTGGTTTCACACCGGGGCGTTACGGTCGACCCCGAGAGGACAAAGGGCATCCGTGACTTCCCCCCTCCTAGGGATGCGAAGGGAATAGCGAGATTCGTAGGTATGGTCAATTTTTATCGACGATTCATACCTAATATCGCTGAGATTGCCGCACCCTTGAACGAGCTGAGGAAGAAGGGCGCTAAATTTACATGGGGTGAGAGTCAACAAAAGGCATTCCACACCTTGAAGGAGGCCATCATCTCCCCACTGGTGTTACGGATGCCCGACTTTTCGAAACCCTTTATACTACAGACGGACGCGAGTTCGGTTGCGCTCGGGGCAGTTCTGTCCCAAGTTGTTGATGACGCTAGGCAGCCCGTGGCTTTTATTTCCCGGACATTGACCCAGCAAGAACGAAAATCATCCGTCTACGAGCTAGAGTGTTTAGCTGTTGTGTACACTCTAGACAAGTTCAGGCGTTTCCTGGAACATGCTGAGTTCCTGCTCGAGACCGACAATCAGGCTCTCTCTTGGCTTCCGGCTCATCCCCGGCAACTGGGTAAAATTGGTAGATGGGTGGTGAAGATCTCATCCTTTAAGTTGAAAGTGCAACACATTAGGGGATCTCAAAATGTAGTTGTAGACGCCTTGTCCCGCATGTTTTCCCAGCCCAGTGATGCCCAATCTGAGCAACCGTGTTTCGTTCTGTTAGACTTTCCATTAGCCTTCACTGATGTGTTACCCCATCAGTTAAACGACGAAGAGCTGGGTCCAGTCATCCAAAATATAAAGGAGGATAACGTACAGGCCCCTTACTTCTTGTCCAAGGGAGTCCTATGTTGTAGAGAAAGAATAGGACGTGCCCCTAAGATCGTGCTGCCTAGCAAGTTAGTGCCCATGGTCTTCAGTTATTACCACAATTCCCCAGTAGGAGGCCACAAGGGAATTTCTAAGACCATTTCCAGTATTAGGAGACATTTTATCTGGAAGGGCATGGATAGGGACATCGCGACCAGGGTTAAGAGCTGTCATCTATGTGGCTTGAGCAAGCCTGCCCAGAACACCAAGTTAGGGTTGTTGTCATCTGATGTGGCGAGCAGACCGATGGAGAAGTTGTTCATCGACTACGTGGGGCCATTCCCCCGTAGCAAGTCAGGTAATGCTTACCTGCTTGTTTGTGTGGATGCTTTTTCAAAGTTTGCCTGGCTATTGCCCTTACGGCAGGCAACGGCTCGTTTAACCATCAACGTGCTCCAAAGCAATATATTTCAGCATTTCGGTCTTCCGACCATCATTGTCTCGGACAATGGCCCACAGTTCATTTCGGGGGAATTCCGGCGGATGTGTTTCGATAGTGGGATCAAACACGTAACCACTTCCCCTTATTACCCCCAGCCGTCCCATGCGGAGATATTCAATCGGAATCTCCGGTCCGCCCTGATTGCTTATCACGCTGAGCAACAAACCACCTGGGATCAGAATCTGAAGTGGTTACAATTAGCTTTTAATATGGCCCGACATGATAGTCATCAGGCCGTGCCCTTTGAAATCCTGTTTGGATTCTCGCCCGCACTCCCGTTGACCAATTTGTGGAACATCGAAGATCTTCTGCCACCGGAGCCCGATAATAAAACTGCAGAGAGGTGGAAGGAGGCTCGGAAGAATTTGCTGCAAGCGCACGAGCGGGTCCGTCGACATTATAATCAGGGACAAATTCCAAACCCCTTCCGGATTGGGGACTGGGTCTATTGCCAGAGCCACCCACTCAGCTCAGCCGCAGACAAACGTGCCGCAAAGTTATGTTACCGCTGGTCAGGGCCATATCGCATCCTGGGGTTCACGTCACCGGTGATGGCCCGGCTGGGCGTACCGGGGGACGATTCTAAAGTTATTGTTACCCATATTTCAAAATTGAAGCTCTGTCGGAGGGAGTAAGCTGACTAATAGAAGGGGGTAAGATTTGGGGGTTTCCATGTATGTAGGGATGGTGATCCTTCGGTGGTGTGTGCTCCGGGGAAAAGGTAAGAACCTGATAGGGTAGCGGGTAGATGTTCCCTACAGTCCCAGTGGCGTTCGTCTACTTCAGGGATGCGCCCCTGCCTGCGCGAGCCTTGGCTTTCTCCATTCGTCCTTATTTCCGGAGGGAGCCATGTCCTTACCTTAAGTCCCAGCTCATGACCGTTCAGTGATCCTTGCCCTTTCCATCTTCCCGATTTTCCTATCCTTCCCCTTAGAAAAACATAAAATAGCAAAAAAAAAGGTCAAAAAAAAAGGTGTTAGAGAGTGGAGTGAAACATGTCGTGTGGATGAGGTCGGTTGTGCACTTCGTCTACACGGTATGTTTTGGGCATGCCCTTGGAGCACACATGTAGTAGGTTATAAGAAGGATATACTCATTTGGGTAAACAAATTATGTGTCATGGAAACCTCCTCCCCCTGTTCTCTCCCTGGTCCTGTGGGATGTAAGTGGGATTCATGGGATAAAGAGTTATTGAAGTTTGAAGGGGTTAGTCCCCGTGTAATTATAGGGCATGGGTCCCTGTTAAGGTAGCCTCGGAGTTCCCGCATAAGTGGTCAAGCCTCAGGAGTTCAGAACTCAGGGTGCACCCGAACACTCTTTCTTCTTTTCTTCTTCTGTCTTTCTTGCTGCATGCTGGCCCTGATCAGGTCAGTGTGTAATGCCAACACACTCGCATTCTACACGTCTTCTTTCTGTTTTTTCGACTTCCTTCTGAGCCACTGCTCTCCTGAGAACAAAGGCAACTGGGAAAACCGAGGAACACCTGTGTTTTAGTAGAAAACATTTGAGTACACTGCAGGGTACTCCTCTGTCTAAGTGTGGGGCAACTATGTTGCCCTTTTGGGGTGGGGGTGTGCCGATTAATTAATATTGGCGCGAATAAACAAAAATCGTGTACGGTATTTAACGAATACGCTAAAGAAATATAGGAACTGTATTTAGCGGTGGCGATCTGCCGTACTGTGTTTAACAGAAATACGCACACAATCTACATGAGGTAATTAAGTTGCGCCTGATTGGTGCTGCACTCTGGCGGTCGGCGCTGATCGTGAGTTGAGAAAGGCCAGAATAAACGATTCTAAGCCTGTCTTATTCTGGTCCTGAACCAAACACCACGCCTCGCCGCGTTCTCCGACAGAGAGAAGTTTTTTAATTGTACCATCTTACACCTATGGCAGGCTAAATTAAAACAGATCTGCGGTAAGTAAGTGAAGTATACTTATATATATTAATTTGAAGTAATGCAAAAGGAGTTTTGTTTAATAAGTACAGGAATGAATGAAATTGTAACCTATCACATTCACGCCACGTGGCAAATTAGAGTATGTGTAAATTGTATTAATTGTATAGCAATTGTATAACAAACTGAGTAATTATATAACAGTAATTGAAATCTTAACTAAGGCACCGTAATTGAATAATGTTAACCCAGAGGGGTAAAGTTTATAAATGTATACATGCCAAGTGGTGAATCAAGTTAGTATGAATAATTAAGTCACCCCAAATTTATTGAGAATGTTAAAGAAAGAGAGTAATAGTAAAAATATAAAGTTTTAATGGAAACAAGTGACAAACTTTAATAGAATTGAGAATAATGTAAAGTCAAAGTAATATGTAATTTAACTAAACTAAATGTTTTCCAAGATAGGGCCATATGCCCGTATAACCTGTTGCAGAGTGTGTCAAACTTTCATTTCAAGTAGGCCTAAAGCAGTGTTTAATATTATAAATGGATTTTGGTGCGTGTGAGGGTTCTGGGGGAATTAGTGTTGGTGCTTCTCGCTGATAATATTTGTATGCTTAGGGTCCCTCGCTTCAAGTCGAGGAACAGCCCCAACCTGAACAAATGACCATCTAGACTCTCAACTTCATCTGCCGGAGGAGAACAGCGAGGACAGGCCACACCCACACTAAAATGCCGTAGACCAGAATACCAAACTTCACACCACGGAATAAATCAGGTGACACCAAACCATATTACTTTCACACAAGGGAATGTAACCCACTAGAACTCGTGGGCATATAGCTACACAACATACAATGACTTTAAGCTTTAAACATTTTAATTGGGTCCCCGGTTAACGGGACAGAATAGTGCGCGGACTTGGGGGGGAATCTTTTGTACATTTTGTAACACTGTTATATTAAATGTGAGCCCAGAGGTTGGCATGTATCTGTGGCTGATTACCATTCAGGCATGTAAATTTCTTTCTAGTTTTCAGTAAAAGGGTTACCTTAGTGCTAGTAATTCTATCATTCATCATGTAATTTCACAGGTTAAATTTAGTTTTCAATTAATGCATTAATTTCATATATTTATATTCAGTTTGGGTCATATAATGGATAGGAGTTTCTTTTGGTAGTTTCAGTCGGGTCCCCAGTTTAATCCTGTATAGGCGGATTTTCATGCAGACTTGAACATGCTCCTGGGACAGGTTTAGTTATGCACGATCTTGCCTAGGAACATGTCGGCCTTTGGGCCAAATTAATTTCTAAAAGGTTATAAAGCATTATGACACATTACTGTTTTTAATATTTCACGAAATTTATCATCTTTAAATTCTTTTTAATTTATTATGATCACTTGTGTGTTTACTGAATTCTAATTATATTTACTCCAAGTCTAAGTGCTCAATGTGGGAGCACTTTATAGTAGTATCAGGCATTATGCCAACTCCTGAATTTTAGTATGCCCTGGGGGCACTGGTGTTACACACATATATCTATGAGTTATTAGGTATTAAGATCTTGCAATAGGTGTTGCGTGCAATAATATTTATGAATTGTAAATTATGTACCTCCTGGTGTGAAAGAGGTGTGGCAAGATTTTAATGATGAAAGTTGTAATTGTCCTGTGATGTGGAACGTGTGTATGTGTTGTAAATTGTAGGCATATTTCCTTATATGTATTGTATATTCATGTGTATTTTTGGGGGTTAGGTATAGGGCTAAGTGGGGAAAAGTAACCCCGATTGGAAAAGAAAATTTTATATTCATTTAATTTAAATTTTATATTAAAATTTTTAAAGCAGAAACATTTTTAAGGAGAATAAAGAATATAAATTTTATATTTATTAATTTTTCAAGTAAAATTTTCTAAAGGAGAATACTATGATTTTGTTGGATTAAAGAGATTTAAAGTTTGTTTATAATAAAAAAATTTATGGGTCGTTAATTTTGTGAGTTTTAATTGCAAGTCCCACCTCACTGGATCCAGCGCATTTTTGGCTTCTCTAGGCATAAGTCAATACAATACTTAAAGAGGGGTTACAGTATATCATCCAAGCAGCAACCCAGATGAAAGAGTTTTAAGAGAAGTGGGGAGAATTCTCCGAACATATTGCTACAACCAACAAAGAAAATGGGAGGAGTACTTATCAGCAGCAGAGGACTTCATCAACTTGCCACATCATCAATCTATAGACACCAGTCCGTACACAGCCATGTTTGAAAGGAGACCACCTAGAGAAATTACGGAGTTGATCAATTTTCCTCGAAGTGATGAATACCAATTCGACAGTATGAAATTTTATAATAACACAGTAGAACGAACTGAGAGACAGCGGAATAAGTACAAGAAAACATGACCCAAAGTGATCATGTATAAAATCGGAGAAAAAGTACTGTTAAAAAACCGAGAACTACCAAGTACAATTGAGGGTATTGCTAAGAAGCTACTATTGCTTTACACTGGTCCAATACAATTACAAAAGACAATCATAACAACACTTATGAGATCCTGGATTCCATCAGTAAAAGGACGAAGGGGACTTACAATCAAGCATTATTAAAGAGTATTTTGAAGAATAAAAAATATGAAGAGTTAGAGAATCTTCTATGAACACTGAAGAGTTTCATAACTTTATTAAACTAATAATTTTCAATGTTGTTGAAATAATATTATTAATTTTAAGGTTCACTGACCGCAGTTCAGTACGCAAAATTAACCTCCAATGTTGACACAATGTGTCGGTGAATTTTTATGTTATTAGTTAAGATGTATTTATTAATGTAATCACTCTCCTACTACTCGATGATTATAGTAGTATAAAGATTCAGTTTTGTTTTTTCGTATCTTGCAGTCTAAAAGGACCTACACTTTAGATAAACTTTTAATCAAAAAATAACGTTTTATGTTGTGAATACAAAGAGTCAGAATAACCAACCCTGAGATAAAAGATTTTCATAAAGCCAATTATTATTGTAAAAATGGACAAAAATGTCAACTTTAAATATTCTTTAAAGTAAATTAATGAGCATTATTAATCAATAAATAACTTTTTACCCAATAAAAGGAGTTAACAAAATTATTTCAGTAGACTAGACAATTACAGGTTAGGTGGACAACTCTCAACAGTTGGTACTATTGGTAGCGGCAATTGAGATAGTTTAAATTACTTAAAATTTAAATTACCATATCAACTCTGCTTAGTTAACAGGATTCCACTCCAAGTAAGTACATCACTAGTAAATTAAATCTACCTTCAGTGACAAGTCAACTTAGCCAATTCGTCTCGTCAACTGAAGAACGTCGAATTACAAAATACAAGTGAACAATTTTTTTATAAATAAATAAGAAGAGTTTTACCACAACTAATCAAGATCGAATTTTAATTTTCCATACAAATTATTAATAAAATAAATAACAAAAATAATAATAATAACCGAACTTCAAAATTTTAATTAACCAACTAAAAGGGTATAACTTCATTTATAACTTCGACCTGTTATAAATTGGCGCCGCAACTTGGGGCATAATAAACACGAACACGAGACCCCGCATACACGGCAATAAGATTATAACACACAAGAACAAAATTAATGACAGCAGAGACGGACTTTTGGAAAAACGTTCTGCAAGAATATCCAGATGTGAGAAAATTAAAAATGAAGTGATTAAGGACAGAATGAATATGAAAAATCAATTGTTGATTTTATCCAAACAAAAAAATTACACTGGTATGGACATACGAAAAGAATGGCACAGGAAAGATTGCCAAGGAGAGTTGTAGAATGGACCCCATCTGGAAGAAGGAAAAGAGGAAGACCAGCTATCACCTGGATAGAAGAAATTCAGACTATATTGAAGGAACGAGAAACTGAAGGTCTTTGGAAGGACAAGTAGCAGTGGAAGATGAGGATTCAATCACTTCTGTAAACTTTGGTTCCAGAAGATGTGTAACCATTGTATAGCTGGAATAATAATAATAATAATAATAATAATAAAATATTCTCACTTTTTGTTTATTTATTTTTTAAAACTAAAGCTTAATATCAATACTTGTGATGTAATTGTTTGATTTATCATTCATTTAATAAAATTAAAAATACAAGAATTTTTGTAATTTATTTTTGTCAGACATCCTTGCTATAGAGTCAGCTGAGAAATAATAGAAAGGCAGTAACATGTATTTTATTACTTTTTTATTATTAATCCAATTCACTAAAAAAATCCTTAAATTAGTAGTGACTGTCAATCAATAATTGATGAAACAGTGTGTTACAGTGTGTGCGTGTGAGACAATGTGTTGCATCAGCAAAATATTTACTATTCTCACATACTGTTATAGTTAAACAGACGCCCGCTCACACACACACACACACACACACACACACACACACACACACACACACACACACACACACACACACACACACACACACACACACACACACACACACACACACACACACACACACACACACACACACACACACACACACACACACACACACACACACACAGAAAAACATTCAGCGCAGTTGGCTAAACAGAAAGTGTGTACCTAGCGGTCAGAAATTCTATTGGGAAAAGCACAACAATATAACAGGTCAAATATACCCTCTCGGTAAATTTGAGTACCACCACCACAAGTACCACCCTAACCTGTTCTGACAAGTTTCTTTGATTACATTCTATTTTAGTTCTGGTGTTGCCTTGGGATATGTTAATAGTTTACAACTTTCACCTCAGGGGATTAAAATAACTTATTAACACAAATATAGATATCATAAATTGTTATTTTAATAATTCTCTTGCATTTACTTATTACAGTGATATAAATTTTTATAATAATTAATAATATTAAAATGTCAGTTTTCTTAAAACCTTTTCTCTTTTCTTATAGTGGATTCTTTTAGATCAGATAGAGTTGCCAATATGAATATAATAAACTTTAAATACGAATACAATACAATTTGAATGTTCTATATGCTTTACTTGTTTGTCGAATTCCGAATCTGTGATGAGGATTATCCACTTGAGCGTCGCCTGTCCTGTCGCTCTGTGGTCATCCGCTGTTACTGTAGATCCTCGTTGGTTGCACTCGTTTGATTATTACAAATTTATATATACACTGGTATCACCTTCACACTAATACATTCACTGCTAATTATTTTAGTTAAACTACGTATATGTCGTATTAATCAATATATCTTCTTAACACCTTGGTATGTATATTATTTAAGATAAGTGCTTGCAACACGGATAGTACAGACTGATATTGTCGGATTATTTAGTAACTTGACGAGTCTCACTGTGGTATTTCTCCGATTCACTTTTAATTCACAATTCGACTTTGATAATGTCACAGACGAATTACGGTAGATTCTGTAAATACTGAACACTTTGTAACCCCTCTTTAACTTTGACTTGTAAATTTTTTTTTTTAAAGAGAGGCCGCAAGATAATTAAAACTAGGCCAAAGCCTAGAGAAGCCAAAAATGCGCTGGATCCAGTGAGACGGGACTTGCAATTAAAACTCACAAAATTAACGACCAATAAATCTTTTTATTATAACAAAACTCATTATCTCCTTCGAAACTGTTACTTACAAAATCAATGAATATAACATTTAGATTCTCCACTAAAAAAAAAATATTAATTGAAATTAATAAATATAAAATCTATATTTTCTGCTTTTAAAAATGTCTTTTGAAATTAATAATTATAAAATCCACATTCTCCCTTTTAAAATTGTCATTAGAAATTCATAAATATAAAAACTATATTTTTCCTTTTAAAATATTATCTGAAAATAAATTTATATAAAATCTAGGTTTTATATTCTCCTTGTAGCCCTATATCTAACCCCCCCAAAAATACACACGAATATACAATACATATACATGTTCCACAACACAGGACAATTATAACATCTATCTCTTGCCACACCCTTTTCCACGCCATGAGGTACATAATTAACAATCTATAAATATCCATATTAGGTTTTAATACTTAATATGTGTATAACATATTACATGTGTATCTGATTATGTATGTAACACCAGTGGCCCCAGGACCATACTAAATTCAAGAGTTGGCATAGTGCCTGATACTATTATAAAGTGCTGCCACATTGAGCACTTAGACTTGGAGTAATGATAATAAGAATACAGTGAACACCCAAGTGATCATAATCAATTAAAAGAATTTAAATATTGATGAATTTTGTTAACAATACAGGCGAAGTGAACGTTTAGGCGATCAGCCAGAGACAATTTTTAGAACGTAATTCCAACTATAGTTTGCCCGCAATCAGTATCCTGCACCAGAGTGTAGCACCAATCAAGCACAGCTTGATTATCACAGCTGCAGATTGTATGCGTATCTCAACCGCTAAATACAGTACCGTATTTTACGTCCTTTGGCATTAAATGCCGTATACGCGCCGATCTCTCTTAGATTCGGCACACCCCCACCCCAAAAGGGCAACATAGTTGCCCCACACTTAGACAGAGGAGCACCCTGCAGTGTACCCCAATGTTTTTTACAACGTAGGTGTTCCTCGGTTTTCCCAGTCACCTTTGTTCTCAGGAGAGCAGTGGCTCAGAAGGAAGTCGAAAAAACAGAAAGAAGACATGTAGTATGCGAGAGTGTTGGCACTACACGCTGACCTGATCAGGGCCAGCATGCAGCAAGAAAGACAGAAGAAGAAAAGAAGAAAGAGTGTTCGGGTGCACCCTGAGTACTGAACTCCTGAGGCTTGACCACTTGTGCGGGAACTCCGAGGCTACCTCAACAGGGACCCATGCCCTATAACCCACGGGGACTAACCCCTTCAAACTTAATAAAGCATAATCCACTTACGTCCCACAGGACCAGGGAGATAACGGGGGAGGAGGTTTCCATGACAATGATTTGTCTACTCAAGTGAATATCCTTTTTATAACCTATTACATGTGTGCTCCAAGGGCATGCCCAAAACGTATCGAGTGGACGAAGTGCTCGACCGACCTCATCCACGTGACACGTTTTGCTCCACTCTCTAACAACTTTTTTTTTTGTTTTATCTTTCTTTTTCTAATATTTTTTTTTGTTATTTATGTTTTCATAAGGGGAAGGATAGGAAAATTGGGAAGATGGAAAGGGCAAGGATTTCTGAACGGTCATGAGCTGGGACTTAAGGTAAGGACATGGCTCCCTCCGGAAATAAGGGCGAATGGAGAAAGCCAAGGCTCGCGCAGGCAGGGGCGCATCCCTGAAGTAGACATACACCACCCGGATTGTGGAGAACATCTACCCGCTACCATATCAGGTTCTTACATTTTCCCCGGAGCACACACCACTGAAGGATCACCGTTCCTACACACATGGAAACCCCCCAATCTTACCCCCCCCACTTCTATTAGTCGGCAAATTCCCTCCGACAGAGCTTCAATTTAGAAATATGAGTTACCATGATTTTAGAATCGTCCCCCGGTACGCCCAGCCGGGCCGTCACCGGTGACGTGAGCCCCAGGATGCGATATGGCCCTGACCAGCGGTAACACAACTTTGCGGCACGTTTGTCTGCGGCTGAGCTGAGTGGGTGGCTTTGGCAATACACCCAGTCGCCAATCCGGAAGGGGTTTGGAATTCGCCCCTGATTATAACGTCGACGGACCCGCTCGTGCGCTTGCAGCAAATTCTTCCGAGCTTCCTTCCACCTCTCTGCAGTTTTATTATCGGGCTCCCGTGGCAGAAGATCTTTGATATTCCACAAATTGGTCAACGGGAGTGCGGGCGAGAATCCAAACAGGATTTCAAAGGGCACGGACTGATGACTATCGTGTCGGGCCGTGTTAAAAGCTAATTGTAACCACTTCAGATTCTGATCCCAGGTGGTTTGTTGCTCAGCGTGATAAGCAATCAGGGCGGACCGGAGATTCCGATTGAATCTCTCCGCATGGGACGGCTGTGGGTAATAGGGGGAAGTGGTTACGTGTTTGATCCCACTGGCGAAACACATTCGCCGGAATTCACCGGAAATGAACTGCGGGCCATTATCCGAGACAATGATGGTCGGAAGACCGAAATGCTGAAATATATTGCTTTGGAGCACGTTGATGGTTAAACGAGCCGTTGCCTGCCGTAAGGGCAGTAGCCAGGCAATCTTTTTAAAAGCATCCACACAAACAAGCAGGTAAGCATTACCTGACTTTCTACGGGGGAATGGCCCCACGTAGTCGATGAACATCTTCTCCATCGGTCTGCTCGCCACCTCAGATGACAACAACCCTAACTTGGTGTTCTGGGCAGGCTTGCTCAAGCCACATAGATGACAGCTCTTAACCCTGGTCGCGATGTCCCTATCCATGCCCTTCCAGATAAAATGTGTCCTAATACTGGAAATGGTCTTAGAAATTCCCTTGTGGCCTCCTACTGGGGAATTATGGTAATAACTGAAGACCATGGGCACTAACTTGCTAGGCAGCACGATCTTAGGGGCACGTCCTTTTCTTTTTCTACAACAGAGGACTCCCTTGGACAAGAAGTAAGGGGCCTGTACATTACCCTGCTTTATATTTTGGATGACTGGACCCAGCTCTTCGTCGTTTAACTGATGGGGTAACACATCAGTGAAGGCTAATGGAAAGTCTAACAGAACGGAACACGGTTGCTCAGATTGGGCATCACTGGGCTGGGAAAACATGCGGGACAAGGCGTCTGCAACTACATTTTTAGATCCCCTAATGTGTTGCACTTTGAACTTAAAGGACGAGATCTTTACCACCCATCTACCAATTTTACCCAGTTGCCGGGGATGAGCCAGAAGCCAAGAGAGAGCCTGATTGTCGGTCTCGAGCAGGAACTCAGCATGTTCCAGGAAACGCCTGAACTTGTCTAGAGCGTACACAACAGCTAAACACTCTAGCTCATAGACAGATGATTTTCGTTCTTGCTGGGTCAATGTCTGGGAAATAAAAGCCACAGGCTGCCTAGCGTCATCAACAACTTGGGAAAGAACCGCCCCGAGTGCAACCGAACTCGCGTCCGTCTGTAGTATAAACGGCTTCGAAAAGTCGGGCATCCGTAACACCGGTGGGGAGATGATGTCTTCCTTCAAGGTGTGGAAAGCCTTCTGTTGATTCTCACCCCATGTAAATTTAGCGCCCTTCTTCCTCAGTTCATTCAAGGGTGCGGCAATCTCAGCGATATTAGGTATGAATCGTCGGTAAAAATTGACCATACCTACGAATCTCGCTATGCCCTTCGCAGCCCTAGGGGGAGGGAAGTCACGGATGCCCTGTGTCCTCTCGGGGTCGACAGTAACGCCCCGGTGTGAAACCAAGTGGCCCAAGAAAGAAATACTCTCTTGGGCGAAACGAACCTTCTGGGGATTGACAGTGAGGCCAGATCTCCTTAACCAACACATCACTTCTCTGAGATGACCCAGATGATCTTCGAATGTCTCACTATATACCAACAAATCATCTAGGTAATTAAACACAAACCTGAATTTCACATCGTGAAAAACGGTATCGAGAAGAGGAGTGAGTGTCTGGGCCCCCACAGCCAAACCCATGGGAACCCTTGTGTATTGGTACAAATTCCAGGGTACACAAAAGGCCGTGTATGGTCTACTCTCTTTGGCCAGCGGAATCTGGTGATAGGCCTCATTGAGATCGATTATGGTGAAATACCTGGCCCCACTGAACCAATCAAAGGCCGAATGTAAGTCTGGGAGGGGAACAGAATCCACCTCGATATTTGAGTTCAACTACCGATAGTCGATGACCATACGTTGCTTACCCCCAGGCTTAGGTACCAAAAACGTTGGACTGGCATAGCTAGAATGAGAAGGTTCAATCACCCCTTGTTCTAACAACTCTTGAACCTTCTCTCGCAGAATGGTCATCTTCGGAGGTGCGAATGTGTAAGGGTGTGACCTTACTATTTTGGAGTCTGTTAGGCGTATCTTGTACTCCAGCAGGTGTGCGAGTCCCAAGGTAGGAGTTAACACCTTGGGAAACTCCTCACACAATCGGTCTAAGGCCCTCTGCTGGGATGGAGTGAGATGATCTCGTGCAGAATCGGGACAAGCTACCTCTTGGATACCCGGCTTAGCTCCCTGGTACCCAAGGAACGGAATAAGAGCTCCCTGATTAAACTTAAAGTAACATTGGTGCGCTTGGATGTCCAGCACAAGACCACTTTTCGCGATGAAGTCAGCACCAATAATACAATCCACTCCCAGAGCAGGAGAAACCAGAAAAGGCCACACCCAAGAAAACCCATCGATTTTAATTTTGAAGGTAATCACCTGGGAGATAGGCAAGATTTCCCGGGATGCAGTCCAGCATACTACAGACGACAGGTTCGACCCCTTGATCAAGCCCTGCTTTTCAAGGTCCGCGCATACCCGAGATGAGATGATGGATCGGGCTGAACCGGAGTCAACTAAGGCTCTGAGCTGACCCCCTTTTACCTCGAGCGACAGAAAGGGGCATACTGAAAGGTGTTGAGGGGTAGGGGACCGGACCTTGATGTCGGAAGAGTCGGATTCTAACAATTGCCTGGAGGTCGTCGGAAGTTGAACAGATTTAGAGCGAGGGGAAGACATCCTCCAACATATCTTCCCCTGTCTACTTAGATTTTTGGAATGGGTCTAGACGATGAAGGTGCTGGACGCGCGCGCCCTCGAGTGCAAGATCTAGCCACGTGTCCCGGGCCGTTACAATTGTAACAGATTATTTCGTTCTTTTGCTCGCGATTTCGAACTGACTGGGTCTGTCGGGGGAAGAAAGGCTCACTGCGTCCTTCCGATCTCTGAGGTCTGGGTAGTTCCCCTCTGCTGTCTCCCCTCGCCTGGTCGCTCATCTGGATGGCCTTGGTCATTACACACAGCCGGTCCAAGTCCGCAAACCACCGCGGCCGCTCAGCAAAAACCAGACGCAATCTGTCCTCGGAGGAGACGCCGTCAAGAATATTCTGTACCACTTCCTCCTCCGACATGCCCAGTCCCAGTATTCGAGCTACCTCTCGAATGCGTTGTACAAATTGGGCCAGACTTTCGCCCCGCGCCTGCACGCGATAAAAGTGTCGATGTCGTAACTGCTCCATTAATCTACCGGGCACGAACGCCCCCAACACCTCCTGGTGGAACTCCGCCACTCCACCTCTACGACGCATTACATCTGCCACCCTCTCAGCCATGGGCCCGCGACAATAAGGGAAAACGAGTTCGAGCACAGTGCGATCGGACATGCCCGGGTAATCGACCAACTGAAAAATGTTTTTGAAAAATGGTAATAATTTTTCCACATCCAGTCCATCCACGACTGGTAGTTGCTGGATGATATGAGACAGTGGGTTGGGCAGCTTATGATATGACGCCGCCCCCAAACCGGCGAGAACCGGGGTACTTGCAGCAGGCTCTATTGCTCTACATGACGAAGCCACTGCTGAGACCACGGACTCAGCAACTGGAGCCGGCGTAGGTGGTCTAGCCGGTTGAGACCCCTGCAGGGTCGAGGTGATCTGTTGTATGAGATCTTTTATATCATGGGCCGGCTCAAGATCGCCCCATTGTTCTTCAAGATTCTGCAGCCTGTGTATTACATGCTGCAGGCGTTGCCGGATTCGCCGGACGCCGATGGAGCACCCCGGTCCCTCCTCCAAACTGTCTACGCAGTGAGCTAATTCTCACAGCTCCTCCCACTTCTCATTACAAATCTCTAACTCGCTCTCTTTATCGGCGATGGTGACCTTCGAGAGCACTTCACCCGCGGACAGTGCTTCTCTGAGCTGCCGTCGTAATACAAGAACCGTCCCTCTAGGGTCTCTCCCCCGGGCCGGTAGCTCGAACTCTATTTCATCGCGCAAAAACAGCTCGGGGTGTAGGACACTCATCCTCGAGCTTCGCGGTCGGCACACAAAAACACAACACCGTAGAAAAACAAATGACAATAAGAACACAGGAAATACTTAAGTACTGTTCTTCCTTTAAGCAGACTGCGGGTCCCCCTACCGTTGCGAGGACCCAGCCCACTTACCAGAACTGCTCTCAACAACACTACACATTAAGGAATGCGATACACACACTAACACACAACATGACAAAATCACCGACCAACGACAAATTCTCAAAAAATATTTGTAATGACTTCGGCTCCCGTATCTCGGAGGAGACCGACTGCCGATCAGGCCATACCGCATAAATGAAACACCTCCCCTATTGGGCAAGGTAATACGCGAACCATATCTCCACCTAGGCACAGATCTGCGATAATTCGCATTTCCAAAGGAATGTCCCCCTTTTAAATTTGACACCGCGTGGCCACCTACCGTTCCACGATACCAACAGGCGGGCAAGTACATACACATATAATACACAAAACCTTAAACCTAACAAGACATAGTCACTTTTAGATATAGGAACTTTTAGAGATTCTTCTAAGTTCTATTCGAACCCCAAAATGTTTCCTGAGTTTGCAAGCCCCGTCACACCCAAAGGACCCAAGGGTTGACCCTAATCTCACCAACGCTCTGCTACCAAATGTAACCCCTCTTTAACTTTGACTTGTAATTTTTTTTTTTTTTTTATTTTTTTTTTTTTTGCAAGATAATTAAAACTAGGCCAAAGCCTAGAGAAGCCAAAAATGCGCTGGATCCAGTGAGACGGGACTTGCAATTAAAACTCACAAAATTAACGACCAATAAATCTTTTTATTATAACAAAACTCATTATCTCCTTCGAAACTGTTACTTACAAAATCAATGAATATAACATTTAGATTCTCTGCTAAAAAAAAATATTAATTGAAATTAATAAATATAAAATCTATATTTTCTGCTTTTAAAAATGTCTTTTGAAATTAATAATTATAAAATCCATATTCTCCCTTTTAAAATTGTCATTAGAAATTCATAAATATAAAATCTATATTTTCCCTTTTAAAATATTATCTGAAAATAAATTTATATAAAATCTAGGTTTTATATTCTCCTTGTAGCCCTATATCTAACCCCCCCAAAAATACACACGAATATACAATACATATACATGTTCCACAACACAGGACAATTATAACATCTATCTCTTGCCACACCCTTTTCCACGCCATGAGGTACATAATTAACAATCTATAAATATCCATATTAGGTTTTAATACTTAATATGTGTATAACATATTACATGTGTATCTGATTATGTATGTAACACCAGTGGCCCCAGGACATACTAAATTCAAGAGTTGGCATAGTGCCTGATACTATTATAAAGTGCTGCCACATTGAGCACTTAGACTTGGAGTAATTATAATAAGAATACAGTAAACACCCAAGTGATCATAATCAATTAAAAGAATTTAAATATTGATGAAATTTGTTAAGTCTTGAAAATAGTAACGTGTCATAAACCTTATAACCTTTTTAAAAGTAATTTGGCCCAAAGGCCGACATGTTCCTAGGCAAGATAGTGCATAACTCAACCTGACCCAAGAGCATGTTCAACTCTGCATGAAAATGCACCTATACAGGATTAAACTGGTGACCCGACTTAACTACCAAAGAAACTTCTATCCCTATATGATCCAAACCGAATTTAAAAATGAGAAATTAAAGCATAAAATTAAAACTAAAATTGAACCAGTGAAATTACATGTTGATTGAATGAATTAGTAGCACTAAGGAAACCCTTATACTGAAAATAAGAAGGAAATTTACACGTCTGAATGGTGAGCAGCCACAGATACATGTCAACCTCTGGGCTCACAATTTATACAACAGATTTACAAAATGTACAAAAGATCCCCCCCCCCCAAGTCCACGCACTATTCTGTCCCGTTAACCGGGGACCCAATTAAAATGTTTAAAGCTTAAAGTCATTGTTGTAGAGTGACTCTATGTCCACTGGTTCTAGTGGGTTACATCACACTGTGTAAAAAAATAATATGGATTGATGTCACCTTATTTTTTCCATGGGTGTGAAGTGGTGTTATTCTGGTCTCATGTTAGTGTGTTGGTGGCCTATCCTCGCTATTCTCCTCCGGCAGATGAAGTTGAGAGAGAGAGTCTAGATGTTAATGTTTCAGGATGGAGCTGTTCCCCGTCTTCAGCGAGGGACCCGCAGATCTGTATTTGTTTAGCCTGCCATAGATAGAAGATGGTGCAACAAAAGCTCCTTTCTGTCGGAGGAAGAATGCAGGCGAAGCGAACGTTTAGGCGACCAGCCAGAGACAATTTTTAGAACGTAATTCCAACTATAGTTTGCCCGCAATCAGTATCCTGCACCAGAGTGCAGCACCAATCAAGCACAGCTTGATTATCACAGCTGCAGATTGATTATCACAGCTGCAGATTGTATGCGTATCTCAACCGCTAAATACAGTACCGTATTTTACGTCCTTTGGCGTTAAATGCCGTATACGCGCCGATTTCTCTTAGATTCGGCACAACTTTAACTGCTTAATAACTGTTCTCCGATGACTGAATTAACAATTACGACTTTAACGATTGTAACTTCTCCGATAATTTAACTTCAGAAATTACGATTACTTATATTATTCAATAATGATTGCGAGTCTAACTGTTGTAAAACTCCACTGACTTAAAATAAAGGTTACGAGTCTAATTGTTGTAATAGCTCCCCTCCGCTGACTTAAAATAAAGGTTACGAGTCTAATTGTTGTAATAGCTCCCCTCCGCTGACTTAAAATAAAGGTTACAAGTCTAATTGTTGTAATAGCTCCGCTGACGTAAAATAAAGGTTACGAGTCTAATTGTTGTAATAGCTCCACTGACTGACTTCACTTTCCCAATCTATGTTTTTTATACATGAACTACAACTACCCTCACCTAATATTTACACTAAACATGCCCATTGGACTTAAGTGCCGCGATATTCAATCCTATCAAATGTAACAAGAGAGTTTAACTGCTAAAAAACTGACGCGTTTTCTTATTTGCTAACAAACAGCGCATTCCAAAATTTTCTACACGTAATGGAAAAAGACGCTTTACTTAGTTTCTCACTCTAACGCTCTCGCTTTAGCATAACTTTGCCATTGTTATAAGCACTTAACTTTTACAGATTTCACCTATTTTTTGCTGTATTTTAAATATAATACAATTTTACTGCCTTCTGTCCCGTACGTGATTTTTTCGTACTTTCTGCCGTCTAGCTGTCGCCAGGGCCGAGGGTGCGTTCTTTTGAAAAAACACCGCTTCGATATCTTCTAACGGTATTTCTATAACGTTATTTGTTCATATTTGTTTTTGATATCTATTTAATATTGATTGTTTCCTGTAAAATTGCACTGCATATAATTTTGACGTTATATCTGTCCCCCAAAAGAATTATATTAATTTTAGATTGAAAATTGAGAATGATTCTATTGTTGCGTCCCTTTGAATGGTTCTGATTAAAATTTATTTGCAACTCTTTACTATAGTATTATGTTCTGATACATGTTTACATATACATCACTTCAATTCATGTAATTCAAACTTATTTCTATACAATATTGTAAATCTATATTTTTCTTTTAACCCATTTTATCTCTTTAAAAACAATCAGTTGTTTATAACCTGCCAGTCGGCTCCCAGTTGTTGTTTACAAACAAAACCCCTGTACTGTCAGCACGATACCTGCTGTCAAAATAAACCCAGTAACGGTTCCGTCTACTTTCCCTTTCTTTCTGACATCGTTATTTACCAACTATTTCTACTACTCTTACCCTAGTGCACATCATAATCTTTTTATACCCTCTTGAATACATAATTTAATTAAAAGATAATCCTATACATTTTTAACTAAATATTTTTATTTATTTACCAATTCTAAATCTTGTTATCACAAAATTGTTATAAAATAATTATAAACTACTACATACACATATGAATTTTGTGTTTTTACAATCTGTTTTGATAATATTTTGTTTTAAACTTGTTGTCTTTGTGTGTTGTGATGTGTCAAGTTTCGTAATATGGTTTCAACTGTCTTATTTAAAGTTTCCTCGGATTCGTCCCGGTTGTAGGATGTCTTCCAGCTGGTACGTAGCCATTTCTAACTCCTTACATATTTTATACGGTCCTTCAAACATATTGCAAAATTTTCCTATTACTCTCTTATTTAGGTCAGATATCGGGTATGTTCGCAATCTGTTATCTCTTCGATGTCTTGAATTTTTCATTAATTACTTCCTTGATACCCTCTTCTGCTGATGAAAGTTCTACCTGTAGGATTTCTGCTGTTGTTGCCTCTTCATGGGTGTGATCTCCCTTAATTCTTAGCTGTTTTTTGCTCAGGTCAATCACACAGCCACTTTCCGCTAACATTTCTACTCCTAAGATACACTCCCTTATCAGGTCAGGTACTACTATGAAGACACTGTCAAAATTTAAATTTTCAATTTGTATTGTCAGTAACACCTGTTGTGTTATTCTTTTTGATTTATTGCCTGTAGCTCCCTTGATTACTGTGTTGGACAACTTTAAAATTTCTACCCTTCCTAAATCCTTTTTATTATTGTTGAACCAGCATTCCGAGATAGCATTGATTTGGCTGCCCGTGTCCACCAATCCATTAATTGGCACACCGTTCAATGTAATTTGGATTTCTGGCCATTTATTGTTTTTTAATTTCACATTTATATTATCTTCTATTATTAAAAGTCCCTTAAATCTATAAATGCAGTATTCACATACTTAATATAATACTATTGTTTACATCTAATACATATTTACGAGGCTTGCTTAGTTTTTTTGACATTGCAGCGATCGTTTTGTTACTACCTGTTCCACTTGTCGAAAGAACAACATTCGTTTCTGCTTTACACTGGTTTGGTCGTTTTGGGTATCGAGAGTATTGTTGTCTCCCATCATGATCCCTCTCCTTGTTTTGTTCATGATTCACAGTCTTCTCTCTCTCTTCATCCGTTCGCGCCCACTGTTTATTTTCACGCCTGTGGTCGAATTGTCCCCAGTTCCCTGACCTAGTACCGTTCTGTAGATTCATAAACTCTAACAGTACCTACTCAAACCCAGCTATTGACTGACTTCACTTTCCCAATCTACGTTTTTTATACATGAACTACAACTACCCTCACCTAATATTTACACTAAACATTCCCACTGGACTTAAGTGCCGTGATATTCAATTCTATCCAATGTAACAAGAGAGTTTAACCGCTAAAAAACTGACACGTTTTCTTATTTGCTAACAAACAGCGCGTTTCAAAATTTTCTAGACGTAGTAGGAAAAGACGCTTTACTTAGTTTCTCACTTTAACTCTCTCGCTTTAACATAATGGTACCCATTGTTATAAGCACTTAACTTTTACAGATTTCACCTATTTTTTGCTGTTTTTTAAATATAATACATTTTTACTGACTTCTGTCCCTATAGGTGATTTTTTTGTACTTTCTGCTGTCTAGCTGTCGTCAGGCACGAGGGTGCGTTCTTTTGAAAAAAACACCGCTCTGATATCTTCTAACGGTATTTCTTTAACATTATTTGTACATATTTGTTTTTGATATCTATTTAATATTGATTATTTCCCGTAAAATTGCACTGCATATAATTTTGACATAAGTTAATACATGTCAATTATATGTAGTCACCAATTAAAGAGTCAATAAACACAATGTAATTGTCTTTATTTCACCATAACTATTATTTTGCTTCCTTGATTTAGGAATAAAATGATTTAATTTACACTATTTATGTTGTAAATCACCAAAAAAATGACAACCAGCACCTTAAAAAAGTTAATCTTGTTATTTGAATTAGCAGTCTCTGTAACTCTAACTTCGTCATGTAACTCTAACTCCAACTGCTAAATGTCATGTTCTGGTCGAGGCCTTTCAGTGTTTCCACCATTTTTGGAATGGATACAAAGGGTATGTTTAAAAAACAATAAATTAGGTTAAATAATAATGTTCTTTGATTTCCTTTATTAAAATTTAAATATTAGTGTGTAATATGACTTTACAATAAAAAAATATGTATGTATTGCTACTACAATAAAAAAAATAAGTGTTTAAATTTTTGCTGGAAGGGGACATTTTTTATCCACTGTGTTATTTTATTGTGGTTTAGAGCATTAAAAAACATAAATTGCACACGATTTAAACCTGATAAAATATTGAATTTTAAACGTACGAAGTACCTATTCAGTTTGAGGATTATTCATTAAGTGCTATAAAATTGTTACTATAAGAAATTTTTTGGAAGCAAAGTTGGAGTTACAGAGACTGCTAATTCAAATAACAAGATTAACAATGACAGTGTATTGCACGTGGAAAGTGGCGATAAGTTACATAATGTAAGACCAATATTTAAACATTTAAAAACTAAATTAAGGTCGTGGTGTAGTTCTTGAAAATGGTAGAAACACTGAAACGCCTCATCCAGAACAGGATATTTAGCAGTTTAGCAAATAAGCAAGATGAAGTTGGCCTTAAGAAAAAAGTATAAATATAAGAGCCTCAACAGGACACAACAGTCTTTGTTTGTATTCATTTGGGAGTGGTTGTAATCTGTGTTGCTACATGAGTGAAGATGTCTGTCACTGGTATGGATGAAATGTCTAGAGATAAGCATGAACAACCCAGAGCACAGCCTACCAGCCCAGAAAATTGTGATAATGTAAAATTTAGCCGTGAAAGCTTGTGTTCAAGATAATTTAAGTTTCGGTTTTCTTCTTCCCTATTATGGATAACAAGTCTGCTGATATGACTGTTCTCACCACTTCCAACAGTTTCAACTATAGATCTGTAATTGTGAATTAGCTTGGTATTGCTAACATCTGCGCAATGTACGGTACAGTGTTTGTTAAGGAGGTAAGGACAACAGTTTATTTGCAAGATACAGTGAACCTGGAGTGCCCTGGTCAGAAATTTAGTTTGGAAAACATGATAGGCTGTTCCCCTATAGATGATCATTCCATTTCCCCTATATTCACAAATTTTATGTTCCAAACTCTGCCTGAAAATGAACTGTAACCCAAGTTTGAATGTTTCAAATTTTTTTGTGTTTATTGTATGATTGTGTACTCTACCACTGTTTATGTTACCAAAGAAATAGTAGACAATTTGATATTTCTATTATTTTCCCAATAATTGAAAAATCAAGCAATATCAAAATTTATGTAACAATAAATGTACTTTATTCAGTATAGTGAGCGAGTTCTGCAGCTCAGTCAGCATACAACTATACACAATTTAGAACATGAAATACGTGGTAAAGTAATAAAAAACATACTATAGCATATCACTAAAACAATATCTTCAACCAACATAAAGTTAAACTGACAAATCTGGGCTGTAAAGAAGTGGTTATATTAGAGTATGCACTGTATTATGGGGAGAAAAATGGACACAGGAAGGTGGAAACTACACCCTGAAAAAATATATTGGCACTGTTCTAGCATGTGATAAGAACTATTTACTGAACATGTATTACTTTAAAAATACTGGTTACACTACTAGTGTCTGTTACTATAGAATAAAGAAGTTTTTCTAGTCTTAGCTGAAGTTATATTTAAGAAATGCAGAACGTGAATTTAGGCACATTTTTGTAAAGGGATGAGTAATTCATAAATTTGCAACTGTTACAACAAAATTAGAATGTTGTACCTGTATATTGTTTTTTGATTCTTTAATAAACAAATAAACAAATTTTATTTCTCTGATATGTACTTTATTATTATTTTTTTGTTATTAATCCAATTCACTAAAAAAAATCCTTAAATTAGTAGCGACTGTCAATCAATAATTGATGAAGGGTTTAGTGAGTCAATAAGAATTGCAGGATTTTTATTGTGTTGATATTTTGACAATGCTTATCGCCATCATCAGGACCTGTGTATGGACAACACAGAAATGATAAAATACATAAACACACCAATTAACTGAGTGAGTGTGTGCGTGAGACAGTGTGTGTTACATCAGTAAAATATTTACTAATTTACTATTCCTGCATACTATTATACTTAAATAGTCTCTCTCTCTCTCTCTCTCTCTCTCACACACACACACACACACAATTAATTGGTCTGTATGTGTTTTGTTATTTTTGTACTTTTGTACACATGACTGATGATGGGAATAAATATTGTCAAAGCATCAACACAAATGATGTAAAGATTATGTCTATACTTACTGACTAACCCCCAGTAAACTAATCAACGAAACACACACACACACACACACACACACACACACACACACACACACACACACACACACACACACACACACACACACACACACACACACACACACACACACACACACACACACACACACACACACACACACACACACACACACACACACACATGTATATATATTTGGAGTTTTTGTTACACATGAGTAATAGAATTTCAATATTAGCAGTTTTTGTTAAGACATACTTGATTTATGTTAAATCATTTCATACTCATTTTACAATACTCATGATTTCATTTCATTTCATAATCATTTTATGTTAATATGAGTTTTACTCATATTACAATTCCACTACTTATGGTCAGGAAAAATCCCAGCCACTCTCAAAAGAAAACTATATATACATTCATAATGTGTGTGTATGTGTGTGGGGAGGGGGTAGGTAGATGTATTGATGATGATCAGCGCTTTCATTTCACAAACAATCAGTTAACCAGTTAAACAAACACAAGATTTTTGAGTTCATGAACAATCTCTTTGCAGATTAACATTGCTTCACTGGCCCTGTAAAGGTCTGAGACACCAAAAGTGGCCGATCAGTAAGTTTTCCCTTGTTATACCCTGATTAACGAAAGAAAGTGACTGGCGGAGCGGCCGCGCGGCGACCGAGTTTGTAGTAAAAACATTCCACTTTATAACCTCGTGGAAACGTAAAATACAGGGCGAGAAATGTCTAATGAACTGTATTTTAATCATCAATTAAAGACGTTTTTAACAAACTTTTCTAATTTTTAAAATCTCTTTTCAATAAATTTACATTGTGAGTTAAAGAAAAAAATACACGAATTTGAATTAAAAAATTAGGGTTTATCGTTTTTATTACGTAAGAACTCGGAGGTTAAGCATCGGAAAAAAATTTCTTGTAGACAAATGGTAGTCCACCTTCTTTAGTACAATATATCAAAAATTGAGATTCCTACGATTAAAATTAACGACATTATTAATTTTTTTCTAATGTCCTGTTAACTCAGTTGTTAAAAGTTATACACGAATGAGATTTGCGTGACGCTCTCTTTAGATAACTAAATGTAGAAGACATATACAACTTACACCTTGTACGTGATAGGAATACTACAATGGATTAATATATAAAGTGAATTTCACAGAGAGCAATGCGTGGCGCTCTGCGGCGGAAGTACAGTCAGAACCTATTGGACCCATTTTATTCGCGCGCTACCGTCATTCCCGTACAGCGTCTCAGCCTCTCCTTTATGTCTACAAATAGCACACGCTTCCAGGAAAACTGAACCATTATACGCACACTAAGGGTAAGGGAAATTTCCAGCTTTCAGTTTAGTTGATGTGGTGGTTGAGTGATGTCCGGTTGTTGGTTATCTTGATTTTAAGTGTTAGTTTCTTGTGCTTTCATTATAAATTGACGTGTTTTTAAGTTATTTTGTGTGAATATACTTCGGTGGCTGAGCATGGAGCAACGTAACGAGGCTGAACCAAGGAAACATAGGGGAAGACCTAGGACTCGAACTCCAAAGAAAAGACAAACTTCGGGCCGAGGCGTACCTATGAAAGGACAGTCAAGAGAAATTGTGTGCAAAGTGCGGGAATATTTTGATAGAGAAAAGTCGAACAAAGGTCCTTTGATTCCGGTTAATAATGCAATACAGCGAACTGCAGATGCTCTGAAAATACATAAAAATACAGTTCTGCGAGTTTGCAAGGAAAAAGAATTGAAAGAAATGCAAGATGACAGTAATAGCCAACTTTCAACTCCGGGCAAACAGAGGAAACGGGAGAAAACTGTGACAAAACTTGACACTTTTCAGGAAGACGCTATACGAAGACATGTATATCAATATTACATAAGAAAAGAATATCCCACTTTGAAAAAACTTTTATCATCGTTGGAAAATGAAGAGCTGTTTAATGGCAGTCTGTCTTCGCTTAGAAACGTGCTAAAAGGTTTAGGATTTACGTGGAGACAATTTTCGGGCAGAAAAGTGATTATGGAGAGAAGCGATGTCGCTGCCTGGAGGTGTCGTTTTCTTCGCCAAATCAAAGACGAGAATTTCGATAATATAATTTGGCTCGATGAGACCTGGGTCAATGCTGGGCATTGTTTGAAACAAGGATGGACTGATGAGTCACTTCATGGGACAATGTTAACACCTATAGGGAAAGGTGAACGATTAATAATATGTCTGCAGGTTCTTCAAAAGGGTTTGTTCCAAATTCCCTTCTACTATTTAAATCGAAAAAAACCGGTGACTACCATGAAGATATGGATCACGACAAATTCTTCGGTTGGTGTTCTGAAACTTTGCTAAATAACCTAGAAGAGCCTGCAGTAATAGTCATGGACAATGCTCCCTACCATTCTAAGCAAATTGATAAAGCTCCCACAAGCAAAGATAAAAAAGCTGACATACTTGCATGGCTGGATAGGAAAAATATTCAATCTACAACCGACTTGAAAAAATCAGAACTTTTGGAATTAGTGAAATGGCACAAGCCCCAGAACAAAAGGTATTTTGTTGATGAATTGATAGAGAGCAGAGGTCACAAAGTGATAAGGCTACCACCTTATCATTGCCATCTTAACGCCATTGAGCTTATATGGGCTCAGGTTAAGGGGTATGTTGCCGAAAACAACAAAATGTTTACTTTAAAAGAAGTTGAACGACTGACTAAAGACGGATTTAATCGAATTACTGCTGAGAGGTGGGAGCAAGTAGTGGACCACACCAAAAAAGTTATTATCGATGCATGGAATAACGAAGGACTAATGGAAGAAGCTGTGGAGGAAATGATTATATCCGTGGAAGACAGCAGTAGCTCCGAGGATGATAATTGTTCAGAAGATGATAATAGTGATGACGATCCAATGGAGGGTATCAGAGAACTTTCATTTGAAGACTACTAACTCACAGCTATAAGTGTTTTTTATAGAGTGTTTTAATAGTGTATTTTTATGATTTATACACATATTTTATGAGCGGATTCCATAAAAGCTGAAGAACACTACAATACTTGTAAGTACCGTACTGTATTTATTATTTATTTGTCAATGCTAATAACAAGTAATTTACTAATTGTTTTTACATTTCAATTACATTATAACAGTAAAATACTGTTATAATTATGCAATATCTGGTAGACCGAGCTTTGCTCGGTAGTTTTAAACTGTAAACTATATTTCATAGTTAAATAATTAGTTATTGAGAAATTTGAATGGCATTAACAATTTCCCAGTAATTACATTGCACTTCAATTAGTAGTATTAAAGCTGATCACAAAACAAAAACAGTTTATTAACAAGAAAACAATAAATACCGTACCGCAAAAGAGTAATAAACAATCATTCAAGACTGTTATAAAAAGCATGTAGTTCAACTAAACCACAAAAGTCTGGTCAGATGTACGTTTTTGACAGATCTCCAGGTAGAAGATTAGATTAAATAAGTAGACAGATAACTAAGTATATACTTATGAGAGATTGGTGACTCGTAGTAAGTTGGCTATGTGTCAATGTGTGAGCCGTGAGCGTATGCACCACTTTCTTTGGGCTGTTACTGTACCTTGACTCGATCGCGCGCCGTTGAGCGATGTTAGTTCTAATTTTCCTATATTAACTGATTGCGGTTATATTTTGTAATATTTGAAGGTTACATACCACTTTGTATTGATGAATACAATTTTGTTATGTTTATTGTGAAAAAACACAATGAAAAAAATTATTAATAACGGAGTTAACAGTACATTCGGAAAAAATTAATAACGTCGTTAATATTAATCGTAGGAATCTCAATTTTTGATATATTGTACTAAAGAAGGTGGACTACCATTTGTCTACAAGAAATTTTTTTCCGATGCTTAACCTCTGAGTTCTTACGTAATAAAAACGATAAACCCTAATTTTTTAATTCAAATTCGTGTATTTTTTTCTTTAACTCACAATGTAAATTTATTGAAAAGAGATTTTAAAAATTAGAAAAGTTTGTTAAAAACGTCTTTAATTGATGATTAAAATACAGTTCATTAGACATTTCTCGCCCTGTATTTTACGTTTCCACGAGGTTATAAAGTGGAATGTTTTTACTACAAACTCGGTCGCCGCGCGGCCGCTCCGCCAGTCACTTTCTTTCGTTAATCAGGGTATAGAAAAGAAAAAACTGCTTGATTGTGCTGAGCCATACATTTTTTAAAGTCTTGTTAAATGGACTTTGGACATAAAAGTAAACAAAAGGAAAAAATTTCTGAACAGTTTTTACAATAATGAAGTTACATTTAAGAAATTCAGAACGTGAATTTAGGCACATTTTTGTAAAGGGATGAGTAATTCATAAATTTGCAACTGTTACAACAAAATTAGAATGTTGTACCTGTATATTGTTTTTTGATTCCTTAATAAACAAATTTTATTTCTCTGATATGTACTTCTCTGACTCTAGACAAACTTTCTTTTAATTTTTCTTCTGATACAATTATGTGTCTTTATATATGCCCAAAATAACTGTCGTATAATAATGGCAAAGGTTATAACAAATGAAATTTGTTACTTGTTACTATTACATAGTGTTATTATGTTATGTCTACATTTATATTATTGAATGACCTAAATGAATCTCATATTTACTTCAACCATTTGGCATTTGTCAGCTTAGTATTATGGTATTATGTCTCACTATAACTTTTGAATACACCAACAGATTTGTGTAAAATTTGACAAGTGTGTTCATACTTTTACCTCAGAAGCCTACAATTTTTGAGATTGATCACCCTCCCCCCAAAAACAGAGGGAGACAGGGGCAAAAAGTGTAAGAGGTTAAAATACGGAAAATAAAAAAAAAATCATGTGGGGTATCAAAGAGAATTTTAATCAGAATCTGAATATAATGTTTGGTTTTGGAAATTTGGATTATTTTTGGTGCCAGGAACAAAATGTGGATTAACGTTGTATAAACTCACAAAAATTCATGTGTGATATCAAATTAAAAAGGAGAAATTTTAATAAAATCTGAATATAATGTTTACTCTAAAAATTCTTTAATTTTAAAGGCCTCATAGACCAAAATTGGAAATCATCTACCTTATGACAAATACTGTTGCTTATTGAATTATAACTTTTCAAAAGTCCAATTACAAATAAGTACACACACACAGGAATAGAATTCTGAAAGTCTGTTCTATTATAAAAAAGATAACTTTAATATACTTTCTTTATTATTATTAATTCAAACTAGAGCAATAATAAGCACCTCATATCTCTTCATATATGAAAGAGAAGAAAACATATGCTACAATCAACATGTTTTGTAAATGCTGACACATGTAGCAGGGATTTGATTTTTATAATCATTCTATATTTCACTGCTTTATTTTCTACTAACTTACATGTTTTCTTGAAACCCTTAAACAATCTATTTTGATTAGCATTGGTAATTGTGTCCTACATGTACGATCAAAACATGACCTGACGAAACATGACTTGTAAACCAATCTAATTACAACCCCCCCCCCCCATTACTTAGAATGGGCAAACTAAATTCTCCACTCACACATAGGCTTGAGGTGAAAATCAGACTTGTCACACTTGAAAATATTCTTAGGATGACGATATATCACAGAAAAGTATAAAAAGAGTATAGTATTGTTATGACGGTCTACTTGATCATCAAAGGTACAGTGGAAAACAAAATACAAGACACCAGTTATGTCATTAATCACCAGCTTTAATTATCACAGTTAAACAGTTCATAATTAACAACACAGTCTCTTACAACAAATCAAATAAAAACTGTTCACACGCAATAAAATGTCAACTAATATAAAACACAATTGTATTACAATTGTCCCGCCCGATTATTAAACACAACACTTCACTAATAACCACTTGAACTTCAGTAATCACCAACAAACTACTGAACCAAGGCCGCTGACTCCTTGTATTTATACCCCTGCTCACAGACCAGAACATTCCACAACTACGCGTTATCTCTACACTGCAACGTAATTAATTGTGGCCTTGACACAGTCAGCAAGGCTGGCGGCATCCAGAAAAGTCTCGCAAGTGCATGTTGAAATCACATACGCCACAACATTCAGCCGGATTCCAATGGATCATTCGAGGAACACGTAGATTATTCTGTGATGTCGTAACACTGCCCCCTCCATAAGCCTGTTCATCCCGAACTGGCAAACTGTCTCTCAAGTAATACTCGGCCAGGCGATCTACATAGCTGGTCTACTTGTGAAAAACAATTCTTTGGTTCTTCGAATTCAGTCTCGTGTGCCCACAAGGAATCTATACGCATTCATAATGTCCATGCCAAGAATCACTTCATCGACAATGTCTGCCACGAGCATTTGGTGGTTAAACTCGAGAAGACCCAGGTGTACACGTACGTCTACCTTTCCTAGCACCTTGACGGGGCTTCCAGTCACAGTCTGTATTGTACAAGAGCTAATTAGAGGCTGGTGGTTACTGACTAAGTCAGGGCGCACAATGGACACTGTTGCTCCTGTGTCAACTGTAAATGATGTTGGTTTACCTTCCACAAATCCATTAACAATCAAGTTTCCACTGGTCTTATGTAGCGTGGAATTATGTAGTGTGGAAACTGTGTGCTGTTCTGGGGCTTTACTTCTCCAATTGGTACGATCACTCTCTTCTCTCTGTATCTTCTTCTCCCAACAGTCTACCTGTAGATGACCACGTTTTCCAAAGTTGTAACATTTTGGTCTTCTTCTTTTTTCTCATCATTCAAATTGTTGCGACTCTTGTGAACTTCTGAATTGTTTGTCCGACAACATTGTTTTTCTGCACCTATCGTAACGGCAATGTGATACTGGGATCTTCTGACTGCAATGTGATGGCACAAACCCATTAATGTAGCGGGACGCTGACTTGGTAGCTTCAAACTCTAGGGCGTGAACAATAGCTTCTGAGCTATTTCAGTGTCTTGCCATTCGTAACACTTGCTGAAGTTCACAATCTCCGATGCCTTCAATAAATGTCTGCACCGCTAACCTTATTTGAAAATCTTCTGGTGCTTCAGGATAGGCCAATCTAATCAGTCTGTCGATACTTGCTTCAAACTCTTGAAGACTCTCCCCGGAGCGTTGTCTTGTTCTCAACTGAGCGTAGTACAGATCTCGCAAAGGTCTATCATTGCAGCGTAGTTCTAGAGTTTTTATCAAATCGGCATAGATGTTCTGGCTGTCAGGTGGCACTTTCTGTAGTATTTCTGCCGCGGGTCCTTTTAATGAGAGAACGAGTGAAACTGCCTTGTCTTTCTCTGTCCAATTATTTGCGCATGCGGCAGCTTCAAATTGGCAGAGCTATGTTGCCCAGTGACTGCTTCCGTGAAAGGTTGGAGCTTTGACATGAACTGACCCTACTGCAGGTAAAGTTACTTTCTCTATTAACACTGCACGTCGTTTCTCTATGACACCACTGTAATGACAGTCTACTGATCATTGTATGGTACAGTGGAATACTAAATACAAGACACCAATTAAGTCCTAATCACCAGCTATAATTATCACAGTTAAACAG
Source organism: Magicicada septendecula (assembly GCA_034769895.1). NCBI lineage: Eukaryota > Metazoa > Arthropoda > Insecta > Hemiptera > Cicadidae > Magicicada > Magicicada septendecula. The sequence continues at coordinate 53,212,122 of CM068375.1, read as the reverse complement.
TCTCTTATAACAAATAAAATAAAAATTATTCACATGCAATAAAATGCCAACTAATATAAAACACAATTGTATTACAATTATCCCGCCCGATTATTAAACACAACACTTCACTAATAATAACCACTTGAACGTACACAGTAATTGCCGACAAAATACTGAACTAAGGCCGCTGACATCTTGTATTTATACCCCGCTCACAGACCAGAACATTCCAAAACTACACGTTATCTCTACACTACGACATAATTAATTGCGACCTTGACACAGTCAACGAGGCTGGCGGGAAAAGTCTCGCAAGCGCATGTTGAAATCATCTAAGCCACAACATTCAGCCGGATTTCAATGGATTGTTCATGAAACACGTAGATTGTTCTGTGATGTCGTAACACTATTGTATGTAAGGGAAAGTGCTGTGAGAAAAAATGAAGGTAGAGCCTAAACTTTTAACACATTACTTGTTAAAAAAATTCATGAAAACGTAAGCTACTAGTCACAATGAAGGTGGAAGTCATATTTAATTTGAAGAAAAACAAAAGAAGCTTTAAGGACACAAATTAGTAGGCACCAACCAAAGTAATGCAAGAGGCAGTTCCGAGGTGGCGTAAATGATAATCAGAAGGGTTTGTTGTTTTGGTGGGTGAAAGTTCTGTATACCCAGTATGAAATATTTACTACAGCTGCTGTGGGTTTGGCCTCACATTTCAGTTGTAAAAAAATCTTCCAATAAATGTTCACAGGCTATCTTCACACAAAAATCTGAATATAATTATTTTATTGCTGACTCGGAACACAAAGTTTTTTATAGGTAAAAACGTAAAAGTTTTACCTTATAGCCTGAATTGGTTTTCACTTTTAAAAAGCTTCTTCAGAGGCTGCCGCTGGGAGCACTGTCCGTCTTGTTATTGGCGACAGTATCTACTTTCGAAAGATCGATGTTGTGTGTGTGGGGTGTGAAATGTTCAAATAATGCTGTGAAATTGTGTCTGTTCGTTTAGGATGTCGTTTTTATTTGTTTTTATGTGTTTGAATATTTCCACTGTTCTGTATTTAACTGTTTGAATATACTAACAGGATACTAGGTATTTTTTAATCTTTCTTCATTTTTCTTAGAATTTTAATGCAAATATACTACCTGTATTTGAAATATTTTCACTGTTGGTGTATGTACAGATGAGAGAGAGAGAGAGAGAGAGAGAGAGAGAGAGAGAGAGAGAGAGAGAGAGAGAGAGAGAGAGAGAGAGAGAGAGAGAGAGTTTGCAGTATTATCATATAAAATTTTAAGAATTTATTGTAATATAAATAATTTGAGACTGAATTTACATTAGTACACATATATGTAAAATGCCACGGTTAAAATCATTAACATAAAATAAAAAACATTATACTACAGCCCACAGATATGTTGGCTAGAGCTTCTATGAAGCTGAAGCCGAAACCAAGAAGAAGAAGAAGAAGAAGAAGAAGAAGAAGAAGAAGAAGAAGAAGAAGAAGAAGAAGAAGAAGAAGAAGAAGAAGAAGAAGAAGAAGAAGAAGAAGAAGAAGAAGAAGAAGAAGAAGGAGGAGGAGGAGGAGGAGGAGGAGGAGGAGGAGGAGGAGGAGGAGGAGGAGCAGCAGCAGCAGCAGCAGCAGGAGCAGGAGGAGGAGAAGAAGAAGAAGAAGAAGAAGAAGAAGAAGAAGAAGAAGAAGGAGGAGAAGGAAAATTACTACAAATTTGCAAGTTGTAACAGATATGACATCTAAGTTTAATGTTTAAAAGGCAGATTATCCTAATGATGGCGATTAACAAACCATATATTATGGGGCAAAATATTACTTGTTTTAAACACCCTATTATGTGTATAAAAATAAAACAAAAAGAAAATAATATAGTTACTTTCCCAATCTGTATTACTGTGTCATAAAAATAATTAACAAAGTATAGTAATATTATAAAAAACGTGAGTAGACAAGTAGATATTATTTCTATAAATATCTAATCCATACTAATTCAGAACATCTCAGAGGGCAAATAACATTTGAAATGAAAAAGAATGAGACTTTATAAGTAGTAAAATAAGTCTACTCATAATGTAATGTACTTGTTTATGACCATAAGTATTAATGCGTTCCATATAAGACAGCTTACCACAAGCCCAAATATCTACAGGTTTTCCATATGGCTCCTTCTTCAGTACTTCCGGAGAAAGATAACCAGGTGTTCCAGCAAATCCTGAAAGAATAGACACAAAATGAGTCAACACCTATACTCGTCTATACTGAAATAAAACTAGCATGGAGCTATTTTTATTACAAAACCCGTCTATTACATAACACTGCCTTCAGATGTTGAAACAGAAGATTTGGTGGCAGTGAACTGGTTTAGAAAGTTTAATGTTATACTATAATTATAACGACATGGAATATCTGTATCAATGGGCAATCAAGAAAACAGCAATGCTTTTATATGGTTAATTAAAAATAACCTGATTCAGGTAATTCGGATAAATACAATTTACTCAAATTATGCAAGAACTATAGATGTTATAGTTTAATGTCAGTCTATTAACAAAACATATAATAAATATGTTGTTAAAACTGCAGTCTTCCGGCCTGTAAGGCTGTGTCCAAAGATATTGATTGCAGCAGACGTTTCAGTCATGCCTTCGATGACCATCTTCAGTGCTAATTAGGGTAAAAAACTGACACAGATATCCAGTCATATTTGAGTGGCCAAAATGAGATTCTTCAGCCATTTGACAGGGTATACTCTTTGAGACTGTAGAAGAAGTGTAGACTTACAGCAGTAACCGAATATTACAAGTATAGTTAATAGGATTTCCCAATATCAGCTAAAATGGTTGAAACATCTTAACGAAATGAATGACTGCCACATTCCCAAACAAACAACTATTGAATTATAAGCTGAGAGGATAGACATGGTGGAATGTCTGCAGACCGCACTGTTGTAACCAGCTCTAGTCTATCTGCCTTGGACTGGAACAAACCATTTTTGGTTTAATCCTTGTAGAAGAATTGTAATGTTATATATTGAGTTTGTAATATATGATGAGTTAGTTTGTAGTGATGAGTTTGTAATTTTATATATTGTAATGGACATTCTAATTGCATATGTAATGTAATAGTGTTAAAAGCATATGACTAGCACAAAAAGACACTGGTGAATAAATAGAGACTGCAGGTTTGAACATTATGTATTAGTTGATAAGGATTGTTGTTAAAAATGTTGTTTTAAATATTTTTAGGCTTATGAAACAATTTTAGTGCTGTGGAATGGTGCAAAATGATAGCTGGATGCTTGTGGGGTGCATGTGCGTGAGGGTAGGTATTTATTTTAAATATGTGATATTAATAAAAAACACATTAATTTAAATAACTCCCATGATATGGGAAATTTTTAGATGAGACTTATATCACAATGTTCGCAATAAACAGAACCTTACTGATGACAATAGTTATTTTAAAAATCAGTAACTAAATGTATGCATATTTTAAATAAAAAAAGTTTTTTTTGGCTATAATTTGTCATAAAAATTATTAGGTTTTGGGCCAAGAATTGGTCTGTTTGTAAGAGTTCTTGAACAAGGATATTGGTTACCTATAGGAAAATCATGAGTAGGGGTTACCGAAAAACCAATCATATTACTAAAATTCAGTGGATGGAATTATCATAAAGTGAACAGATCAAGTCTCTTTTGGGAATCAATAACATGTAAGCATGGTAGTTCATGATGATCGATCTGCTAATCATGACTAACACAAGTTAAAATTTCCTAGAGTTACTGCAAACAATAATATTGTAAGTGCTATTCCGCATAAGTTCGAGTCATCCAATTAGGGTATGTAAAAGTGTTTATGTAAACACTTTAAGCTTACTGGATAAAAGTGTACGCATAGTACACTAATTTTTGCAGTAACAACGTCTGTTCGTTGTGAAAGTATATAACTGTGTTCATCAGAAACATTTACATGCCCGAAAGCAACACTGAGGCCAGACAGAATGTATCAACCCATGTGCTCATCCAGATACAGGATCATCCATGATCAACTCGTCGTCTGAAGGATCTGCAGTCGACAATAAAGGGAAATGAACCTATATTATTTATGTACAATAAAACAAAGAAAATTGTTTAAAAGAAACACTGTATCATATCGAAAAAGACACTATAGTAAATAAGATGAAAAGATTAATAAGATAATTAATTTAAATTGAAAAGTTTATTAAGATAATAAGATTATATATTCATTTATTTCATTGTGTAGAAAGAAGTTTTTAGTTGTGTTACAAAGGTCAACATTGACAGATTAGTTATTTTTTATAAACTGAATTAAAAGCTCAGTAGATTGTTTAAAAGAACAGCATCATTAATAAATCCAGTGCACTATATCGCGATTACTATGCAACACCTACACATCACAATATAGAAGGGAAAAACTTGAAATTAATTGAAAAACCTTACCAAACCATGCTTGTTGTTCGCCTTGTACTTCAATAGCTAAGCCGAAGTCGGCCAGTTTTACAGCTGCACCTTTAGCTTTGCTCGCCAGCAGTAGGTTTTCAGGCTGAAACACAATACAGATATCAGTATGCAGTATGCTTGTTGTTCGCCTGTTACTTCAATAGCTAAGCCGAAGTCGGCCAGTTTTACAGCTGCACCTTTAGCTTTGCTTGCCAGCAGTAGGTTTTCAGGCTGAAACACAATACAGATATCAGTATGCAATATGCTTGTTGTTCGTCTTGTACTTCAATAGCTAAGCCGAAGTTGGCCAGTTTTATAGCTGCACCTTTAGCTTTGGTTGCCAGCAGTAGGGTTTCAGGCTGAAACACAATACAGATATCAGTATGCAGTACGCTTGTTGTTCACCTTGTCTTGTACTTCAATAGCTAAGCCAAAGTCGGCCAGTTTTACAGCTGCACCTTTAACTTTGCTCGCCAGCAGTAGGTTTTCAGGCTGAAACACAATACAGATATCAGTATGCAGTATGAACAACTACCTTTAGTTTCATGTTAATGTTTCTTCCTGTATAACAATTTACTTACACTTGCATATTCTGGTATAACAGTTTTAATGTTAATTGGAAAATATAAAACTGAACTGACCAGTACTGTATGTTAAATTTCAGTATTCGAGTTTTATCATGTTAGTTGTTAATAAACAGGAAGTCCAAATTATTTAGTCAACATCATATACCACTAACAAAACTATATCATAAAGTGGATACCATAAAACCTTTTCATTAGTATTTTTGACACACTAAGGTCTCTGCCCGATGCAAGGTCTACAGTAGATGCTATTAATATAGTAGCTGAATCCGGAAGGATAACCGAATGAGGAAACCACTTCTCGTGGCCAGTATGCCTCTTGATAACGCTGGATGTCAAAAATGCGTTTAACTCAGCGAAGTGGAGTGCTATGCTTGACGCTTTGCAGCTTACGTTTCGGATACCCACATATCTGTTGTGGATGATTAGAAATTACCTGCATGACAGGACATTACTTTATGATACTACATCAGGATGCCGGATTAAAGAGGTCACAGCAGGGGCAGCTCAGGGATCAATTCTTGGGCCAGACCTGTGGAACGCTTCATACGATGATATTCTTCGGATGGACATGCCCGAAAATACATTATTAGTGGGGTACGCTGATGATATAGCAGCGGTTACCATATCACAAGATGTGGAACTGGCTCAGATGAGATTAAGGCAGGTTATGCGACGAGTCAGTTCCTGGATGCCAGACCATGGCTTAAAACTGGCAGCTGACAAAACAGAAATCGTGCTAACCACTAAGAGGCATCTCCCCAACATCTTGCCAATGCAGGTCGGAGAAGAAACGGTGCACACAAAAGCCGCAATTAACTATCTAGGTATACTGTTGGACACGAAGCTTACGGTTTGGCCACAAATAAAATGGGTGGCTTGTAAGGCTGCAACTGTGACTGCGGCACTGAGTAGAATTATGGCAAACACCAGTGGGCCGAAACCTTCGAAGCAACGGTTACTTATGTCGGTTACGCATTCAATACTACTCTATGGTGCGGAGATATGGACTGATACACTCAAACTCGAGAAATACAGACGATGCATGTCAGCAGTGCAGTGAAGTGACGTGATCAGAGTGGCTTGCTCCTACTGCACGGTTTCAGGGCCCGCGGTTCTTGTCATCACGGGAATAATCCCAATCGATCCACTGGCACAGGAACGGAAACTGCTTTACAAGAGGAAGGCCCAAGTAGATACTCTACATGCTCACAAGGAGGCCAGGGCTCATACTATGGCTCAGTGGCAGGAAAGATGGACCAGTGACATGAAGGGAATATGGACCGCTAGGCTCATAAAACAGTTAGCTGAGTGGACTGACCACAAACATGGCGAGATTAATTATTTCATAATACAGTTTCTAACTGGCCACAGCCTGTTCCAGGCTTACGTATATAGGATGGGGAAAGTAGATAGACCAGACTGCATTTTCTGTAAACATGAATTAGACGATGTGAATCACACATTTTTCACCTGTGATAGATGGAAAGAGGAGAGGCAAACTCTGGAAAATGTAGTGGGACAGATCTCGCCTGAAAATATCATCGGAATGATGCTGGAGAGCGAACACCATTGGGAGCAGTTAGCAGCCTACGTAGAGAAGGTACTAAGGCAAAAGAAGGAAGCCGAAGATGATCTTGCTAGGGCCGCTGAGAGAATAGCAGAAAACAGGTAACGTGGACCCACTGAAGGTTTAAAACAGATGAACGTCCACAGGACAAAGTACAAATGGCACCACCTTAATTATTGCAAAAGCTGAGTCCCAAGGTGGATCCATGCTGTGGACAACAGGGTTTGTGGTTTTGGTGGGTGCGTGTCCCACACACCATGGGAGTGCGGACCCTCCTGTGGTAAACATTAGTTTTCCACAGTCTCCCTCGTAAAAAAAGGTCTCTGAGCTTGTTTGATTTTTTGCGCTCTATTACCTCATGTCTAATGAACGAGATTTGTTGGGGTCTGCACAAGTATATTAGTACGTTTTCTTGTTAGTTGTAAAACTCAACCACGGATCGCAGTACCTATCAATAATGAATGTGGGAGCTAATAATTACGTGCTTGTACTACTAGACAAATTTAACAAAGAATGTGAACAAAAATGTGACTACGGGAGTTTACAAATGTGCAAGCATGACTCCTCACACTACCGAGCAGTCTACAGTCATACTCAAAAGTTTGTCATTTGAATGTATGTTTCCCAGCTGTGAATATCATGAGTGTTGATTTGTATTACAAGTACAGGCTAATATTTTTGCATGTTCGTGTTACAAAGTATGACATTTGAAATGATGTTGAATAACAAAGGACAAAGTTTAAGTATTCTAATGCTCTTACTGTAATTTTTGGACGGGTAAATTTTCAAGTCGTGTATGAGTTTTACTTTGACTGTACACAAATCAAGCAGCGTAGGGGAGCATATTGTATCCCCACACAACTGGCAGTGCCACTGCTGCTACGCTTCTACTCTCAGAATCCAATGTTAACGTTGCTATGTAGTTAATCTGTTACTCATTGTGCTCATTTATGGTAAGAATGGTGATTTAGCGAGAATTCGCACAAAATAAACCTCTGGATGAGAACAAAATAACTGACAATCTAAACACTGATTCAGATTCTGATATTGAGGATAAATACAGACAGGTAAAAGAATACAAAGAGAAAGCACATATTTTGGCAGATCATGTGATGTCGGACTTTGTTTTTTTGAGTTCTTCCAAACATTTAATACAGAATCAAAATATTATTCATAAAATTATGATGATGTTTTAATTTGAATATATTTATATATAGTAATTAATGTTATATGTTAGAAATCACATTCATGTAGAGCAATATATTTAAAAATATAGATATGGAACTTTTTTCGAATGCAAAAAAAGTATTATAATTATTTTGCGCCTATAGTTTGCATTATCAGACAAATGTGTGTATATTGTATAACATTATTTAGAGGATGAAAGCAGCTTTTATATGAAATAAACAGATAGTTAGTAGTAGGCACAGAGAACAGGTAACAGATCCCCCAATGTTAAATAAAAATCCTCAGTTCACGGGGACCACACAACGAAATCTGCCTGAAAAATACAGATTGCAAAGTATTTTTAAACACTTAACACACTTGACACAAACCACAAAATACAAACACCTAACATTAATTTTCTGGGTGACAATGTTTTAATGTTTTTACTAAATACGTGTGATCATATATGGTAATGGTAATGTGCATATTAATCTCAACTATAAAACACTTTGTGTTTGACGTTTTTCATTACACAAGCACTATACTGTAGTAAATAACTTGGAAACTTGAAAACACAAAAAAAGTAAAAGTTAAGTGAAATCAGTTGGAACAAAGTTGTTATTTTCAGCCTGATGCTCCCCCTTCCTCCCTCTCACCCTTTCAGTCACACTTCTGTGACATATTGATAATTCCTCATCTCTTGTGCTTCAACCTTTTGTTCTTATTATACTCTTTTGTCCTGACAAACTTCTTTCAATACAAACCCCCTAACCACTTCAGCATGCAATTTCCGTTTTCTATCAAACCCTGTTAAAAAAAAACTTGCAATTCAATTGTCTGTATTTTGTCAATCTTTGCCCTATTAATAATTAAATTTTTTTTAAATTATAGTGCTTTGAAAATAATTATCTAGCAATGTTGTGAATACATTTTCAAAGATTCAACTATGTACAGCAACGAGGCCTACAGTTATCTTTGGCAATGGCAGCTGGTGTTATGGTTGCATCATTGCATAACCACCAATATAGAATAACTAACCTGTAAAATAATATCCGAAAACATTAGGCTGTTAAAAGTGTCATCAATTTCAATGGAAAGCATACTAGTTTATAGAAACTAATATTTTGCATAGGTAGCAAAATATAAACTTACAATGGACTAGGTTTCTAGTACAATTAATTATGTATACAGTACTGTATGTCGTATAAGACATAACTATTTTTTATTGCTGTACTGTTGTACTGTTATTTATTTTATATAAATATAGTAAAATAAATAGTTTCTATTTTTATCCATGTAGTTTAAATGAGTCGTATCCATATTATAAGGCCCACTTGCTATGTACAGTTACAACAGACACCTCACAGCCCCCCTCTATTGTTCTGTTATATCAGGGGAGTACTGTATTAAATACATTAATTAAGGTTATTTTAAAAATACACATTTATTATGTTCATCAGTACAAAACACTTATCGGGATGGTGGTATCATATGGCTGCAAACATTTCTTATCAGACAAAATCTTAAGATATACTGAACAGAACGTTATGTGTAGGACATGAAGACTGATGATAACAAATAAGGAACTTGGAGGGGATGGTACAACCATGGATTTTATGAGCTGTACGAAGCAGGGATGTATTACGGGGGGGGGGGAACGGGACCACTCCCCCAGAAGGTCAAAAAGAGTTGACGAGGAATTTTATTAAGGCACTAGGTGTTGTCTTAGTTTTTAGGCTGTTTTATTTGTTCAGCTGTGTAAAACTAAAATAGTAGTAACTCTTTTTTAAATACACAAACAGGTTTATTACAGAGTTTTTGTGTATACATTTGAAATATAGGAAAATCAATTCAGTGACCCCGAAAAAGTTGTTAATAAAACACCCAAAACAGCAAGGCGAATTAAACTTTAAAACATTTTAGAACAGCAAATCTTTTGTGATTATAAAATTTTCTTGTTTTACCTTTACTTTTATTAAAATTGTAATGATCATTTTTACATGCAAAATACCAGTAAATATCTTGTAAACAATGTTTCAATAACACATTTTTATTTATATAGATTACCGTTTACTTTAATTGGATTGACTTCCAGATGTTACCATATGTTTTTCAGCTACTTTGAAGAACGTAATGTTGATTAGTCTTGATTTGCTTTTTCTTTTGTCTGAAGTTGACATGATCCCTCTCAAGGCCAAATTGCCCCCACCACTGATACGAAGAATCCAAACTCTCAGACCATACGAAACTGAACTGAAGCACCTCTAATGGGCTAAGCAGTACTACAAATGCTGTAGACAGATTCCTAATAGAGGTTGACCAGAGGGAAAACAACCAGCGAGGAAACTAAAAATGTAGTCAGTGGAGTGGAGGGAAGTGTAACAAATGATTCTAGGAGGCTGTTACAGAATCACAAATGAACCAGGGCGTCTGGACGAGGCAGTGACGTCATTAGAACGGAATTGTTCATTGTGTACGTTTACTGAACTACCAGCCACATGCACTGATTATTTACATATGGTAATGATGGTGATTAATTTTAAAATTTCAGCATTTAAAGTTCCCAAATTTTTTTTGCATCGACCATCTGAGGACCACATGTCAATTTCAATTCTTTATTCTTTGTTCTTTCTTTTTTCCAATATTCTTTCATCTTTTCACTGTGTTTCTTCTTTCTGTCTTCAGTCCACTTTGAACCTGCATTTTTTTTCTCCTACCCTGGACTCCTTCCACTCCTAACACTTTTGCCCGAAAAACTTCTCTTTCAGTTGCTTCTTCTGCGTTTATATTATTTTTTTTCTAAATCCTTTTGGGCTTCTTTAATCCAACTTGAGGTTCACTTCTTCCTCCACAGATATTTGAAGATCTGTTTTTTAACCTATTGTCATCCATTGTATATAAATGTCCAAAAAATAATAATATATATAATACTTTCACTTATGAACTTACTGTTGTCACTTCCCAAACGTTTCGAGATGTTGTTTCTCTTCTTCAGTGGGTTTAGTACTAACTGTCGATTACAGAATAACCGTTACGGAATGGAGTGTGTGGTGGGGGTTGATGGTGGGAAGGGATTGGCGCTGAGGTTTGAATTATGTGTGTGGATCAGTGTGTCAAATAGTGTATGTGATTTGTAATGTATCTGTTCATTTAATATGTTGTTTGGTTGTAGTGTGTGATATCTGTATATTTCAAACAACGATATCACACACTACAACCAAACAACATATTAAATGAACAGATACATTACAAATCACATACACTATTTGACACACTGATCCACACACATAATTCGAACCTCAGCGCCAATCCCTTCCCACCATCAACCCCCACCACACACTCCATTCCGTAACGGTTATTCTGTAATCGACAGTTAGTACTAAACCCACTGAAGAAGAGAAACAACATCTCGAAACGTTTGGGAAGTGACAACAGTAAGTTCATAAGTGAAAGTATTATATATATTATTAAATTAATAAGTGAACGAAGAGGATGCAACAACAAGAGAAAAAATAATAGTTTTCTTTTCTTGTTGTTTCTGTTATATTTTCTATACTCTGATATATTTCATCATTACTTCTTAATTTCCAATCTTCTGAAGTTTTTCGTGGACCTAATATTTTTCTAATAATTTGTCTTTCCAATATTTCTAGTTTGTCTAAATTATAATTCATTGACTGAATTATATTATATAGGCATTCTGGCTTCACTACTAGCTGCACTTTTTAAATATCTTTAGTTATACCATATGCTCTTTCCATTTAATGAATCCTTCCTTCTATAGCAGATTTTTCTAAACCATTCTCTTGAATTATTTCCTCTAGATACTTAAATTTTCTAACGCTCTCTATTCAACCAGTTTCCAAATTTTATATTTTAATAAAATTTAAAAAACACTTATTAGTAAAGGAAAATTCAAATATTCAAGTAGAATAGAATGTTTTAATTGAACAAAAATGTATATATTACAAAATTTAACATTTACATATGTAATGAGATTATAACATAGGATAATTAATTGAAGGAGCAGAGTGAGTTCTCATTTTAACTCGACCATTTAGCACTTGTCTGTCTGTCTGTCAGTCTGTTGTTCAGGTATGTGTCACAATTACTTTTGTACATATCAGCAGAGATTTGTAAAACTTGGAATGCCTGTCCATACTTTTACTCTACCCCCCTCCCCAAATAGGGGACCAGGAGGCAAAAATGTGAGAGGGCAAAATTATGATAAAATTACAAAAGCACATATGGAATATCAATTTAAAGGGAATTTTAACCACAATCTGAATACAGCATTCATTCTTTTGGAAATTTAAAAGTCTTTGAATGTCAAAACCCAAAAAGTGGGTGAACATTTTGATGAAGTTCAAAAATTCATGTAGTGTATCGAATTAAAGAGAATCTTAACTAACATCTGAATGTGGTGTAAAGTTTCAGAAATTTCCAATTTTTTTGACCCAAAGCCCCAAAAGGAGATGAAAGATTTGAAAAAATTTTGAAAATCCAGCAGAGTGTCCGACTTAAAGGAATTGAAACCCAAATCTGAATGTTTCGAATTATTGTGTGATTGTGTGCTCTACAATTTATTATATTACTAAAGAAATAATGGAGTAATAGAATAATAAAGTACTTTTCCCATAATTGAAAAATTATGTAATAGCAAATTTTAAGTAGTAATAAATCTACTTTGTTGAAAATAGTGAGCGAGTTCTGCAGCTACGGGAGCATAGGTACTAGTTAAACATGAAGCCGGGAAAGCAAACAAAAAGTTTTGGAAAGAAAGAATTTTGATATTACTTTCAATTAACAAATTTAAGTTATGCAAATAACATCTACCCAAAGTTTAATTGAAATAAGATTAAAAATTTCTACTAATCCATTGTAAATGAAGTTCTTTGTTGTAGTGAATAGGAAAGGAACTATTATACTGTTAATGGAATTGTTGAAAGAGTAAAATGAGAGAAACAATAAATTACTTACAGGAGTCGAGGTTATTTATTTAGTTGTAGCAAGAGATCTACATAGAATAAGACATTTCCATACTGTATTACTGTATTCACTATTTTCATATTGTATAAGTGTCTGCCGATTTTACTGATTTTAATTCTAGCTTGCACTATTTTTGGCTTAGATATTTCTTCATAATTGCCCCCATATTTTGTTCTTTTTTTCCAAAATAAATTTGCACTCTGAGGTGCAAACCATCTACAAAACAATAAAACATCGTGTTGTTTGTAGAAATTACGGTTGTGTTAATAATCGACATCACAGCTGTGAATTGAAATTGTATTATCTGCGTTATAATTTTAATTGTGAAAAATATTTGTGATACACCAGTAAATAAACAAGGTGTTGATGATAGTGATACAAGGATGTTGTATCTCAATTGCTGCCTAGAAGATGACAAAAGTGATTAAATAACAAGATAACAGCGTTTGTGTCAATATTCTATGCGAACTTCAATGTTTCTAAAGAGAAAACTGCAAATTCTTGGATTTTGTTGTCGATGACGTGTCCATTGATTAACTAATGATATCACTACCGACTCGGAACACTAAGTTTTTATTGGTAAAAATGTAAAATTTTTTACCTTGTAGCCTGAACCAGTTTTTCTCTTATTATAAGCTTCGTCAGAGGCTGCCACTAGGAGCGCTGTCCGTCTTGTTCTTGGTGATGGCGCCGTCGTTTGATAGATCGATGTTATGTGTGTGGGGTGTGATATGTTCGAGTAATATGTGTGATGTGAATTGTCTCTGTTCGTTTAGGATGTCATTTTTATGTGTTTTTGTATGTTTGTATATTTCTAGTTGTTCAAGAGTGTCTAGTTTTCGGCCTTTTCTGTGTACGTGTAGAATATCCGTGTTGTTTTCGATGTTTGTGTATGTGTGGTTTGCTTCAATGAGGTGGTTTGCAAAGGTGGATTCGGTAGTGGAGTGTAGAGCCTTTGTGTGTTCAATGTATCTCTCTTTGAAGCAACGTCCTAGCTTGTAATAAGCGAAAACTGGTTCAGGCTATAAGGTAAAATTTTACATTTTTATAAATAAAACAACTTTGTGTTCCGAGTCAGTAGTGTTATACTTACAGTACAATTAGTTAAACTGCAAAATGTTTAATCGGGTAGAACAAAGAAGAGCGGTGACGGTGGCGACGGAGGACAGACAGAGAGCAGTCACAATGAAGCGGCAGTCGGTGGGCATGTTGTTGTTAATATTAACATGGCTTTGTGACCTTTACTTTTACTGTAATCAATACCGTTGTTGTCCCTCCCCCCCCTCTGTGACCACTAACTGGTAGTGGATGTGGAGAGAAAATAACCATACAGTCGCCAACTTTATCTCTCTGTGATAACAGCGGAATATAATACAGAGTTATTTACCTAAAAAAAATGTGCAACTCCATGACTACGGATAGAAGTAAAATCGTAAAGATTTACCTTACAGCCTAAATGGCTTTCACCTTTAAAAGGCTTCTTCAGAGGCTGCCGTAGGTAGCGCTGTCCGCCTTGTTGTTGGCGACGGGATAGATTTTCGAAAGATCGATGCTGTGTGTGTGTGTGTGTGTGTGTGTGTGTGTGTGTGTGTGTGTGTGTGAGATGTGTTCGAATAATGCGTGCGATTTGAAATGTGTCTGTTCGTTTAGGATGTCGTTTTTATTTGTTTTTGTGTGTTTGTATATTTCTAATTGTTCTAGAGTGTCTAGTTTTCGGCCTTTTGTGTGTACGTGTAGAATGTTCATGTTATTGTCGATGTTTTTATATGAAACCACCTTTGCAAACCACCTCATTGAAGCAAACCACACGTATAAAAACATCGACAATAACATGAACATTGTAATAAAATAAATAAAATTGATGTGTGAATCTGTAAGTTGTAAGGTGTTTAATTGGTGTGGCTCTCGACGTCTTACTGGCCTGAAACACTTCCTTAAGTTTCCCAGCTGGTCGAGTCCCAATGGTAGCAAGACCGGTCGAGTAGCATAAAGTTGATGAAGAAATATATATGCTCAGCTTCACCGAAAGTTTCAAAACAAAAATTATTGTTTTGAAGAAAATTAAAAAAAAATTATGTTTATAAAAAAAATAATAAAAAAAAATTTTAATTTTATTAATTAATTAATTAGGATCAATTAATTAATATAGGGCTGTGAAGTTTTAAACAGTGTAATGCTCTTCTGAAAATTTTTATTAAAGTTTTAGTATAATTTAAATAATCTATCACCACTCATAAGACTGTCTGTAAACCAATCGATATTTGTTTACCTTTCTATTTTTTAGGTTATCTTCACTTACGGGTGGTAAAGTCCTTGTAGATTATCAATTAGAATTATATTATTGGTAATTAGTATTATTGAAGAAATAAAGAACTATTAAGTATTGAAAAGTATTAATGTTTTATTAAGTAACAGCAATATTGACTCTTATCGATTAGTATCGATTCTCAGGATATCGAAAAAAGT